>CM053614.1:42830985-42871087 GCA_028646535.1 Procyon lotor | reverse complement strand
GATGCCATCGATTTGCGTTTTGAAGAGGGCATTGTGCCTGCAGTGTGGAAAAGACATTTGTGGAGGGGGACAGTGATAGCCAGGGGGACAGGGTGGATAGGTGGAGAGGCTATTGGATTGCAGGGGTCCAGGTGGGTGTTAGTGATGGCTTCGGTTACAGTAGCAAAGGTGGGAGAAAATGAATGATTCAAAATTAATTCAGGGCACAAAATGACCACACTTCCTTAGGAATTAGGTAAAAATCATATGTAACAAATGTTTAGCAAACTTGTAAGGAATGGTTGGAAATAAAGTATCATTATAGAGATACTAGGCAGATTAAAAGGGAAAGAAAGCAGCAATGGCAATATTATAATCAGACCATCAGGAATTTAAGATTAAACGTACCAAATGAGATGAGTGATGTAAGTAATGAAAAGGTCAGTGATTTAGTACAACTATCTATTGACAAGTATTAGAGCAAGCATGCATTAACAGAGACCAGCAACATCTGGGTAATTCATTCAAGGTTCCTGAAGCCGGGGTAGAGAGCAGCAGCAATAGCGTCCTCCCACATTGCAGCAAGTTTCCTGTCCATGCACACCTTTTGCAACAGGTGGACATGCAGGTGGTGGCCTCAGTGCGAGAACACCTAAGACCATTTAGAAGGTTTAATCGTCCCCCTCCAGGCTCAGTTTTATACACAAGCCTGGAGCCGGTGAGCCCGTGGCTGCATCTGCACTACGGTAGAAGCCACCAGACTTGGGCCAGGTAGAAGCCCTTCATCTTGGGGCTTAACATTTCACAAAATAATTGGTAGGGTATAGTACACAGCATAATCAGGCCCACATAAACTTCTTATCTATCATTCTGTCACCTCCTCAGGCTGACACAGCTTAGTCTAAATGCATTCCCAAGCAACTTTGAGAAAATTTAGTAGAGTAAGTAATATCATTTACTAAGATGCCTGAAATAAGATAAATATTCTAAAATTGCAATAAGCACTTATAAATGGAAATTAGATAATTTCATAAAAGTAACAAAAACTTTTAAGGTTTAAAAATTCAACAGAAAAGACCCAAGAATTGTGGGAATATAAATATAAAATCTTCCTGAAGCATACAAACTAAGATTTGAATAAAGAGAAAAATATACTATGTTCTTGAATAAGAAAATTAATGTATAAAAATGTCACTTTTAAAAATTAATTTATAAATTTAATATTCTGGTCAGAATTCCAATGGTTATTGGGTTTGTTTGTTTGTTTTGGTTTTAGGGACCTGAGCTGGGAATTGGAAAAGATGTCAATGTTTAAATGGAAGGGTAAATTCTCAAGAATAGTTATGAGATGTATAAATAACAAGAACCTTGAGGGCATCTGCATCACTAATTATAGGAACATACTAAAAAATAGAACAAGATACATTAGAATGTAGTCACTGTGATGAAATCAATATTCAGGAAGATCAGTTGAATATAATGATTTTAAAAAAATCAGAGGAACACAGTAAAGATTTCAGAAATAGATGTCAGCATATTTGCAAAAGCAACGTATGGCAAAGATAGTGTACCCACTAATGGGGAAAAGGATGAGTTATTTAATAGCTAGGATTGGTACATCTGATTATTAATCTGGAAGAAACTTATTAAAAATTCAAAAATAAATTATAGGTGGCTTAAAGATTTAAATGCAATCATAGTGTTACCAAAAAATAAATAGCACTTCATATACAATTGAGGGATTGAAAGGGAACTTCTTAATCAAGACTGAATCTAGAAGCTACAAACAACAAATATGTTTGATGAGATACAAAATAATATTTTTCTATGGTGATACAGTCATTAAAAATGAAAATATCTGAAAAAATATTTACAATGTAGGGATCAGACAGTTAATATCTGAAAGATATCTTTCAGATTGACAAGAAGAGGACAAGTAATATATTAGTAAAATGGGCAAAGGAATAAATAACTCATAGAAGAGAAAGTCCAAATAGTAAGCAGATGGATAAAAAGATGCTCACTTCATTACAAAGGACCAAATTTTAAATACACACACCCATAAACATATATGTATATATTTATAATTTTAAAACATGCATATATGCACACACATATATAAACACACACTTGTATCAGACAGGAAAAAAAGCAACAGAGTAGGAATATGGGGTAAGGGTACTCTCATATATTGCTGGTAGAAATGTTAATGAGTAAGAACTTTCAAAAAGAATCTGGAAACATCTTACAAAATACACATATCATTGATTAAGTAATTCCACTTCTAAGATGTCCTATAAAAATATCAACATGAATATGTAAGGATATACATATAAGATTGTTTCAGCATTATCTGTCCCAACCAAAAATAGGAAACAGTCATCACAACTTAAAGGAATGTTTAATATATTAGACATGTTAAAAAGAAAAAAATGATCAATATATTAACTGACATAGGAAAGTTTCCATGAGGTGTTTGTTGAATAAGAAAATCAAGGTGCAACAAAGGGTATACATGAATTTAGTGATATCATATTTTGAAGACATTGACAAAATATCTTATAAATGTATATATATATGCATGTGTATATAACATATACAAATTATATATTACATATACATATACACATACATACACATATCTATCTATATATCATATATTGAGAGAAGGCTGCACACTAGATTAATGACTAGTCTTACCAGGAATGGAATGGAATGGGAGCAGTTTGAGATGATCCATTTGGGAAGGACAGTCTTATCAAGTCACTTCCTTTTTAAAGAAAAGAAGTTCAGTGATTACTCATTTAACTTGGACAAAAATACAAAGTCCCAGATGATTTTTATCCCAAAGCATCTCTTTAATCTTGCCTTGCCCACCCTCCCTTCTCCCTGTTATACCCTAACCATTCTGACCTTCTGAAAACCTAAAACACACAAAGCTCCTTCCCACCTAAGGCCTTTGTTGTACCTGTTGTTCCCTATCCCTAGAAAATTCTTTCGGGATGCTTGGCTTCTCATTCTCTTGATTTCAGCTTGAAAGTTACCACCCAGAGATGCCAATCTTAACCACTCCATTCTTCATTACAGTGTACTGTAAATTTCCTTCATAGCACTCTCATTAAGTGGAATTTATTTTGTCTTTTATTTGTTACTTAATATATTGTCTATTTCTCCTTTTGGTATGTAAGCTCCATGAAGGCAAAAAAGTATGTGTGTTTTGCTTACCCCTATGTTCTTGGCACCTAACACAGTTAGTAAATGCTGAATGATCCATCCTCACAGACAAAGTAGAATCCATCAAGCAAAATACCACTAACTTTCTGCTCACTCCTCAGCAACATCCACACCCCTTCCTTGTCCTTTAACTGAGTCACTGTTTTCTACCCGTGCCATGTGCCCATGCTTTCTTTGTCTCTTCCTCAGAGACCTCGCTCCATCAATTATTAGCCTCTTTCCTATATCTTCAGCTTTTCCTTCTCCTGAATATGTAACCTGAAATGTAACCAAGACCTTCCCATTCTAAAAAAAAGAGGGGGAAGAGGAGACAAAATACTTTTCTTCTTATAAATTATACTTCGTTGAAGAGACTCCATGAATTCTGAACAGATAACTAACAACAAAACAAAAAGTACAGCTAGACGTATAGTGAAATCACAGAACATCAGAGATTAAGAGAAGATCTTCTTTTGTTTTGTTTCAACAAAGAGAAGATCTTAAAAACCACCAAAGAAGGAGAAAAACAGGTTGCCCTACAAAGGAACCATGATTGATTGACAGCTTTCTTTTCAATGGCAACAATGGGAGCCAAAATACATAGCAATAATGTACTGAAATAAAATCATTGCCATCTTCAGACTCCGTGTCTAACAAAAATATCTTCTAAGAATGAGGGGAAAAATAAAGACATTTAGGCAAACAAAAACTGATATTGTTTTTCATCAGCAGAAATTCTAAAGAATTTACTCTAGGCAGATACATAGGGACAGAAGATAAGATTAAGAGCACAGAAGTGATACATATACACGGACACAGCATATGACAGAGGCAACACTACAAATCAGTAATAATCAGCAAAGAAAAGACTGTCTTCTCAAGAAAGGGATGTAGGAAAATTAAGTTATGAAAGAAATTAAATTGGACCTTTTCCAGATATCATATATGCAAAATTGATTCTAAGTCGATTAAAATCCTAAATATGAAAGACAAAACAATATAACCTTAAGCATATACTATAAAAAGAGTTTCATGGCTTCAGAGTAGAAAAGTATTTTTCAAAGAATCTTTAAATGAAAATGGTTGAATTTCAGTATATGAAAATTACAAAGTTCTATTCATCAACAGATACAAGAGAGAGAATGAAAAGACAAGCCATAGCTTGGGAGGGGATATTTGCAACACGTGATAAACAAAAGATTAATATCTAAAAATATAAAGAGCACCTATAAATTAATAAAGACAGACAACTTATGATGAAAGTGGGCAAATGATTGTGTAGACATTTCACAAGGAAGTCTCTGGTCAAAAATATGTGGAAAAGGTAATGCATCTGAGCAATCTCCCAGAAAATAGGAGTTTTAATGGATAAGAATGGAAAGTGGTACATGAGGTCTCTCAGGCTCCGTATCCAGCTTTAGCTAAATGGCTCCTGCATTTTAAGGCCAGGTCCTCACTTCTGAAATGTGCTTGAAGTATTATGTTTGGAAGATGAGTTTCCGAAGAGGGACCTTTTTCAAGCAGTGCCTGAACTGGCTCGGTTGGTGGAGCATTTGACTCTTGATCCTGGGGTTTTGAGTTCGAACCCCACATTGGGTTTAGAGATTACTTAAAATCTTAATAAAAAGAAAAAGAAGAGGGACCCTGTTCAAGATAAGGAGCTATTATAAAATACTGCAAGAAGATTGTGATTCAACAATTATGAAATTTCCTAATAGATCAATGTGATTTTTTTCTCAGTGAAAATATGGGGTAAACTTTATCCTCAGTGAAATGTTGCAAGCATAAGAGCTCAAATAATAAACATTTCCTTTAATGTTGGTAGACATGTGTGACTTAACAATATGATGAAGGTCTTATTTCCTTGTTCTCTTCCTCTCTCTTTCCCATCTCCTGTCTTATCTCATACTCATTCAGACCACTCCCATTTAACCATGGCTCTGACCTCTCTGCATCTCTACATTTTGCAATATTGTTTGCAATTTTTGATGGCTTTTCCTCCAATTCATAGTGTATATTATTAGAAGAAAAAATTGACATAAAATAAAACTGACAGTAGTTAAAACTGCACATGGTGAAATTTATTATGACTACAAAATGATGAAAATCATATCCTTGTCAAAGTTCAGATCTGTAAAGTGTAAGCTGGATGAATTGGATTCAGTATAAATAATGGCCTCAAACAGAAACACGTGCAAAAACTATAAAGAGTAAAATCTGATAAGGACACAAACTCAATCAATAAATCACATCTTTGCTATAAGAGTTTCTCTTTTCGCAAAGGAACTGATCACACTGAAAATAATACTGGAAACAATAAAGAGGGGGAAATGGAAACGGCATATCTCCTTCATACAGAAAAACTAATAATTAAATTAATTCCACATTGTTGGCTCTGAAAAATACTGTATTGTTCTGATTAAAACATTTTACCCATATTATTCTGGAGGTTAGTAGTTTAGTGAAGTGTATTTTCCACAGAATCCTGCATTTCATTTTTGTACATAAAAATAACTTATAAAAAAATAATTTATTACCCAGTATTATGTGAATTTAAAAATGGTAAATGTTTGCTAATTACCTGGTATCAACACTGATACTGAATGATATGTTGCACATTTTTGCAATTAGCATTTATTGAGTGCCAGGTGTATACTCTTCAATGTGCTAAGCACTGGGAATGCAAAAATGTATAAGACAGATTTCTGTCTCGAGAATTTACAAGTACACTAAAATTGAAAATATAAACCTGAAATTGGTTCATTTTGCTTTACTTTATTTGACTCTATTTATAAATCTGCATTTTTTAAAAAGTGCACATGGCTAGAAAATGTCATTTGTAAATTATTTATTCATTGCTCTGCTATAATGTAATCTCTTCAAGGCAGTGTCCTCTCCTGAATTTTCATTTATTTAAACATATGTGCAGGCTTAGAAACCAGGACTAAAAACCTCTAAAGCATTACACTCAAAATATGAAGTTGGTATTTTACATTCTGTAACATTCTCCTCTTAATTTAGCCTGTCAAGTCCGTTTATCCTGTCAGTCCTCCATAAAGTCAAACCGTTAATTTCCTCAACTGTCAGTGTACATATCATTTTCAGGCTAAATCTATCAAATGGAACCTGACATCTCCCAGGCTTTACCATCATTAGATGGTGATTAATGTTAAAAACTTCCATTCATCTTAAACACTCCCCTTTCTAATTCAGTAATTGGATCAAAGATAGAGGATGTTGTGTTAATGGGCAATGCAGTCTGGTTTTCCAGGTGGCTCCTTCAGCTCCTGAGATATGGCGTCTGAGGCTCCTCCAAACTGTTGCTAGCTTGAAGTTTCAGTCGCAGTCCACCACTGGCCTTCTGCCTCCACAAGGTACTGGTACTCTGGCACTCTCTACAGAGTACCGCTGGTACTCTGGTACTCTGTGGTGATTTCCTGTGCATCTTAAAGCCCAGGATGAATGTATTTCATACTTTGGCCTGCTACAATAAATTAAGCTCCCAGATCTCCATCTTTGAAAACTTCTCTTACAATGTATTAAATACATAAAATTAAAGTGTATTAATTACACTGTATTAAAGTGTATTAACATACTGTACTAAAGCTAAAAGCTTTATATTAGATTCCCACTGTTTCACTGTTCATAGGAAATAAAATCTCTTCATGATCTGGCTCCTATCCAGTCCTGCAGCCTCTTAACCTCTCTCACTCTCTGTCTCTGTTTCTTTAGTCTAGCCTCATGGCTTACTTGGAACCATTTGAATACCCTCTTCTTCCCTTCCCTGGGTTTTTGCGTTTTCTCTGCCTGGAATGCTTATTCCCCCATCCTCATCCAGTTCCTCTTTGATTAAGGGTCATTTCCTCTGGATCACTTGCCCTAACAGCCTCTCCCTCATCATTTGTGGCATAACTGTTGTCACATTTTCTTGACTATCTGCTTAATGGCTATTCCCTCTCCTTCAATAGTAGGCTTCATGAGAACAGGGAATGTTCTGGCTTTTTACCATCTGTCATCACAGCCTAGTATACACAACGGTCTATAAAGGCCCACAAAAATGTTCAGTAAATACCCATAAATTGCAGTGGGGTAGTATTCAGGTCCCAGTCTGAAAGAGCTACATTTTTAAATTTGTGAACAGGATTGGATATTATGCCCTGTGATATCCTTTCTGAGCATCAGCTAGTCACCAGAGCTAGGAAAGGCCTCTACCCAACATATTCAAGTCTTCCATAGCCCACACTGGCAGGTCCATTCCTGGCTTGCTTGCCTACCTGAAAGTTTGATGACGATTAAAAATGGGCAGGTGGACCCAGCACAAATAATTACAGGCAAGGTACCTACTGAAATGTCCTGCCAAGAATGTCTAAGACAATTGCTGGCCATAAAATTAGTAATTCCATTGTTCTTGAAATCACCAAGCTTAAAAATGTAATCTTGACTCTGTTCATACTCAAAAAATCTTTCTTATGCAGGTTTCTTATGCAGTGTTAACATCAGCAAAATTACCTACTCCTGATCTGCTTTGAACTTAATTGTTTTTATTTAGTATCCAAAGGTGGGCAAGACCATATTAGACTTGGGTTTGCAGAATAATTACTATTTGTTCTTTGTTCCAATTTTACTGCATGAGAATTGGAGCCAAAGATTAAGTAACTGTATGCCCAGAAGGCTCTTGTCCTTGGCTGGTTGTGGCTGTCTCAACAGGGCATATTCAGATCTGTCCATTTTCTTTGATGCTATCACTACAACCTTAGCTCAGGCCACTATCACTCTCACTTGGTCTATTGTAATAGCCTCTCTTTTTTTCCTGGTATGCTCCATAATTCATTCTTCACTTTGCAACCAGAGAGGTCTTATATGTTGTAAATAGCCTATAGCTAAATCTCAATCTTTTATCCAGCAAAGGAACCAGTCAACAAAACTAAGAGGCAACCCACAGAATAGGAGAAGATATCTGCAAATGACATTATGGATAAAGAGCTATTATCCAAAATCTATAAAGAACTTCTCAAACTCAACACCCAAAAAATAACTAATCCAGTCAATAAATGGGCAGAAGACATGAACAGACACTTCTCCAAAGAAGACATACAAATAGTTAACAGATACATGAAAAAGTGTTCAACATCAATAGCCATCAGGGAAATATAAATCAAAACCACAATGAGATACTACCTTACACCAGTTAGAATGGCAAAAATTAACAAGACAGGAAACAATAAGTATTGGTAAGGATGTGGAGAAAGGGGACCCTCTTACACTGTTGGTGGGAATGAAACCTTGTATAGCCACTCTGGGTGACTTTTTTTCTTTCAGCACTTTAAAGATGTTGCATTGCCTTTTAGCTTGCCTTGTTTCTTGTGAGAAGACTATGTTAATTCTTATCGTTTTTCCTGTATATGTAGTGTGTTTTTGGTTTTTATATTTTCTCTTTTATTTTTGATTTTTGGCTATTTGGCTGTGACATGCTTGGGTATGATTCTCTTTGTGTTTACACTGTTGATTTTGGAGCTGCTTGGATCTGTGGGTTAATATTTTTTATCAAATTGGGAAATTCTTTCTTCTTCAAATAGTTTTCTTTTCCCACCAGGGCTCCAGTTACACAAGTTAGGCTGCTTGATAATATCCCACACATCACTAAGGCTCTCTTCCTTTTTTTTTTTTTTTTTAAAGGCTTTTTTCTCTCTATGCTTCAATTTAACTAGTTTCTAGTTTCTGTTGTGTTTTTTTTTTTCCTCTTACACAGTGTCCAGTATGTCCTTTAGGGCACTGTTTGCCCTTTGAGATTTCTGTTCAGCTCACAGTTCCCCAATATCTGTCTTCAGCCAGATCTGTCTTACCCTTTGTATGTGTGTCTTAATATTTGGCTAAAGACTTAAGAGCACTCCAATGCAAATTTCTTGAATTCCTTCTTTGCATAGTTCCTTCCTTTCTGGCATTCAGCCTTGTAAATGTCCAGCTGCCCTAGCATCCCTACACTCTGATCTCTGCCTACTCAGCTCAATGAGATTGCCATACTTTGTTCATGCTCTAAATCTCTACAGTGTATTCCAGAAAGTGCACCCACACAAGAAGCCAGTGTGATCAGGAGACTCACTTCATGAGTTTCTCTTCTCTCAGGGATTGAAGTTTTGCTCTGCCTCTTATTCAATATCTGAAAGTCACTGTTTCATATTTATATAATTGTTTACTGTGATAAGACTAATCCAGTACCATTAATATAGTTGTTTACTATGATAAAACTAACCTAGTACCAACTACTCTTGTTGCCCTATCTCAATTAGAATAAAATTCAAGCTCCTTGTTGCTCTGGTTTATAAAGTCCTATTTAACATGGCCCTACCTACTTCTCTGATTTCATTAGGTACCACTTGCCTCTTTATTCATCTATACTCTATACTGGGCTCCTTTCCACTCCTCAGACACACCAGCTTCTTCTTACCTTAGAGCCTTTGCACCATTGTCTCTTCTGTCTATAATGCTCTACCTTCCGATCTTCACATTATGGTCTCTTGCTTATTATTCAAGACCATCCAAATTAAAGTATACAACTAGTCATTGTCAGAACAATCTGTTTTATGTATTTGTAGAATGCATGTCATATTCTGATATTTTTGTTTGTGTATTTTTTTAATTTTTCTCTTGGCTTATTTTCTGTCTTCTTTCAATAGAACAAAATATCCATGAGGACAAGAACATTCTCTGTCTTTCTTACTGCTGTGTCTTCAATGCTGGGACTGTGCCTGATGCATGTGAAACACCTGATAAATACTTCTTAAGTGAATGGGTAGATTAATAAAACCCATTTTTTTTTCTTCATTTTTTTTTTTTAAAGATTTTATTTATTTGACAGAGAGAAACACAGCGAGAGAGGGAACACAAGCAGAGGGAATGGCAGCGGGAGAAGCAGGCTTCCTGCCGAGCAGAGAGCCTGATGCGGGGCTCGATCCCAGGACCCTGGGATCTGACCTGGGCCGAAGGCAGACGCTTAACGACTGAGCCACCCAGGCGCCCCTTTTCTTCATTTTTTTATACTTTCCTCTCAAATTACCACAAACTTCAATGGAAATACTTAATCTCACATAACATATGAATATGAGGAGGAAGATAATAATGACCATGCCTAATATTCATTGAGCTGTTATTACTATGTGCTAGCCATTGAACTAAGTGCTTTATATTTATTATCTCACTTAATCCTTATTATAACCTTATGAGGTATCTGCTGTTATATTGGCATTGCAGATAAGGAAGTAGACACAAAGAAGTTGAGTGTTTTTCTGAGTGTCTCACATCTAATCAACTTACCCAATCCCCAGAGTTTATCATTCTGCCAGATTTCCTAGAGTTGCTATTGTCCAGGCTCTGATTTTTATTTCCACATGACTGGATCTGGGTTTTATATTGCCTTTGAGATACACCCAGGTCATGCTAGTCTCTAGCACTAAAACATCATGTACCACATCTGTTGTCTATTACTCTTCTTGCCAAAAAAAAAAAAAAGCTCATATTGTGCTATTGTATCCAACCCTCATGTTTCTACTGTAGCATAAATATGCTTAACCAGCTGTTGCTAACACTTTGTAACGCTTGCGACAACTCTACTGAGAACCTCCTCTTAATGGAGCAGATGGTGTGAAATCAAGCAGGAGAGTGGAAATGTAGTGACAGAGCCGAAGGAGGGAGGGAGATACTGGTCAATGCCGCTTCTTCGTCTTTTTTTCTTTTTTTCCTTTTTTCCCTAAAGATCTGAATCTAAGACAAGTCATATTCAAGTGCCTATGCTTGTGTCTCAAAGGCAGTGTAAGATCTGGATATGAGGTTAAAGGAAATAAGTTTGGGGAAGTGGGAGAATAGTTAGAAATGTTTTACAGGAGTGACTGACAAAATCACCAAAATGAATATGTTCCTCCAAAAAGCAAATGGATTTGGAGAACAATAGAAGATGTTGAATAAAGTTATGGATTAAGGGAATAATTAGAAGAAGAAGAATTTTCCCAGAGAGAGTAAACAACCTATCCAATGCCAATGTTAATAATAACCATCTTAAATAAATAAGAGATGCAGTTTTGTACAATGTAAGAAGGGGAAAGCTGAGAGTTAAACAGACTGCATAAACCCCATACCCTGTGCTTACAAGCCATGAGGCCCTGGGCAAGTTCCTTACCTCTGTGAGTTTAAGTTATCCTTTGGATAATAAATCCTACCATAAGATACATAAGAGGGAAGTTTGGGTTAGAGGATGATTACCTGAGGGATAAAACATTTACAACGAAACTAGTGAGGAGGCACTCCATAAACCCCCAAATACAAGTAGGGGAAGACTAACCTCCAGCATTCACAGACTGCAGGGCAACAGGTTGGGGAGTGGGGGAGGGCCATTGAGAGGAGGGAAAGAAGGAAGCATCAGGGTGTCCAACAGATTTGAGAATAGGAGTAACCCCAAAGAAGCAAGAGTATACACAAGAAAGCACAACAAGCCTTTGGAGAACAGTAGTTGCAGCCGGGAAGGATTTTACCGACTATCACAGTGAAAGTGAGAAAGAGGCCTCTGGTCAGAAGTTCTGCAGGGTGGAGTAGTGAATTCCCTCTTCCTATCCTTGGTTGGCAGAACATTTGGAGTTTGGGGGAACTTAACAATGCTAAAGGCTATATGAAATGCACACTACAAGAAGCATTCCAAAATTCTGTTAAACTCACACCAAAGATTTCAGTGTGTTATGATATCAGAGTATAAATACATTAATTTCATTGCTTTTGAGACCAAGTCTCAAGTCCTCTGGCTACAAGACCCTCTAGGCTGAAAATGGCCCAGATTCCATGAATGTTGTATGAGCTTGCAGAGCTATCTACATTGTCCTTGAGCAAGATTTATGATCTCATGCAATGTGGGCTACTGCCAATTCATGGCTGTACATTCTGGCAGTTTTGAGCTGGCTCACTCTAGACAGAAGAAACAGTTTGACATGAAAAAATTTACCTGATCTGAGCACTTGCTTATGTCTGCTTGTTTGTGCCCAAACCAGGTAGGTTTGAGAACGAATTACTTAAAATAATTTGCATATAGGAGGTTAATTATACCAGAAATCAGGATATCTTGGGCACACATGTCCTTTGCTTCATTTCTTTTGCCATAAGCTCCATAAATAGGGGAGGGCTGTGGCTTTAATTAGGGTGTTTGGGGAAAGCCTTCCTGAAAGGGGATATTCTGGCCAAAAGTTGGAGGTGAGGGAGTAAGCCTGGGGAAAAACATTGCAGGCATGAAAATTCCTGGTACATTCAAGGAACAGAAAGGGGCCAGACAGAACAGGGCCTGCGTGAAGACTTATGCTGTTACTTTAAGTGGATGTCACCCCATTTGGAGGATTTTAAGCAGAAGAACGATATGATCTGAATGACATTGGAAATGGATCATTCTTGCCACTGTATTAGGGCTGCTAACTAGACTATGGGAGGCAAGAGTAGAATTCCTGCTGCAATGAAGAAGAGAGACAAAAGGTTCCTGAATCAGGTGGCAGTGGTGAAGTTGGGGAGAAATGGTCAGATTCTGGATCTGGCAGAGCCAACAGAACTTGTTGATATATTAGGTGAGGAGATTAAAAAGAGAGGATTCAGGATAACTCCAGTATTTTTGACCTAAGTAACTGGAAGAATGGAGTTTCCATCAAAGAGTGTGGCTTGAGAGTGCTGTGGGTTGAATTGAGGCATTCTCCAAATTCCTGCATTGGAGTCCTAACTCCTCACACCTCAGAACCTGACCTTTTCAGGAAATAAGGTTGTTGAAGATGTAATTAGTTAAGATGAGGTCATACGTCATACTGATAGCCTGGAGGACATTAGGAGAAGGAAGGTGAAAATGAAGTGGAGGAAATTGGAGGGGGAGAGGAACCATGAGAGACTATGGACTCTGAGAAACAAACTGAGGGCTTCAGAGGGGAGAGGTGTGGGAGATGGGTGAGCCCAGTGATGGGTATTAAAGAGAGCATGTATTGCATGGAGCCCTGGGTGTTATACACAAACAATGAATCATGGAACACTACCAAAAACTAATGATGTACTGTATGGTGACTAAGATAACATAATAATAATAAAAAAGATGAGATCATACTGAAGAAGGATGGCTCCTAATCCATTGTGACTAGTGTCTTTAAAAAAAAGGAACTTTGGACATAGACACACACAAAAAAGACACCATATGAAGATGAAGGCAGAGATCTACAAGCCAAGAAACTCCCCAAATTGCCAGCAACCACCAGAAGCTAGGAGAGAGGCGTAAAAGAGATTGTCCCTCACAGACTCAGAAGGAACCATTTCTGCTAACACCTTGATTTCAACTCCTAGCCTCCAGAACTGTGAGACAATGAGTTTCTGATTAGCTACCCAATTTGTGGTACTTTGTGAGAATAGCCCCAGAACTAATACATAGAGGGTCTGAGGGGAGGGAGGATCAGGAGTTTGGTTGGAACCCCATTAGATATGAGATGTCCATTGAACATCTAAGGATAAATTCCAGTAGGCAGCTCAGCATTAAAGTCAGAGGTTCAACAGAGATGTCCAGACTAGAGCTTTATTTTTCAGATTGTTAGCACACTCATGATATTTAAATCATAATATGATTGAGGTCTAGATATCTAAAAAGTGAGTATAAACAGAGATATTAAGGGGTCCAGGGAGGAGGCCAAGACTAAAATAGGAGAAATAAGGGAGAACCAGCAAAGGAAACTAAAGAGGAGCCACCTGTGCAGTAGGTGGGAAATGAGGAGTGTGTGTGGTCCCAGAAGCTAAAGGAAGAAAGGGTTTTAAGGCAGAAAGAGAAATAGGCTGTGTCAAATACTGCCGGTGGGTAAGAGGATAACTGAGAATTGACCACTGAAGTTAGTAATGTGGGTGGTGATGGCAAGAGCCCAACTATCTACCTAATTGGATAAATTCTATACATCTATACAAAAATTCTATACATCTATACATAAATTCTATACATCTATACATAAATTTTATACATTAAGGGGCGAGAACTTGGAGACAACTCCTTCCTATAAAAAGGAAGCAAAGAAATTGAGCACTAGCTGGACATAAAAGTGGGTTGAGAGAGAATATGTATGCATGTGTGTATGTGTGTGCATGTGTTTCAGGTGGGAGAAATAAAACATGTTTATATTCTGGTGGAAATAATCCACAAGAGAGGGGAAAATTCATGATGTAAGTAAAAGAAGGAAAAATTGCTAGAGTGATGTGCTTCAGTAGGTTAGAGGGTTCAGGAACGGGCCAAAGGGGAGGGATGACCATAGATAGGACCATGGTGGGGAGGGGGGGTTCCTCTGCAGGAACAAGAATGCAGGCGGATGGATAGGGCAGTTGCTGGCAGATGGGTAGATATCGTGCTGGCAACTTTTGCAAGTTCTCATAGTGCTTCTGCTTTCTCAGTGAAATAGGAAGCCATGTCATTATCTGAGATAGAGAAGAGAAGTGGAGGAGAAAGTGCTGGGGGTTGAGGAGAGAGGAACAGATTATGTAATTATCATTTAGGGGAGAGAGAGAATGACTGCCCTAGGGGAATGTGGTATGGTTGCCATGCAGCCCATCTTGATCAAGTTTATATTAGGCATGACTGGAGATAAACGGATCCACATGGAGGAACCCAGTCCTTTCAGGAGGGTGTGATGATTAATTTTATGTGTCAACCTGACAGGGCCATGGAGTGCCCAGACTTTCAATCAAACATTCTGAGTGTGCCTGTGAGGGTGCTTCTGGATGAGATTCACATTTGAATCAGTAGACCAGGCAAAACAGATTGCCCTCCTAGTGTGGATGGGCCTCATCCAGTCCATTGAAGACCTGAATAGAGCAAAAAGGCTCCGTAAGAGGGAACTCAGCCTACCCGACCATTTGAGCTAGAACACTGGTCTTCCCTTCCCTTGAACTGGAACTTACACCATCAGCTTGCCTGCTATTGATCTTGGAACTTCTCAGCCTCCATAATCGCATGAGCCAATTCCTTATTTCATTATCTATCTATCTATCTATCTATCTATCTATCTATCTATCTATCATCTATCTCTTGTTGTTTCTGTTTCTCTAGAGAACACGACTGCTAGATTATTGACTTAGTGATTGTGGTAGCGTGATAGTGGTGGCTCATCCTGACTCTACTGCCTCTGGTGGGAGACATGGGGGTGCCCTCTGGGTGGACTCCCAAGGTGTGGGACATGAGACTCAGAACATGACCCACCCCCTACTAGAGCTCATTTCCTCTGTACTGCTGACTCTACCCAGGAATTAGTGAGAGGGTGGAGATGGGATCCTTTTCACTCCATAGATTATGTATCTTGAGTTCTAGACATGGTTGTGGTTTTTGCACCTTCTCTTTCCTCCTATTTGCCCCATTTTGCTCTCCATCTTCCAGCTGCACAGCTTCCTGGAAATCTAGATGATGGCTCCAGGCTATGAATGCTGCCCTTTCTCTGATGAAACAGAATTCAGACAAGGGCAGCTAGTCCTGAGAGCCCACTGGCCCTAAGCCCAGAAGTACTGGTAGGAACCAAAGTCTCTGAGAGCCAGTTGGGTCAGACCTCGATGCCATAGCCATGTAACCTCACTTTCTTTGTGACTTCTGTGGTAAAGGGTGTCCCTGAACAACATGTCCCATGTCACTTCCCTCACACACAGGTGGGCCCTCCCCAAAGGGAAATGCAGGCCTAGGACAACCACTCCTCTCAGCTGTACCATGGGCAGTAGGCAGCCCTCCTTGTTTTGTATGCTCTTGAATGAAGAATGGCTTTTACATTTTTGAATGTAAATCTGAAAAAAGAATAATATTTTGTGACACATGAGAATTGCATGCAATTCAAATTTGTGTCCATAAAATTTTATTGGAAGAGAGATACCCCCGTTTGTTTAGATGTTTTCTGTGGTTACTTTCATGGGCAGAGTTATCTAGTTGCAATAGGGACCACTGAAAATATTATCTGGTCCTTCACGGAAAAATTCTTAAAACCAGTGTTCTATGGCATGGAGTTTCATTGGAGCTCAGAAGGACTAGGAGAAGCCAAAATCTCTGGGCCCAGTTGGGCCAAATTTGGGAGCTACAGCCACTTTGGCTCCTATCAGAATACAAAAAAGAGCACAATGTCTGGGGTTCTTCACTGAGAAGGTTGAGGGAAGATACCAGGTAGTGATGAGCAAATGTGGGTGCTGTATACGTCAAATTCAGTATATCTGTAAACGTACTGAAAATGAGCTCTGGAAAGATTTTTAAGATCTTCTCGTTTATTCTGCAGATGAGGAAAGCCACAAGGCCTCAGAGAGATGGTCCCTAGAGGTAAAGTCATGTCCCAAGTCATGTCCCTTATACACAGCTGGTTAGTGGCTGAGATCAGACTGGAACACACTTGTTTTCACTTCCCATGCAACACTCTTCCCTTAGCCTTCTATACTGTGGTCTTTGTGATGCTTTGGAGATCAGGGTCTATTCCTTCAAATTACACAGTGACCAGTGTCCCTTCCTGCAAAGTTTGCCATGAGTCTTAATATGGGGGCATCCAGAGTCCACTGAAGTATGTGTGGCCTTAGGTTGGGAAGTTCCCAGTTCTGATATTAGGCTGTCGATCAATAAAACCAGGAAATCTTTAGAAATAGTGTCTTCCAATTGCCTGGAACTTCTGGGTAGGCATAAGGGCAAAGCAGAGCTTTTGCCATTTGAAAGCAGGTCTCTGACTTCAGATTTCAGAAGACCTTTCCAGTGACAGCCTCTCCAACATGCCCGTGTATCTAATTAAAAATATAGATTTTCTGTTGTGAGTTAAAGCCAAAATATAGTTTTAAAATTTGCTTGGCCAAGTACATTTGATAATACCTAAATGCTCTCATGTGTTAAATATTCATCCATTTTCTCCATAACCACGTACAATAAATATTGATGATTGTCTAACTTTGAAAATGGCTATGTACATAGGAGAATATTCATGTGTGTCTCATTGATTTTCCTGACAGGGCCAAATGGAGCAGGTAAGCCAATTTAACACAACCAATTTACAATTTTGCACAGCCTGAATAGGAGAAATGCCGTGGAAATGAATAATCAATCTTACTACCATTATTATTAATAATATTTAGCTCACATACAGCTCCTTCCATCTTCTAAGCACTTCACCAACATTAACAAATTTATTCACTAACACTCAAGGGAGGCATTTTTGTAATGGGAATGAGAGGCCAAGAGAGATGTAAATGGCTGCCTAGGGCTAGGAACAATTCCAATATCTCCGCGCAAAAGCGGAATAACCTCTAGTGAGGTTCCCAGTCCCCACAGGATTTCCTACCTCCTTAAATACTAGAGAAATATTGAAATCTAGGAGGCAAGTACAATTTTTCAATCTTATTTTTTTTTTCAATTTTTCAATCTTATTTTTATAAGATGCCTATTTCCCATAAGAATAACTGCATAATAAAAGCTACGATATTTCAAACACCTACTATGTGCTTAGCGCCGCTAACTTTGGGGGATATTGTAAGAAAAGAGCCTCAGCCCCGAAGAAGCTGAGAGATTAGGGAGGGAGAGACGGAGATGAATAAGCGAACAGCAAGCAGTGAGATGAGGGAGATAAAGGGAGAGAGAGAGAGAGAGAGAGGGAGGGAGGGAGGCCCAGTTGAGGGAGTGGAGAAGGAACACCCAGCACACCCCGAGCTTCCTCCCTGAGAAGGAGATGCTTGAGCCCAGCCCCACATGCTGGCTGAGCGTCAGGGTTGGGGATATGAGCAGGGGAACCAGCTCCTGTGGAGAAAGGGAAAAACATGGAGAAAAAGTGGCCTGGAAAACACTCTGGAGACTGCAAGTCCTCCAGCCTGATGAGATCGAAGGCTACCTGTCTGAGATAAAGATCATGTGATGCTAGAGAAACAGTTGCAGCGCCTTGTACACTATCGCTGCAGATTATATTCTCCAAAGATAGCTCCAGTAATATCTCCCACGTCGCCTGATCCTCTGCAGTGTGTCCTTGCCGCCCTCTCCCATGCAGAGGTAGGGTTATGTCCCCTCCCGCTGAATCCAGGTAGGCTTATGACCGCCTTGACAGCTGGCATCTGGCAGAAGGATGCTCTGTGACTTCTGAGGCTAGGTCGGTGAAGGCAATGCTGTTTCTGTCTTGGCCCCTGAGCCACCAACTAAGACATCCTGCTAGGCCAAAGCCCCCATACTGGTGCTCAGACCACCAGGCTATGTGGAGAGGCCACAAGCAGTTGCTTGGGGGAGCAGTGCCAGCTGAGATCCCAGCTGACAGCTAGCGTCAGCCCGCAGACATGCGAGTGAAACCACTTCCCAGTGATTCCAGTCCCCAGTTGTCAAGTGATCCTTAGCTCTTGAGTCTTCCCACAAGAGACCCCAGACCCTGTGGAGCACAGACAAGCTGTCCCTGTGGTGTCCTATTCAAATTCCTGACTCACAGAATCTGTGAATGTAATAACGGTTGAAATTTGGGGGTCGTGTGTCATGGAGCGATAGTGGCAGCAGAGCTGTGCTGCAGACTTTAACTTTATTCTCAGGCAATGGAGAACCACTGAAGGATTTTACAGGGTGGGGGTACACCATCATCAGCTTTTGTGTCAAATGGTAGGAGCAGGGGGATCCTACGTGAAATGAGAAGACCACCTGGCTAGTGGTTTTGGTTTTTCAGACCTAGGGATCGTTCTTCTTAGGTGAATCTGGGTTGTCACCTTTTTTGGTCACTGTTGGTTGATTTTGTCAGTCACATTTGTCTCCCTCTGGCTCAGGGATTCTCATTCCTGGCTGCACATTAGAATCACCTAGGGAGCATTAAAAACTATCCCATTTTCTGGGCCCCACCCCCAATAAATTAAATCAGAGTTTCTGGAGAAGTGGGGCTCTGACATTGGTATTTTAAAAGTGTCTCCAGGTGCTTCTAATGTGCATCCAAGGCTGAGAGCCACTGAGCGAGCTGTTCACCCACCATGCGGACCAATCTTGGGGACACACTCACGCTATAAATCTGAAACTCAGTTGCAGACTAAAATTACAAATTGCTACATTTGTTATACTTTCTCACCTTGGGGAAAAAAGAAGTTTCTAGACAGTAGATGCTGGTTACTGTCCTAGAACCAAAGGAAAAGTTACAGACCTGAGGCCACATTATGAAAAAGATGCGAGGTCTTGGGGTGAATATTTAAAAAGAGGAAGAGTGAAGCTCTCTTTTCACAAGGTTTGTCCATTTTCAGTAGAGAGCTCATTTCTCTAAAACATAGCTTCCCAGCATGGTTTGATGAAGCATCTGTTCCAGCAGTTTTCTTTTGTTTTATCACTGGCCCAAGTCAAAATGAATCCGTTACATAGCTCTATGTAACTGGATAAAAGAATGAGAAAAACCTCCCCTGTGCACATGTGCACAGAGGTGAGGGGATACCTGTGTGCAGGTCCAGGGTCATAATGTTGAAATGAGTAGGGTGAGGCAGGACGGTAGAGAAAGGGACTGACCAGAGAATCAAATCACAAGTGCCTGTGGCCTGGACTAGGCCATGTGTCCTCTCTGGGCTCCAATTTCCTCATCCATATAGGAAAGTAGGATGATCCTGAGGTCTCTTCTTTAAATTGAAGCTATGATTCCATGTTCGGTACCAGAAACTTCTGTATTTTGCTTTGCAATTGTCATTCTGCCCCAGCCTAGCTGTCAGTCCAGATGCTTAGCAGCTCATTGCTCCATGTAGTAACCGTATGTTACTGATGCTTTGACGTCTGGGGCCTTGCTGATCCTGGAGAGATTGCCCCTCCCAGGGCTAGCCAACTGCTACAGATAGTTTTTTTTTTTTTTAAGTTTTTTTTATCAACATACATTATTTGTTCCAGGGGTACAGATCTGTGATTCATCAGTTTTATACAATTCACAGCACTCACCATAGCACATACCCTCCCCAATGTCCATCCCCCACCCCCTCCAGCAACTCTCAGTTTATTTCCTGAGACCAAGAGTATCTTATTGTTTGTCTCCCTCTCTGGTTTCGTCTTGTTTCATTTTTCCCTCCCTTTCCCTATGATCCTCTGTTTTGTTTCTCAAATTCCTCAAATGAGTGAGATCATATGATAAAGTCCCCCTCTGATTGACTTATTTTGCTTAGCATAATTCCCTCTAGTTCCATCCATATCATTACAAATGGTAAGATTTCAGGTTTTTTGATGGCTGTATGATATTCCATTGAATATATATACCACATCTTCTTTATCCATTCACCTGTTGATGGACATCTAGGTTTTTTCCATAGTTTGGCTATTGTAGACATTTCTGCTATAAACATTGGGGTGCATGTGCCCCTTTAGGTCACTACATTTGTATCTTTAGGGTAAATATCCAGGAGTGCAATTGCTGGGTCATAGGGTAGCTCTATTTTCAACTTTTTGAGGAATCTCCCTCCTGCTTTCCAGAGTGGCTGTACCAGCTTGCATTCCCACCAGGAGTGTGGGAGGGTTCCCCTTTCTCCGCAACCTCACCAACACTTGGTTTCTTGACTTGTTAATTTTAGCCATTCTGACTGCTGTGAGATGGTATCTCACTTTGGTTTTGATTTATATTTCCCTGATGTCAAGTGATGTTGAGCACTTTTTTATGTGTCGGCCATTTGGATGTCTTCTTTGCTGAATTGTCTGTTCATGTCTTCTGCCCATTTCTTGATCGGATTATTTGTTCTTTGGGTGTTGAGTTTGATAAGTTTTTTACAGATTTTGGATACTAGCCCTTCATCTGATATGTCATTTGTAAATATCTTCTCCCATTCTATCAGTCGTCTTTTGGTTTTATTGACTGTTTACTTTGCTGTGCAAAAGCTTTTGATCCTGATGAAGTCCCAATAGTTCATTTTTGTCCTTGCTTCCCTTGCCTTTGGCAATGTTTCTAGGAAGAAGTTGCTGCAGCTGAGGTCAAAGAGGTTGTTGCCTGTGTTCTCAAGGATTTTGATGGATTCCTGTTTCACATTTAGGTCTTTCATCCATTTTGAGTCTATTTTTGTTCATGGAATAAGGAAATGGTCCCGTTTCATTCTTCTGCATGTGGCTGTCCAGTTTTCCTGACACCATTTGTTGAAGAGACTGTCTTTTTTCCACTGGACATTCTTTCCTGCTTTGTTGAAGATTAGTTGACCATGAAGTTGAGGGTCCATTTCTGGGCTCTCTATTCTATTCCATTGATCTACATGTCTGTTTTTGTGCCAGTACGACACTGTCTTGATGATTACAGCTTTGTAATAGAGCTTGAAGTCTGGAATTGTGATGCCACCAGCTTTGCTTTTCTTTTTCAACGTTCCTCTGGCTATTTGGAGTCTTTTCTGTTTCCATATAAATTTTAGAATTATTTGTTCCATTTCTTTGAAAAAAATTGATGGTATTTTGATAGGGATTGCATTAAATGTGTAGATTGCTCTAGGTAGCACAGACATTTTCACAACATTTGCTCTTCCAATCCATAAGCATGGAACATTTTTCCATTTCTTTAACTGCTAGAGATAATAAAGGACTCACCTACCACCATGCCTTTCATATGCAAACCAACCAATGTACAGCCCACACCCCAAATACCTCCTTACTAAGCCATCCAAGGCCTCATGCTCTGGGCCTCTAGCCACCTGATCTAATCACTTCAGGACCAGGTACTGGACAACCAGGGACAGCCTCAATGCGTCAGAGTCCTCTGGAATTATCCGGATTATCACTTCTCTGCCTGCATCCCCTATTGTGTCCATTCCCTCCTGTGGAAAACACACACTTACTCATGTAAGACAGGCCCCTGTCCTGTTCTGCATCCTGACTGACCCAGTTCTTCCTCACAGGCACCTTCTCTTGGGATCTGTGAGTGTAACCAGTTTTTTCCAAGGGCAGTCATCTTCTGATCTGCTGGCCTCGCCATACCTGTATAATAATAAAATCTACATTTTAAAACTCTCTGACTAGAGCATTCTCATTTGTAAGTCACAGATGAGAATGGTGACCTCCCTCTCAGTGTTTCTGAAAGCAACTACCACTGATCACAGAGACACAAATGCAGTCCCCGAAAGCACGCATGCTTGGAAAATATAACAATGTTTCAGACCAATACATAAAAGCACCTCTGAAGTCTGCATATGGTGGGCGGGGCTGGTCCAGGCACCTGTTTCCCTCACCTTTAGATCTATACAGATTGCCTAGGAAATTGTCCATGGTGTCACAGCTAATTGGCATGGAAATTGGGGAAGTGAATGCAAGTAAGTCCTCCAGTATGACCCAGCAATCATGGGAGTGGCTTTAAAGAAACTGGCATTAACCCTTCTAGACGCTCCGTGCTTGGCGGCACATGTTCCCATCACCGCAGCAGTCCATTACGACTCAAGTTCAGTAATGTTCCCCATAATCAGTATCATAATGGTGCTCGGATATTGTATGAGAGGGACCAACCACCTCCTCTCAGCTCCCCATTTTCATAGCTCACACAGCAGGATTAATTTCACAGCTTTTAGTTTCATGACAGTCAAATACTAACAATTGATTGGGGGGAGGGGAGAGACCCAAGTTTATTGGAAATATCAGTCACTGCAAAAAATCCTGAAGGAAAACTTGCCACTTTGTGGAAGGTCACCAGATAAATAATTGCCTTCGGAATTGGGATAATTCCTGTTGTCATTAAGCCCCAGCAGAGACCTAATACGTGTTAATACTTCTGCTAAATGCTGAGAGACAGCGGTGCAGTGGCAGTCACATAGACAATGAAAACTAAGCACTCGGTGCCTGAGTTGAGGGTTTTGCTTTTTCCTTCCTTTTTTTATGCATAAGATGATACGGTGGCCACTTGTGAACTTTCAGCCTCCCTGTCTGAGATGATAATCGCTTTATCCCCGTGAACACAGTTGATGTGGGTCTCAGCTCCTGCATGGTGCCCCACATCACCTTCTGGCAGACCCTTCTCATTCCGGCCTCACATATCCCCACCCCCACTAACAGGCAACAGCAGTCCTCGCCAAACAATGGGAGCTTTCCAAACCGTCCTTCTGTTAAGTGGTGGCTGTAGATTGAATTGAGTCCCCCCAAAATTCATATGTTAAAGCCTGAAGCCCCACACTGTGGCTACATATGGAGACGGGGCCCTAAGGCATCCATGTGCAAGCCAGAATAAGAGCTCTCACCGGAGAACGAATCCTGCTGGACCTTGATCTTGGACTTCCCAGGCTACAGTGAGAAAATAAACTTGCTGTTTGAGCCATATAGTCTGAGGTGTTTTGTTAGGGCAGCTGGAGCAGACTAACACAGTAGCTTTCTAGAACAGTGGGGAAAAGATTCTCTCGCTTCTCCACTGGGCAGGTCTTTGCAGCCAGAACAGACTGGACGTGGCTTGACTGGTAGAGATGCAAGATGGTTTCACTAAGGAGATCAGCCTGCAGAGAGAGAGGCAGTCATTTAGCCTCCAGCCACCCAAGCAGAAGTGATGGGCGAGGACGGTCAGGGTGCCACAGGTCACCTAAGGAAGGGGTCATGTGCAAAAGCTCTGGTTGCTAGACATTGCTGTGCCTGTCTTTTTGTAAGAGTTCTTTAAATTAGACTGAGCAAGAGGGCAGGTCATTACAGGCATATGTCTGGGTCACAGAAGTTAGCTGAAGCACTGACAGGATTCACTTTCCCCTTGCAAGCGGGTCCTAGAACTATTTGAAGAAATGGTCAGTCAGGCTCACTGACCCACTACCCCTCTGGCTGCTGCAGGTTGTTTCTCTGCTCTGCTACACAAGTGGGCCAGCCTGTGGTTACCTGATGAATCTCTCTGTAACCTAGGAGGCTCTAGGGGCTCCTAAACTAATCCGAGCCCGTGAGCACGCAGTGTGTATTCGCCTGTCCCAGAACTGAAACTTGAGGGTCACAGGCACATGTCCTGGGCTTGGTGTTGGAGTCTGTTAATCACACATGACTGTATCATGTTGAACTTAAGGGAAACCCCAGATTATACCACACCAAGCAAAAGAACATGGGCACAAATGTGTGTGTGTCCTCCTAATTCATTTCTTCTCCGGGAAACATATAGGATGGAGAAACCATCTTTTAGTGACCCAACATTTCCTGAGTACCCACTCTCACCCAGGCACTTTATACAGTAGAAGCTAACCTTTACTGAGTATTATGTTAAGGTCATTGCATGCATTACTTTATTTAGACCTCACAGTGACTTCACAAGGAGTGTATTATTATCCACCATTTTACAGATAAAGAAACTGAGCCTTGGAGGTGGTTGGTAGCATAAAACGGTGACAAAATCAGCCTTCAATCCAGGTTCCCCTGGCTCTAATGTCTGTAAATGGCCCTTCTATCTTATTAACTCTCACAGTAACCCTTTGCGGTAAGGACTATTAGTAAGCCTATTTCATGAACCAAATTAGTTACCTGCCCCACATTACACAAAACAGAAGCAGACCTCACCCAGACCTGAAAAATTCCACAGCCCGTGCAGCCTCCGTTATATGGAGTGATTCTGATGGTGGTACACACAGAAATTTCCCCAGATTGGTGCCTTTCAAAGTTCAATGTGCATTACCATTTACCTAGTGATTCTACTCCTAAGTATCTACCCAAGAAATGAAAATCTGTGTCTGCCCAAAGACTCACACATAAATGTTCTTAGCAGAATTATTCATAATAGTTGCAAAATTGAAAAAAAAATGTCCATCAATTGATGAACAGATAAACAAAATGGAGTATTACCCATACAATGGAATGTTATCTGGCAATAAGAAGAAATGAAGTGCTGATAATGCGCGACATAGATGGACCTCAAAAAACATTATGCTAAATACAAGAAGCCGGCAAGACACAGGAGACCACATATTGTATGATTCCATATATATGAAATATTCAGGAAACACGAATCTCGAGACAGATCAGTGGGTGCCTGGGATGGAAATGGAACAGGCATTAACAGTAAATGGGCATCAGGCATCTCATGGAGGCAAGAGAAATGGTGATTTATGACTTAAGGTGATGACTGTACGACTTGCTAACTTCACTAAAAATTGAACTGTACCCTTGAAATGGGTGAATTCCATGATATGTAAAATACGCCCTGATGAAGTGGTAAAAAATATTTAGTGTACAATTGAATTGAGTCATCTTGGGTCTGGTTGAAATGCAGATTCTGAGTCAGTAGATGGGGTGAGGCCTAAAATTTGCACCGCTAATAAACTCCTAAGGGATGCTGATGTTGTTGGTCTGAGGTCCACACTTTGGGTCGTTAGGAGACAGATTTCCAAATTCCTGCTTCTCCAGTTCAACCAGCCTAGACAGATGACACCCTTGCTTGGGCTTTGTTTATGAAACAGAGCATCCTCAATGTTATCTTTTTTGATTCCTCATTTGCGTTAACCATGTCATGATTGCACTAAATCCTAGGTGAAAAACTTCACTTTCTTCATCCTTTCTTTGTTCATCTAGCGTGTGGCAGGCTCACCCAAGGAGCTCCTGTTTAATGTGCAGGTTCCTTGACCCACCCCTGAAATTCTGAGTCTGTCAGGCTAAGAACTCAGTCTTCTTAACAAGTGCAAGGGAGGTAATGCTTATACAGGTGGCTTAAGGATTATCCTTTGTGAAATGCTAATCTAAACCAGAATAGTTCAATAGAAATATAATGTTAACCCATATGTAATTTTAAATGATCTAGTAGCCACATTTTAAAAAACTAAAAAGAAATAGGTGAAATTAACTTTAATAATACATTTTAACCCACTAGATACAAAGTATTATGATTTTTAACATGTAATTGATACTTTACCTTTTTATTTTGGTCCTAAGTCTGAAATGCAGTGTATATTTTTAACTCACCACACACCTCAATTCAGAGTGGCCACATTTCCAGCACTCAGTTTTGGTTATCCACCCCAAACCTATTGCATCATAAACTCTGGAGGTGGGGCCCAGCTACTTGTGGTCCAAAAAGCTCTCCAGGTGATTCTGATGCTCACTCAAGTCTGAGAACCACTGAGTGAGGCTATCATCTCTTAAACTTGGCTGCATGTTGGAATCACCTGAAAAATGTTTCAAAAATGCTTATGCATGGGTCCCAGAAATCATGACTTTTTAAAAAGCCTTTTACATGATTCCAGTACACAGCAAAGTTTCAAGACCACTGCTCACAATAGACTCCTCTGTTATTTTTAGCCTCAAAGTCAGTTACTGGGCCCCTATCATTCTTGTCGTGTAATATTTCAGGGTCTTCTCCTCCGATTCCCCATTTCCAGGTTTCTTATTTATTCTGCTTTAATTTTCAGGCAAAAGTAATCTTTTAAATCCACTGTTTAATTTCTTTCCTGAAATGGAAATCTCTTTAAAAATCCACATCTTTTATTTCCCGTGCTGTGATTGCTGGTCTCAAACTACTGAGTTACTCAGCCACGCTCATCCCTTTACCCCACTTCCCGGAGCCCCCAAGCTCCGGGCTCCCCTTGGAGGATGGGCCCACTTATGGCCCTTCCCACTGCATATGTAACTCCAGAGCTTTGGATACTTACTTACCTATGCCTTTTAGTGAGCTTTAGCTCCCTCTTTCCTTGTATTTCAGATCCTTGAAAGCCCAATCTTCCCCTAAAACCTTTTTTTTTAAGATTTTATTTATTTATTTGACACAGGGAGAGAGATCACAAGTAGGCAGAGAGGCAGGCAGAGGGAGGGGGGGAAGCAGGCTACCCGCTGAGCAGAGAGCCTGATGTGGGGCCCAATTTCAGGACCCTGAGATCATGACCTGAGCCGAAGGCAGAGGCTTTAACCCACTGAGCCACCCAGGCACCCCACCTAAAACCTCTTTCAGGGAAAGAGAGCAAGGAGAGAAACTGAATTCATGAGCCCCTTTTCCTGTCATTGCTAAGAGTTTGAATTCTGGTAGATCTTCACTTCCCACACTCTTGAGTTCCAGCAGCTCACTGGGAGGATGGTGAATCTTTGGGAAAGCCCTCTGATCACACGTGGAAGGATTGAGAGACCATTACAAATCCAGTCATGCTCCCATGTCATAAATTTTCAAGAACTAGCAGTTGCTGGCATGTACGTGTGCCACCCACACAAACATGTGTATGTTTACGAGTATGTAAATGTGTATAGTTGAAGCACCCTCTAGTGGAACACCTAGAGAAGACCGCATTTTCTGGAGAACTCACTCAGAAAAAAAAGAGGTATTTTGAAATTTTATTGGCCCAGAGCACGGGGAGAAATGAGAGTGTGAGTCTGCAGCATTTTCCTAGTAGTGGTAGGATACCTGGGGCATCGGCCAACTCCAGGTGCTGCCAGCTCCTGCTTGGAGAGAAGGGATGTGAGCCCAACTGGCCTTCCTTGAAGGCCTCACATGGCAGCCTTCGTTCTTCTGCCAGAGATGCACAGTGTTTGGAGGTTAGTGTTTGGAGATTATAGCTGCTGCAAAGAAAGATTTTGCAGATTACCACTGGGTTCCTTCAGTTCCAGAAGCTGCCCATCCCCATTTCAAACCAGGAGACAGAGATGGATTATTCATCATTGGGATTGCCATCAGGAAGAAGACAGACGTGGAGCCCTATCCTACTTTTTTTTTTAACACATATTAAATTCCAAATGAAAACAACAAAAATAGAAGAAAGCAGTGGAGATTGCATTAGAGTGGTGCATACCTTACCAAATATAACCTCAAATCCATAAAGGCATAAAAGAAACAAACTATCGATAAATTTTATGACATAACTGTAAAAATTTTCTGCATGGCCAAAAAAAATGTCATAAACACATTCAAAAGATAAATAGCACACTGGGGAAAGTTGTAAGAGATTGCATAAAAGGATAGATTTCTTAATATATAAGATGTTCCTACAATCCAAAGAGAAAAGACCAATAATTTATTAGAAAAAAATGGACAGGTGATATGAACAGGTCACAGAAAACAGAGAGAGAGAGAGAGAGATCACAAGTAGGCAGAGAGAGAGGGGGAAGCACGCTCCCCGCTGAGCAGAGGGCCCGATGTGGGGCTCAATCCCAGGACCCTGAGATCATGACCTGAGCCGAAGGCAGAGGCTTTAACCCACTGAGCCACCCAGACGCCCGGGCAGGTCACAAAAAACAAAAGAAATGTTTAAGTACTTGAGGATATGCAATGATGCTCCCTTTTGTGCAATAGTTGTTTTTCAAGATTGGAGAGTGGGATAACATGTTGAGTAGGGTATGCATGGGGAAGCAGACTCAGTCACATGTGCAAGTGGAGAGTATAAATTGGTACACTCTACCTGAAGAGCAATTTTGCAAAGCTGTCGAAATGAACAGTAGCCACACACATTGACCCAGCAAATCCACGGGTAGGAATTTACCTTACAGATATGCTTGCAGGTGTGTGAAATGATGCACAAGGAAATCTATGGCAACATGGTTTGAAAGAGCAAAATCCCAGAAACACTCGAAATGCCTATGGATAGTGGATTAGTGAAATAAATCTTAGGACATCCACAGATAGACTACTATGTAGCCATGGACTCCATGTTCCCAAGAATGAGTCAACTCAGTATGAATAGATATGGACTGATCTTCTAGACATATGAAAAAGCAAAGTAAAGTAAGGATGATGAGGATTTTCCATTACACTTGATTACTTTACAAATAAGAACTGCTGGGGTGCCTGGGTAGCTCAGTCAATTAGGCATATGACTTTTGATTTTGGCTCAGATCATGATGTCAGGGTCACGGGATCAAGCATTGCATCAGGTCCATGCTGGGCATGGAGGCTGCTTAGGGTTCTCTTTCTCCCTCTGCCCTTCTCCCCCACTTGCCTGTGCACTCTTTATCTCTCTCTCTATCTCTATCAAAAAAAAAAAATGAGAACTGCTAGGAGAAATTTTTCTCAAGTCTTAGAACCAGCTGATGATTTTTTTTTTATGTTTTTGTTGATGTTCTGATTTATTTTAAATTCAGTGGTTTAAAACTATCATAGGGGACACCTGAGTGGCTCAGTCAGTTAAGCATCTGCCTTTGGCTCAGGTCATGATCCTAGGGTACTGGGATCAAGTCCCATATCAGGCTCCTTGCTCTGAGGGGAGTCTGCTCCTCCCTTTGCCTTCCACTACCCCTGCTTGTGCCCCACCCCCCAACAAATAAAGAAACAAATAAAATCTTTTAAAAAATTAAAAAATAAAAATTATCCAAGAAGGAATACATAGAAATGATAAAAGGACAAACAGGTAGCTTTTATGTTAGAGACACTATAGTCATAGAACTGTGTTTTCCTCTATATTAGCTGCTAGAAAGCTCAGAATCATATTAGGTGTCCATTTCTTTGAATGTATAGCATCCTTGGTCATGAATATTGGTACCAAACCAACCCCTGGCTTAGTTCTTTTTTTTTTTTTCAAACTTTCCTACACGTGTTGCAATAAACTGCTTCAAATACATCTTGTAATGAAGTAGGTATATTTAAAAAAACAGCAAAGAAGAAACGAAGTGAGGAAAGGAAGGTATAACATGCTACCATTAGCACTGAAAAGAATACATGCATATTCTCATATTTGCATAGAATATCTCTGGGAAGCCAGTATCTCTGGCTACCTGAAGGGGCTAGGGGATAGAAGTGAATGGAATCTAATAACTCTAAGTTATTTTGTATTTTAATTTTATGCCACATACATATGGTTGGTTGGTTGTTTTTTTAAACATTAACATATTTTTTTAAAAGATTTTATTTATTAGACAGAGAGAAACACAGCGAGAGAGGGAATACAAGCAGAGGGAATGGTAGTGGGAGAAGCAGGCTTCCTGCCAAGCAAGGAGCCCGATGCGGGGCTCGATCCCAGGACCCTGGGATCATGACCTGAGCCGAAGGCAGACACTTAATGACTGAGCCACCCAGGCGCCCCTAAAGATTAACATTTTTTTAAAGTTCTTCTCCCCTTTGCTCTAAAGAGCCACCTGGTTGCTGCAAGATCACTCCTGCGGTTGCAGCTGTTTTACCAACAGGAAGAGGTGTATTTAGGGGAGAAACTGACCTACCTTTGCCCCCTGAATTCCTGTTGCAGTGTGGACTCACCAGTTAGTCTGTTTACTCTGCGGGGGAGGGGAGATGAGAGGAGATGTCTATAAATATTCCTATTATATTACAGAGGGTGAAAACTTGGCCCATCTCCCAGAGTTTACACTTTGCAAAAAAAAAAAACAGTTTGAGGTAAATATGATTTCCCCCTATATTGAAAGTTAAGATTCTTAATAGGGGAAGGATGAGGGCATGATAAATTTCCTACAGTGAGGGTTTCACTTTCATTGTCTACTAAGTCTTATCTCTACATAAGTCCATAGCAGTGATGTACTATATATTTTTTAAAGTCAATTTTATTGAGGTACGACTTACATATAGTTAAATTCATTTTTTAAAGGATATTGTTTAGTAAGTTTTGACACACACATTTGGACATTTCCATCACCTCTACAAGTTCCCTCCTTCTCCCTTATAGTCAAACCTTCCCCCACCCCTTAATTTGAGAACAACTTTACACATAGAGAAAGTCTGTAAGATGGTATAGAGTTCTCATACTTTCTTTACCATCTTCCCCTAATGGTAACATCTTACATAACCATGGTATACTTATCAAAAGTAAAAAACTAACACCATTAAATTATTATTAACTGAACCGCAGACATTATTTGGATTTTACCTGTTTGTTTGTTTTTTTTACCAGTAATGTTTCTGTCCAGATCTCATCTAGGGACCACATGTGTCCTTAGTCTCATCTGTGACAGTTCATTTATATTTTCTCATTTTTTATGACCTTGACACTTTTATTTAAGAGTACAAGTCAGGTATTTTGTAATAAAAACCCATCAACTTGGGTTTGTCCTACGTTCTCATGATTAGACTGAGGTTGTGGATTTGGAAGATAAATACTACAGAGGTGAAGAGGCACTATGAGAAGAGGTGCCCTTCTCATAGTATCAAATCACAGAGACGTGAGGTCCTCCTGAGTTATTGGTGATGGTGACATTGATTGTGACCAGTTTTCTCCACAGTGAAGTTACAGTTTACTCTTAAGGGGATAGGTGGTGACTCCACTTCCGAGTTGGGAGGGAATGTACACACATGATTGGGCCACAGCCCTCCTCCAGACCGGTCTCCTCTTGGTGCCCAGTCTTTCTCAGTGAGTACTGGGCAAGGTCCATGGAGAAGTTTGCAGGTACCTGTGACCTCCTATTGTGTCTGCAGCTCCCTAGGATTCTATACTTTCACCCTAGTCCATGCTTGGTCTTTGCAACTATTTCAAGTTTTAACTGAATTCTTCTTATTCACTTGTGTGACCCCGGGAGTTCGTCCAGCCATGTCTGCACCATGGAGTCAGTGCTTCCCTCCCATCTCTCCTTGGAAGGCCCTGTCTTTTCTTGGCTTTCAGGCTGTTTGGTTGCCTACAACCTCAGAGCTTTGATGGTTTCAAGAAGAATTATGATGTTGTTTATCGAGGTTTCACCCGTGAAAAAGAGCAGCATTCTTTTCAGCTATAGATATTCATTCTATATCCTAGGTGGAAGCAGAACTTGATGTACTGACTATGAAAAGATATTTCTATCCCCGTTAAGTAGTAGGTGAGATCTAAAGGCTTCACATCTGTGGGAACATCACAGAACATCCTTAATCCTGTGACTCCCAATTAGGCCAAGCATTGGCAGATATTTCCTAGCACACCACGGCCCATGACTGCCCTGGGAATGACTGGAGTCATTCTAAGAAAGAACTGTCAGGGCCAACTCTAAGCAAACACTTCCTGAGTTTCTTCCTCTCATATCCCTCACTCGTTCCTCACTTGCCCAAGGCACCTTCCAAGTAGCTCCATGTCTTATATCTGCCACCCACCAGCTGGGATCGTCTACACCTCCATAGCATCTGGGGACACTCCTGATCCTTCTGAACCATAGATAGATAGATGTGAGCATGTACTAGTATTTGGTGGAAGTTGCAGTGAAAGCCCAGCTGCCCTATCCGTAGGACACAGGAATTCTAACCCCACATATTTATGTCTGAAAATTTCATTTCACTTAGCAGGTAGTAAATATGGTAAGAATTATGTGGCAGAAATTATGCTGGGCACTGGCTCTGTCTCTAGACAACCCCATAAGAACCATTTAACATGTATTTGTGCAGAGAGAGGCTAAACAAAGATCTCTGAGTATGGTTCGAGTATACGCAATAACCTTGATGATAAATACACCTTATATCTGAATGAGCCATTACAAAGTTTCGCTAGACCCTCACAACAGCTCTGAGAGGCAAATGGAAGATAGAAACTCACAGAAGTTACACATTCTTGCCCTAAGACTGCCGTGTTAGTATCAGAGCCAGGTCTTGAGGTCTTTGGACTCCAGATCATGTTCTACTGCCTTGATGCATTGCCTGTCAAGCTTGAATCTATCTGATATGTGGTGAAGGAGTAAATGTTTAAAACCAAATGTATCCTATTTAAGTTAAAAACCACCTCCACCAAAGAGTAAGAGAACCGGCTGTCTAAGATGATTGAGTTTAAGTGCCTTGGATTCAGGTTTCAATTTATATTGCTCCATCCAACGCTCTTGGATTCTAAGATTAGCCGTCTAATCACAGCTCTCCAACTGAGGTTCAGAGAGTCACCACCAGACCTAGTGACCCAAACTATCTGTGACAGTTGATGGCAGCTGGCATCAAAGTCTCTTTATTACCACTGAAAGGAATGTCCACTGTCCAGCGTCTTAGAGGAAAAATGGAGAAAAACCCCACATAGATTTACAAAGAATGTTTTGAACCTTCTCAGGGATTTGTAATTAAGGGACAACAGTGCACATCAAGTCCAGGCTTCCGCACAAGTGCAGATAAATTGTCTGTCCCTCTGCAGGTGTCACTCTGCACAGCCGGCCCCGGAGAGCTCAAATCTAATCTGCACAGAAATCCCCAGAACAAGTGCTGCTCCAGGCATGTTGGAACTTCAGAGGAAAACTGAGGAAGCCAATTTTATTATTTGCCAGCAAATTTACCCAAATACCAGAAAAGCAAAGCCTTTTTTGAATCAGTACACTGTGCACTGGAGCAAGAGAGCTATTGCTCATTGATTTCCTCTGGTGGGACACTTTTTGGAGTTTGCTTTACTTAAAAAGGAGGGGGAAGGTGGCCTTCTTAGGAGAAAATAAATGGGGACAAGATCAATTTCTTAACTTCACCTAGAAGCATTCCCATAAGATTCTAAGTTTTTCTCTATGATTTAAAACAAACAAAAACAAGTTTGCAGTGGTCAAGCTTCATCTTTGGGGATGAATACCATATAATCCAGGAGGCTTTTTAGCAAAATAGATTCACCAACTTTCAATGTTTGTCCTGAAGAAAACATTTACCGAGTCAAAACATTTACATTGTAGAGTTAGGAGAATGTGTCAGCCTTTCCTGAGGTAATGTCACAACATCTTGACAAAACATATGCCACAATAAAATTATATCAGTGAAAAAAATCAATGGTTATATTTATCTGTATGTGTTATACACCTCCGCCTAACTCCTGTGTCACTAACTAGAATAAAAACTTTGCAAATAAAATGGGAGAAATAAATTGTTCCCAATAAAAGAGGAATTCCTGAAAAGTTCATTCCAAATAGACCAGAATTATCTATATCACTCAATCCATTATTTTGCAGGTTTTTATGGGCCATAACATTAATCCTATTCCCCTTATCATAATCGTTCTACACAATAAAAACCCATGCAGTAAACTGGTGGTATTTGCAAGGAAAGTGTTTGGAATCCTTTTTGAATCCTAAATTCATAAGCATGGGAAAAGTTTGCAAGTGTTACATGTGTCCTATATGTACCTCACCCCACAAATGAAAACCCCAAATATAAACAATGAAAAATAGAGCTTCTCAGGTTGGATGGACATAGAGCAGAGAACCCAGAGCCTCATCTCTTTGTTCTGCTTTTCACTAGGCTGTTAATCCCTTTCCACACCTCCTCCTGCACCCGGCCCCTCCCCACCCATGTACGTATAGCGGGCAGTCCCTCTGGCACCTCTGGGAAATTCTGGGGCAATAAAGAGCATCAGCTTGAATGCAGTTGCCTTAACCGATATCTATGAAAGAGGTGTTATTCTGCCCAAAAAGATGAATGGCCTCCCCTACTTGATTTCTAGGAAGACATTAAGTGGGCTGCGGTTCTATGCCCAGATTCGTGTTTGATGTACTACTGCCTTTAAAGACTGTGATAAAATTGTCATAGTCATCTACTCACCTCCAGGTCTCTCCTCCTTACCCCTTGAGAATTTTAGCACCTGCTTCACTCTCTCCCCCTCAACATTACCCTTGATATAATTCTTGTGGATTTCAGGATCCACATGGATGATTCTTCTAAAACCCTTTCTCATCCTTGACCTCCGCTCCTCTCACTGTCTTCCACACTTCCATCTCTACTGCCAGCAGTCCACACCCATGGCCATACCTACACCAAGTCATTGTCAGTAAGTGCCTGCTCTCCATGTTTTCAATTGCAGTCATGCCATAATCTGACCAACTATTTTTCTTTCTCACCCGCTCCAGTACATGGGTTCCAGTAGTTCTCCAACACCTCAGACCCCCAATCTATTGCTCCTACCTACCACTTTTACTGTCCCTTTATGCCTCATGTGCTGAATTTCTTTCTTTTCCGGTGCAGATCACATGGTCCATCTTTATACTCACTCCCTTGACCCATAACAGGCAAGACATAATCCTGTATTTTAAAATGTATATTTTATTCTTATTCAGTAGGGTGAGGCCAACAGATCAGGAAATAGCTGCCATTAAAAAGATAATTTGTTTCACAGATCCTAAGAGAAAGAGGTGCAGGGGGAATCCCATAGGGAATCACCAGGTTGGTCAGAAGGGAGAGAGCTAGGGGAAAACTTGAGCAAGATCCCTTGATTGTGGTTTCCACAGGCAGGAATGAATGAGGCAGGTAGGCAGGTTTAGGATTGGCTAGTTTGAGTATTTTCAGAGGGCTGTGGGGAGTAGGGGCTGTGCCTAGTTATCTGCTTTCTGCACTTGAGTGATTAGGGGATTAGTGGCCTGGCCCCGGGTGTGAGAAAGGTGGTTAGGGTGTGGGCTCTCACTTGGTTCATTTGCATACAAAAGGTATGCTCCCAGGCCTGTCCTTTACCATCTTTAGGAATTGGCAGCCCTGGTAGGGGCTGTCTCTCAAGGGTCACCTAGATCTCAAATGCCAAATCTGGGAAAAATATGGTTAATATACCTGGTTAAATCCAATCCTCTGCTTACTTCACACAAGTCCCCAAACAGCTGAATGTGACTGAAGGAAGATAAACAATTGTGCTGATTGCCTCACTGTAAATACTGAGCACAAAACCCTAAGGTCATCTTGTTGCCCCTCTCTCTTGTCCTAGTCAATTACAGGCCCCTTCTCCTATATGACTCTTAAAGTTCTTCTTCTTTATCACACCAAACAGAAATGATCAGAAACAAATTTCCACACACTCTCCCCACCAGAACTCCACACTTAGCTCCCTGAACCAGCCTTCTCTCCTGTTAAAATGGTGAGCTGGCCATGGCTCTGTCTGAGACCACCCACTGCTCTAGCACTCCTTCCCCCCTCTCCTACTCTGAAGGTAGCTCTTTCCTGTGTAGCTTCTCTCTTGTGCATCAATAATTGCACGCTCTCATCTGGATCATTCCCATCAAACACAGAGAGGTTGTAATCTCCCATCTAAGAAAACTTGCTTGACTCTACATCTTCCTCCAGATATTGCCTCATTTCCCTTCTGCCCTTTAGAGGAAAACTCTTCTGAAGAGTCTTCTGTCTCCATTTTCTTGGCTGTTATTCTTTCTTGAATCCACTCAGGCTCCTATCCCCTTCACTCCACCAACACTGCTTTTGTTGAGGCCTTCAGTGACCTCCATCTTTCCAAAGCCAAGGGGAATTTCTCGCTAATCATTTAATTAAACATATCAGCATGATTTGGTTACAGGATTTTTTTCTCTGTCAGTGCCTGTGGTTCTTGGTCACGCTACTTTGAACAATGAAGAGGTAGACCAGACAGAGTGGAGGGCAGCAAAACAAGATTTATTGAGCGACAGCAATGTGATATAGTACAAAACTCCAGAGGAGGGAGGGGACCCGAGGGGGTTGCCACCAGAGTTTCTAAATCTAGGAGCTTTTATGGGCATATTGACTGGCTGTTTTAATCTGATGATCCCTCCCTGCACCTGCCATCCAATCAGAGTTTTGTCACCTATCATATGGGAAAGGGTGAAGGAGGACTCCTTTCAGGGTGTTGTAAGATCCTTTTAAGGGTGGTTTCCTTTAGGACAGGGGGGCTACTTGTCCTTGCCTGCCTGCCTACCAACTATCCTTCATCAATTTGACAGTAGACTGTTTCATCCTCCTAGAGATATGCTCTTAGCATATATGCTAGAAAACCATTGTCCCTTGGTTCTCTTCTTACCTTATGAGCCTCTCATTCTGAGGCCCCCTTTACTGGTTCCTTCTCATCTTTCCCACTCTGAATATTGGAGTGTCCAAAGCTGAGTCTTCAGATCTCTTCTCTTCTCTGTCTTCTCTCTTTCCCTAGGTGATTTCATCTTCTTATAGCTTTAAATTCCATCTACAGGCTGATGTATCCAAAATGTAAATCTCCAGCCCAATGCCAGGTTTGCATATCTAGCTGCTGATTAGATATCTCAACATGGATATTTAATAGGCATCTCCAACATGTTCTAAACAAATCTTCATTTTCCTCTATTTTTTTTTCTATCATTGTCTACATCTTAGTTGTTGAAAACCAAACTTCTGATTGCTGAGGCCCAAACCTTAGAGCCTTCCTGGACTCTCTTTCTCTCACATACCTTATCTAGACCATGGGCAGATTTTGTCAGCTTTCCTTTTAAATGTAGGTAGAATCTGACCACTTTTTAGCCCCTTCATCTGGTCCATGCCACCTTCATCTGTTTCTTTCAGTTCTCACCTGAGTTATTGCACTAACTGCTTTCCTGTTTCCATTTTCACTCCAGAGTGGAGTTGTAGCCTCATCACCCTTCTATAGCCCCCTTCCCCTTATCAGGAAATTGGGCTACACCACAGTCTTAGCTCTACTCTTGTCAGCAGCAGGGGGTGTAACTTTGACAATGACCTTCCCCTCACAAGTTCTTTCTCTTCATCTGTAATATGATAGTTGGATTAGGTTACTTAGGCTTCTTGAAGCTTGAATATTTCAGGGTCATCTGTTTATCATAAACTGTTCCATTAAAATGTTCATCCCTGGGAAGTCTGACTTAATGCTCCCATATGATTTACTTGCCATTCCTACAGGCTCTCATAATACCCAGCACCTCCCTCTGTCTTGGTGCTTGTCATGTGATCCTATAATCCTGGATTCACTTATATCTCCTCCCTCTTGAGACTGTAATCCTCTTTAAGGCAAGGAGCCACAGCCTAGTTGCTTTTGTGTCCCTAGTACCTAGCACAGTGCCTGGTATAGAGTAATGCTCAGTAAACATGTACTGTGTGAATGAATGGAAACCAGGTCACCTTCCAACTGGGGAGGAGATTGAGAAAAGTTAACAGAAACAGGCTCCAAAGGGGTGCAGGCAAAAGGAGGATGCTGGGGTGAGAAGGCCAAGTCCAGACCAGTGGGTTTGAAGAAGAAAAGGGGCAGGAACACCCCAGGGGAGCCAGAGACACAATGGGGCCTGCTGGGGCATCAGCTTCCATTTACATTCACTGAGGGTGCCCCGCAGAGCCCACCTGAGCCCAGCCCCAAAGAGAAAGGTAACTCCCTGCCTCTGAGGAGCTGAGTAAGCTTCTTAGGCAGCCAGTTTGTGAATGGACTTGAAACCATTTAAAATTGTACCAGACAGAGCATGAGCAGTAACCAAACATTAAATAGGGTGGTGCAGATTATTAATGCTATAAATTAGATAGAGAGAAATTGATGTGGGCTGGAGCCTCTTCCCCTACTCGGTTGAAAACAAATCTATTCCTCTTTCTCAGGTTGTCTTTTTGAAAAAAATCTACCTGTAATTTCTGTGTTGATGCCCTTGTGAGGCAGACAGGGCTTTTGAGCCAGAATTGCAATGACAAACCTCAGTGGGCCTTCTGGTTTACTTTTAGTGAAATGTGTCCGATCTAGAAGTTAAAAGATTTCAATCATCTGTTCATAACCACAAATTACCACCTCATAGGATCTGTAAATAGCAGTGTCCTTTCCATTACCCCCCCCCCCACCCAGCAACCCCTCCGTGCAATCCGAGACCATGTGTGTCTGCTCATGCAGGCTTCCCTGTGTGTCACATGTGCTTGGAAGACAGTAGGTGCTCAATGAGTATTTCTGTGAAGAACAACTGAAGAATCCTCAGGAGTATGTGTTAGAGATGGGAAGATCTGAAACTAACTGGCATATCTAAAATGTCTAAAGTATCCAATGAGAAATTTCACTTAAATGTAAGACAATGAGCAATTTATACCTGAGAATTATGAATATCCTCATTTTCTTGAAACTTGATTTTATCTTGTAGCTCTTTCTTTTTTCTTAATGTGATAGAAATCTCTTATTGGGTCTATCTAAGCTCTGTCTACCACTAGGATCAGATCATCCAGACATGTCTGGTGAGCCAGTGAGGAAGGTCTGTCAGAGTTGGCTTGCATGAAGACCACAGAGCCTCCAAGAGAACTCTTCCTAATAACAGGAGGGGCAGATTCTCTGTAGGAGGCATGAGGAGAATGGGCTTTGCATACAAGTGAAGGAGATGTGTACACGGGGGTGTGGATGGAGTACAGAGCATCATCAAAGTAAAAACAGAAAAGGTTGTTTCATTAAAAACTCTCTGAGATACTGAAATGAGCAGCTTGGCTCAATGCCCCTCTTTAGAGTGACCATGTGGGGGGTGATGCTGATACTTTACCTAATGGTAACCTGAAAGGAAACCAGAGAGAAGGGAAAGGCATGGCTGATGCCACATAATAGCCTCTCATAAGTACATAATATACAACCCTTGGCAACTGCTAAGAATGTTTGGAAAGACTATGTGAGGGTCTAAGGTCTTCGTGAGAAGGCAGAGAGCCAGTGATATATAGATAATTACCAATAATGTGCCTGACTTATACCTGTAGGTGTGGGCTAGCAAGGAGAGAAGATGAGATATTTAAAAGCACAGACTACAGGGCCAGATTGCCTTGGTTCAAATCCTAGATCTCAAACTTACTTGCTATATGACCTTAGACAAGTTACATAATGCTCTGTGACTCAGTTTCCATAATTGTAAAATGAAATAAGAATAGCACATAACTCATAGAGTTGATGTGAAAACTGTATGGCTTAATATATATAAAGAGTGCCGGGTGGATAATGAAAAGTAGTGACTATTTGTATTATTGCAGCTGTACTCCCAGAGACCTAAGGAATATACAGTTCAATGAAGATCCCCAGTATATTCTCTGTAGATGAGTATCCTCATGGTGTTTTTAAGGTCCTTTTACATTCTTCCCTTCAAAAGGTAGAGCCTCCTTGCTTCTTGTTGATTATAGGATGAGCTCAGAGATTTGCTTCCAGGGATTAGAGTATGCTAGAAATAATGCTATATGTTTTCTGAGACTATATCGTAAAAAGAATAGCTTCCATAAAAAGAATAGGTTCTCACTTTCTTGGATGGATCACTTGCTCTTGGGGAAGCCATAGGTCATGCCTAAGGACACTCAAACAGCATTGTGGTAGTGGCCCATGTGGGGAGAAACTGAAGCCTCCCACCAACATCTAGCACCATCTTGCCCACTGTGTTTGTGAGCCATTTTGGAAACTCTAGAGGTGAGTCAGCTCTAGCCAAGCCTTCAGATGAGTGCAGTCTCAGCTGACATCTCGACTACAACCACTCAGCTAGGCTGCTCTCAAATTCCTGACCCAGGGAAACTCTTACAGAAAGTAAACT
>CM053614.1:42797001-42830485 GCA_028646535.1 Procyon lotor | reverse complement strand
GATGCATCTCATTGACCAATATCAGTCACATGTCTGTTCCTGAGCTCTCACTGGGAGGCAAGTAGAGATGACCCGCAGGTCACTCAGAGCCGTGCTCTCCTCAAGGCATCTGGGTTGGGTGGGAAAGAGATGGACACAGAGGTCTGTTAGGGAAAAGAAAGGGGATCTATGCTGGGTAGGCCACCAGCAGCAGCTTGTGGGATGTGACTGGAACAGACAACCATGGAAATAAAATAGCTAATAATGTTCTAAAAATCTTGATGACAACACTATGCATGATGTTCCCACAGGCTTTCCTTTCCAGCTGAGATTTTCTTTCACCTCTGTTTGGGTTTTTTTGTTATGTGAATTTTCTTTTTCTTTTTCTTTTCTTTTCTTTTTTTTTTTTTTGGTTGTCACTATAGAATTTAGAATTAATAAATACTTCAAATTATCAAAGGAATTTAAAGCTTTAATAATGCTCTAGCTTATTTATAGACACTTTGAGGAGGAAAGGAAACCTTGGAAGAAGTCTCCTCATAACACAGGTTAAAATATGCATTCTCTTTCCGAGCGAGAGTGTCTTCATGCAAGGCTGTTCCTCATGTTATTAGGTGGCCTTTAATATCTTTGAAATATGGCATAATTAGGAGCCTGAACCTTACTCTAATGTTTATAGCAGCACTTTGTCAAGTTGGGTTTCAGATCATATACAAATTCTGACACTAGAGGGAGTGCATAATGTATTACAGAGAGGAAAAGCACACACCCAATAAATTCAAGGTAAAAATGCAGAGTAGCAAGATAAGACCTTCAAAATATACTGCCCTTCAAGCCCATCCCCCATCTTCCCTCCAAAAAACACACCACGGGAGGCTTCTTTTCCCTTGTAGCGCTAGCTGGATTCATAGGAGGCTGGTAGGTTGCTTGGATTATGAAAGAAATGCTTTATTTTCAAGTCTTACTAATGTTTTCTTTTCATAAGGAAAATAAAAGGGACATATTATTTCCTATTTCTCACATAGAAAATGGCAAAATTAAAATTACTGCTTGCTGCTTCATTCTGTTTCTGACTTGGTTAACACATAGTAATCACCCTTATTAAATAAAAAAAAACAGAGGTTTATTCTGTGCTTGGAAATGTACATCTTTCATCCCCTTACTAAAGGTGCCACTCCGATTAACAGTAATGTCAAGCAACTAGCAAATCATACTTAAGGAATTTTTATTCCTAATGTTAAAAGTTTCCCACACTCTAACAAAATAGAATGTCTAATGCCTAAAATATGGAAATGACTGCAAATATGACTGAGCTATTAACATTGCAACAAAGGACTGGCTGAAAAAGTGAATGATTGCTGCCATTTGGTGAGACTCAACTATTCCTGAAAAATGTTAATAAGTGCCGTGTGCTTTTTTATAACCTTTTTGTGTATTCATTTTACATTCCACAATTATCTTAAATCCATCTTGTATTCAAATTTTTGAGCTACGAGTAAACTCTCTTTAATGGAAATTAAAATTAGGAAAATTAAAAAGCAGACTCGTTATGAGAAATCCTGGACTTTATCCAGATGGGTGAAATGACCCATACAAAGGAAACATCAGGAACTACATTACTCACGTCTAAAGGACCAAAACACGGCTTTGACTAGGACATATTTGTCCAGGCTCACCTGACAGACTTTCAGTTAATGACACTTCACCGTAATGGTTTTTGAAAAATTAAACCAGTTTTCAGGCAATGCACCTCTTTAAATTTTTTTTATTTTGGTATAACAATTTTCATTCAAAAACACACTAAATATACACCAAGAGAAGGGCTTTTCAACATTACGGTTTCAGTCAAAACCACACTCGTCCGTTTATTCAGTACAGCAGTTTCTCGTTAGCATCATGTGGAACAAATGTGAATTGTGCCCCATGTTTGGATGAACCAGAAATATTTTGCTCTGGTGTGTGTGCCAAGCAAGAGGTGTGAGAAAGCTGTAGCTTCTATGAATCTTCCGTCTGTGGGGCACATGAAGCATTTCCACACGTTTCCAAAGTCTCTCACATTTATGTTGCCATAAAGGTGTCCTTGGGTGATTTAATTTTGGGTTAAATGCAGTATGAGCGTGCCCCTGAGCCTCTGCAGTCTTGTCTGTGTCAGTCACCTGACACCCCTCCTCTGCCCAGCACCCCTGCTGGCCAGGCTTTCTCCCTCCCTAGATAAACTTTTGCCACTTTCATCTACAGATTACATGTATTTATTTTCACACTGTTGTTTATTACTTAAAATAATTTGCCTTCTGTCATTGTGTTAGTGAAATGTGGTTAGGTATCCTGAATAAGAATGAAATTAGTCATAATTTTTCCCATTAAGTTGAGTGAAAATACTTACCCATTAACAGCTTTTCACTCAACTCATTGACAGCGTTTTCGGGAATATATGAAAGATGGTTAGCAAGGGATGAATGTATCCTGAAGCACAGGACATTGCACTAGGTGAGTCTGGTGGATGGTATTTCTATGGACTTTCTCATATACCCCAAGGGAGCAAGTGGTGACCGTGGGACAGACCAGATTAAATCCACTCTGTGTTAGTGTTTAGTCTCAGTATTAGTAACAGTGGCTCAATATGGCAGGTGGTTTCCAGAGCTTCTGAAACTTTTGTGCTGGGTGGTGGAGAGTTGCCTGGGGGAAGGAAAATGTCTTGATTCAGAATCTCTAAGAGATTCAGGGGTTCCATGGATAATCTGACAATTTCCATAGGTATTTGGTGGTTTTTTTTTTTTTTTAAGTCTTTCTTTCTTTTTTTTTACTCTACAGAGATTCAGGTTACAACTTTGTTGGTGCTGGTTCTAAACTATAATTTCGGTTAAACACTAAGTTTATTAGTATTATATTTACATATAAAAATCTCTACTGTTTGATATCTGGTACCATGGTTTTGTGTATCCTATGTACAGAATTCAAACCTGTATTTTTTTATGAAAAATCTCCAGGGAAATTTAGTATCTAAGTGCAGGCTGTTTTGTGTTAACACAAAATCCAATTTGGCACGATCTTTTATTCTCAGAACTACTCTTATATCTGCAAAGCTACATATACAGTGGAATAAATAGCCAAAAAGTAGAAAATATTCCTTACTAGATGCAAATGGTTGGTTGAGATCTTAAGAAAAACAACACCATTTTCAAAACAAATTTAAATTCTAGATTATCCAAGGCACCTCATCTAGGTGTGTAGAGAAAGAGGTTGAAGGAAGCACAACTCGTTTGTTCTGCCTATGAAAAATTAATTAATAGTAGCGAATAAATGTTTTTATTGACACAGAAAGATGTTTACAATATACCACTAAGTGAAAAAAAGCAAGTTACAAAACAGAATCTACGTTTTTCTTAAAGAGAAAGATGAATGTTGGGAAGGAGATATAACAAAATGTAAAAAAGTAAATTTCTCTGAATATTAAAGTTACAGGTATTTTTATCTTGTCTTCTACTTACATGTATTTTTCTAAGTTTCTCATACAACGAGCGTGTATTGCTTTGATGTTTTATTTATGAAGCTAAAAACTCCAATTGATAGTAATAGCTTGATACCCACTTTGAGCAAGGTTTAGGGCAGTAAGGTTTCCTCAACCCTGGCAGCACACAGGATCAAGGCTGACTGGGGCAGGGGGCAGAGGACCAGGGGGAAGAGTCTGGGAATGGTAAAAGGAAATGGTGAGAACAATGAGCAATTAGATCAGAACCCTGGGGTGGAGGGAGGAGCATTGTTTTTGTTTCCTGGTAAGTTTTCCAGATGATTCTAAAGTGTAATCAAGGATGAGAATCATTAGCTCAACTTTTTGGGTCACTGTCTGTGATCAGATTTATCAGCCAATATTACCTGAATACATTCCCAATTTTACTTTTCTGCAATTCTTTGAATAGTGCCTAACTTAGAATCATGGGCTTTCATAGCTTGAAGAGACCTTACCTCAGTTCTGATCAGCAAATGTGTGCCAGTTACCTGCCTAGTGCTGGGCATTGAAGATGAATGAGACCCCGTCCCTGCCCTTACTGAGCCTGCACCCTAGTGAAGAAAACAGACTCTAAGTAATTAACTTCAATATAACACCTGTTGGCTAGGTAGTAGAAGCACACACACAGGAAACTGAGAGAATGGCAGAAGACAGTCACTCCGAGAGTTTGAGAAGGTCTCCCGGGAGGAGGGGATCACGGAGTGTCCAACTGGTCCAATCCCCTCCGAAACTGAGTGGTCCAAAGTCAACACAACCCAAAGATGCCAATTCAGAAACAGAACCTTGTTATCCAAAACCTCATCCTATACCATGTGATGCCTGCAACAAGCTGCAAAAGGCCCCACCAAGGGTACAAGGAACACCTCCCTTTACAGAATATCCCCTTCCAGCAATCCACACCAACACACTGGAAATAAACCACCAACGTGGCAGCCTTGAGATTTTATCAGTGAAGGCGGCCTGCTCAGGCGCGTCTGACCTGGCACAGAAGTTGTCAGATTAATGGCATTAGGAAATTTGCAAATCAAATGGTTCATTATGTGTGATACTGTACTTGCAAATAGGATTATGTTGATTATGCACTATAAATAGCATTTTAAAGAGACTCCCTCAAGGCAGACTGGGCTGAACTCTGGCTAGTCAGACTTTTTAAAGGAAGGCGTACTGCAGTTCTGGAGAGCCAAGATTCTGCCGCGCCTTGCATGGTGTGGCATCTTGTCACTAAGATTCCTCCACTCTAAGCAGAATGATCACAGGGCTTTGTTTCAGGCCAGAAGAAAGCCTGTGTATAGCCTGAGCCAGACTGGACCACACAGGGCCACTGCCCAGGCCCGGACTACTGCGTTCCCCGGGGAATGAGGGCAGAGTGGGTGAGCTCAGAAGAGTATCTGAAGACCTTGACAGCAGATGCCACTTCTCTGAGCCTCATGGAACACCCCTCTGTATAAACCTGCCTTCTGATGGAACCTTCTGCCCTCCTCTCAAGAAATCCAAGCTAGTCTTCAAGAGACTAGACATTGTCCCTTTCCCAAAGTTTGAGGACGTGAGTAAATACCCAAGGAAGGTGATATTAGTTCACCTCAATCCAAGCTGGTTCTTTGAAAAAAATTCCCAACTTGCTGCATATGTTCATTTATTCCATTCTCCTTGAAGACCAGGCAGGGAAGAAATTCCCTACTAGTGAGGTTCCATTTTCTAAAAAGAATTTTTTTTACTCCACTGTCTTCAAGCATTTCTTTCTGGAACACCAATATAGTGAAGTCTAAGTAAATGAAGCAAATGGACAAGAATATATTAAATTAGAATCTGAATTAGGATATTCTATTACTTTTAAGCACAGAATTATTAAGTACATCATTAACAATATTGCCCCACATAAAATTCCTGGCAAAGTTGCTTAAAGAGATAAAGAAGGAACAAAATGAATAAATCACGGGGATAAAAGGTAGAACATAGGGAATATAGTCAATGGAATATAGTCAATAGGATTGTATGGGGACAGATGGTGTCTATACATCATCTGTCGATGGTGTATAGACAGATGGAGCATAGCATAATGACCTGTGGAATCAGTTACCCCTGTAACTAATATTAACATGTCAACTATATTTCGGTTAAAAAAAGAAAGAAGGATCTTTTAAGATTTGCCTATCAAATGTGGAGAGCCAGAGCTGCTTGTTTTCTTGAGCAAACTAAACCCATCCCCTAAAATTCTCTATGTCCTATTAATGTGCTTTGAAATGTCTCCTTTCTTTCTGTGTGTCTCTGTCCAAATTCTCATGAATTCTACATCAGTATAGTCCCATTTCACTTTAAGTCTTTACTCCTCTGTTTTATAAATGTGCTGACACCACTCCTCCCACCCCCATTCACTTAGCAAATACAGCAAATGCAAACTATTGCTAATGAAGGTTTACATCATCTTAGATGTGTCGTTCAACTGTCTCCATTTGCTTGGGTACTCATTCGGGTGGAGCAATATCCTTTCAATAAAGAAAAAAGCTTCATGTGTCTTTAGCTTGCTAATTGTGTGTTGGGCAGCTTCTTGGAGACTACCCAACGTCATGTTAAGGTATGGCTATGAGATTCACTTTAATCTCATACCTGAAGTTTCTGAGGCCACCTAGGCATCCGACTGAGAACAAGTTAATTATACCCTCTGTTGTCACTTAGGACTCTGTATTCAAAAGTGTGGTTATTTATCTTAGACTTAAGAAAGTTGACTTTCTTCATCTACTCAATGGACAAAAGACAATAACCAGCCATTTTCCCAAGCTGTTGAGAACAAGGCTAAGAATGTAAATTGCCATGTGAAGAATTGCAGGTAATTATATGGAAGAATATCCTGTGGGGAAAACATACTGGAATCATCTAACCAGGGACAGTTTGGCATCTCTATTACCAGAAAGAGTTTTAAAATATCGCAAACCCATTATTCAAGATGGGTTATTTCAAAACCAGTCTGGCAACAGGGAAAACAAGAAGGGCTTTTTCTCCCTTCCTTTTAGAGAATTATAATTATGGCCTGTTTGTGTTACTGTATACACATCTAGAACTTGTAGGGAATAGCCTGTATACAAAAACAGGAATGAACCATCCTTACTGACAGAATTCCAAACCTAACCCACACATAATTTTTTCTTCACTAAACCGAAAGTTTTAAATAAGACATCTACTGAAATAGACTGATCCAGAATTGTACTCACTTAAAAACTTTTGAGATGGAATATTAACGTCTTCTGAGTCAAACCTAAACTGAACTAATATTTTAATGTATTTGACACTTTCCCACAGGTCATTTCATTTTTAGATTGTTTATATTATATATGATGTTTCTAGTTTTACACTGTCTTAAGAAATGATATACCCAGCATGACTGAAGATCAAATCTGCTTTATACTACATAAGAAAATTACAAATATATCTGAATCCATGTTAAAGTACTTATCATGTTCGGGACACCTGGGGGGCTCAGTTGGTTAAGCTGCTGCCTTCGGCTCAGGTCATGATCCCAGGGTCCTGGGATCGAGTCCCACATCAGGCTATTTGCTCAGCAGGGAGCCTGCTTCTCCCTCTGCCTCTGCCTGCCTCTGCCTGCTTGTGCTCTCTCTCTGTCTCTCAATCTGACAAATAAATAAAATCTTTAAAAAAAAAATAAATAAAGTACTTATCATGTTCTAGTGATCCTAGAAGTCTCAGGATATATTACAGACTTGCTGACCTAGAGAAATAAAAGTTACCCCAAAGTTCAGTACACGCCTTTCTTTTTCACTGTGGCTTAAGGTATTGTATTAGAGATGCTGATCTCCCCCAACACTTTCCCATCTAAGAGAACCTGTATCACCCCAACCCTACCTGTGGGATTTGGACATTACAAGCTCACCCTGAACCACAGCTGATTGGACGGGTCCAGAGCATAGCCCTGGTGCCCAGAGAAGTACTTCATGGGCCAGACTAAGCCATCAGATTCTTTCTCTCTCTCTCACTGAATTTGATCTAAGAAATACCGCAGCTGGGTTAGATGGTAGTTGAAGGACATTGACAAAGGAGCACTGGTGAAATGTCCATAAATGATCGCTGCTGAGGGCTCTGAGGCAGCTCTGGTTCCTGAGTCCTGGGGACACGGCTTTCTTTCGTATCCCAGGAAAGTTGTAAACTCCTTTGACTTGAGACACTTTAAAATGGATTCTGTTCCTCTCTCAGCTCCCTTGCTTTCTTGTAACTGCCCCTGCTCCTCTTGGTGCTAGAACCAGAGGCAAAATCTACACCTGCTTCAGGAGGGAAGAGAAGGTCAAAGCCACAGAAGTCATGTCAGATTCCATATATAGGCAGTGAGGCCACATAAAGAAAGACAAGCCATAGGGTCAGAAAGAGAAGATGCGGGAAGGCTTCAGAGCCAAGCTGTGAACAGTATGGGGGCTTCGGTAGCTGCCATCTGCTTGGTGTGGGGCAGGTCTGATGGATGAAAGCAGGGCTTCTTAAACTTCAGTGGGCACAATAGTCACCTGGGCATCCTGGTAAAATGCAGGGTCTGATTCACTTGGTCAAGAAAGGGAAAAAGGGCCTGCATTTCTGACAGTCTCCCATGCGGTGTCAAAGTGTGGGCACGGAACACAAGTAGCAGCAAGGGTGTCCAAGAGCCATGGGGGATTGAACTGTGAACAACAGTAAACTAAATAGGAGATGACAATAAGCAATACAATCACACTATAATGTAAATAAATAAAATGAAACCATGATCCGTAAAAAACAATAAGAGAATTCCCGTTGTCAGGTGATCATAGAAAATTAGAGGAGCTCAAGGTGATGGGATTTCTGGACCCAAAGCCTCCCCAAGCTCTATACATAGCATCAGCTTTTTATGGTTTAGTTGCTTAGTCCACGGGGCCGAGGGAGGAAGGCCCCAGAAGCTGGTTACGAAGAGGACACTGATGGGGCCTAAAGCCCCTGTGTTCCATCAGCTAGTCAGGCAAGGGCTAATGTGCAGTGCTTGGCACGATGTACCACAAATACTGGCCCTTCTGAATACAGAGCTGCTATGTGACAATGAAACCTGGGTCATGCCATACATTTAAGGAACAAGTTACAAAGTGTCTTTTGCTCTCCCTTTTCTGCTAACTGTAATCTGTCTGCATGTCTACATGTTAGTAAGAGAGATGCCTCTTCCTTTGATTGGTCCATCTGGCTACATTCTAGCATGAGACGAGAGAGCCCATTGGTGCTGGTCAGTGGAGCTCTGTGATGAAAAGAACAGCTCAGCCCTGGAAAGTTTGGTTCTAGCTACTGAAAGTCTTTCTGCTGTGTGCACCCAAGGAGGATGGGGAGATGAGTTTGGCTTCTTTCCCACTCAACTTAATCCCTGACCATGGAATATATTAGTGCAGATATTAAGTCCTGGAAGCCTGCTTTTTATTTAAAACACACCATCGAAGGTGACAGTGCTTTTAACCATGCAAATATAATGAAGCTCCCAACTTAGTTATGGTTCACTTAACTTAAAGTAAACTGAAAAGCCTGGCAGTGGAGAGCTCTGTGCTTTATTGGGAGAATGCCATATAATGAATTCCTTTTAGAAAGTGCACTCTATGTTGCCCTTTTTAGTGATTTCTCAGTTAACCATTAGCTTTAACCCTTTCTCAGCTCCTCAAACTATTGCAGAAGCTTCTGATTCAAGGAGGCAGACTGACTTTGTATTTTTATATCCTCCCCCCTCTACTGACCTCCAGAGGAAGGTACATGAAATCGTGTTTTCACTGATACTGTATCAGCAATAGTTTCAGGTATAGGTATTACAGCAGTAGGCAAGACAGATAAAGACGGTTCTCACAATGCTTGAACTCTCTAGATGGGCGGAGGCAAACAATACAGACGTGAAGTCACTAAGGACATGATAAGTAAGAACAATGAAAATGAATCGGGATGATTTCAGACCCGTTGCAACTATAAAGTAAGCTAAGACCTCGTGACAAGAAAGAACCAGCTCTGCAGAGATGGGAGGCAACAGCCGCAGGAAAACCATTAAGATGAAAAATGACATCTTCAAGAAACAGAAAGTAGAAGAGTGTGGCTGCAAGAAGGGGAGAATGGGATGGGGCCAAAGGGAAGATGGGGGCAGATCCTGTGGCCTGGTAGGCAGCCCAAAGTAAGGAGTAGGGTCAGACCGAATATGGCCATGGAGACCAGAAAGTGGGGACCAAACAGCATAGGCCTACCGCTATGATAGGGAGTTTGGAACTTATTTGAAAATAGCTGGGAAGCCATTAGAGCATTTTAATCAAGGGCTTGATAAAATATGATTTGTATTTTTATTTTATTTTCTTTTTTTAAAGATTTGTTTTTTGAAACCGAGAGAGAGAGAGAGAGAGAGCAGGAAACAGGAGGGGCAGAGGGAGAGGGAAAGAGAATCTCAAGCAGACTCCACATTTAGTGCAGAGTCGGACTTGGGACTCCATCTCACGACCCTGAGACTCACCACCTAAGTGGAAACCAAGTCGAGTGCTTAACGAACTGCACCACACAGGGGCCCCTGATTTGTGTTTTTATTTCTTTCTTTTAAGATTTATTAGGATGCCTGGGTGGCTCAGACAATTAAGCGACTGCCTTGGGCTCAGGTCATGATCCTGAGGTCTGAGGTCAAATCCCACATTGGGCTCCCTGCCTCACAGGAAGCCTTCTTCTCTCCCTGCCTCTGACCGCCAACGCTGTCTCTCATGAATATGATAGAGCACAGGAAGGGGGAGCAGCAGACTTCTATCTTCACAATTTTTCTGTAAATATAAAACTGTCCTCAAATGAAAAGTTTGTATATATGTATATATAAACTTTATAACTTTTTATATAATTTGTTTCTAAATTTTATTTTAAATCAGAGTAATACATGCACATAGAGAAAAAAGAATATGAATGGGCTTATAATGAATCCATCACCTCCTGCTCTACCTTTCGATAGCTACATCCTCTGTCCAAAACCAGCCACTTTTCACACTTATAAATTTTCTTGTTTTTAGTTCCTTTATATTTATGCACATTTTTCTGAATAATACTCCTGTATCACTATGTCCTAATTTATCAACTGCAGATACCATTTACTGACTGACAGCTGTGGTAGATAAAGATTTAGATGACTTGCAATATTCATACCTCCTAAACCCTCCCAATAAAATTCTAGCATTATTTTTATTCTCTCTACCAATTACCTTTGCAAATTTAAATATGCAACTCTCTAGATTCCCTCTCTCCCTTCCTCCCATCTTCTCTTCCTCCCTTCCTCCCTCCCTCCCTTCCTTCCTTCCTTCCTTCCCCTCTCTATCTCCCTTTCTCTCTTTCAGCCATCTATCATTCCACACGTATTTATTGAATTCCTGGCATGTGCATTGCACCCTTGTAAGGGCTGGGAACCTAGCAATGTACCGACTGGACGAGGTAGACACGGACATCAGAGTTTTGAGGAGCCGGACAACAGACATGCAAATGAATTACAGAGGGTATCTCTCAGCCCCTTACTTTGTACAATGAGGATATCAGGCCCCCTATCATTTTCCTCCCCTCTCCTACCTGAATTTCCCATTTCTCAACTTTGCCACTCCTCCTTTAGTTGTATGTTGCCAGAACATTATGTTCTAAAAATGTTAACGGTGTGGGGAGTTATTTTTATAGTTAATACTAAAAGATGAAAATCTGTAAACCGTGCTTTCACTGTTGTGTTTAAGTAGATACTGTTCGCAGCAGAGCCAGGCCGTGCACCGTGAGCGTCCTTCCTGTCTCAGACTGAACTTGGAGCACCAGGGACCCTGGAGTTCTAGGTCCTCCTGTTAGAAATTGGGCTGCTTGCTCCTTAGACCAGCGACTGTTGTCTTACTGGCCTCTCCCTTCGTTACTCCCTGGGCTGGCCCCTCTGCTGTCTGCGGCTCAGACCGCAAACACCAGCCAGGCTTCCCGGACTGGAAGGGCCCCCGGCTGTGTGGGTGAGCTCCCCCGCCCCCGCCTCACAGCATCCCTCTTTCTCATGAAAGTTGATAGTTCAGTGGTCCCAGTACCAGGAGAAGGCATCTGCTTGGGCAGGGGACCCTAAAACTTCAGGCCCTCCGCTTTCCAGCCCTGCTTAGGAGGGGAGCCTGGGGTGCCGGTCGCTGTCATCTGGGCTTCCCACTGGGTTCCAGGATGAACACGTCCTGCCATCTCATGGTTGGAATCCATACTCTGGAGCTTTGTTCTTGCTGCCCCACTGAGCCCACTTGGAGTTCCAGTGCAGCTTCCTCCTGCTTGGTTTTTCTTTTCTTTTGTTCTGGAGCACACCCTTGTGCTTTCCTAAGACAAATGCTGTGGGATGTAAATTTGCAAGACTTCACATGTTTAAAATTTTATTTATTCCTTGTTCATTACATTCTGTGGGGTTTTAATGATGCAATATCTTCTCAAATGTCTCTAAGGATAATTATTCTCCTTTAAGTTCTGTTTTATTTCTTGAATTATGTGTTCTTGTGGGTTTGTTTGTTTTTTTCCTCTTGCTCCCTTTCTTTCCTGTTGCAGGCTTTCCTTAGATGGCTCATAATTCTTGGTTGTCCATTCATTTTTAAGGATGAGGCCTTGAACTTGATTAAGAACCTGTCATGAATCAGGTTATGGATTGGCAGGCTTCATTTTAGGGTGATCAGGCATCGAGCTGGCACTCCTCTGAGGGCACCACAAGTGCCAGAATTCAGAAGGCTTCACCCTGTCACCATTTATTTCTACAGAGAACAACCATCCAATTAGCGTGAGGTGGAGACGGTTATGCAGAAACTTTGTAGTCTTGAATCTGAATTGGAAGTATTAGTACGAACTCTCCTGGCTGCAATTCCTTTTTAAAATACAGAGAATTCTGATTTTTAAGGACATAGGGGATATTACAATCTGCTTCCACTTTTGTGTCCTAGAATTCAGTTTGTGGAAAGCAGCCAGCATGTTTTTTAAAAATAAATGCATACGTACGTGCATACATACATATACATGAGCTATATATGTGTGTGTAGTTGACCCTTGAGCAGCATGGGTTTGAGCTGCACAGATCCTCTTGTGCATGGATTTTTAAAATAAATACAGTACAGTACTATAAATGTATTTTCTCTTCTTTATGATTCTCTTAGTAACATTTTCTTTTCTCTAGCTCATTTAGTTGGAAGAATATAGTATTTAATGCATGCAACAAACACAATATGTGTTAATTAACTGCTTATGCTACCAGTAAAGCTTCTGGTCAGCAGTAGGCTATTAGTTAAATTTTGGGGGAGTCAAAAGTTATACACAGATTTTTGACTGTGCAGGGGTGCCCTAACCCCTGTGTTGTTGGGTCAACTGCAGTATCTGGGACTACTACAGTACCTTCTTACATTACCTTGACTTTGTTCAACCAATGCTATGAAGCTTGTCAGGTAATTAAAAGAAGATGCAGCTCTCTTCCTGCCTAAAATCAGTCCCATCACCTTCTGTTCTGGTAATGTCTCTATCAATTAACCTCTCTCTCATCTTCCACCAGTTCTTTTCTACTGACTCTTTCTCCTCTGCTTGTAAAACTTGCTCAAGATCTATTCTAAAAAAAAAAAATTAATACCCTGTCCCTGCACCCCTTTCCCTCTACCTACTGCCCTATGGTTCTCTTTCCTTCTGAGTGGAGCTTGAAAAGCAATTACACTCATTGTTCCTACTTCCTTGCTTCCATAATGCTCTGATCAACCCAAGCTGTCTGTGTTAGGTTGTTTTCCCCTAATTTGCTCTGCTCAGAGTTGCCAGACTTTCAAATTGCCAGATTTAGAACACAGTTTTGAGTTCTTTCTTTTTTTTTTTTCCCTTTTACCTTTCTGGAACATCTGATACCATGACTCTCAGTTGCTTTAATTGGCCTGTCTTCTCTCATTCATTGCAGTTTTGTAGGTATTACATTCTCCATATTCTCTCTCTAAGCCTTGTCATCTTCTCTTATGGGTTCTGTGAACCTACCTATATGGTGGTGACAGCCAATTCTGTGTCTCTCTCCCTCATCTATTCCCATGAACAGGTCAACTTACTGTCTTATTTAATCACAAATCTAAGTTTCTTTTATATATTTTACCTCTAGAAGATAGGTTTTGCGGTGGCTGTGTGCTTAAAGCTGTCTCTTGGACCCACTCCCACTCTAGCCTCCCTTCAGTTAGGTCTGGCGGGTCAAGGTGTAGAAAGTAACCCAGTCTTGTGGCCCCAGACACGGCCAGACATCAGACCCAGTAGGGCAAATCAAATTCTTCTCCTGGGACTAGTGCTATAAGAGAAACCTGGGTCAAATTTTAATTTAAATTGTGAAGTGACATCCAAGGGTTGTGTAAGAATTAAGAACAGAGGGGACCCTGGGTGGCTCAATCAGTCAAGTGTCCAACTCTTGATTTTGGCTCAGGTCTTGATCTCATGGACGTGAGCTTGAACTCCATGTTGGGCTCCATGCTGGGTATGGAGCCTATTTAAAAAAAAAAAAAAAAGAATGAAGAACAGAGATTCCAGAACCAGACTGCCAAGGTTCTCATCTCAACTTCACATACTCACTGTGACCTGAGGAAGTTACATTAAGTCTCTTTCACATATTTTGAGCTAACTTAGTTATATTGTATTCCAGGTTCTTAACAAGTGCTTGTTGATAATGAGGCTTATAGCTAACATTTTAGGGGACAACACAAAGGGGAACATAAAGTTCTCCATCTTGGTGATGGAGGCATCTTTTAAGATAAAAACTTGAGGGAAAATTCAACTTCTAATAAATGAGATTATCCATCCATGGAACTAGCAGAGCTGGGATCTTTTTCTAAGAAATCAGGTGGGTTTTAACAAGTTATTTTCTTCATCTGTTGAATGAGGATATTACCAGCCCACGCTGCTCTACAAACAACTCTGAAGATGGCAAAATGCTAATAATAATAGCAAAAGCAATTCTTTGACCCTTACTATGTTCCAGTCACTGTTTTAAGTGCTTTACACATGTTACTTGAGGTTATTCCCACCTCATCTCTGAGGTGGCACTATCATCCTCTTCTATAGACGATGAAATGGAGGCACCAAAGTCAGTCATTTCCCTAGGTCATGAAATTAGTAAGTGGTAGAGCTAAGAACTCTGACTGCTTAGTTCTGAAATCCCTGTTCTTAAGTCTTAAACACCTGTCTTGGCTCCTCATGCTATTTCACAACATAAGGCAGATCCCCTCAAAGATTAGAGCACATAGCCCAACTGTGCTGTTTTGGACACGTGGTCCTCATTCTTGTTCTAGGGCAGTCTTCCTGAAATATAGAAAGTGAGAAAATTAGTTAAGAGTTTGAACATGTGTTAATGGCCATGAGGAAGATCCCACAAGTCCATTTCTACTTCTAGAATAGTTCAATGTGTGTGTGTGGGGGTGTGTGTGTGGAGTGTGTGTGTGTGTGTGTGTGTGTGTGTGTGTGTGTGTGGTGCCATGTTAATAAGCAGACAGTGGTGTCTTTAAGTTCCAAGATCAGTTATGCATTAGTTAGAGTACTGGTTTAGCTAATATAACAATGAAACCTAAAAACGTAGTTACTTAAGAGACTTTGCCTCTCATATAACATCTAGAAACATGTGGTACAGATTAGGTAGAAGTGCTCTACTTGGCTTGGCTCTGTTCTGTCTGTCACTCTCACAACATGTGGCTTCCATTGCTGAGTTGAAGTAGCTATTGCTCTCACTTTCACTCTCTTAGCCAGCAAGAATGAAGAAAGAAAGTGGAATTCATAGCCCATTCTGTTGAAGGCAAGATTTAGTAGTGATATACTTGGATTCTGCTCACAGCGTATTGGTCTAAACAGTCACAAGGCCACACCTAGTAGCAAGGGAAGCTGGGAAATGTTGTCTTTAGTTAGGTGGATGGCTGCGTGCCAAGCTAAAAAGATTTGTGGAGACATTTAGGAATCTACCACCATATAATTATTGCATTATTTAATAATATAATATTAAATTATATAATTATAACAGCAAGACTAATTAATGTTAGGGAAGAAAACATGTTGACTTTAAATAAGTTCAGACAAATGAAAATGATGTAGTCAAGTTTAAGTTTTTGGGTTTTATCTTTATTGGAGGACCTTAATATGGAGATTATCTTTGGCTGCATCTCTGCAAGTCAGTGATTTTTGTAGTTCCCTGGCTGCTGTTCTTCACTGTCTCCACAATTCCTGGCTCTTCTCTCCTCAGGGCTATCCAGCCATCTGGATCCAGCTGGAGGGAGAAGTGCCAGGCAGCTCCAAGAGAAAACTTCAGAACGTTACAAAAGGTTTTGATTCAAGTCTGGAAAGAAGTATCCATTCCTTCTTTTCATTTCTTCAAAGCAGCTGTCTTTTTTTCTCATTCTGCTAATTTCTCCTTGGATGTTCCTTCATTCCTTAATTTAATCTTATTTCCATCTTTAGGGCTGCCTGTTCTTTCTCTACGGCCATTTTCATGGTCTCAATCACTCAATGATTTGGGGCCATCTTTTTTTTCCCCCTTCTTATTTTGTCAATTCTTCATCCATTCTTTTTGTGCACTTATTCAGTATCTGTTTTCCCAGTGTTGGTTGCCATGATTAATTTTATTACTCTTCCTTTCTGTTCCCTCATTTCCTTGCCCATAAAATGAGCATCTCTAATTTACTGTGTAGTCTTTTCTTCATTGACTACCTTACTCCCTTTCTCATTTGCTGTATTTACTCACTCCTCGTCCATTCTTCACCTCATTTTATACGTTACCTCATTCATTCTGTCACTTCTTTCCCCATTTTCCTATCCCTGCAGTTAATTCTTATGAGCCTTTTACTGTTTTCTCTTTTTATACTTTCTCTCCCCATAATCTTAAGTCTAAATTCCTTCTACATCTAGATTTTCATTCTATTATCCATTCTCTTAGCTTTTCACTCCATCTAAACTATAGAGTAGAACTATAATGTCATTATTCTTTTTTCAAAACCAGGTGGAAATTTATTTATCAATCCAGCTGTGGCATGCCCTTCTTCCTCACTCCCTCTTTTTGCACATTGCATGGGTTAGTCATGCTCACTCTGCCTCCTGAGGATATCACAGACCTGCCCACTCCCCCATGCCACTTGCTGGTGCCTGCTGTTCAATGTCAGCTTAGGTTCTCTCCAAAGCAGATCCTGAGGCAAGGATTTGGGTACAAATCAGTTTGGGTTTTTTGCTTTATTTTGTTTTGTTTTGGAAGTAGGAAAGCAAGACAGGGAAGAAAGGATGTATAATAAAGTGTGCCTTGATGTGCTGGCTACCACTGGGGGCAACGGGAGCAGAATGCTATCAGAGACATTTTGAGAAACTATGTGGGACACACTTCAAAACGGACCCCTGAGGGGAGAGGAAGCTGCATCTTTTTCCTCCAGTGTCCATCCCACATGGGTGAAGTTCACTCCTAGGACATTAGCTCTCTAGAATTTCCATCCTGCCCCAGGAGCTGCCCACAGGCTCTCAGTGCAAAGGATTGCCTTCTGGCCCAGGGGCCAGAGCTATGAGCCTGCACATGAACGGTTGGCAGGGAGCCTCCAGAGGATCCAGCAAGGCCCCGGCAGTGTCCACGTCACCTCCCAAGTGTTCCATCCGCTCTCACTTCCCCTAATCTATCTCCACCTGGTAATACCTACACTTGTATACATGCTGAAAACAAGGGAAAACCTGCAGTATATTCATCAAGCTATTAGCAGTGGCTATTTGAAGGAAGGTATGTAGGTGGAAATTATAGAGGATTTTAATTTTCTATATTTTGCATGTTCTTTTTATTATAGTGACCATGTTTTACTTATTTCACATATTAACATATAAATATATTTTATGTTTACTAAATAAATTTATATTTCTATTATATAAACATATACTCTAAAAATGTATCTATTAAATATATATTTATATATACAAATATATGCATGTATAAATATACATGTATGTATAAATTATATATAGTAAATATATATTTTTATATTTAATATTGAATATATTTAATATAAAATATAAGATATATAAATTCTCCATCTCTTTTTCTGTTTACAATGCCATTTATGTATCTCTTCCTTTGTCCAATTCTGCATCCCTTCATCCATTCTAAACCACCTATGTGTGTCATTTATTGCCTTTTTCCATCTTTTACTTTATTCATTTTCTATTAGATCATTCTTATTTTTACCTTGTGTGAGTTTTCTGTTCATTGTACAGCTGTGTTTCCCAGTTTCCCGATGTATTCTTTCCTGTTTGGGATCAATTCTCCCTCCTATTGTCTTGGCTCTGGGATTGTCCTTCTTCTCTCATACGGAATTTGGGAACAAAGAGGCAGATTCTGAGGTGGTCCACCCTGTCAGGACTCCCTTGTTAGTGAAATCTCACTTTCTCTCTCCTCCCAGATTTGTATCTGCAGCAGCCCCTGGAAAACATAAAGCCAATTATGAGAAGGAGGCCCAAGGACAGCTGTTGATCCTGAAAACGATTTTAATTTATCTCTGTCTCATTAGCTTAACGCTGATGCTGGCGGCCCCCAGGTTGCTGACCAAGCGTGGTGACTTTCTTTTCAACTTGGCCTGAGGCTTATCAGATCCAAGATGAAGCTTACAGTTCAGGCAACTTCCCCGCACTGATTCTGGCCCTTTGTGTCCACTCACCGGGGACTTTCATTCAACTCTGGGACTATAGTAATTAAAAGCAGGAGGGAAGACTGTCCTCATTGGCTGGCCTCTCTCTGTGAATCAGCATGACAGGCAAAGTTCCATAAATAAATGCTTACCATTTATGGTGGTGCAAGAACCACCTCGTAAGTATAGGGTTAGCTTTGATGACCAAGCCGGAAGCTTTGTCCACCTGATACATGCTGCTGTGAATAGGAGTCCAGAGGCTAAATTATTGCAAATTGCTTTTAAAATTGACCCCAGAAAGCAATCCGTAACTAAGAAAGACACAAAATGTGAAGAAATGTTTCACTTTTCTGTAAGCAATTTAAGCTGCCACTTTCGAAAACCAAGGGCTTGGGTTTGAAATTGATTAAGTTAAGAATCTTTCAGGCAGAGTGCAGTAGGTAAATCTCTAAGATAAGTAATGGTACTCTAAGATAAGTAAGTTGGTCTGCATCTCAATTTCTTGGTATTTTATACCATGTAGCATGAACTTAACCTCATCTGTATTTATAATATTTGGTGATCTTCATGTCCCCAGAGTGAGCAGTGGTGATCTAAAAGAAGTTGTTAAGGTGGGAGATAAATGGGTAGTTTTGCCTGGACTCTATCAGTGTAGCAGTCTAGATCCAAAGTCTGATGAGTTCTGGGCAGATGTGTTTGAGTGTCAGGAAGGGACCCAGCTCCCGGGCAGTGGTTGAATAGGTTAATCTATTCCTTTTTAGTCCTAAGACGATGCAAGCCTCGAACTTTGCTCTACCATCCCATTCCTCCCAAAGCTTTGGCAGTCTCTGTCATCACTAGAAGGCCTCCTTCCTTCCCTCTGGGGCACCCAATCTCTTCTTGCTGCCCTCTGGGCTGCCCACTCTGAGAACCATCTCACCAATCACTTCATTCAAACACCATTCACTGGGTGCCTGGGCTACGAGGCCCTACAGATATCTATGTAAAGGCTCTTACCTCCCAGTAAGTCACAGGGCACAAGGGACAGACCTGAGAAACACATGGTGATCCCAAGCCAGGAGGGAGCCACCGCGTTTTGGGGCCTACAGGTCAGTGTTTTAGGTTTGGGAGGTCAAGGGTATGAGGATTCAGGAAATTCCCAGAGTCTTCTCCTTCTACACCAGGTTGCTGGCTTAGTGATCTTGCTCCCAGACAAGCTGCCAGCGTCCTGCAGGTAGAGATGTGTATGCCCTCCTCACCAGGACCTCCCCGGCCGGGAGGGTAGGCACCTGGCTCAGCACCGAACACATGGTAGTTTTTAATGTTTATTAATGAAGAAATCAATGTGGTAACTTCTGAGTTGGGTCTTAAAGGACAAAAAAGGTTTCAGTAGATGGCAAAGAAGAATGGTTTACTTATTAACTGCTTACTTTATTGACATTATTTATGTTTTCGAATAGCTAATATATTAGCTGGTTCAAAAATCAAAACAATATGGCAAAAATACACTAAGAAGTCTTACTTCTGGGGCACCTGGGTGGCTCAGTGGGTTAAAGTGTCTGTCTTCAGATCTCTAAAGATAAGTAATGGTACTGTCTGTTGGTCTGAATCTCAATTTCTTGGTATTTTATACCATGCAGCATGAACTTAACCTCATCTGTATTTATAATATTTGGTGATCTTCATGACCCCATGGTCGCAGGGTCCTGGGGTTGAGCCCCGCATCGGGCTCTCTGCTCAGCGGGGAGACTGCTTCCCCCTCTCTCTGCCTGCCTCTCTGCCTACTTGTGATCTCTCTCTCTCTCTGTCAAATAAATAAATAAAATCTTTTTTTAAAAAAACGAGTCTGGTAAAAAAAAAAAAAGAAGTCTTACTTCTACTCCACCTCCATCAGTGCTTTCCCTATCCCATGGTACCCTGTCCTTCCTGCCCCCCGAGCTTCATTTTTATTAATTTTGATATATTATTCCAGTATCTCTTATGCAAATAAAATAATACACACACTCACATATATACACACATATATACTCTTATTTTTACCTCTTTCCACAAATGGTGGTAAACTATAAAAACAGCACAGATGTTCCTTTTTTCTTTTTTTTTTTACTCGGCAATATATCCTACAGATTTTTGCCTACCAGTACGCTGAGAACAACCTCATTCTTCTTTACAGCTGCATGCTGCTTCATTATACAGATGTACCTTATTTGAAAGGTCATTTTGAGCACCTTGCTCTCTCCTCTTCCCCCATCTCTGCACCAAAACTTGCTCCCCAAAACAGTAAGCTTCTTCAGTGTAGTAAGCTGATTTGGCTGGCTAATTTAATAAGCCAGTTATACCAGAACATTTTAAAAATGGAAATTTGTTTATATGTGTATTTTGTAAAATAGGCAGTTAGATGTTAGAACAAACGCCCTATTTCAGAGACATCAACCACCAAAGGAGGGAATAAGTGAAGCATTTTGATACAGGGACTGAGTCTGTAGGTGTTTCATATTCTTTCTTAAAGATTGTTTTTATTTTTATTTATTTATTTGACAGAGAGAGAGATCACAAGCAGGCAGAGAGGCAGGCAGAGAGAGGGGGAAGCAGGCTCCCTGCTGAGCAGAGAGCCCGATGCGGGGCTCGATCCCAGGACCCTGAGATCATGACCTGAGCCAAAGGCAGAGGCCTTAACCCACTGAGCCACCCAGGTGCCCCTCATATATTTTCTTAAAAGAATCTCTCGCCCCCCTCTGGACTCTGAGCAACAAACTGAGGGTTTTGGAGGGGAGGGGGTTGGGGGTTGGGTGAGCCTGGTGGTGGGTATTGGGGAGGGCACATATTGCATGGAGCACTGGGTGTGGTGCATGAACAATTAATCTTGTAACATTGAAAAAATAAAATAAACATATTTGGGGAAAAAAATAAAATATATCAACTCATTAAAAAAATAAATAAACTGATTGCATGGATGAGAAAATAAAAAGAGAGAGAACCTCTCCCTACACTGAAGACACAGCAGGGACTCCGCTCACTCTGGACTCAGCTCACTCAGACTGAGGAGAATCGATTCCCATGGTGATTGTTGTGGGTTCCTCAGGCTGCTGATGAGGTTGCTATTTAAGATAGGTTCCCTGCACACCTTCTTTTTTTTTTTTTTTCCCCCCCCCGCACACCTTCTTAGCAGTCACACTCTCTGCCCACAGATGTGGCTCTGGCTGGTGTGAAGGTAGAAATTAGGTGCCTCCCGGCCTCTTCTATCTTCATTGTTCCAGATTGTAGTGAGAACTGTACCAATATTCCCTTAACCTTGTTTTCTCTCTTAACTAAAAACAGTTTTTAAATTAAACCAGATGATTTTAAAGGTAATGGTAGATTTGACTTTCCCTAAGTAAACTCCTTCTAGCCAAAATGCTAGTGTGCAGCATGGATATGTGAAACCTGAGAAGAGAATAGAGCTAACATTTTTATGTTGGTAATTATTGTTGACTTGGTTTTTGCTTTTAGTATTCTAAGCAGCTCCCCAGCTTTGTGTGACTGCTATTTTCAGCCATCTTTCATCTAGGGTTTCTCTTCTCTGAATGTCTTTCTTTTCATTACTGCAGTTAAGGAGCTCAGGTACATAATCTTTCCTGCAGAAGGACATGGGCTGTGTTTGTGTGTGTGAGACCAGACTCTGCTGGCTGCTCTTTTGATGATGATTGTGCACTGCTACAGAACCGATTGGTCTGCAGCCTCTGGATCAGTGAGACAGATAGTCCAAATGAGCAAATGGGTGACTTGTATTCCTCTCCTGTGTGTTCATCCTACTCAGAAGTGTCTGCAAAGTGGACAGTGACCGTGGTAGGAGAACTGTTGGAAGATTGTGAACCACAATGAATATTCTGCTTATTAAATCAAGGTGGGTCCTGTGCCATTTATTCTCCCTGGAGAAGGATTTAAGTACCAAAGACAGAAAAGAAAAACAATTGTTATTTCAAATGCCAGTGATGGAAACCCTATTAAGAAGGGCCTTTTGTTGTTGTTGATTGCCCATTTAGATATGAAAAATGAGGCTCCAGGGCAAAATACTGAAGAAGAAAGCAGAACAAAGAAAGAGCTACATTGCTTCGGAAAGACAAGAGAAAAAGAAGAGAAAGTCACCAGAGGAATATATCGTGGCAGAGGCTGAGGGCAGAGGGGAGAGAAAGCAAAAGCGAGCCAGGTGTTCCTGGGAGCAGGAATTTCAGACCAATGTCTAACATTCAATTATGTGCGGTGGTCTGTGCTATAGCTCCTCTGTTGTGCCCTCCCAAACCTTCTGTCAAATTGGCTGCAGGCACAACCTTGTGTCAGTGGTCCTGTGGGAGGGAGTGACATGAGATGATAGAGTATAGAAGAGAAGCTCCACACACAGCAGTGGAAACTCAGACCCGAGGCTGAGGAAAGACATCACAGCCAGCATGAAACAGAGATATGTAAGCCCTCTGAGGATCCCCAGACTTGTCTCAAGGGGCTCTGGATTTCTCATTTCATGGCAGCTGGTGGCTCAAGTCCCTTGAGTTTGATATTACAGAAAAGGGTAACCCTATAATTCTGCAAGAATGAGAAAACTTGGGCTACTGACATCTCAGTAACAAGTATAATTGAGGGTAATTGATATAGATTTTTCCAAAAGTAATACAATATTTTTGTATTGTATTATTGTATTATTGTATTGTATGTATTGGGTCCAAAGTAATACAATATTTTTCCTTAGCATAGAAAAGTCTACAATAAAATGCTGTGGACTTGTAGTGTCAGGTCTTTGGAAACTCCAAGTTTCCTCCCTCCAAGGGAGGAAACATTTTTCTCAATCCTCTTAGACTCAGTCTCTGTTGGGTATGAATATTAAACTGACAAAGACAACAACCAAAAAAAAACGCACACAAGGGGCGCCTGGGTGGCTCAGTCGTTAAGCGTCTGCCTTCGGCCCAGGTCAGATCCCAGGGGCCTGGGATCGAGCCCCGCATCGGGCTCTCTGCTCTGCAGGAAGCCTGCTTCTCCCGCTACCATTCCCTCTGCTTGTGTTACCTCTCTTGCTGTGTTTCTCTCTGTCAAATAAATAAAATCTTTAAAAAAAAAAAAAAACGCACACAAATGTTATCGAGTTTTTATGTATACATGGGAGCCTTCACAAGAGAAAAAAGACCTAAAGAAATGACCACTGAAAGAAGCTTTTATATCATTTAGACAACAAGCAATAAATGTGTGAAGAATTGATGAGACAATTACGTTTAGGCTAAAAGTAGTAAACGGTGAAGAAATAACTAAGAAGATATTTAACAAGGCTTGTTTACACAGATTTTTTGGCTTCGGCTTTGCTGTCTCTGGTCATAAGGAAGACTTCTTTCTTGCTGGCACAGGGAGGGTGCCTTTCACCTGGAGGCATTAAGACTTGTTTCAGGGAAGAAAGGATAGGGGAGGGAGGTCAGATGACCTTCCTTCTTCTGCCATTAAAAAAAAAATTAAATATCTTAAATAAATATCTTAAGATATGTATTCTTCCAAGGTACCACATTTTGGGGTAGCATGTCTTGAAAACCAACAATAGCAAGAAACCCAACAAAAGAAATTATACACAGGCATGCGTGCGCACACACACACACTCACACACACACACACTTATGGCTAAACTTAATTTCTGTTTCTGTTTGGAGTTCCCAACTATCTCAGTCATTCAGTATACATGGGGTCGTATCTGAGCTGGGTGATGAAGGTTGAGAAGGGAAAGTGTCTGTACTGCCAGGGTCCCACTGGGGTCATCCTACCTTCTGCCTTGGGAGAGAGAAGCAGTTTCCCTCTGACCTTTGGTCATCAGTCCATGTGTATTGGGCAGAGTTGCCTGCACTGCTGACCACAAGGCCCTTCCAGACCCAGCTCACCTTGAGCTTCTCTTATGTCCTCACAGACTCTCAGGGATTGTTTGCCACTTCTGGGCCATCCCAGAGGGCAGGATACCTTGTGGATCTGCTTTAGACCTTTCACCAGCTCTGGGCCCCTCTTTGGTGTGTGCAAAACCTCCCACTGCTCCTGGTCTCATTCTGAGACCCAGGGGGCTTAGGCCCACCTCTTAGAGGAGATGCTTCTGGGAACGAGGCTATAAAGGTACCCTGTCATCCGCTCCTCCAGCCCGTCTGGAAATTGTGTTTCATCCACCTCAGTGAGAAGAGCAGTGAGGCCTCAAGGCTCCTATTTCAGGGACCTCTAAATTCCAAGCACTCCTCTTCCCTGCCGGTGGTGCAACTTTGTATACCAGGGGCTGTCCCGGCTCCTTTGCTGGAAGCCATGATCTCCGAAATGCAGAGCCTCAACTTCTGAAACCCAAAAGCCTGCTTTTTCAGTGCTGGCCACCTCTTCCCTGAGGCAAGGGCTCAAGTGTCAGTGTTACTGTTTGAAACTTCTGTACCCATCACTGGGAGTCATCTGGCAGATTGCCTCTCAGAACACCTCAGTTCTAGGTCAGGAAAGTCAGCACTCTCGGGATGAGCAGAGAGATAGGATATATATATATATATATATTTGTAATTCAGCTTTTTTTTTAAGATTTTATTTATTTATTTGAGATAGAGAGAGAGAGAGAGAGAGAGCGTGCACATGAGCAGGGGCGAGGATGGGACAGAGGAAGCTGTAGGCTCAGGACTGAGCCACCCAGGTGCCCTAATTCAGTCTTTTTTACTAAGAATGAGGATGAATTCTTTTTTAATTGAACCAGAAAAAGTCAGGCTCTTTCCAAAGCATTCCCTTTCTTTAACTTTCAGATGTCTTCTATCTTAAATACCATTTTTCAAATCAGAGAGTCCAAACCTGAAGTTCATGAACTTGAAATCATGTGTAAAATTGTCTGGGCACCTTTTCCTGAGGTAAACATCCATGGTTTTTGTTTCTTTGTTTATTTAGTCAGGTTCTCCAAAGAATTTGTGACCCAGATAAGGTGAAGAACTATTGCTCTAAGCCAAGGTCACCAATCTGTTTCTCCTTAATGGTTGTGCATCCCTTTGACCATGTTTTGAAGTTTGGCAAGTAGAAATCTGTTCGAATAAAAAGCATCATTCTGTACACTGAATTGAAGCCTTAGAAACCCAGGGTGCCTGGGTGGCACAGTCGGGTGAGCGTCCAATCTTGATTTTGGCTCAGGTTGTGATCTTGGGGGTCGTGAGATCCAGCCCCAAGCTGGGCTGCACGCTCAGCACAGAGTTGGCTTGAGTTTTTCTCCTTCTGCCCCTCCCCCACTCACATGCTCATGCGCTCTCTCTCTATCCCTCTCAAATAAATAAACCAATTTAAAAAAAAAATAAAATGAAGCCTTAAAAACCCGAACTTTATTCCTGCTCTCTCTTCCCCCAGGTTCAACTTACGATGGCACCTCACAGTTCTGAAGGAACTCTGGATGTGACATCTGCCACCTGTCGATCACAAGGGCTAGACACGTGTCTGCATCTCCTCGCTGCTCAAGGTTCATGCTTCCTGAGACTGGATGTCTCATCTTCAATCACAGTATGTGTGCAGTTGCATTCCCCTTAACATAGACCTTTACATAGTATAAAGCTCTTTGCTGTGACTTATTTGACCCTTACCACAACTCCATGGGGTAATGAAGGCAGATATTCTTGGCCCCATTTTATAAATGCAGGAAGAAATCTTAGAAGCTTTCTTCTGAGGGGTGCCCGAGTGGCTCAGTGGGTTAAAGCCTCTGCCTTTGGCTCAGGTCATGATCTCAGAGTCCTGGGATTGAGCCCTGCATCGGGCTTTCTGCTCGGCAGGGAGCCTGTTTCCCCCTCTCTCTCTCTGCCTACTTGTGATCTCTCTCTCAAATAAATAAATAAAATCTTAAAAAAAAAAAAAAAAAGGAAGGAAGGAAGCTTAGAGAGGATAATGACTGGTTCCTAGTCCTGCTGGAGCTTATGCACAGCAGGGTGCTGACCACCGTCCTTTCACAATTGTTTTTATTTAGAAAGCAATTACAAGACACTCATTTTTGTTTTGTTCCGTTAATAATTGAATTGCTCCTCCACCATTCATATATTGAAGGTCCCCCTCTTCCCTCTCCTGTACCTCAGAACGTGACCTTATTTAAAATAGGGTTGTTGCAGATGTAGTTAGTTAAGACGAGATCATACTTGATTAGGGCGGGTCCCTAATTCAATATAACTGGTATCCTTATAAGAAGGGGAAACTTGGACACAGACATACACACAAGGAGAAGATCGTGTAAAGATAAAGGCAGAGATCAGAGTGATGCTTCTATTAGCCAAGGAATGCCAAAGTCACCAGGAAAGCACCAGAAGCTGGGTGAAAGGCATAGAACAGATTCTCTGCCAAAGCCCTCAGAGGGAACTGACCCTGCCACACCTTGGTCTTGAATTTCTAGCCTCTAGAACTGTGAGACAGATTTCTGTTGTTTAAGCCACCCAGTTAGAGGTACATTGTTATAGTCACTCTAGCAAACTAATATATACTCTAGTCCACAATTTTTAAAAATCAAAGAAATACATGAATCTTTTCTTGGTATAAGATATTTAAACAATGCAGAAATATCTAGATTAAAAAATGAAATGCCCCCTCACCATGTCAATACCATCTCCCTCCCAGTGTAGCCATGGTTATATTGGGTAGCTATACTCCTAGAACTTTTTCTGTGCATTGACATACATATTTGTATAGGTTCCCATATGTGTTTTGAACCTAGTTTTTCTGACTCTGGGTTTTCATTACCTGTTATCTTTCTCTCAGGTATCTAAGATAATGTTTGCTCTTGTATCAGTTGTTAGAAATGTTCTTTCTCTTCAACAATCCATTGTGTGTGTGTGTGTGTGTGTGTGTGTGTGTCAGTGTGTGTTAATAATCATTTCTAAGGAGAAAGAAAAATTCAAACAGAAAGATCTCCCTGAGATTGCTTTTGGAGATTGCAAATATAGATATATTTGCTTTGTGTTCATCCCACCAGGTAAAGGTGTGAAATGCAAGTTTTGTGAGACATTGTCCACCTAGTTTAGAGGGTAACTCATGCTCCCACATAAACATAAATAGTAGCTGTTTACCCGCAGAGATTGAACAAGTTCCACCTGTTAAGAATATAGATTTCCCAACTGTCTGGATAAGGTGCCACTCTTTCCTTCTATCAACTCAGAGATGTCTGCTTTTTCAAAACAAAGCAAAACAACCCAAAGACAGCACTATCTCCAGATGGCCATTGTTGCAGAGAATATATGGTACCTGAGAGGAGAAAGAGAACCTTGGGCTCCTCTAGTCTTTACCAATGGAGAGATGGGTGCAGAGTCTGAAATATGCCACCTGAGAAAGGAGTGGAAGCTCAGTTCTGAGAGACAACGTTACCAGTCACATCCTGCAGCACCAGGGGGCCTGTTTCCGAACCTGGTTTGCTTTCCACTTCACTCACCATAGGCCTTAGAATATCCATTCCCTGAGCACCAAACAGATGAGGCATCCCTGAGTAATAGCTGAGGTTGAAAATACTCCATTAACTTTTCCGCTTAAGGAAAATAAAGCAGTAGGAGAGAGGTAGACCATAGAACAGGAGGCTGAGGCAGAAAAGAGGAAACTCGAGTCCACAAGGAATAAAGGAACAGAAGGGAAGATACAGAGAAGCAATGGGGGTGGAGAAGGGTGGGAGGAGGGATGACCAGAAGGTGTGGACAGGAAGAACCTTGGCTACTGTTGTAGCCAGGCTCCAAGGTTGGTCCCTGTGATGGTTCCTTTTACGTGTCCACTTGGCTAGGTCACGATATCCAAATATTTGGCCAAATATTATTCTAGATGTTGTTGTGAAGATGTTTTTGAATGAGATTAACATTTAAATTAGTAGACTTTGGGTAAAGAAGACTCCTCTCTATATTGTTCGTGGGACTCATCTAATCAGGTGAAGGCATTAATAGAAAATGACTGACCTTCCCCCAAGCAAGAAGTAATTCTACCAGCAGCCTGCTTTCAGACCCAACTGCAACTCTTCCCTTCTTTTCTAGCCTGTGGCCTACCCTGCAGATTTTGGACTTTAGAGGCAGAATCAGCCTCTAAACTCCTTTGAGCAATTATTTAAAATCAGTCAATCTCAGTCTCTGCTTATCTCCCTCTCTTTCTCAAGGTTCCCTTCCTCTACACCTATGCTACTTCTTCTGCCAAAAGATAGGGTTTATTTTTCCTCCCCTTGAATCTGGGCTGGTTGTGTGACTTTTTTGACCAATGAAATACGGCAGATGTGAAATTCTGAGATTTCTATGTCTAGGCCATAAGAGACTTGAAACTTCCACTTTCTTCCTCTTGGAACATTTATTTGCACTAGAATGTTCCCACTTAAAACCCAACTGCCATACTTTGAAACGCCCTAACCACAAAGAGAGACTATGTGGAAGAAAAGGGACTCTGGTCAACAGCTTCCATTGAGGATTCAGCACACTCTTGGATTTTCTAAAACCAGATGGGCCTTCAGATACCCATGGTTCCAAATGACATCATATGGGGCAGAAGAATGACCTAACTGAGCTGAGTCAACCCATAGCATCATGAGAGGTAAGAAAATTGATGTCGCTTTAAGCCACTACGTTTGGGGTTGGTTTGTTACACAGCAGTACATAGCCTACTTTAAAATTTGGCATAAGGTAGGCATTTTGTCTACTAACAACTCAGTTTTGGGGGATGGTTCTGCCTATGCTCTGTAAGAATCCATTAGAGCTCCCAGAAAAATGTTACCCTTATTTTCAAACCAAGCTCTCCTTTCCCTAAGTCTTCAAGCAGTTTGAATTAACATGCCAGCTGGAGAAAAATCATGAACTTGAATCACATTTCTGCACTTGCACCAACCAGCTAAAAACTGAAAACCTTTCGCTGTGTTTTCCAACAGCCAATGATTTGTTCATTAGCAAGCAAGAAAAATGACCCACACCCCTCCCCCCTTTTTTAAGATTTATAGAGCGAGCACAAGTAGGCAGAGCAGCAGGCAGAGGGAAAGGGAGAAACAGACTCTCCACTGAGCAGGGAGCCCGATGTGGGATCATGACCTGAGCCAAAGGCAGCTGCTTAACCAACTGAGCCACCCCGGTGCCCCTGACCAATACCCTTTTAACTCATAGAGCGGAGTGGTAGTATTGTTGGGGTGGAGCAAGAAACTTTGCCATGGAGCCATCTGAATTAACTCCACTATTATTATCTTTATTTTCTTGGGATAAATCTGGCCTTAATGGCTTCCTTTCAACATTGTAATACACTGCATTGCCCAAGGTCATTATCAACCCCAACCACAGTGGAACTAGGCCAAACTTCACTTTATGCCCTACCACAGGAATGCCCTCCGTCTCTGAAGAAGTTCATTCCAGTCCTATTGGAAGTTTGATGTTAAGACCTAGTAATGATGTTATGACCTTAACAATATGATTTTATCTCAAAAAGAATATAAAAAATTCATAAAATCTCAGGGCACCTGGGTAGCTCAGTGGATTCAAGCCTCTGCCTTCGGTTCAGGTCATGATCTCAGGGTCCTGGGATGGAGCCCCGCATCGGGCTCCCAGCTCAGCAGGGAGTCTGCTTCCCCCTCTCTCTCTTCCTGCCTCTCTGCCTACTTGTGATCTCTCTCCTCTCTGTCAAATAAATAAATAAAATCTTTAAAAAAAATTCATAAAATCTCACTGTAACAGGGTCTAAAATTTATACTTTACACTCAGATGTATGGGGAAAATGTAGTTTATCTATTTCCTATAAATAAGCTGATATTCCTTAGGGCTACATCAGTTGCAGGGGGGTGAGGGTTCAAACACCCAAGCCGAACTTGACATAGACGATGGCAGCCGTGTCTTAAAGCTCCGCCATCTCCCTTACTCTCTGAGATGACTCAGCTTTACTCTCCTCCTGCTTTTCTTGGGGAGACGGGAGAAGTGTGCAGCTTGCTCGCCCTGGGGGCCTGTATCCACATGGTGGAGAGTTTCAGACTTGGCGTTGTTCTGCTGAGGAATGAGGCCTCTGGTCCAGTCTCTAGAATGTTGGCCACCAGGACGTGCCTGGATTTCAGACATTTTCCCTGGTCATAAATTCTCCAAGCTGCTCCCCTGAGATGTGCCCACTTCTGTGCTCCTATTTACCAAAGTGTACAGGACCTTCTAACCCCCAACAGACCCCCCTGAGGGAGCCACTCCAGCTCATCTGTACGGCGGCCTTGCTCGCACTGCTGTGGTATTGTGTTGTGTTGACAGTGCCTGGGAGTATGTCTTCTCCTAGAGGCTTGGCCCTCCTGCCCCATCCCCCGCCCCCAACCAGAGAGGTGTGCCACTGCCCTCAGATTCCCTCACTCTGGATGTTTTCCTAATGACCTCCCGGAGGACTCAGTCCTAGGGGGCACAATGGGTGCACGTGACTGAGCTCCTCCCCCTACCTCTCTGCCTCACGCTGACCAGGGCTGGAAGGAGTGCATTTTACCACTATCTCCATCATGACTGGGTTCTCTTTACGCTGTAGAACAGGGGTTGGTAAACTTTTTCCGTAAAGGGCCAGAGAGTAAATATTTTAGGCTTCATGGGCTATATGGTCTCTGTCACAACTACTGAACTCTGCTGTTGTAGTGTGAAAACAGACCTGGACAATATATGAATGAATGGGTGTGATTATATTCCAAAAATGCTCTGTTGGTGAAAATAGGAGGTGGGCTAGATTTGGTGGGTGGGCCATAGTTTGCCGACCCCTGCTGTGGAAGAAACCAGAGGGGCCGATTCTTCCAGGTATAGATCTTGATAAGGAAGTGTGGTGGGTTAGAGATGGCCACAGTTTTTTCTTCTCTTATTTTCTTTTTCTTTTCTTTTCCTTCCTTTCCCTCCCTCCCTTTCTTTCTCTTTTCCTTCCTTCCTTCCCATTCTTGCCATTAACTAGTGGCACTCTGAATCTTCACATTAAAAGCTCATAACTGCTTTGACCAATAAACTACAGTGGAAATGGCAATATGCCATTTCTGGCCCAATCCTGAAGAGACTGGCAGATCTCTCTCTGTTTCTTGGAACTCTTACTCTTGAAAGCCTGAACTGTCATGTAGAAAGTCCAATTACCCTATAAAGACTGAATGGAGAGGCTCTGAGATTACATGGAGATTAGAGAGGAGTAGAAAGGATCTGGAAGCCCAACCTTTCAGCCACCCCCCAAGACATCCAGGCATGTGAGTGAAATGGTCATGGATCTTTCAGGGAAGCCCAGCAGCCAGCCGACTGCCCCCAGCCCAAGCTGTAGGAGGCAGAACAATCATGCTGCAAAGTTCTACCTGTATTCATAACCCACAGGAATTCCCTGAAGTCACTAAATTTAGGTGAATTTTCTGAATAGATTATGGATGAAATGTCAGTGAATTAATTCAAAACTGTTATTCTTTTTCCATTTAAAAATGTAACAGGCACTGGGGCACCTGGGTGGCTCAGTCCATTAAGAGTCTGCCTTGAAAAAAAAAAAAAAAAAGAGTCTGCCTTGGGCTCCAGTCATGATCCCACATGGGGTTCTCAGCTCAGCAAGGAGTCCGCTTCTCCCTCTCCCTCTGCAGCTCCACTCCCACTGCTCTCTTGCCCTCTCTCCCTCTCGCTCTCAAATAAGTGAATAAATAAAATCTTTTAAAAAATCTAATAGTCACTGAATCGCATTGTTTCCTCCTCTTGGTAAATACAAGGTAAATCTTCAAGCAATTAACTTTTTTTTTTTAAAGATTTTATTTATTTGACAGAGAAACACAGCTAGAGAGGGAACACAAGCAGAGGGAGTGGTAGTGGGAGAAGCAGGCTTCCTGCCGAGCAAGGAGCCTGATGCGGGGCTCGATCCCAGGACTCTGGGATCATGACATGAGCCGAAGGCAGACGCTTAACGACTGAGCCACCCAGGCGCCCCAAGCAATTAACTTCTTATCGTACATAGCAGGACATGAGAAGATCCCTCTTTCCTACCACAAAAATTCCAGCCAAAAAATCTTGAAAGAAACATGAGCAAATAAAATAAAACAATAAGTGGTTTGGGAAATAAGAGGACTTTGGCATGTGTTTGACAAGGTTTCCATTTTTCCTGCCGTGTAGGGGCTCGTAACTTCCTTGGCATAGTTACTCAGTTCTGTATGGGAGCACACTGGATAGAATGTGTCTATTCAAGTATCACAGGAATAGAAAAAATAATAATAATGAATACAAGGCCTTTCTCCTTTCTGTCTGATTTTCAAGAAGGAAGGGTTCTTGTTTGTAGGTATATCAGTCCCTGGGCTTTCCTTTTTAGGACAGAATCTGTATACTGGACAGATTTTCCCAAGAAAAATAATTGGAGTAAAGGGACTAGATTATGCCTCCCAGAGTGATTGGGTGGGGGGGGCAGAAATGGAGGCCGGGGGGGTGGGGGTGGAGTTGGGGTGGGAGAGAATGGAGGAGTCCTGTGGAGGTAAGGGCAAAGCGCGGATGGGAGAGAGAGACAGATTGGGAGCCACTCTGTGGGCTCGGCGAGTGGGAGACCGTGGCACCGGGTGCATGTGGGGGAAGAATTCCACAGTGGGCAGTCGGGGTGGGGAGTGATTATGGAGTGGCAGCTGTTGCTTGTGTGGAAAATAGTGACAGAAAGCGAAAGAGAAGATGCCGAAGAGGTTTTGTTGGGCGTTAGGAATGCTGTCCTCACCTCCAACTCTTTGATCTTTTCTAAAAGGCTAAATAACATTGGAATAATTTGATTATCGTACATGCCTCCAGTAAACTGAGGCGTTTTTCTGTTTTTCAAAAGTGTCCTTTAAAGGAGAGGAATCATAGCCAAGTCCCTACAAAGTTTCTCCTATTTGGGGCTCTCTTCCATTTACTTCATTTTGAACGATCAATTGCTGTTTGGGGGAAGGCACAATGGCCTAAAAGATCTCAATCAATGCCATATTTGAGTGATTTTAGAAATCACTTGATGGAGTCTCAGAAAAAAGCAAATATATTTAATATAAATTTTGTTGTTTGTTTCTGGAGTATCAGGTCTCAATTACAGTTGGTGATGTCTATAGAACATCTTTTATAGATCTTTATAAACTTTTTATAAATCTTCAGATAGATCTTTATAGAAAGCAAAACAGTATGGGTTCATGTTATGGAGACCAAACATAAACAACAAGATGAATATGAATTTAAAAAAGGCATCTAATGGGTGCAAAAGGCACAAACGGGTACTGGCTCCTGGAGGTAACAATGCCAGCAACAGCACCATATGTGTAATCAGAAAGCACTGTTTCTGTTTGTGTCCTGAGATTAAGAGTCTCTTAAGGTTTGTCTCCCTCTCTGGTTTCGTCTTGTTTCATTTTTCTCTCCCTTCCCCTGTGATCTTCTGTCTTGTTTCTCAAATTCCACATATCAGTGAGATCATATGATAATTATCTTTCTCTGACTTATTTCACTTATTTCACTTATTCACTTATTCACTT
>CM053614.1:42750501-42796501 GCA_028646535.1 Procyon lotor | reverse complement strand
GGCACATTCACTGAGCTGTTAGGACTGGTAGGCCTCACTGAGGCTTTTGACATGGTCTCTATGCAGCCTTTGGGGAAACAATCCATTGCTATGATTCTGAGCCCTTGGACACTTCTGAAGGCCAGGTGAGGGGGATAATGGAATTTGGGGAGAGGGGAGGCCTGAAGAGCATAATGAGAGATCACACCCTAAGGAAAGATGAGGACTGAAGAGAAGCAGCCCTTGAAGTAGGAAGGTCCCATGGTCTGAATGTTTGTGTCCCCCCAGATTTCATATGTTGAGATCCTATCCCCAAGGATGGTCTTAGGAGGTGAGGACTTTGGAAGGTGATTTGGTCCCTTATAAGAGATCGGTCCCTCTCACTCAAAGCTCCTTGGTCCCTTCTGCCATGTGAGGATACATCTGTGAACCAGAAAGAGGGCCCTCTCCAGAACCCCAGAATCCCCAGGACTATAAAAAGTAAGTTTCTATTATTTATAACCCACCCAGTTCATGGAATTTTGGTTACATCAGCCTGACAGACTAAAACAGATGGGAACTTCTAATCCAAGTTAATCACTGTGGCTTGAATCTATAACCAGCCTTAACTTCAGATCTATGTCTGAGTCTAGGAGAAAAAAGCTGGGAGTGAAAACATGAAAATTTGATTCTCCAGACTATGAATGGCAGTTGTACACAGGCTGTGACTGCTTTAGGACCCTGGAATGAGTAAGGTCCTGGTTTCCCCCACATTCCTATAATTTATGATGTGACCTCAGCACTGACCACTAAAAGAGTGGACGCTGTGTCCAGCAGAGCAGTGGCAGGTCAGCTCGTGGCATGTCATGGAGTGACAAGCCAAGTACAGTGGCCACAGACAGAAAAGATGGCCACTCCTGTGGGATGGAGGGAGGAATGGTAAGATCCAGCAGAGTCCCATGGTCACCAAGGCCATAGGACATGTGAGGGACATCTTTTGAGATACCCAGTTGTCGTGGAGAGTAGGGGTGGCTTCTGAAGAGACGAGAGGTGCCACAAAAGAAGGTGGAGGCTCTCGGTTGGTAAATGTAGGTATAGATATGAACGTGGTCCCAGTTGTCCCCCAGCAGTGTCTGCTGCCTGAACACTTGGGATAGAGACAGAAAAGGGGATCTGAAGGAGATGTCCTTATCAAATGAAGTAGAAAATTTTTGTTTAAAAAAATTAGGAAAACCAATGGAAAGAACTGAAAAACACACGTGTATTAGACACCCACGTGTGCCAATCTCTCTGTTGGGTGCCTTCCAGAGCTGCCTTACCCAGTCTCAACTAGCTCTAAGAAAGGACATCGCTAAATCCATTTTGTATGAGATTAAACAAATGCTCAAGGTATTTAAATATAATGTTTCTAAAATCACAGAGCAAGTATTGTGTGGTGAAAACTTTAATTTCAGTTCGTGTCTTTTCTTCTCAAAGATGGGTCATGATTTATCGTTTATCCTTTCCATGATTTCTAAAAGCAAACCATGCAAAAAAACCAAAACAAACACACAAAAGAAATGAAATAGTAACAGTTAATAAATCTAGGTGAAGTGTATACAAGTGTTCGTTGTACTATTCTTACAATTTTTTGAGTACTTTTTTTTCTTAAATAAAAAGGGAAAAAATAAAAGTCATGCAAAACCAAACTTTGGAAGTGGAGGAAATCGAGTGTCTGACCTACAGTGCTCACCAAGAGGTGTTCTGCCCCCTGGCCTCTCTTTTCTAGGAATTGCTCCTCCCCTTCCCACAACTTCATTCTTAATAACCACTGTTGATCCACATAATGTTGAGTAGTCCCTGTATTACTCTCCTAGGGCTGCCATAATGTAGTATCACAAATTTGGTAGGCTTAAAACAACGGAAACCCAAGGTGTCCCATGGGGCCATGCTTCCTCCAAAGACACTTTTTTGCTTCTACCTTCTAGTCATTGCCAGCATTGCTGGTGTTCCTTGGCTTATGGCAACATACTTCAAGTCTCTGCCTCCATCTCCAAGTCTTCTTCTCTGTGTCTCCTGTCTCTGGGTCCAAATTTCCCCCTTCTTATAGAGATACTAGTCATTGGATTTAGGGCTCACTCATGGGATCTGAACTCATCTCAACTCGATGGTAATCTGCAAAGACCCTACTTCTACGTAAGATCACAACCACAGATTCTGGGTGGACATGAATTTGGGGTGATTCTATTCAACTCAATCTAGTCCCCTCAGGATCTCCACCTCCTAGTGGGCACACTCTGTGAAATTCCCTCTCTTTGAATGTAGGCAGCACTTGCAAAAATAATGGGATAGTCATTTCTATGGTTATGTTACATTATAGAGGACTCCATCACAGCAGACTGGAGAGAGATTCACCTGGTGGCTTTGAGCAAGGACATGAGGGTGGTTTTAAGGAAATGAGAGCAACCCCCAGCTGACAGCTAGCAAGAAAACAGGACCTCAGACCTATAGCCACAAGGGACTGACCTTTGCCAGCAACCTGAGTGCAAACTTGAAATTGATTTTTCCTGAGAGCCTGCAGACAAGAATTCAGACTGGCTGACACCTTGATTTCAGCCTCGTGAGACCCTTAGCAGAAGACCCAGGGAAGCCATACCAAGACCTTTGACCCACAGAAACTGAGATAATCAATGAGCATTCTTTCAAGCTGCTATGTTTTCTTGGTCACTTGTTGTATGACAGTAGAAAACTGATACACCGTCTCAGTAACCTCATTCCCTATAAATTTGCCTACAAATGAATCACATTACAGAGACCTTCCTCAGACATGTGGAATTTGGAAGGGAGACATGAGTCCCATGTGGAGCTGCTCTGAATGATTCCCTGCTTCATTGTGACTTGGTTGGTATTGTATACCCAGTATCCTCCCCAAAAATCTACATGGGTTTTTTTTTCCCCTTTAGGAAGTCAGAGTTGGTTTCTGCTTTTTGCAACCAAAGGAACCGTAACTAATACAAAAACGTAGAACGTAAGTATTGTTGAAAGTACTATTAAGTTGCCTAAGTGATGGAATGAGTCTAAAAAACGAAAGCTCCAATTTTTAAAGAAAGGTTTCAATTTTAAAAATTAGTACTGAGATGTGAAGGTGATAATGGAGTACTTTACGATATGCTAATTACCAGGCTATGTACTGTACATATAGAAGCTCATTTTATTTTTACAAAGACCATATTCAATCAGTGTTACTCCTCCTTTTTTAAGATTAGTATATTTATTTGAGACAGAGAGAGAGAGAGAACATATACACAATGTAAGGAGGGGCAAAGAGAGAGGGAAAGAGAGTCTCAAGCAGACTCTGCGTTGAGTGTGGAGCCCAGCGTGAGACTCGATCTCACAACCCTGAGGTCACAACCTGAGCCAAAACCCAAGAGTTGGGTGCTCAACTGACTGTACCACCCAGGTGCCCTTCAATTGGTTTTACTTTTTTTTTTAATGTATTTGAAATAGGGTGAGAGTGAGCAAGCAAGAAAGAGAGCGAGCAAGCAAGCACGAGTGCGGGGGAGGGGCAGAGGGAGAGGGAGAAGCAGGCTCTCCCCTGAGCCGGAACCCAACCCAGAGCTCGATTCCTGGGATCATGACCTGAGCCCAAGGCGGACACTTAAGCAACTGCACCACCCAGGCGTCCCCATCAGCTTTACTCTTCATCTCACTTCTTATTTGCAGATTTCAGAGGGGCAAAGCTGGCTGGGATATTAACCTCAGTCTGTCTGAGGTTAGAGCCTGCTTTATTCATCATTAAGCAGTATTGCATCAAACAAGATAATTAATGCTCCACGTTGGACCTCAGCCATAACCCTAAGCTTAAGAGTCCCTTATTCTACCAAATGAAACAATGAGGAGTAAAAAATTGTCTTGTAGCTAATGAAATAAAATCTGGGCGAAATGTTAGAAATTATTCCCTAACGGTGTCAAGGAACACAAAAGCTCTTTGTGCTGCGAATTGACAGGACTGATCTGACTCTACCTGGTTGCCGAGTACCTCTCAGCAGGCCTCCCACCAAAGGTGACATGATTGCTCCTCCATCTGTGGTCACTCGGCCCCAGCCTCCAGGCCCGTGCTTCTCAGCTGGAATGGCACATTTGCTCCACCTGGGAGCTTTTAAATACCGTAGAAGCTCTGTCTGTTCCTCAGGCCAAGCCCATCAGAGTCCCCAGGTGGGGCGCATTCTCGGTATTTTTTATAGCCTTCCAGGTGATTCCACTCTGCAGTCACAGTGGAGAACACTGCTCTAGGGTCTATGCAGACCTCGGGAAGTAGGGCTGAAAGGAAGCCCTGCCCGGCAGCACACCCCTGGGTCAGCGAGAGGACAGAGGATCTCCATGGGGAGGACCGAGCTCCGTCCAGGCCTGTCTGAGAGCCCAACTCTGCCTCCCTGACGACAGACCGTGAAGGGTGCCTGGCCCGCTGCCCGTGTTTGCGTGTGGATCAACAGGTAAGAGAAGTGCTTTGTTTCCTGGTAGGATCTGTTTACCACAGTTGGCTTTTAGGGATGATTATACAGTCAAAGAGAGCTAAGGAGATATTCTCAGGGGCTTTTCGTCCAGTGGCACTCGACACAAAGTCTTCAGGAAGTGACTGTGCCTCTTCCTCCTTCCAACCCAAGCTCTACTACGAAAGGGCCAGTTACGCGTCTGTTTCTCTTGACCACAGGCTTCTGCGGACTGATGATACTTTTTATTTTGTTCCATTAAATATTCTAAAATGTATTAAAATTACTGAAACACACACACACACACACACACGAAGTCACACGGCTGGCTGTCCTCCAGTTTAGCAAGAGCCCCTGCGCAGAAAGCTACCAGACCTCTGCTGTTGCCTGCAGACCCACACCCCGTCTGGTATGTCATTTCTAACTGCAGAGACCCTCCGGGTTCCTTGAGTCTGAGTTTGTTTTAATAACCTGCCTCAGACCCTAATTCCTACTGCTTTGGGGCTTCAACTGCCTTGACGTGCCTCCCTGAACCGGAAGTCTGCTTGCAACTTATTAAATTGCCTTGAGCCTGCAATTTAGACAGCCGTCTCCTGAAGCCGTCACCCCTTCCTACATCACCCCGTGCTGTGCTTTGCACGCCGACCACACCCTCCTGTTGGTGGCCCTTAGCTGCCCGGCAGCATTGTTGTCCTCCCTGGCCCAGCCGCTTGCCTCTGCTCCCAGCTCTGTCCCACACTGTCAATCCCTCTCCTGGTCACCCCATGGCACTTAGTAGACTCCTCTCATGACCAAGCAGGGGCACTTACTAAAGGTGAACGGTCACTGGCTCTAGATATTAATACATTTCATCCCCAAAATAGTCTAGCAGTGTTTGAAAGGCCTTTCGGGATATGTATGTAATTTACAGTGCTTACACCCCGACAGATCAATAAGGGAACATCTATATTTATATGATTAAATACATGTACACTCACTCGATAAATATTTTATGTGCCAGGGATGATTTTAGGGGTGAGGATTACAGGACAGCCCACGTTCCTGTTCCATGGGACTGACATTAACCGACACAGTTAGATGAGATACACATTAAGCAAATAAAGAAAAAGCTTTTGAAGAATGTCGAGGACTACAAAGCAGATATGACAGGGTCAAGCGAGGGACTCTAAATCGGGGAGTTAGGAAGGTGATTAATGAAGAGGTGGTGTGCGAGCTATGGCATGGATGATGGAGAGGTCTAGGGGAAAGTGTTCCAGACAGAAGGATGAGCTAGGACAAAGCCCTGTGGTGGGAACAAGCTCCACATCACTGGCGACCCCGTAAGAAGGCTGTGGGAGTGGATGTGGTGGGAAGAGAGTTGTGGGGTGACGTCAGAGGGGCCGGCGGGGTAGGATCAGGGAGAACCGACGTAAGGAGTACAGAGAGTATTACACAAGTCGTGGGAGGCCATTGACAGGCCTTGGGTTAAAGCTGGAAGTCATGTGGTTTATGTTTGTAAAACATCACTCAGAGTGCCAGGAAGAGAATAGATTAGGAAGGGCGAGCGGGAGACCTGTTGAGAAGGAAAATGTATCCATCCAGATCCATTTGGCTTGGCCTGGACTAATGGGTTGCAATTCAGGTGGAATTAAAAATATCTTTCGGGACAGGGTTGATGCCAGGAGGCATCAAGGAAAGCAAAGAAGCAAGAACAGCCTGCAGGTTGGAAAGTAAATATCGAGTTTTGTTTTTTTTTTAAGATTTTATTTATTTGACAGAGAGAAACACAGCGAGAGAGGGAACATAAGCAGAGGGAATGGTAGCGGGAGAAGCAGGCTTCCTGCCAAGCAGGGAGCCCGATGCAGGGCTCGATCCCAGGACCCTAGGATCATGACCTGAGCCGACGGCAGACGCTTAACGACTGAGCCACCCAGGCGCCCCTACAGTAGCAGTTTAACTGAGATGATGAAAACTAGGAGAACACATTTGGCAGAAAAAAACCAAGAACTCTGCAGACAGGTGACATTTAAGATGCCTACTAAGCACCCATCACTGAATAATCTCTTACACATTCAGTGTACTGGGAGACCTACACAGCAAATTAAAAAAGCATAGCATCTCCATACTTTATATAAGATCTAAATCCCATTCAGGATGGAAAACGGTGTACTCTGGCCTATTAAGGTTCTTCTCACATTCTTGCTCATGTAAATAATGTGATAGATATCTGGGAACGTAAATTTTTATGTTGTCCATGCCATTCTTACTATTTTCAACAAGGTGGGAGAAAGAAAATCTGTGACAGTCATTCTGTATTCAAGGCACACATGTAACCTAGTGCCCATGGAACTGCAGAGTCTGTCAGCGGTGAAGTGAACAGAAGGAGCTGGGGAGGCATCTGTGGGGGGAGCCAAATGCCAGTCCTCTCACATTGCATCCTGGCTGCTGAGCACCGTGCCTGGGAGGGAGTTCCTGCTGATGTCCTGCTTTCTTTCTCCCCACTCACCTCTGACACCACCCTGGGAATACGGCACCCTGCCGCAGGCATACCTCCTACCACTCGTCCTCAGAGTAGTCCAGTCTCCAACTATAAGGTATTGACTAAAACAGTGTTCACGTCCAAGAAGTTTTGAATTTAAACGATGGTGGGAAGTAAATTATTGCTGTTTTTCTGAATTATTATTGTAGAAAATTCAAAAGTTTTATTAAAGAAAATAAACATCATTCATGATATCCTTACATCCAAAGAAACACCCTTGAACTTTCAGTGTGCTTTCTTCAAATATATCTATCTGTGTGTACATATATATACATATTTTTCTTTCATAAAATTGGAGGTTTCTGCTTTTTTCACTTAAAAATATATGATTTTTCCATATCATTACTTTTCTAAAACATGATTGTTAATGACAGCAATCATATGAATGTCCATAATTTTTAACAATCTCCTATTGACAGAATTAAGATTCCTTCTCACATTTTTTACATTTTTGCTCATAGAAATAATGTTGTGATAAAAATCCTTTTTTTTTTTTTGTGATAAAAATCCTTAAACACAAATCTTTGTCTACAAATTTTATTCATTTAAAAATTTTAGTTTTCTTGATTTCTAGAAATTAAATAACTAGGTCAAACGGTAAGAATTTTCTTTTAAAGATTGTATTTATTTATCTGAGAGAGAGAGAATAAGGGCATAAGCAGGTGGGAGGGACAGAGGGAGAGAGAAAAGTGGGCGGCCCGCCGAGCAAGGAGCCCCACACAGGCTCGATCCCGGGACCCTGAGATCATGACCTGAGCTGAAGGCAGATGCTTAACTGACTGAACCACCCAGGTGCCCCAGAAGATAAGAATTTTAAGGCAAGTTCCCTGGCACCAAAGTTGTGCTAGTAATGATGACAGAAGCTGTTTTAAAATGTCTATGTCCCCACAACCATTATGTGAGTGGACATAAGATTTTCTCAATTTGGAAAAAAATAAAGAAAAATGGCATTTTGTTTATTTAATTTCAAGTTTTTGTGGTTTTCTTCTAATTCTTTCTGTACTGGGTCTGCAGAAGTGCAATTGCTGTCTGTTTCTGGAATTATTTTTTATTGAGGGATAGTTGATAATACAATATTGTATTGGTTTTAGGTGTGCAACGTAGTGATTCAGTATCTATACACATTGCAAAATGGTCACCAAAGTAAGTCTAGTTACCATCTGTCACCATACAGAGTTGTTACAGTTACAATAATTATTGACTATATTCCCTGTGCTGTACTTTATATCCCCATGTCTTATTTCTTTTATAACTGGAAAATTGTCCCTATTAATCCCCTTCAGCTCTTTCCTCCATCCTTACCCCTCCCCTCTGGCAACCACCAGATCCTTCTCTGTAGCCATGAGTCTGTTTAAAGTCATGTGTTTTTGTTTGTTTGTTTGTTTTTTAGATTTTATTTATTTATTTGACAGAGAGAAAGAGATCACAAGAGATCGGGGCAGGCAGAGAGAGAGAGGGAAGCAGGCTCCCCGCTGAGCAGAGAGCCCGATGTGGGGCTCCATCCCAGTACCCTGAGATCATGACCTGAGCTGAAGGCAGAGGCTTTATTTAACCCACTGAGGCACCCAGGCTCCCCGTTTTGTTTTGTTTTTAATTACTGTCCAAATAAGCAAATTCATTGAGTTTAAATACTGTTTGTTTGTTTGTTTGTTTGTTTGTTTGTTTATGATGCAGGGCTTGATCCCAGGACCCTGAGATCATGACCTGAGCCCAGATCCAAAGCTGGATGCTCAACCAATTGAGCCACTCAGGTGTCTCTGAACACCTTTTAGATGTCCTTTGACCACTGTCATGAATTGCCATGTTGATAATTTAACCATTATTATTTTAGGAAAGTTTATTATCGATTTATGAAGGCCCTTTATAGAGAAATGAGCTACTTGGAAAGTGATGTCATTGTAAATATTTCCCTGGTTTGTCCCTTATCTTCTAATTTTCAATTTTGCCTTTTAAATCCTACTTTTTGTGGGAATATTGCATCAAAGTTAGTAGATATTTGGGCTTCAAATCTGAGATCAAATCCTGGCTCTGCCTCTTACTAGCTGTGTCCTTTCAAGTTGTTTAGCTTCTCAATATAGGCTTAATCTCCCTACATTGTAAATTATAATAACTCTAATGTGATAAATCTGTGGCACAGAGTGAAAATAATATTGATAATCTTAACATTCATGTCAAATATTATGTACTCTTCATGTGGATCCTCTGGTTTAAATCTCATGACAGCTGTCTTAGGAAGTCTTCTGATATCTGGGCATGATACTCATGATAGAAAATACAAACACAGCCCTGGAGGAGTCCTGTAGTAAAGAAACCTGGTACCCTTGGTTTATCCAAGCGTCTGCCAAACTTCCTTAATCACAGAAATTCTTCAGGTAGTACCAGTAACATTACACAGTACTGGCATTTCAAGGACAAACTCCTTTTTATTTTTTATTTTTTTATTTTTTTAAGATTTTATTTGAGAGAGAGAAAGCGAGAGACAAAGCAGAAGCAGAGGGGGTATGCAGAGGGAGAGGAAGAAGCAGACTCCCCGCTGAGCAGGGAACCCAAAGCAGCCCATTCCAGGGTCCCAGGGTCCATTCCAGAACCCTGAGATTATGACCTGAGCCGAAGACAGATGCTTAACTGATTGAGTCACCCAGGCGCCCAAGAAACTTCTTTTGAAACTATATTTTAGGGACAACTGGGTGGCTCAGGCAGTTAAGTGTCTGGTTCGGCTCAGGTCACAATCCCAGGGTCCTGGATTGAGTCCAGCATGGGGCTCCTTGCTGAGCAGGGAGCCTGCTTCTCTCTCTTCGGGCCACTCTCCCTGCTTGTGTTCTCTTGTTCTCTTTCTCTCTCTCTCTCTGATAGTAGATAGATAGATAGATAGATAGATAGATAGATAGATAGATAGATAGATAGATAAATATTTTATTTTGAGATAATAGCAGACTCCCAGGCAACTGTAAGACATAACACAGAAAGAGCCCATATGCCCTTTACCCAGTTTCCCCAATGGCAACATCTTGCAAAACCACAGGACAAGGTCACAATCAGCATAAGGACACTGATGCGGCCAAGACACAGAACATTACCCTCACGGCTGGCCAGGATCCATCTGTGACCTTCCACAGCTACCAGGCTTCTCTTTCACCCACCTCTTTGTTAGGCCAAACTTTTTTCCAGAACGGGGCTGTACCACTTGCATTCCCCCTAGCCGCTGGGAGGGATCCCTCTCCGCAGCCTCACCAGTATTTGGTATTATCACTCCTTCTTTCTCTCAGACACCCCGGTGGGGGTGCGCCCGCATTCACTGTGGTTTTCCTTGACATTTTCTCATGGCAGATGACATCGAACATCTTTTCATGTGCTTTTTTGACATCTGAATATGTTCTTCTCTGATATGTATCTTCATGTCTTTTGCCCACATCCTAATTGGATTTTTCAAACTCAAACCTCAAGTTCTTTGTACTCGATAGTAGCTTTTTGTCAGATATACGGCTTACAAATATGTTCTCCCCCTCTGCGATAAATTGTCAACAGGGCCATTCACAGAACTGAAGTGTTTGATGTTTGACAAAATCCAGCTTAAACCAACAACACCTTTCCCAGATTTGGGATTCTAGGTGGTTGTTCTTTTCTTTTAGCATTTAAGAGATCGATTGCTACTTTATTTTGGCCTCTGTTATTTCTGATAAGAAATCTATTATTTTAACTGCTTTTCCCCTATACATAAGGTATTATTTTTCTCTAACTGATTTCAAGATTATTTCCTTTGTAGCTGTCAGCAGTATAATTAGGATAGGTCTCAGCATGGATTTCTTTTGGGGTTATCCTTTTTGGGGCTTGCTCATTTTTTGAATCTATGGGTTTATGTCCCTTGCCAAATTTGGAAGTTTGCAGCCATTATTTCTTGCGTGCTTTTTCAGCCCCACTTTGATATTTTCTATTCATAATAAATATATATTTCCCTTCACATTCCCTTTCCTGGCATTGAGCTCCTAAAACCCTTGGAATTTCCTAAGTGATGGTAGCAATTAATGTGTCTTTGTTATGTTAATGAAGTGAATTTTGGAAAGGCCTAGGTCACCTGAGGTTGGGGGCTGGTTGCCAGTGGAGCTAACCATGAGATTAGAGGGTTAGAACTTTCAGTACCGCCAACTCCCCACCTCCTGGAAGGGAAGAGGAGCGGGAGATTGAGTTCAGTAGGCAGTGATTTAATCTACCATGTCTATGTAATGAAACTTGCATAAAGACACAAAAAGACTGGGTTCAGAGAGCTTCCTGGTTGGACCCATGAAGATGGAGGGAGAGGGGCCCATTCAGAAAACATGGGAGCTCTGTGCCCTTTCCCGCATATCTTGTCCTATACATCTCTTCTATCTGGCTCTTCCTGGGTTATATCCTATTATAATAAACTGGTGACCCAGTAAATAAAATGCTTCTCTGAGTTCTGTGAGCTGTTCTAGCGAGTTAATCGAACCCAGAGAGAAGGTCATGAGAATCTACAATCTTTAGCCATAGATCCACCAGAAGCACAGTGACAACTTGGACTTACGATCGCCTTCTGAAGTGGAGTTGGGGGATGGTCTTGTGAGACTGAGCCTTCGGCCTGAGGTGTCTGACACTATCTACCTGGAGAGAGTTGAATCGTTGGACTTCTAGCTGGTATAGGAGAATTTCTTGGTGGTGTGGGGAAAAAGCCCACACTTTGGAATCAATGTCAGAAATGTACCACCCTCTTTCTTTTCTCCTTCAGAAACTCTGATGATACCAATGTTCTATCTTTTGTTAGAGTCTTACAGGTCCCTGAGATTCTGTTCATTGTTTTTCAGTCTGTTTTCTTTTTACTGTTGAGATTGAATAATTTCTAATGTTCTGATTTTCAGTTCACTGACTCTTTTCTCTGTCCCCTGCAGTCAGGTGTGGAGCCCTTCCACTGAATTTTTTATTTGAGTTATTGTTCAGCAATAAAATTTCCATTTGGTTCTTCTTTATATCTTCTTTTTTGCTTTTCTGGGGGCAGGGGAAGTTGGATTTCAGGGGCTTTCAGGTTTGTTTGTTTGTTTGTTTGTTTGTTCCAACCATGCTTGTCATTGTTCTTCGAGGCATTTTTAACATGGCAAATCTTTGTCAGATAATTCTACCATTGCCTCTTTCATTCCACTATGATCTTTCTGATTCTTCCCATGATGAGTGATTTTTCTATCAAAACCTGGATATTATCACATGTTATGAGAGTCTGGGTCTCATTTAACCTTGTGGTTTCTGGCCCTGCTCCAGTACGGAAAGTCGGGGGTGCTGCCCCATCTGCCAGGGGGAGGGAGAAGTCCACATTTCCCACTCAGCTTCCATTGACACCCAGGGAGGGGGCTCCCCATTACTGTTGGACAGAGATGGCAATTCCAGTCCCCACTCCCCTGCCCCAAGTAGTTCCATTGACAACTCTGGTAGGGTTGGCCTCACTGCTACTCGCAACAGTGAGGGACTAGCTCTTCACTTGGACTCCTCTGACATCATCCCCTTGGGGAGAAAGAGGGTGCCTCCTAACTGCCAGGTGGAGTGGTAGTGTGGGCTCTCTTGCATGGTCTCCATTGACACGGGGGTGGGAGGCTGGTGCAGGGCACCTCATCGCTTGACCTTCTCTGACACTTGACTCCAGAAGGGCGTGAAGATGCCTCATTACAGCCTCTCCGAAGTTGAAGTCTAGGCTTTCCACACAGCTTCTACTGGTGGGAATGGGCCACAGATTTTCCTGTGCTGTTGGCTAGAGGAGAGTGGTGATTGTCCAGAAGCTTTTTGTCATGCTAGGCTGCCTATTTCCTGGTGCTTTGACTAGAGAGAGCAAGTTTTTGTGGGGGTTCTTTTGGCACGCATCTGTTGCTGTTTCCAAATGGCTGGCATCTTCAGCTCCGAATCTGGGATAGACAAAGCAAAAAGAAATCACAGGACACTCACCATTGAGTCCTTCCTTAGGTCCCATGGCTTCCTAGCTGGTCTGCCTTTTCTTTCCACCTTTCAGAGTTTTATTTGTTTTATATGTAATGTCTAGCATTTTAGTTGTATTTACCAGAGGAGGTAAAAAAAAAAAAAAAAAAAACTTATCTGCTTCATCTTTTCTGAAGCAGAAGCCTTTCAAAAAGGCACACACTGAAAATGCTCTTTATCATGCTCTGCCATTGTGTTGGGACATGCCAACATGTTTGAAGCACTTTGTTACCTATAACTGACAAGGTGTCAAGGCTTGCAAATGGTTTACTCTTTGATAGATTAAAGCAGATACAGGGTTGTCTGAAATTCCAGTTAGTTTTTGCAGGATAACCAACCACCCCAAAACTTAGCAGCTTGAAACAGCCATTTATTTCCCTTGTGGCAGGTCAGAGATTTGGGCTGGGTTCTGCTAGGCACTTCTGTTCTTGACTGCTGCTTTCATATGTCTGAGGTCTGACCTGAGTCAGCTAAAGCCCACCCCTTGGCTGGGCTCTCACATATGTGGATGATAGGGCTGGCATGCGTGGTTTTTCATCCTGCAGCAAGCTAGTAAGGACTGTTCATATAGGGGAGTCCGGACAAGGAGAAAGCAGAAATGTACGTGGCCTCTGGCGGTCTAAGCATGACTGTGGCACACAGTCACATTCAGCTCACTCTACTGGCCAGAGCAAGGCACAAAGCCAGTTGAGATTCAAAGTGTAGAGGCAATAGTCTCCCTGTGTTGCTGAAACAGCAAAGTTACTTTACAAAGACTGTGGATTACACAGAGGAGTAGAGAACTGTGGCCAGTTTTTCTGTCTACCACATCCCTATAAAAATGTCTTCTTACCTGCATTTTCTAGCGTGTTTTCTTGAGTAGGGAAAGAACCCTGGCCAGTCATTTCTCATAACCACTGGTTAAACTCATGAGAAAATGTCACATATGACATTGTATGAGAAAATATCATGGGAAAACTCATGGGGAAAATGTTACATATAACACTGTATGAGAGTCACTGGGGATAGCAGAAAACAGATGATAGCTGGTCAGGGTAATTGACCTAAAGTGCAATCTGATCAGGGCACTCATGAACTTAAGACTCCTAAATGACTTCCCAATGTCTAGAAGAATTACAGACTCAGCATAATACATAAGGCCACTTGTGAGCTCACCAGCCTCCCTCCCGCCTCCCACTCTACGGGTTAATATATGGATCTGAACACAGTTCCTTTGCACCTCCTATGTTATTCCAGACTTTACTCTTTGTGCTATTTCTTCTGCCTGTACTACCTTCCCCACCAGCTCTTTAACCACCTTCTCTGTCTGACTAGCTCTCCCTCCTCCTTACAGGCTTAGTATATGAGTCATGCCCTTGAGGCAGGCTTCTCTGACCATCCCCTTCTCACAGGTGGGATTCTTTACTTTGTCTCTGCTCCAAATGTTCATTGTGCTAATAGAGTACTTCTTATACTGAAATTGTCCATTTGTAAGTCTGACTTCCCCACTAGACTCTGAGTTCTTCCAAAAAAGAAAGTCCATTCTTATTTAACTTTGTAACTGCAGTTTTTAGCACAGTGCATATAAAGTCGAATAAATAATACAGCAGATGCTGATGGTACTGCCATCCATATCCCTGGGTCCTTACCACTTTATTCTGCTCTGGGTGGGATTTCCATCTGTTATTGGCTCATAGCGATTCTAGCTGTTCTTGAAATAAATTCACTCTACTTGTTTCCTCAGATAAATAAGAGGTGGGGCAAAATATCTTCTTTTGAAGATGATCTAAAAAGAAATATAGTGATTTTTATATGCCTCGTCCAGATAAAAATGAATTTTTAATGATCCAGGTTCAAATCGCCTTCTAATTTGATATTCAACCTAGACAACTCAACCTCTCAGTGACTTCCTCTGAAAAATGGAGCTAATATAACTGGGTTGTTGTGAGAATTAAATGCTGTAATCCTTGCAGACTGCCTAAGCACAGAAAACTGTTCTGTTTTTGTTCTCAGAAAGGTTATGGCTAGATATTTGCATATCTATACATAATCTGAAAAGAGAATTTTGTGGAGGTCACACAGTCAACAGTCTGAGGGTGTTTGTTGTAAACTTAGAAAAATGCCCTTATGCAGAGGCATAAAAAGGTTAACTTCCTACATTTCAGAGTGTCCAAGATCCAATGATCTTTGGCTCTTTTGCAAGTTAAAAGGATTGAGTGAAAGGGAGTAATTTATTTCTCTAGACACGATTTGTTGGAGTCCCTAAAGAAGTGTGTGTGTGTGTGTGTGTGCGCGCGTGTGTGTTGGGGGGCAAGGAGGTTCTGTTTTAAAGAACTGGAAACTTGTCTGCTACACGCTTTGTAAACAAGCTTTGTTGGATTAGCAGAACCTGGGGAAATGCAGTGACTGAAACCAGAACCCCCAGTATGCCCTGGTATGCCATGATTTTCAACCCTGTCTAAAAGCCCCTTATGTGAAACCTCTCCGTGGGGGGGAGGGGAACTGGGAGACCTGAGTTCCAGACCCAACTACTCCACACCCTGGCTGTATGTGACCTTGAACAAGTTCCAATCTCTCTGTTCTCAAGTCCCTTACTTATTTAAAATGCAGAGACAGTGTGGTCCCTTCCATTCTAATAGCCATGATTTTTGAAGTCTTCCTATCTGCTTTTACCAGAGCCCACTCCAGCTTCTCTGAGCAATGGGATCTCCACATTGGGCCCCCAACTTGGGCAAAGATTGTGCTTTTCCTTTATCCAAGGAGGAGTCAGAATTTTCAAAGTAACTAAATGTGCCTAGTATTGCAGATGAGATTATAGGCTGTGTCTATCCAAAATTACACCATGGTTTGGGAGAAACTTTCAGGGAAATAAACTTTGGGAGCTACAGATAAGGAGCTAGTGCTAAGAATGCAAGGGGCAGGATCTCCATGAATAATAACAATGTTGATATATAGGTAGCAATCAGCATTAATTATATTTAAGTCCACATCTCAGACAGTTTTTGCTATAGCATGAGAATAGTAATCCTCAATTCTGATTCAGGATTCAAAATTCTAGACGATCCCCACCCCATGTATACACAGAAATTTCAAATCCAGTTGATGAGGGCAGGGCCTACTAGACTTTTGTACCTGGGGAATTCTGAAGTCAGCCAAGTTTGAGAATCCATGTATTCAGACTGCTGATGGGCCTCTCTGCTTCTTCCTTGAGGCAGAAACTTTCATCTGCCCATCAAAAGCAAATAGCAAAACCGAGATCCTTTTCTCATTTACCTGACTAAATCTAGTTTTCAGTGACTGTCATTACTATTTCCATATTACCTCACTCTGGCTTGGCACGTAACAAAGTTAATATTTATACTGTTTACAAAACAGGTCAATAAGCACTGAAACTATGGCACACAGAAGAGAATTTGCTGCATCAGGAGTCTGTTTGAATCCTCTGATGGCAGTTCAGTGGTCTGTGTGACAGAGTTCATGGACTTTGGACTAGCAAAGTTCCAGACTTTGCAAGTCCCAGATCATAGCTCTTAATCTTCAAGAATGTGACTGTTTACAAAAAAAAAAAAAAAGTTTAGGGGAGCAGGATAATATTGCTCCTCCTGAAGCTTGTTCCTGGCACTATAACCTTGTTTACTTGCTCTCCGAAAAGATTGGCATCCCCAGTTCCAGCACTGTGCTTCCAGCAGCTGTCCCCAAATGATTAATGCAAGTAGGCAGACAAACCTTGGCTTGTTTCTAAATTGGAGAACTACCTGCAGATTAATACACTAGCCTAACCTCCTTTGAGTGGGATTGGTGAAGATTTTCTCAAACTGATCTCCATCTGACATCACTGAGGGGCTAAGGCTGTACTTAACTCTAAATTGGACCTATGACAGGGCTGGTTCAGTGACCTGTTTGCTTAACTTAGTCAATAAACCCTGATTTCCAAATAATACTCCTCAAAACACTCTTCAGAATGGACTTGGAAAGCCACCCCCAGCCCGCTTTCTTCCCTGCCACAAAAGAAAACCAAGTGTCAGAAATGAAGAATTTCAGTGAAGGGACCTACTGATTGGATTCTGCCTGTGCAGTGTTTTCAATCAGACTCCAAAGTTTGCTTTTTCTAAAACCCATATCTCCCAATTTTGCAAGAGAGAGCTCAATAAATTATTTTAAAAGAAATAAAAATATTCATTCTCTTTGCCTCAATAATTCCATTCCTAGTGCTTTAGAGTCTTCCTTCTTTTCCTTTTCCATGCTAGAAGGAGGGAAGGCAAGAGAGGAGGGAGGGAGGGAGGAAGGGAGGAATGGAGAAAGGAAAGATGTTACACATATAAATGTGCTTCAGACAATATAGGGATTAGTTAAGTAAATTGCAGTATGTCAATTACAGGGACTATTACAAAATTTAAACACTATAGAACAATGTAAAAATGCTAATGTTTATGTGAAAATAAGCAAAATACAACAATACATTTATACTGTGCATTATAAACTAGCAAGAACTATGGAAAATAAAAAGTTGATATTTGGTAGTTATGGAATCCTGACAGCTTTTATTTCTTTTCAAAATTTCTATTGATGCTATTCCAATACAGCTATGCATTCAAAAAGAAACATCTCTTTTTTGCAACTGTTTTAATGCTCTTTTATAAGTATAATCTAAAAGTAGAGTACACTCTAAAGAGTATAAACACATTCTATCCTGTGAAGACTTTAAGCTTCTTAAAGATTATATACATATATATATGTATATATATATACACATACATATAATTTTGAATATTTATAACGGATAGAATGTATGTATCATTATCGTTTGTTTGATAGATGAAGGCTCCGAGATGCTGGGACATGAATGGTTTGACCAAGGTTCTAGCATTTATCAATGACAAGCAGGAGTAGGAGGAAGAACACCATAAATCCCTGAGTGCTGAGATGAAATCCAACTTACAAGCTAAACTTGAGTTTTCAAAGAGCCCAGCAGACTACCATAGTTGGTGAACACTGATCTTTTTTTAAGCACAGGGATCTGTATAGTAGAAGGGACTGATAGCGAGTCTTCCTGATTCTAGCCCAACTTTGTCTAATTCATCAACTGTGAGAGGAATCCTGAAATAGAGCTTTCACGCTGTCACGCCCCTACTCAAGAACCAATAGTGACTACAAGTTATAGCTCAGACTCTAGATGCCGGTGTTGGGGGCCATCCGTAACTCCACTCTACTTCACCTAATCTTTTTGCTGAGAACTGCCTGCAGTGTATCTCTCTCCATTCCAGTCAAGCCAAATTCTAATACTTTCTGTGTGGTCAATGATTCCCAGCAAGAGTTCTTAAATTTTGTATTTTCCATTTTCATGTTAACCTAAAAAACGTTTATTTTCAAAAGTCTGGTTTCTTTGGGGGACCCCTGATCACTGAGTGCTGACATTAACCATCAGTGCCTGGATTCTTGGATGTACTTAGGACCACACTGGCATCAAGGAGAACATCTTCCATTGTGATGGGCTGATGTGCAAAGAACAGAGACAGGACCAGAAAATAATGATTACGGGCTAGCACAGTGTAAAGGCCAGGCGTCTCTGTGCACAATAGAAGCAAAAGTTTCCTGGTATTTGGGACTGGGTGGTATAGAGGGAGAGCTGAGTTGTCACATGGCACACATGTATCAGTCTGCCCGAACTTGCACTGTGACATCCACCTTTCAGTGATGTAGGCATCAGTTTGTCTACTGTGAAGCACCATCTGTCAAAAAAAAAAAAAAATTAACCTATTGAAACCACATGGTACTGGTTTAGGAGTCTTGAGTCTTGTTATTTAATTTGTAAATTTGCTTTGGTTTATAAGTGCTCAAATGCCTTTGGTTATTGTTCCAGTTACTATGGGTAACATGTTGAATTTAGTGGCTTAAAATAACATTTTATTATTCTCTCTTGGGGCTCTAGCAATTGACTAGGCTCAGCTAGGCAGATCTCACTCAGGACTTCTCACAGTTACTGTTGGCTGGTGGCTGGGGCTGGGATTATCCAAAGGCTCGCTCACATAACTGATGCCAGAGCTAGGAAGACTTCAGCAGCTGGAGCTCTGTGGGCATGTGTCTCTAACTCTGTGTGATCTCCCCACGTGGTCCCATGGTAGCTTCAAGGTAGCCTGACTTCTTATAAGGTAGTTCAGGGCCCTAAAGGGGACAGACAGACTGACAGTTAATAGAGGGAATGCCACAAGGTCTCACATTTTCTAATTTAGTAGCAGATGTCACCCAGGCTTCCTTCCACCACATTCTACTCATTAGAAGTGAGGCACCAAGATCAGCTCACATGTGAGGGAAGGGGAATTAGACGCTACTTTTATGGAAGAAGTGTCCAGAATCACCACAGTTACACAGTTCCCTTCCCTTCCTATTTGCTTATCCAGATCCTGTCCTCCTTTGCAACCAGATTAAGAATTCCCGTGAAGACATTCAGGGTTCTCCCAGCCTAAGTCATTTCTCCTTTAATAAAAATCCCACAGCCTACTGTATGTACCATAGAGGTAAATCTTTCATTGTTCTGCCTCATATTTTGTTTCTGACGATGGAACAAAAATTGTAACAGGCATTATACAAATATGATCTAATGAAATAAAATCCTTGAACCAGTTCTGTAAGGGATGTCTATTAACCCCATTTTATAGTTGAGTTCATTGCCCAAGGTCACTTCAGCTGGACTGGGTCTATTTGACTCCTGAGCCTTTTCTCCTAAGCTCTATGCCATGTGTTACTTCCTATAATTTAAGTCATATTTGTGGGATATGACTGGGAAGCAGAAAGGCAAAAAAACAGGAAAGGGAAAGGGGAAGGGAACCCATAAAAGAGATATATGAAAGCAATAAAGTCAGAGGAATGACCACAGTGACTACTTCAGAGGTACCGTGGCACCCAGGTCAGCCAACCTCCCCCCCTCAACCATGCCATTCTCTCCTTCTTTGAACTAGCAATCATAAAATGTGCCTGCACCTACAGTGACATTTGGAGGACAAAAGCACTTTGCAAATGTAAATGCAAAATATGCAGAGTAACCATTCAAGAGATGAAAGGTGAGTGGAGAAGCTGAACTCTCTAGCTGAAGTGACTACCACTGATTTATTGCTAAATTCAGGCAGACCATAAACCCAACACCCATTCCAGTGCACACACAATATGGCCTATCACTCATCACATTTGGTACAATCAATTTAATGCCCTCATTTAAATATCCCTCTGAAAGAGGATCTCTGGAAATGGGACAGACTTTCAGTGTTATCCTCCACAAATGAATTCGCATATTATGCAGGACGTTTCTGGACGTTTGCAACAATTTAAATAAGAACTGATAAATAAGTTCCATATGAATTTATCGCTGCTAGAATGCTTTACATCACCAGGAGTACTGCAAATTTGCTTTTCATTAGCCTAATGAGCAGAATTCAATAGTCAAACAGGACTTGGAAAGTGCCTGCCAATTAGGTGAGGCACCAGAACTCTTCTACTTGCATTCTGAGGCCAATCCATTAGTAAGATTGCACAATGATGAAAATGTACTTAAGTGTCTAGTTATGTCTCCTGTTATATTTATGACATGCGAACTGTGTTGTCCTGCCAGAAATCTGAGAGCTGGTCAGTTTGTGACTGCCAGGAAGCTAAATTTAAAAGCGATTTTTTACTCAAAATTAGTAAGAGAGACCAAGAGGGGTGAAGTAAAATTAAGTGGAGGACTGAAGAAATACAGTATAATGGTTGAGAGGGCAACTTTTTGGGCATCTCTCTCTGCCACTGACTAAGCACGTGACCTGGAACAACTAACAGTACTTCCCTAAACCACTGCACCCCTATTGGAACCGCCAAAATCCAGAATACTGACAATACCAAATGCTGACAAGGATGTGGAGCAACAGAAATACTCATTGATGGCTGGTGGGAATAAAAAATGGTACAGCTACTTTGGAAGACGGTTTGGCAGTTTCTTGCAAAACTCTTGCAATACTCTTAGGATATGATCAGGCAATCATATTCATTGGTATTTACCCAAAGGAGCTATAAATTTATGTCCACAGAAGAACCTACCCATAGATATTTATAACAGCTTCTTAATGATTGCCAAAACCTGAAAGCGACCAAGATGCCCTCTGGTAGGTGAATGGACAAATAACCTGTGATACATCGAGACAATGGAACACTATTCAGTGCTAAAAGGAAATAAGCTATCAAACCATGAAAAGACATGGAGGAAACTTGAAGGCATATTAGTCAGTGAAAGAAGCCAACCTGAAAAGGCTATATAATGTATGGTTCCAACTGCCTGTCTTCTGGAAAATATTAAACTATGGAAAAAGTAAAAAGATTAATGGTTTCCAGGGGTTAGGGAGGAGAGAGGTGTGATTAGGCAGAGCACAGAGGATTTTTAGGGTAAGGAAACTACTCTATGTGACACACAGAGTAATGGTGATTGCAGGTGATTATACATTTATCCAAACCCATAGAATGTACAGTGCCAAGTGCACTATGGAAAACCTTGGTCTTTGAGATATAATGATGAGTCAGGGTAGGTTCGTCAATTATAACCAATCTAGCACTTTGGTGTGGGATGTGGCTAATGGAGGAGGCCACGTATGAATAGATGAAGGGAGAACATGGGAAGTCTCTGTACCTTCTCTCAATTTTGCTATGAACCTAAAACTTCTGTAACAAGTAAAGCTTATTTTTTAAAAATTACAGGCTGTTTAAAGTTCATTAGCCCTTTCCCTAAAGAGTGATTTTTCAGTTGATAATATAGAACTCAGAACACATTAGCTCTTGGTAACTGTGTTAAAAATGACAGTTCCATTACCAGGACAGTGCTCAGAACATATTTAGCCTCTGAGGTTGATACTGAACTCATGATCTTCAACAAACCTAATTTTCATCCTGCATTTCCAATCTTGAATTGTTGGGTCAATCATTAATTTACCCATTCAGCAATTGTACTAGGTCCTGGCAAGGTATAAAAGAACAAATCAGACCCTACCCTCAGAAGCTTAAAGTCTACAGGAGAAAGATAGCTAAACAAAGAAAGGATTAGGGTGGAAGCTATAATGAAAATATATACCAAGCATTGGGTAGGGGGATAAGCTGCATGATTTTTCCCTGGTGGTCAATCTGTCTGTCCTTCTCTAAAAGAAGTAAACTCCCTACATCATTGATGTTGGGCTTGGCCATGCAGCTTGCTTTAGCGAAGTTTTGTTTTGCTTTGTTTTTAATCTTTGATATATTTTATTACGTATTGTAGTACGGGGTTCATAGAATGTTTCCCAATGTTCTCTACTAAATACGTTGCTGAATGAAGCACTACAAGATACCTGGTGGTCTCCCACATGAGTCTAACTTTTGCCAATACCCATAGAGTTACAAAAGGAAACTGCCAAAGGCAGTGCAACAGAGGCGGCCAATCACTGTGGCTAGCAGGGTTCTTGGCTGCTGAACGATGGCATTGTCTTTTCTAGGGGCTGATCCACATCCATGGCTGACAGCCCAGAGAAAGCTGGGACCCACATTTATAGAGAGGTAAGGCCCGGTGGAGAGAAAACGACTCCAGACGACCTAGAAGTCTTCAACCACTACTTATCCCTGGGTTTTAGCTCTTCGGCTGCATACACAGGAAAATGCAATTTTTCTTTTGGGGATTACAGAATTCATGCCCTTTCGACCAAGCATAGCTAGAAGCATATACAAATGTTTTCCCATAATGATTGAAGTTGCACTCTGGTATCAATTGCTTTAACTGTTTTGGGAAGTTTTTAGTTTTGTTCTGGCATTTTTGTCCCAAAAGCTGAATCTGTCATCACATTCCACAGTCACGGGGGTGCCAGGAACAAGATGGAATGTGATTGGATGGAATGGAATTGATCGATGGAAAATGATTCCATTTACTGCGTAGATGTCCTAAAATGTGAGCGAGCACAATGTATGTCACAACTGAGCAGAAGCTTTAAATGCAACCACGTGTTTCAGCCTGGCCTCCAGCTTGCACTTCTGATCTCTGCCACGAGAAAAGCATGCCCTAGGCGACAGCTGCTCCTTCAGCCCAGGCCCATAAGAAGACTCATCTGTTGCAAACCCACAATTAACCTACTGCCTGGTGCAGACCTACAGCTCATCCCTCTGCACTCATGTCAATAAGAAAGAGATGAATGTTTGTCATTCTGATCTGGAGTTGTTATTGCAGCAAAACCTGACTGATACTGGTGGGCTTAAAGGAGAGTATACCTATTTCTACCTGGGTATCTGAGAAAAGAGTATGACCAAAAAAAGAGAGTTTGAAAAGCTCAGGATGATAGTAGGTTTGGTATGGAGATTTGTACAGGTTTTGGAGCAAACAGAGATCAGGACATCCGGGTTGGTAATGAAGGGCCTAGAATAGCATGCTAAGGGATTTGTACCATATTCTGTAACATGGGACCTTCGAAATAACTTTAAAAAGCAGAGGAAAAGGGGCTAAATTTTGCATTTCAAAAAATTATTTAATTTACACTGTGGTTGTGTGGAAGATGTATAGGTGTAATGTCAGTAACAAAGATATTTGTTAGATGATTAAACTAGTCCAGGTAGGATGCTTGAAGCTTTGCAGCAGGACTGTCACATGTGCAACATACCAACCTGGGCAGACCTGGAGGATGGGTAGGGTTGTGATGTGGGGCATCAGAGGGGGAGCAATTTCAAGGATGAGGACACTGACACAGTATGGGAGGTGAGATAAAGAGAGGAATGAAAATGGCTCCCAGATTTCTGCCTTGGATGATAGGATAGATGGTAACACCACTAAGCAGAGTGAGACAAGAGAATGAGGGAAAAGGAAAGGGAAAGGAAAGATAAATCATGGCGCCTTGGACAGCCTGTGCTGAGGTGCCTTGGGATGCCCAGGTAGATGCGCCAACAAAGAAGTCTGAATTGGAAGGCCTGCTGTGGAGTGAAGAGGGTTATCCAAGGAATGGCCCGTGAGAGGAACTAGAGGAGGCAGGGAGAAGCTGAGAATGAGAAGCCCACAGAGGACAGAGATGGACCGCTCAGAGACACGGGAGCAAAGCTGAGAGGCCCACACCATAGGGGGGGTTTGGGCATGGATGCACTGAATCTCTTCTTTGCTCAAACCCAAGGTGGCAAAAGTCTCCCTCCAAACTGGGATGTAAGGTAGCCTTCTAGACAAAAGGTGATGACACTTCACTAGCCATAGCTACTAAAAACCATGGACAGAGGGTGCCATATTGCCATTCCATAAAGCAGCCCACTGACAATCACCTAAATTGAATAAATGAATGAATGAGAGGTGGAAAGGGGATATGTCCACTTCTTTGCAAAAGAATCCTTGACTCTGCCATGGTCTATTTGCATTTAAAATGCAGTTTGAGGGGGAGCGCCAGGGTGGCTCCATCAGTTGAGCGGCTGCCTTTGCCTCAGGTCATGATCTCAGGGTCCTGGGATGGAGCCCCATGTTGGGCTCCCTGCACAGCGGGAAGCTTGCTGCTCCCCCTCTCTCTGCCCCTCCCCACTGCTCCTGTGCTCGCTCGCACTCTCTCTCTTTTTCTCTCTCAAATAAATAAGTAAAATATTTAAAAATAATAAAATGCAGTTTGGAAGTCAGGTTTTCACATGCCAGGGACGTCATCTTACACAGCGCAGGAGGAGGAACTTGAGGCTGCTAACTAAAAACAAGGAATTAGCCTGTCTCCGATTCCCAGCATATTAGAGGGGGCAAGCCCAGCCTGGAGTCAACATCAATTGGTTCAGTTATTTAAATACATGATCAGTTCAGTCATTTAAATACATGATCTTGCCCAAGTTCTTTCATTCATTTAGTTGTTAATATTTTCTCAGGGGGCTAGATTGTGCCAGACTTGATAGCAGTTGGGAACACCTCAGGAACAGTTCAAGTTCACTTGAGCAGTTCACCCTCCTGGAATGCTGTTCTGGTAGGAGAGATGGGCATTTGTCATGTAAATCAGCTGATAATGGCTCTCTCTGATAGTGATATTAAGGAAGTAAACAGGGGTAAGCCAGTGGCTTGCTTGAATCACCTGGGGGGCTTGTTAAAATGCGGATGTGGAAGAGGGGTTTTCAGTGATCTGAGGTGGGCACAGATGTGCATTTCTCACAAGTTAATGGTGCTGCTGATGGTCCAGGGATTGCACTTTGAAAACCAGTGAGATTTTAGGAGGGTTTTTAGATAACAAATAACACCCATGTGGGCTTTGTTGCATCCCAGCTACTAATTTAAATGATTTGCCTACATTACCCCATTTAATCCTTATAACACCTTTCTGCGGGGAGAACTAATTGGGTGTGCCCATTTTAGAGAGAGGGAAACAGATGTTAAGCGTGGTGCCCAGGTCTTAGAGCTATTAGCTGGAGGTGCTGGGATTCAGCCCAGCAGCAGGGCCTAACTGCTGTCCCTCACTGTGGGTCTGGGTGCGTGTGCTTAGCAGGGGAGGGCCAGCCCTCCTGAGCAGGTGCAGTTTGAGCTGAGACCTGTAGAATCAGGAGGAGCTGTGCAAAGAGCTGGGAGGAGAGCATTCCCTGGCAGAGGCGTAGAGAAGAGCTTGAAGTAGCTAAAGGGGAGTAAAGCAGTCATGTGGCAAAAGTTAGAAAAAAATGAAAGCAAGGTGACAAAGGGTTGGAGTTAGGCAGAGGACAGGATCAAAAGAACCACTGTAGGCTACAATAAGAAATTTGTGTTTTATTTTACAAGCAACAGGAAGTAAAGAAATAATTTTTAGAGTTAAGCCTTTTATTCTGAGAAATAAACGTCAATTCACCTGTAGTTATAAGAAATAATATAGAGGTCCTGCATACGCTATACCGTTTCCCTCAAATGGTGACATCTTGTGAATCTATTGAATGTTATCACAACCAGGATATTATTGTCTTAAAGAAAGTCAGGGTAAACATTTCAGTGCCCGCAAAGATTCCTCATGTTGCTTTAAATAGCTACACTCACTTCCCACTCACCTTCCCCTGCACCCTCCCCATGTTCAACTCCTGGCAACCACTATTCTTTAATTGACTTTTATAGTTTTGTCATTTCAAGAAAGTTACATAAATGGAATCCTACAGTGTGTAGCTTTTTGGGATTGCCTTTTATCACGCAGCATAATTCTCTGAAGAGTCATTCACTTTGCTGTGTGCCATCAGTAGTTTATTTCTTTTTATTGCTCAGTAATACTCCGTGGTGGGATGGACTGCAGTTTCAACCCATTGAAGAACATCTGGTGTTTCCAACTTGGGGCTTTTGCAAATGAAGCTGCTACAAACACTCATGGATAAGATTTTATATGTCTTCCTTTTGCTGAGATAAATGCGCAGGAGTACAATTAATAAATCACAAGGTAGTTACATAGTTTTTTAAGAAATTGCATTCCTGGGGCACCTGGGTGGCTCAGTGGGTTAAAGCCCCTGCCTTCGGCTCAGGTCATGATCTCAGGGTCCTGGGATCGAGCCCCGCATCGGGCTTTCTGCTCAGCAGGGAGCCTGCTTCCTCCATCTCTCTCTCTGCCTGCCTCTCTGCCTGCCTCTCTGCCTACTTGTGATCTCTCTCTCTCTGTTTATCAAATAAATAAGAAACTGCATTCCTGTTTTCCAGGGTGGCTGTGCCAGGGTACCTTCCCACTAGCAAATGTATGAGTAATTTCACCTCTCTGCATCCTAGCCAGAATTTGGTGGTGTCAATATATATATATTTTTTATTTTAACCATTCTGATAGGTATATACAGACATTTCATTGTGTGGGGTTTTTTGGGTTTTTTTTAAGATTTTTATTTATTCACTTGTCAGAGAGAGAGCACAAGTAGGAGAGAGGCAGGCAGAGCCACCCACGTGCCCCTTCATTGTGGTTTTAATGACATTTTAATAGCTGACGATAGTGAACGTCTTTCCATATGTCTATTGGCCACCTCTCTATCTTCTTCAGAGAAATGTCGCTTCATATCTTTTGCCCACGTTCTGATTGATTTATTGATTTCTTAACTCTTTAGTTTTGAGAGTACTTTATATATTCTAGATTCTGTGCCTTTGTCCGATACGTGGTTCACAAGTATGTTCCCCATCTGTTGCTCGTCTTTCATCTTTTAATAGAGTCTTTCACGAAGCAGAACTTCTTAATTTTGATAAAATCCAATTTATCAGTTTTCCCTTCATGGATTATACTTTTGCAGTCAAGTCTACGACTCTTTGGCCTAAGAGCTTAAAGATTTTCTCCTATTTTTTTAAACCATAATTTGATGTTTCGCATTTAAGTCTGTTGTTCATTTTGAATTAATTTTTGTGTAAGGATCAAGGCTAATGGTGAGGTTCATTTTTTGCTTATGGATGTCCAATTGCTCCATTTTTTTAAAGATTATTTTATTTATTTGTTTGACAGAGAGAGAGAGAGAGATCACAGGTAGGCAGAATGAAAGGGGGAAGCAGGACCCCTGCTGAGCAGAGAGTCCCATGCCTGGGCTCGATCCCAGGACCATGACCCGAGCCGAAGGCAGAGGCTTTAACCCACTGAGCCACCCAGGTGCCCCCAATTGCTCCATTTGTTGAAACATCTATCTTTCTTCCATTGAATTGCTTTTGTACATCTGTTATAAGTCATTTGAATATATTCGTGTAAATGTATTCCTGGGCTCTCTATACTATTCCGTCAATCTGTGTGCTTATCCCTTTGGCGGTACCACATAGTCTTGATTTAAGGAGCTATCTAACCAGTCTTGAAATCAGGTAGATTGGTTCCTCCCACATTATTCTTCTTTTTCAAAATTATTTTATCTCTTTTATTTTTTTAAATTTTTCATATAAATTTTTTTTTTCATATAAATTTTTGAACAATCTTGTCTATCTCTATAAAAGAATCTTTAGTTTTGGTAGAAATTGTGTAAAAGCTGTATCTTAATCTGGGGAGAACTGATAATTTTAATATGCTGTATCTTCCAATCTATAAACACCATAAAACTGTCCATCTATTTTTTTATCATTTTTTTATCAGCATTTTGTAGTCTTTACCATACAAGTCCTAAACACGTTTTCTTAGATTTATAGCTGAGTATTTTATTTTTGTTTTTAAGCAATTATAAATGGCCTTGGAATTTAAATTTCAGTGGCCATAGATTCATTGGTAGTAGATCGAAACACAGTTGATACCTGAATGCTTATCTTGTATCTTGCAACATTGCCAAACTCACTTATTAGTTGTAGGAAGTTGTTTTTGTAGATTCCTTGGGATGTTCTAAGTAGACTATCATGTCATCTGTAAATAGTACCAGTTTTTTCTTTCCATTTGTATGACTTCTGTTTCCTTCTCTTGCCTTACTGCAGCAGCTAGAACTTCCAACACCGTCCTAAATAAGAGTGGTGAATGCAGACATCTTTATTTAGCTCCTGAACAGAGGGAGAAAGCATTCAGCTCTTCACCATTAAGTATAATGTTAGCTGTCAATGTTTTGGTAAGTACTCTTGATCATGTTGATGTAGTTCTCTTCTATTCCAATTTTTCCGGGAGTTTTTTTTTTTTTAATCATCAATGGCATGGAATACATTTCTACATTGAAGGATGTGATCATGTGATTTTCCTTCATTAGCCTGTTAATATAGTTGATTATATAGATTTAGTTTAAAATATTGAATCAGCCCAGTGCCCTATGATAAATCTCATTTGGTCATGGTATATAATTCTTTTATATGTTGCTAAATTCTATTTGCTAATGTTTTGTTAAGGATTTTTGTGTCTATATTCATGAGAGATATTGCTCTATAATTTTCCTTTTTTATGCTATCCTTAGTTTTGATATTGAAGTCATATTAGCTTTGAAAAATGAATTGGAAAGTTTTTCCTTCTATTTTCTGAAAGAGATTGTGTAGAATTGATTGTTATTCTTTCCACCCATGGTAAAATTCTCCAGTGAAACCATCTAGGCCTAGAGATTTTGTCTTAGGAGGGTTTTAAATTATGGTTCATTTCCTTAATAAGTATAGAAGTATTCAAATTATCAACTTCCGGCGCGGATGGCTCAGTGGGTTAAAGCCTCTGCCTTCGGCTCAGGTCATGATCTCAGGGTCCTGGGATGGAGCCCTGCATTGGACTCTCCACTCAGCGGGGAGCCTGCTTCTCCCTCTCTATCTGCCTACTTGTGATCTCTCTCTCTCTCTCTCTCTCTCTCTCTGTCAAATTAATTAATTAATTAAAAAAAAACAAATTATCAACTTCATGTTGGGTAAGTTGTGGTAGTTTGTGGTTTTTGAGGAATTGGTTAATTTTGTCTAAGTTGTCAAATTGATATGTGTACAGTTTTTCATAGTATTCCCTTATTATTCTTTAGGTTTCCTTCCTGATATTGTTAATTGGTTTTTTTCTCTCTTTTGGTCGATTTTCTAAAAAGTGGTCAATTTTATTGATCTCTTCAAAGAGCCAGTTCTTTCACTGATTTTTTTCTTTGTTTCTTTGATTTTTCACTATTTTCAATGTCTTCAATTTCTACTCTAACCCGTATTATTTTATCCTTTCTGCTTTATTTGGGCTTCTTTTGCTTTTCTTTTTCTACATTCTTGAGGTGGGAACTTAAATAATGTATTTGAAACATTTTTTTAAATACATGCATTTAGTGTTGTAAACTTCCTTCTCCATATGGCTTTAGCTCTGTCCCACACGTTTTTACATGTTGTATTTTTATTTTCATTCAGTTCAACGTATTTTTAAAAATTTCTCTTGAGACTTCATCTTTGACCCATGGATTACTTAAAAATGTGTATTTAGTTTCCATATATTTAGAGTGTTTTCCTGCTACCTTTCTTTTTTTTTTTTTTAAGATTTTATTTATTTATTTGACAGAGAGAGAGAGATCACAAGTAGGTAGAGAGGCAGGCAGAGGGAGAGGGGGAAGCAGGCTCCCTGCCGAGCAGACAGCCCAATGCAAAGCTCAATCCCAGGACCCCGAGATCATGACCTGAGCTGAAGGCAGAGGCTTTAACCCACTGAGCCACCCAGGTGCCCCTTCCTGCTACCTTTCGTATTGATTTCTATTTTGATTCCTGTGTGATCAAGAAACACACTCTGTATGATTTCAACTATTTTAAATTTGTTAAGATTTGCTTTATGATCCAAGATATGATTTATCTTTGCATATGTCCTTTGGATACTGCTATTGTTGGATGGAGTGTCTTGTAAATGTTGCTTCAATCCTGTTGCTTGATAGTGTTGTTAGGATTCTTCTATATCCATACTGATTCTCTGTCTGGTTACCCTGTCTGCTGAAAGGCATAGTGAAGTCTCCAACTGTAATTGTGAATTTGTCTGTTTCTCTTCTCAGTCCTGTCAATTGTTGTTTCACAGATTTTACAGATCTGTTGTTTGGTGCATACATACTTAGGATTGCTATGTCTTCTTGATAGGTTGACCCTTTTATCATTACATGATATCCCTCTCTGTCTCTGGTAATTTGCTTTGCTTTGAAATCGACTTTATCTGATATTAATATAGCCACTAGGGCTTTCTTTTGACTAATGTTTTCGTGGCATATCTTTTTCAATACTTGTCCTTATTTTTATATTTGAAGTGAGTTTCTTATAGACAGCATATGTTGGGTTATGGTTTTTAATATACTCTATCTCTGTCTTTCAATTTGTGTATTTAGACTGCTTGCATATATATATATATATATATAAAATTTGTTTTAGATCACTTGCTTTTATTTTTTTTTTATTTTTTATTTTTTTAAATTTATTTGACAGCGAGAAACACAGCGAGAGAGGGAACACAAGCAGAGGGAATGGTAGCAGGAGAAGCAGGCTCCCTGCTGAGCAAGGAGCCCGATGCGGGGCTCGATCCCAGAACTCTGGGATCATGACCTGAGCCGAAGGCAGACGCTTAACGACTGAGCCACCCAGGCGCCCCAGATCACTTGCTTTTAATGTGATTATTGACATATTAGGACTTTAAAGTTGTCCACCCTAGGAGAAGGGGGTTCTTCAATTCAACTTCTTGTTACTGCTGCATGGGAATGGGAGTTCCTGTTCCCTAGGTAGTCTCCACTGACATTGGAAAAAAAGTGGGCCTCAATACTGGCCAGTGGGGGTCAAAGTCCTGACTCCCTACTTGGCCTCCTCTGGCATCACCCCAGTGGAAAAAGTAAGCTGCCTTGTTACAGCCTTGTGATGTTGGAAGTCTAGGCTCCTGCCTGGCTTTTGCTAGCGTGGGTGGGGTAGAGTCACAGTGTTGTTTCTGTGCTGTTTGGCTGGAGTGAAGTAGTTACTGTCTAACGGTTTTTGTCTTGCTAGACTATCGTTTTACTAGAAAGTGCAGGGCTTTGTTGAGACTTCTTTTTGTCTGCTCCTGTTGTTGGCATTTCCACATGCCAGCTCCAAGTCTGATAAATGAGACAAAAGGAAAACCCAGGAAAGTAACCACAGGTTGGGTCCTTGGGTCCTGAGGGTCTTTGCCAATCTGCTTTCTTCTCTCCACCTCTCAGAGTCTTTTTATGTTAGTTTTGTATATGATGTCCAGGTATTTTAATTGTGTTTGTGTATTAATCATGTTTTTAATTTTCTGTACATTAAGAGGTTTTGACATCTTTTTTTGTTAAGATTTTGTTTATTTGTTTGTCAGAGAGAGAGAGAGCGCATAAGCAGGGGGAATGGCAGGCTGAGGGGGAAGCAGGATCCCCGCTGAGCAGGGAGCCCAATGTGGGACTAGATCCCAGGACCCTGAGATCATGACTGGAGCCGAAGGCAAACATTTAGCCAGCTGAGTCACCCAGGCATCCCAAGATGTTTTGACATTGTAAAAAAACCTTTCTAGTCCCTCCATGGCTGGTCAGTTCTTAGAGATAGCAAAAGACTCCCCCATGAGCGTGCCTTTGTAATGTAAACTAACAAATCCAGAGCCACAGCTCCCATCTGTCCTGTGCACCCCAGGAGGCAATATTTCTCTGCCTTAATCATCCCAGGGCCAGGTGCCAGACAACTAGAGACTATCTCTATAGCCCAAAGTCCACTGAAATTATTCAAACTAGCCAATCCTAAACTGTTTATCCTGCCCTGCCTTGCCTCTGGCAGGAAACCCCAGTAAAGTCTTCTGGCCTAGACTCTCCCCTTACTCCTACTTGTTTCCTGACCAAAACCTAGTGTTCCTTCTGTGGCCCTGTGTGGCAAGCCCTCTTTTTCCTACCTCATCCATTTTTAAATTTCTACTTGATCATCTCATCATTATGCAAACATGTTATTTTCCCACCTTAAAAAAAAAATTCTCCCAGGTACTCTCTAATGTTTTTCTCACCTTTGTACAAAACATCTCAAAGAAACTGCCTTTAGTCTCCTCCTAGTCTCAAACCCACTCCATGAGGCTTTCCCCAACAATTCATGAAAACTGTTCTTGTCAAGTCACCAATGACCTCATTGTTGCTAAAACCGATGATCAGTTTTAAGTTCCTACCTTATTTGATAATCAGTAACAGTGATCACTCTCTCATTGTTAAGACACTTTCTTTTGGCTTCCAGGTCGCCCCAGCTTCTTGGTTGTCTTCCTACTTCATCAGCTGCATTTTCTCAGTCCCCTCTGCTGGTTCCTCTTCTCCCCAACTTATTAAAGCAGCAATACATCAGTTCTAGGACTTCGTCTTTTTTACGCTAACAGAACTCACCCTCTTAGTGCTGTCGTGCAATCTCATGGCTTCAAATACCGTCTCTAGACTGTGACTCACAAATTTTTCTCCACTATACAGTCCTGTCAGCTGGATTCCTGACTCCTGAGTTCTACTGCTTACTCAACATCATCTCTTCTCAAATGTTTTGGTAGATATTTAAAAGTCAACTAAAACTGAGATGTCCATCCCATTCTGGAAGTCTGATTTGTACTCAGCCTTCCTCATCTTAGCTGATGGCAACTCCAGCCCATGTCCACTATCACCTAGGTCCTTCACGTCTTTTCTCAGATGTCACCTTCTCATTGAAACTCATCCTGATCACACTTTAAAATTGCAACCCTCACTTCTAATCAATCTTACCCTGCTTTATAATTTTCCTTTTCGCCTCACATAGCATACATCATCCTCAAACATACAAGTAATTCACTTGATTTCCATGATTATTGTATTTCTGCCCTCCACAAAAACAAGGGTCTTTGCTCTAGTCACTAGTGTGTCCCAATGCTGTTTGCTTTGTTCACTAGGGTTTCTTGTTTCTATGTACACCTAGAAGCATTCATAGCACATATATGTTCGGTAAATAGTTGGTTACTGAACAAATCTTCCTTATGTTTAAAAAAAAAAAAGCACAAACAAAACACTTCTCTGGGGGACGCCTGGGTGGCTCAGTTGGTTAAGCAACTGCCTTCAGCTCAGGTCATGATCCTGGAGTCCTGGGATTGAGCCCCACATCGGACTCCCTGCTCGGCAGGGAGTCTGCTTCTCCCTCTGGCCTCTCCCTTCTCATGTTGTCTCTCATTCTCTCTCTCTCAAATAAATAAATAAAATCTTTAAAAAAAAAAAAAACTTCTCTGGATGCTGTGTGGATGTGGACTGATGGGGTTGGAGAGAGATCATTTATCAGGAATGTTTTAACCTGAAAATAATATGACTATTTGCGATCAAAGAAATGAGTTATTTTTCACTCAGAACATGATATTTGACGGTGTTTTTTCTGTATCTAGTATATCAGAGCTAATGTCTCTGTGATGCTGGTGCCCTTTCTCTTATGCTCAAATGGATGCAGCATCTTCATCCATTGAAGAAAACAAACAAACAAAAAACTAAATTCTAGGCCAGGAGAAGGAGAAAGGCAGATGAGGTGTTATTAGCCATCAGGGTAAAGTTTAGACAAAGGTAGAGATGGAAAAATGGAAACAGACTTAAGATATATTTTTGTCATGGCTTGGGGAGGTAGTAAAGAAAAGAGGAGTATTTGTTAGTTTTTAATGATCAGCTATATGAATGGTAGAACCATTTACGAAAGTGGTTCGAGTCATGGAGAAAGAAATCTGGAGAGAAAAATAAAAATCAAGGTCTCCAGTTTGCACATACAGATTTGGAGATGCTTGCCCATCATCTAAGTATAGATACCAAGTAAGCAGTTGGATATGCAAGTCTAGCAGCAATGGGAGAATTTGAGGCTGGAGACACACACTGGAGAGCTAGGAGCACATGAATAGTATTTAAAGCCATGGACTGGATGAGATCACCAAGGAGTGTAGATGGAGCATGTCCAAAATTGAGCCATTGGTGAAGGGGGCAGGAGAAAGAAATAGTAAAAAGGCTGAGAAGGAGAAGAAAGGGAAGAATTGAGAAAATGTGCCATTGAAACAAGAGCAGAACATTTTAAGGAAATTAACTTTTTTCAAGCCGTAGTCTCCTCAGCTGTAAAATGAAGTGAATCACAGTAGCTGTCTCCTAGGATGTTCATGAGGGTGAAATGCTGTAACATCTGTCAATGGCTGACAGGCTGACTCACTGTGACAGGCACACAGTCAAGGTCTGTACCCCTCCCCTTTGGGTAGTTTCTTAGGCCATGTTACCAGGCCCATGGGAAGAGAGAATATTCAAGAGAACCTTCTTCTATTGCAACAGTATTGGTAATGTTGACTCAGAATGGGAAATAGCCACTTGTCTGGGAAAATATTTATGCAGGATGAATAGAACAAATATTGATTTTGTTTTATCCTGGTGTCCATGTAACTCAAGGGCAAGGGAGACTCAGTACATGAATTTTAGAAAAATGTGGTGCCACATCTTTTCCAGGCTATATTAGTAATGAATGAATTAACACTTGCTTGATGAATAAATGAAAGAACAGATCACATAAAGGGAAATGATGTAATGTCTATTCCAGGGCAGTGTTAACATGTCTGTGAGTGTGTGTGTGTGCTAGTTATCTTGTGCTAATTATCCCATTATAGTTGGTTCCATAATGGTGTTATAAAGTGAATATTGCTTTTTTTTCTCCAATACCACACACTGACCTACTGCCCACCCAGCAGTGGCTCAGTGGTGAGCCCATCATCACTACAGGAAACAAAAACTCAACTCAAAAAAGATGAACTCTACCCTCTGGAGAGTGGGTATAGAACGTACACTCTCTTTATATATCAAGGCCAACGTTAGCTGCTGGGACCTCTTCATGTAGCTATACCTGCAAGCGTCTACCTGCCTGGGCAAGCAAGGTAAATTCATGTCCTTGGACAAAGGAGGGCAAGCCCACTTGATACCAGGAAAGACTGATCCACTTAGAGTCAAGTGAATGGAAATCAGAGTGAAAAAAAAAAAAAAATCAAAGGACTGTAACTTGAAGTAAGAACAGTATTGGGATTTGTTTTATTTATAGTGGTTCAGAGTTCGTACAGTCAAGCATGTTTTTCTTAGGGCGACTGAGTGGCTCAGTCAGTTAAGCCTCCTGTTGAGCCTCAGACCCTTGATTTCAGCTCAGGTCATGATCTCAGGGTTGTGAGATCGAACCCCACGTCCAGCTCCGTGCTCAGCACAGAACCTGCTTGAGATAGTCTCCCTCTGCCCCTCCCCCTGCGCTCATGCTTTCTCTCCCTAAACATAAATAAATAAATCTTCAAAAAAACATTTTTTTCTCATCTCTTGGTAGCATTTTGCACTTTTTTTTTTTTCTTTTTGCTCTCTTTTTTGCAGCTTGCTTAGAGACACTGTGGAAAAACCAATGGTAATAACTTAAATATGACCCATGCAAAATCAGCCTGACATTTGGGGTGCAGGTTCCTGAGAACTGTTTGGCAACACTTAATATACAACCTGCTTTCCCTTCACTAGGGAATGACTTATAAATAGATGTCAGGGGATGTAGTTGAATGGTTATAGAACCTAATTTAAACTTGTTTTTAAACAGTGAGAGATGTACACTGGGCTAAAGCATCCATCTTGTGGCTGCCTAGAGCCATTTTTTTTTAATCACTCTTTTACGTGGCATCCCTGGAAAGTCATCCATTTACCCAACAGAGGGAGCAAGGACTCCTGCAAGGAAGCCTTTCCTTGCTCACTGAACACATATTCGAAGCACTGTTTTGCAGTTTGAAAATTTTCAATCTGTTGCACCCTTTAGATCTTGGCTGGTGGAGACACGGCCCTACCAGATCACATTCCCAGAGTTTTGCTGGCAGTACTGACAAAATGAGATGACACAGCCAGGAAAATAAAAGCCATCTTGCGAGCATGTGGAGTTCAGGAAACCCTGGTCAAAAATTTAATGTCTATTAAATGAAAAGGGAAATAAGATATCCTCCAGCGCCCACTAAAAACTTAATGATTTTCCTGGCAGGCTTTAAAGAAAGGACAAACCACAGTTCCAAGTGCAATTTCATATGGGCCCTTGAGGAAGAAAAGTGAAAGCAAAAAAGGAGAAAAACTGATGAGGAGCAAGATTTTTGCCACTGGTTCTCCCTTTCAGAGCCAGGGGAAGGAGAGCTATTACTAAGGTGTTTGTTTGTTTATTCCCCTCAGTGCCTGTGGGAGGCATTATGAGCCTAGGTGAGGTGGTGAGTGGCAGGGAGCTGAACTTGAAAGTCTAAGCTAAGCACGAGATAGGTCCTCGGAGGCCAGACTGGCAGAAGTTAGGGTGAGCAGCGTAGCTGGGAAGCCTGGGTTGGATTAGAAGAGGGTAGGTGCCTGGCCTGTGGATGAGACTAGGCATGGAGAGATCAGACAAGAAGAGCTGATTCTTATTGGGCACTAGCACGCCAGGCCTTGTACCAAGTACATCACAAGGATCTCATGTTTGCTTCATAGAGGTTACAGTTATCGCTCCTGGTTTGCAGATGAAGAAACTGAGGCTCCTATAGGTTGAGTTCCCTTCCCCCTAAAGTTTGCTCCTACAGTAAGTGGGGAACCAGGACTCCAGTCTAGAAGAGAGGATCCAGAACTGAGCGTCTTATCATATGGTGCTAGATCAGGCCTCCGTGACACAGCAGCTGAGTTCCTAAATCGTTGTGTGACAGTGACATCCTCCTCTTCTCTCCCTTCTGCCACATTCCTGTGGGCCTGGCCGTCTCCCAGGCTCACATGCTGACAAAGGGAGAGCAAAAGCAAGCAGGGCCCCAGTGAGAGTAAGCAGACAGGAAAGAGACAGGCGGCGCAGGGCCCGGGAGAGGAAGGAGCCGGTTGCTGGGAACACGACAGCTGATGGGAAGGAGGGAAACACACCTCACATGCTGTATCGGCTCTTCAAAAATCTGTTCGCTTAAACTTCGAGAGAAATCTAACCTTCTTCTCTGTGGTTGTTGAATTGTTTCATCAAGAAGTCAAAATAAGCCACATCGGGCTCTCTCCTCGGTGGGGCGCCTGCTTCCCCCCTCTCTGCCTGCCTCTCTGCCTTACTTGTTATCTCTCTCTCTCTGTCAAATAAATAAATAAAATCTTAAAAAAAAAAAAAGTCAAAATAAGGAAGCTAGGACAGGATAATAGCCAAATCATGTATCAGAAGCCACATTATGAAATAGTATAATCTAAGAGTGTAATTTAAATTGGTACTTTGGGCCATAGGAAGGAAGACGTTTTAGCTAATACAGTTTAGTGCATCGCAAATCGTTTACTGTCTTCACATGTTTGCAAGGCTAGCCAGGGAAGGAGAGAGCTGACCAGTTCTAGATGGCTTCCAGTGACGCACTAATTCCTATTAATTATAATAGGAATGGACTGTTTAGCAGTGAATGGTCACCCCACAAAGCAGAGATTCTTCATCACGGAACACAGTTAAGTAGAAGCTAGATCTTTGGTCAAGTGTTGGTTGCATGTTACAGTCCTTGGGAAAGTTTCTTAAAATGTTGATGTCCTGGCCTCATTCCCAGAAATTCTAATTTAATCAATTTGGGGTAGAGCCCCAGCACTGGGGTATCTAAAACTCCCCCAATGATTCTAATGTGCAACAAACTTTGAGAACCACTGAGCTAAATCTTTCACCGGGGATGCTGAAGAACAGATGCCCACTGTGGGTGGGTGGCTGGCCCAGATGACCGCCAATGCCCCTTTCTGTTTTCAGATCCTCAATTTGCTGACTAAGGCCCTTCGCTGTGTATTTCTTGTTTATCATGGCAACGGATAATATTGTGAAAGAGGGCTACAATTTTTACTGTGAGAAAAAGTCAGAAGCCATAAGCAACCAAGACCATATCCACTCTATTGGATTCCTGTCTCTTCAAAATTACATTCAAGGAAAAAAAGCTAAGAAAATGCACGATAAATTTAGAACGTCATTAATCCGAAACCTCCCTTCTTCTCTGGCTCTGTATCCTGGCACATGGGAACGTGAATTGTTTCTGGGGACTCATAACAGCCGTGCACATGGATATACTTGCATCATGAACATTCGATCTAATTATTTCAAGGGAAAAATGATTTGGGATTGAAAAGAATTTTCCAGAGACAAAAAAAGTGTCGGTTCTGACTGCCAATTGAAAAGCCGAGGAAGAGCTCTCCTGTTTCCGTCTGCACTTGATACTCCTGCCATCTTGCAGCGTTTTTCTCACTCTTCGAGCTACGTATTATTATATTTGGCGGAAACTGCCAGAATCCTTTCAAGCTGCAGTCTGAGCTTCACACAGGCCTGTGCTGAGCCCACAAAGGGACTCACGGATGTGATTGCCACCGGACTATTTAAAGACAGGAGTGCAGCGCTGGTGTCAACAGAGCCGCGTCCAGTAGGCGCACAAAGGTTCAAGGAGTACTGCCTGGTGGAAACAAGCTCTCGGTCTGATTTTAGCCTGCCACGATCCTGCAGTGTGACTCGGGACGAACTGTGCCCCTCTTGGTGCTTCAGTAACCTTAGAAGCTGAACAAGCACAGAAATGCTGACTCATCTCAGAGGGGGCCCGCGCGAGACTCCGAAAGAGGCCCTGCATTCCCTCAGGAAAGCAAGCTGAACTGGGTTGTCATGATCCTGGACTAGAAGCCCCAGAACTTTTATCTTGACACGGCTTTGTGTCTCCTGCAGCAGGAAGGCCTGTGACAGACAGAGGAGTTCAAGGGAAGCCACTCAACATTTGTCCACGGAAAATCCCAAAGCTTGATATTTGGGACACTACCCTAAAAAAAAAAAAAAAAAAGTATGGTAAGCTGCACTGTTCCTCTGTGGGTTAAAAGTTTAATATGTTGTATTGATGAAAAATCTATTTCAGACTGTGCACATTGAACTGTCAAGCAGCTTTGGCATTAGCAGGATGGGTTGGCAGACAGACAACTCCCTCGTGTGTGGGTAGAACCATTTAAAAACCTCTGAGCCCGCGGGAGGAGAAGGATGCTGGGAAAAGAGAAACCAGATCTGGGCTCAGAAATGGCCACTCCTATAGAGAAGTCTGTTTCTATGGCCATTAAAAATGTAAACATCATCTTCTCAGGCAGGTGAATGATGATTGGCAAGAGCAGAGGTAATCGCTGGTGAGCCACCCACCAGCCTCAGAGGGCAGCAAACAATGGGGAAGGCAGGAGGAGGCTGGGAGAGAGAAGAAAGCAAGCCATAGCCCCACTTATCGCTGAAGAGAGGTCACTTCAAATCCCAAAAGGAAAGGAAGTAAGTATTACAGGAGGAGATTGTGGCACACAAAACCAACTGGCTCAAGTGTATTCTCGAAGAGGGACTGAACTTTAGTGAGTGTGTTTTCCTAAATAACAATTTGGAAACTGATCTATCATCTCTACTTTCTCTCTCTCCCACTACCCTGAGCAAGGAAATGTCTTGGGGAAATGCTTATCTCTACTCTCACCTGAACGTCTCTCAATCCACTCAGCTGCATCCACCTTCATCTGTGCCCTGCTTGAGCACCCCGCTCCTGCACCCCTCCAGGGTTCTTGTTACAACTCCACAGTATTTCACCACAGACACCTCGGACTCTGACCAGCCACACCTCAGCCAAATCCCTTTATGCAGTTAACTCCCTCTCTCTCTTTGTTCTCACTGTCCCTGCCTGCCGAGACCTAAGACCTCCAGGGGGTCTCCTGAATCTACCCATTGTCCCAAGCCCAGCAGTTAGCTGCAGGTTCTGCTTCCTGCCCTGTGTACCCTGAGTGAGTCATCAGGATGGTTCATCTAGTCAACCACTCCTTCTCAGTAACCCTCCCTCCTCACCACCCTTCTACCCCCTCTCAGGGGCCCTGCTCCTAATCTCCTGCCTCTGTGCTGCCAAACACTGCTTGGAAAATGGTAACACAGATGTGAGTCACAGTCACCACAGTTTATGGTTCTCATCCTCTGCCGGGCACTCAGTGCTCTTGGCGAGTTTGCCTTGCCCTTTCACCTCTCCAAGGCCACCTCACATCCCCAGGGCTGCAGTCAAGCTCCACCAGTGCAACTCAGCCCAGCCCATCAATTCTCCACTGATAAGTGGACAGAGAGCATGAAGTCAAGATGTCCCTTCCCATCCCCCAGCCCAGTCTCACCATCCAATTTATCCGTATCTGCATCCATGCTCACCAACTCCCCTCCAGGCCGAGGGAAGAAGGAACTTTCCTGGGTGTTTGAAACCATTGCCTCCTTTCCTCTCTGAGATCTTAAGCTTGTCCTTCCTTTTCCCCTGGTTTCTTGACCTAAATGTCACACCTGTTCAAGACTTTCCACTCTTTCCAAAACAAAAGGACAACCATAACCAATATTGTAGCCCCTTCTAGTTATCGTAATGCTCTACTTTCCTTTCCAATGAATCTTCTTTTAAAGTAGATTTTGCTTCCAAAGAATCCTCACCTCCCATTCGAGGTTTGATCCCCAGACGTGTGACTTCTGTCCACCCCATTGGCACTGCTTTTGCTAAGCTAACCAAATGACCACTTTCTAGATCTGAGGGACAGCGTTCAGTTTTTATCTCATTGAACTTATTTCGCTTTTTTGAAGCCTTTTTCTCCCTTGACTTTAGTAACTCACCTCCTTCAGTCCTCCTCCTGCCTCCCAAACTGCTCTTGTCCCTGAAATGTTGCGGCTTCCTAGAATCCTCTCCTCTCCACAGTCCCCCAACTATTGTCCTTACTTCTGCTAGCATCCACTTGTCATCTCTCCCCCATGAAACCAGCACAGCGGTCTTTCTTTTCCCAGAGCTGATCATGTCATTACCCTACTCAACACCTACAGGATGAAGCCCCTTCTTGCTGTAGCACACAGGGCTCCAGGTAACCTGTCCAGCTTCGTCCCTTTTTCTGCTGAAAGGCAGCCCCTGCTGTGGCGATCTGATAAATATGTAAGATCCCTAGTAAACAAGAGCAAAATCAGATAAATAGTAATTCATATTCAATAAGAACTTTCTAATAGGAATGAGTTACAGAGGGTTTGATTAATGTCTCCTTATCTTACTATTTAAATAATATTTTTGTCTTGGAAAAGTCTTTTTCATACCTATTTGCTTTTCTACAGCTATTTCCTTGGCCGAGAATCGTCCTTCCCACTTGGTGAATCCCTCAACCTTCAAGATCTCGTCTAAATTAAATTAATGTCACGTCCTCAACAAAGCCAGCCTTTCCTTGCCTCTTTCTGGGCTTCCCCTCCTGGTCCAGCAGAATTGCTAGCTCTCTCTATTCTGTCCCCAGCATATTGTAATACTTCCACTGTGGCACTCATCCCCCTGCATTGTAATGTTTTATTCAAGGGTCCATTTCCCTCATAGGTCTGAGAGCTCCCTCAGGGCAGGGACAATGTCTCAATCATCTTTATATCCCCAGAACCAGCCCTTGCCTGCCACACAGGAGGCTTGATGAATGATAAATTTTATTGCATTAAACCACATGAAATTGCCATTTTTATAGACCATCGGTGGTCAAATACCAGCAATTTCTTATGGTCCTACTTATTACCATAAATATTTTCACTGTGTTTCTCCTGGAGCTGAAAGCTCCTTATAAGCATTGTGTAATTAATCCTGAGGAAATTCCTGTAGGATGGTATGAGAGATCATCATCATCATCTTATAGATGGCTCAGTAGGTTGGTGGCAGAAGAGGAGCTAAAACCAGACCTTCTTATAGTAATACCGCTCATTCTAGGGTTCACAGTGCCAGATGCTTGGAATTCTAGAGTGAGAAAGAAATTCAGAGGGTCAGTTCCCTCGGAGCTTCAGGCAACAAGATATATAGATCATCCTTAAATGGTTTTTGGCATTTCCTATCATGTATCCAAAGTTGAAGATGATAGGTACTCTCGCATTGCTGACCCGACTCTCTCTAGCTGCACTATGTCAATTTCTGACTTTGGAGATAAAGCAGCTGTGATGTACCCAGCTTATAATAACCCTCCTTCTACTTAGAGCCACTTGTTCTCTCCTCAGTTTTATTTTACTCCTGAAAAAAAAAAAAAACAAACCAACTCTTCTCTTTTAAATTCATAGGTCCTTCACATCATTTTAATCAAAATATTTCAGAGTCTTCTATAACAACATTTTCCAGTTTCATTAGACCATGTTAAAAATGGAACACCCATTATTAACATCCTGCTGACCTAATGTGCAGTGGAATAAAATTTGGGAGACAGGGCTCTGTGCTGCTTATACCTTCCTTTTTAAATATTAAGATAAAAATTTAGATGTGATATCCTAAGGCAGTATAAAGATGCCTTCCTAGCCTTGGCAAGGTCGTATTTCTGTTTACATATTCATTATTGCAATTGTCTCTTTAACCACAGTCTCATAATGCCACCTCATATTTAGACCATACTTGTGCTTTTATAGTCTTGAATAATAATTGAGCTTTTATTCTCTGTCATGCATAATAATTGAGTTTGGGTTTATTTATTGTGTATGCCATCTTGATTGGGTTCTGACTACAACCATTTTTTCCCTCTATTTCTTTTCATTATTTTAAAGCCTGTCCTTCTGAAGCCCTAGCAACCACCCCATCCTTGTTACCCCCTCCCCTTGTACCCCTCAGGGTTGTTGTCAGCTATAGATTCCATTAGCATGCTTTCCGATAAACCACCTTCAAAGTTAATTTTATTTTATTTCTAAATATTAAGTATCTTGGGCGAGAAGCTTCCTGGTAAGTTTCCTATTGCACATTCGCTACGTGTTTAACCCTGTGCACGATACTGTGGCAACTTTCAAAGCTCACAGTCACCGTGAAGAACTTGTTCTTCCACACACGCAGTTAACTAAGAATAGGAGTTATCCTATGATCAAAAGGATAAAGGAATCATAATAAAGTGTCATGCAAATCAGAAGACACCTGTAGAGATTAGACTTGATCTATGAGATGAAAGGTCAGGAGGCTCTATGCATTTAAAAAGGATTAAGAAGGGATGAGGTGGCAACAGCAGGGGCCCATATGAGCTTCAGTGGCCCTTTGCTATGTGGGCTACACAGCGGCACCTTAATCAGTTACAGCCATATTACTCTGTGTTGCCCCAGGCCTTAGAGAAGTTTGACGTCCTCATTGGTTTGTAGCTACAATGATGGCAGGGACCATAATGACTCTGTCCTGGTAAATGATATACAGTTTTAAAGAGTGATTTTAAGAGTGCCTGGCTTTATAATACATGTTCATAAGTATACACTTAAGGTTTTTTTTTTTTTTAATTGGTTTGAGTGAAAAGCTGGTTAATATGCGGATGGTGATTGAATTCAGGTTATGGAGGCCTCTGAAAGGCAAGCAGGCCATTTCAGCTTCATTGGGTGGGAGCCACCAAAGTCTGGGGTAGGAACGACAAGATAATGTGGTTTCTGGGGAATTTACCTGGCAACAGCGTTCAGAATGAATTAAAGGAGGGGAGCGGGGAAGTTGGAGGAAGAAAGGAGTTATTGTTCAAGTCTACCTATCACGCTATCTCTTACCCTCGCATCTCATTCAAGCTTCTAGAAAGATCTTTGGTATCTCATTATCTTCAAGTCCCATTCACTCCTCAGCTCATTCTAATGTACCTTCTATTCCTACTTCACAGTATTGAACAACTCAGTCTGTAGTATTTAACATCATTAACATTTTATCTTCTAATAACAGCTTTATTGCTTAACAATTTTCATTGGACTTTATTTTTTAAAGCAGTTATAGGTTACCAGCAAAATTGAGCAGAAAGTACAAAGATTCCCTATATACTCTCTGTTCCTACATATGCAGTTTTATTTTTTCTATTACATAATTATTGTAACAAATTTAAGCAATACTTTAAATGCAAAGAAGAAAATAAAACTTACCCCATTCTCCTCTTCTAGAGATAATCACCATTAACATCTTGGTGAACATTCTCCCAAACATCTCTCTAGTCTATGCCTACATGCACAAGCAGATGGCTATGTGTATAGAGATTTACATAAATTGGAACATATAATACTCATTTTTCAGTGACTTGCATTGCTTTTCCTGAACAATAAGTATAAATGTCAGTGAGCATAAATCTGTGTAATTTTTGATAGGGGCATAATCTTCCAGTGACTACGTGTACCATTATTTGTATAACGTGTTCCCTAGAGGATGAATGGTACAGCTTGTTTCCGGTTGTTGCTGTTATAAATAATGTTGCAGTTCACATTTTTATTTTAATCCCTTCCATTTTACCATTATCTTAATAGGCCCCCTCCTCCTTCAAATTCTCTGTTGTACATTGTACACTCCTATAATCTATCCCTACTGCCCATTGGCTCTAGGTCCCCCTGGTTTTCCTACTGCTCTGATAGTCTCCGCCTTCATCATGGGCCCTTTGCCTGGCTTACCCTTTAAACGTCCGTGTGTAACTAGCCTTTACACTTGTCTCAGTCTTACCCTTGCTTTTCATCCTTTTCCCGACTTATCTTATTTACTCCCACTGTTTAACAACCACATCCAGATGGACAAGTACAAATTCAGGATCTCGATCCTTGACCTCTTTCCTGAAATTCACATAGATATCTGCGAGCTGACCAGACACCTCAGGTAACTCGCCATGTTCAGGGTCTTCACTCCACCCCCAAACCCAGCCCCATTCTTCTGCACTCAGCCATTTAGACCCTTCATACAAGAGCTTGGGGATCATTCTTCATTCCTTCCTCTCTCTTATCACTTACATCAAGTTTGTGAATTCTGCCTCCTATATATTTCATGAAATGCCTTAAGATACTTCTTGGGAATCTACTGGAGGGTGCAATGCACCAAAATAAGAGAGTAAAACCAAGTGAAGAAAGTTATGGTAATTAGGACACAGTGGTCTCAGTATATGAGGGAGCAAAGGGAATCCCCAGGATGATGGAGGTGAGAAGTTCCAGGCAATGGCTGCCCAGCAGCCCAGGGAAGAACCCATCCAGGGGAAGCAGGAATGATGGAAGACCCCTAAAAGGATGCCTCCAAGAAGAAAGTGAAACTGCTAGAACATGTGATGTGTTGGAACACAGTGGGAGATGTTATAGCAGTTGGGCAGAGGTTTTGGGTAGAATTACTGAGTGCTTTACCAAAAAAAGTGTGTGTGTGTGTGTGTGTATAAAAGGAAACACAGTAGCTGAACTCTGAAAAATCATTTCATAATCATAATATTGCCAATACTGAATATTGATTTAATTGCAAATATGAATATAACTACACTGGAAAGAGATAAAGGAAGTGTTTTGTGTATATGTCGGTGGGGGGAGTCTAAGAGAGCTTACGTCTTATCTTCTATTTTAGAATATGAATGAATAACATCTAAAAGTGAAAAAATCAAGGAACAGCACTTAAAGAAAACAATGAGAAGAGTTGATAGGAGTTGCCTGAGAGGTGAGGTAAGTGAGGGTGGATGAGACAGGAAACTCCTCTTTTTCATCACAAGCCCATATTGCTATTTCCCTTCGTAAACTATTTCCCTTCTTAAACTAGATATACGGATTACTTTGATTTAGAAAAATATTTTAAAAAGGAAGAAAAGTTGGGAAGAATCCAAGTATTCACTGATAAATCATTTTAAAAATGTTTCACTCGTGCAGTAGATTATGTACTGCTTTTTAAAGGTAGACCTAATAAATAGTAATGATAAGGTAGATCTATGGGAACATGCAGACGTGTCCAAAATACATTGAAAATGAAAAAAAATCTAGTTGCAAAAAGGTATCATGGTGTTTTCTGATTTTCATATCCCCTCAGACATTCATCTATAAGACATTTTTAGAATTAAACAAATTGAAGGCGTGATAGCCAAACCATCAATGATTTAGGGGGTGAAATTTCACTTTTCCACATTATGTATTTTAGTA
>CM053614.1:42717221-42741824 GCA_028646535.1 Procyon lotor | reverse complement strand
TGTGTTATGGTGAATGCTGTGAATTATGTAAGACTGTTGATTCACTGACCTGTACCCCTGAAACAAGTAATACATTATATGTTAATAGGGAAAAAAAAGGAAAGAAAAGAAAATCCTGTCTGAATTTGCACATGCTTTCTCTCTCTCTCTCTCTCTCTCTCTCTCTCTCTCATACACACACACACACTAGAAGAGAAAGAAAGGAAAAAACATCTGAAGAAAACATCATGAATATCAGAGAGTTTGGGGGGAGTCCTAATTTTTAAAAGACAAAAATGGAAAAAGAGCTCAAAACTCAGCTCGAATGTAGAAGAATCCTGCATGAATAGGATCTCAAAGCTCAGATCAGGGTGAAGCTTGGGAAAATATGCCATCTCCAGCGGTGCTTGGAAAGTGGGAAAAAGAAAGCAAAGGGGAAAAAAAGAACATTTATTGAGCACTTACTGTGTGACAGCCTCTGTAATAGGTATTTTACATAGAATCTCTTTTACGTACATTGTTAAAACAAAAAAAGGTGGGCAGTCGTGAGGGATGCAAAGGTCAGGTCTGCTGTTTAAGGAAATTACTAGAACTGTAGGAAATGTTCTTCCTCTAAACTAGAGGCACTGTAATGTCTCACCTGATGTTTAGAGGCTGAGTAAACAAATATAAATGGAGGCCACTTACCATATCTCTAAATATTTATCAGTCCTAAGTCATGTTTTGTTCACGCCCAGCTCGTGTTCCCTCCCAGGGCTACACAGCCGGGTGGGGAGTCACCCTTGAAATCCAAAGGCTAAAAAAGTCATGCTCTCTCCTAAAGGGTGGCACAGATCTTCGGGGACAGGGGCAAGGTGGACGTGGGTCCCAGGCCCAGGGCAGGTATGAGGCCTGGTCTCCCCAGTCCCCTGCCCCACAGGGAGCCCAGCAGGTTAATTCACTAACACCATGGCCTCCCTTTTCCATTTGAGGCAGTTCTAAGTGCTTCTTCCCAAAATGACTCTTCACAGGAGTGTAGTCAGTTGGGAGGCCCAGTTACCTGCCTGGGGTGATCTGGAGTGGCCGACATTAAACAGAGCAGCCTGGCTCCTTCTCCAGTTTCCAGACTGAGGCTATCATTTTCTTCTAACCAGTATCTGCTCCCCTACCCACTACTTCATCACGTTCTTGGTCTGCCATCCTCCATCCCGGGGGGTGGGGGGGGACAGTTAGGGGAGGGTCTCATTTTTACACGTGTGTCCCTTTCCTTTCCCCAAATTCCCATTTGATCAAACACTTCTAACCTTTGAAATTTTTAGGGGACTTAAAGAGGGGTGAAAAGTATTTCTGTACCGATGTTTCTCACACATGGGTCCTCCTCACCGGGTGTGACGGCAAGAGTGTTTGTATCCATTAACCTCTTAAAACGAAGCATGCAGAATTGAACACACCAATAAATATAACCTGACCAAGGCAGATTATACTGGGGCTATTAGTTTCCATCATCTTGACACTGTTCTAGCTGTGCAGCTCAAGATGATTAGCTTTCTTAGCAGTCACATCACATTGTTGGCTCATATTAAGTTAAGAATTAATTTAAACCCTTAGGTCTTTTTCACAGGAGTTCCTACCAAACCAGTTTTCATCTATTCTTTAATTGATGTTTTTGAATCTAAATGCAGGATTTTGCATGTATTCATATTACATCTCACCTTACTAGCTTAGAATTTTCTGTGTCATTCGTAGCGTTTGCTACCACTCTGATGCTTCTATCATAGGAAAACCTGGTAAGCTTATGTTCTACATCTTCATCCAGGTGTTTGATGGAAGTCGAAAGTAGGGCAGACAGCGATGGTAGATTCAATGAAGGAAGCTTAGAGATAGCAGATTTCAACTCTGCTTTTTTGAATCGCTATTTCTAACAATTAATTTTCCAACAATGGGATAGTCTTCTTAGGAAGATATGAGAATTCAAACAAAAGGCAAATGACCCGCCATGAAGGAGGGTATAGAAAAAAACTTTGGACATGTAGACTTCTGAGAATACTTCTAAGATGCCATGATTATATGATTCTAAATCCAGAGCGATAGGGGAATATCTCAGCATTCTGTAAGCCCATTTCAGATTCTTCTAAGAAACCTTCCTATGCCCCCAAACTGATGTGAGGTCTCCTCTGACCCCTCCCCTACTCCATCCTTTTTACTGTACTTATCACATCCCACTTTTTAAAATAATTGTTGGCATATCCATTATATGGCGTAGAGGTTTCATGTTGCCATTAGATTCTTATACTCAGGAACTACACTTTGTTTATTTCTCTTCTACTTCTAGCATCTAATTTGTACCCAGCAGGTATCTAATTGCAGGTAAGAAAAAAAGGGATGGGTTGGGGTTTTGAATCCAGTAGACAGATTTAGAGTTCCAGCAGCAAGGGCAAAGTTATCATGGTCCCCCTGACTGGCTGTGCCCTATGAAGGCAAAGGAGTGCACACCTCTTCCTACTCCTCAGAAACCAACATGGTATTTAACACATGATGGGTACTCAGTGAATATTGGAGGAATGATGAATGAGTTGACAATTCCTCCAAGAAGAAATTCACTTTAATTTGTTCCCTGGGTAAAAAGGAAAGGGCAGGGTGGAGGTGGAAGGGAGACTGAAAGGCAGAATCTGACATTTTGAAGCACAAACACATACACGAAGGCCTGACTTGTCCTAATCATTCTAGAAACTCATCCCCAGCCCTGACTTCAGACCTCTCCACTTAGAATAATCCTCTGATCAGAGAGCCCCTCGTCTCTGTCATCCTTCTCCTCCTACCCTTTGGGTCAAACCCTTGTTGTAGATTATGCCTGCCACATTTAGCAAATAAAAAACCCAGTTAAATCTGAATTCCAGATGAACACCAAACAATTTCTAGAATTAGTAATTCTTAGGATAAGTATGTTCCATGCCATATTTGGGACATGCTGGGAAAATATTTGTCATTACGTGAAATTCTAATGTAACTGGGTATCCTACATTACATATGGCAATCCTATTCTGGAGCCACACTCTGGATTTGCTTTCCATACAAATTGCCTTTTCCTAAACTGTCTCTGGGTACAAGTCGTCAGGCTCATCCCTTTGCACACCATTAAATCCAGGCTCACGATTAATACTGTGGAAGTAACATCAAATGTCAAAGCACCATTCATTAGTCACACACTATTTGATGGAACTTCTGAGCAGTTTAGCCCTTGCTCTCAGATTAGAAAGGGAACAGAAAGAAATTGAGCTCCTTTGCTTGGTTTCCACAGCAAGTCACTGTCAGAGCCAGAATTAGGGTCTAAGAGTCTGAATTTGGAAAAGCATGGGGTTGTTTTTCCTCTCTCTCTCTGTTGAGATCTTTATTCTTTTATGCAGTCCTTCATCTCTTATGAGTCTTCAAATTGCTTGGAAATCCCCTGGGGGATACAGCCAAGGGGTTGGGGGAGGGAAGACCAAAGGCTCCATTCAAAGAAAAGCCCTATTACAAGCCAGCTTCCCAGCTGGCAGCTTATATGACCAAGACATCTAAATCTGGCTGGAGCCCACCTTGGCATCTGTAGGCTAACTCTGAAATGTTCCTTTGGAAGCACCTGAAGCAAGAGAAAGAACACAAGTGACTTCCTCACTGTCTGTTCGTATGTGTCTCTCTCTTGTTCTCATCCTTAGAGAGATTACAAAGGGAGAAAAAAAATGAAAGCAGAAACAAGCCCCTTGGTTGATTTTTTTTTTCCCTAAGTCTCTCAAACACTGAGTGAAACTCGCAAATGGCTTAATTTTTGGAAGTTGTTTTTATGCGAAAAGATTGGATGGTAAATGCTTCAACCCTGCAGCTCTCTCTCCAGCCCAGCCAGGATTCACATCATCCTTCAGCAAAACCATCTGCTCTTTAAAACATTCACACGTCTTAAAATATACAAAACCCAAGATCTACCTTCTCATGTAGGCTCTGAATACATTCTCCTTGGGCTCGGTTTCTTCTAGAGGACAATTCGTAAAACATTGCTTATGATTTGGAAACGCGTCTGCTCTTGGTCCAATTTTATCCTTCTCCTGGTTCATCATTCTAAAACACACTGGTATGGAAACGGGTTATTAGCTTCTTAAGCTTCCAGGTGCAATATTGTGCAGAAGTCATTTCGTTGCACAGCAAAGCAAGAGAGACATTACCTCCATATGAAAGTAATAGAAGTGTGCATATAGAATTGAACCAGCTTTCCTTTGTTGGAAACTGTGCTGCAATTGTCTGAACTACAATCCTTTATGAAAGCCTATTGGAGACCCAGGACTTGGAAAATGTCGAGGAATTTTACCAGAAGATCAAACCACAAGCACTTGTCTTCTGTGTTGTTAAGCCTTTAAGCACAGATTCCAACCATGATACCATGCCCCTAAAGTGCATAGTTTTTAGGGTAAAAATATCTTCATAACTTTGGACTAGAATGGTCTAAAATACCTTACTCCTTTAACTGACAGGTACCAAAGCATCCTGACAGATAAACTAGATATTGTGGTGTAATGATGAGAGCAGAATTTTGAAGCCCAGGCCGGTATCTTTGCATCTCTGTTAGGAAGGCGTCCTAGGTCAGAGAAGCCTAATTTCCCAGCTAAGAGGCCCTCTCTGAACACATTGGGGTCAAGGTCCTATAAGTGTTTGTGCCTCAGAGCTCAAGAACTAAATAATTAAGCCCGAACAGTTTCAGATCTGACCCTCCTTTGGAAATAGATTAACGATGTTTAATATTAATGAGGAAAAAATTAAGACATTCTTAGTACAGAGGGAAAGAAACCTTGGATGCAAACAGTATAAGTTTCTAGAAGTTCCAATGAAAACAAGACCTCAGGCAGCGAATAACATGATGTTTGTAAATTAGCTTGGGTAGATGAAGAATTTCCGTTCAGTAGCCTGCCAGGGCTGTGTCCAGGGGAAACTGCATGATCAGCTCCAAACTGCTCTTCTGCCATCTCAGGAGGCAGAACGGAGCAAAGAGGGGCTGCTAAGGTTGCCATGGCTTTCAAAGAATGAGCTCAAAATGGACCCTCTGATGACAGCTCCATCAGAGAACAATCAGATACACTTAAAAAATGAACATCTCTGTTCCCATTTTTTGGCTCTGGCCAAGCCTGTCCAGGTTCTGCTTAAAGGTCAGCAAACTTGAGTGAAGGCACTCCAGATGAGAAAAGCAGTTCTGCTTTTGAGAAGCACCACCTCGCCAAAGATGGGTCTGCCTGCGCCTGCGAGGGCGATCTAGTCTGCAGAGCACGACGCAGCTGGCATTGTGCAAGACGGACACAGAATACAGATGTGAGGCAGAGGAGTGGCTGGGTAGAGCCGGACTCTGACATCACCTCCAGAAAGGAATATGCAGGCGGTGTTCTTCACGGCTTTATGTTTCCACATCTCAGCTCGGGGCGTATTGGTTGCTTAGTAGTTAGTTATGCCAAGCAATTCAGGGAACTTAAAATCCAGGCAGTACAGGAGTCCCCTTCTGGGGAAGATGTTTTGGTTTGCAAATTGCTGCAAGACAGGCTCGAGCAGAACTGAATCTTAGGATGCTGTAAGGGTTTCCACACCCCTCCGCCTCTTTCTCCTTCCCAATGCCAGCCCCCCAGGAAAGCTGGAGGAAGGTCTGCGTGGCAAGGCAGAGCAGCGCCGCGGGAGGCCGTCCCACACGGGACCGACTCCTGTGCACAGCACTCCGGGTGTTTGTCAGACAGGCTCATCCTGCGTTCAGCTTGGGCTCTGTCTGAAGCAGGAGATCTCCCTCACATTGCTGTTCTGCCTTCGCCAAGACAAATGCTGAATTGTTTGTTCTCTCCAAAGGATATCCTGAGTGCTGAAACCTCCAAGATGAAAACCAGTGCCCCCTAATTCTGGATTCAGCTCACACACAGCAAGTTGTGCAATCTCTTGGGACCACTACTCTTGCCAACAGAAAATTAAAACCAATTTGGCCAGATAATAAGGAGCCACGAACATAACTCTTTTTTCTTAATTTGCCAGGAGTTTGATGTTCCCACAGGGATGTCAGTGAGGCATTCAGAGAGGTTTTAAGGGAAAAGAAGTTGAAAGGGAAAGCACACTGTTCCACTTTCTTTTTGCTGAAGGATTGTAATGCTTAATCCAGACCTACAGCAAAAAAGATTCATGAGGTGAGAGGGCATAGGAGTTGTGCTTGTTACCAAAAACATATTCCCGTAGTGCTGAATTAGCAAAAGAGGGTATTTCTGTGGAGCTGAGTAGACAGAGGTCCTGTATACAGTCTAACTCAGAAATATCTTGAGTTGTGAAATGATTTTTGTTGCTACAAGCGTTAATAGAGACCTCAGAATTTTTTTTTTTTACATCTGTAATAAAGGTGACTGAATGAATATCAAATGATAGAGATTTGAGTTAGGTAGTTATTGTTTCTATTTACTGAACACCGGGTATGTGCCGTGTGTGCTCTAAGTGCGTTCCTTGTATTGGTATTCTTTTTAAAATTGATTTCTTTTTTATTTTTAATTGAAATAAAGTTGGCACACAATATTATATTAGTTTCAGGTATACAACATGGTGATTAGGCAATTACATGCATTGTAAAATGCCCACCACAATATATGTAGTTACCGTTGTCACCATACAAAGTTATTACAATATTATTGACTAAATTCCCTATGTGGTACTTTTTACCCCACAACTTACTTATTTTTTGTACTTCTTACTCCCCTTCACCTATTTCACCTATGCTCCCCTATTTATGACTCTGTTTCTCTTTGTTTGCTCACTTGTGTTTTTTAGATTCCACATGTAATAAAATCACATGGTATTTGTCTTTCTCTGTTTAACTTATTTCACATAGCAGAATACCCTCCAGGTCTATCCATATTGTCACAAATGGTGAGATCTCATTCTCTTTTATGGCTGTCTAATATTCCACTATACACACATGCGCACGCACACACACCCCCCACATCTTTATCCACTCATCTATCGGTGGACAATTGGTTTGTTTCCATATCTTACTGTTGTAAATAAGGCTGTAATAAACAGAAGGGCACATATATCTTCTCTAATTAGGGTTCTTGTTTTCTTTCGGTAAATATCCAGTAGTGGAATTACTAGATCATGTGGTGTTTCTATTTTTAATTTGTTGAGAAACCTCCATCTCTATACTGTTTTCCACAGTGGCTGCGTGAATTTACAATCTCACCAGCAGTGCACAAGGGCTCGTTTTTCTCCACACCTTTGCCAACACTTGTTATTTCTTGTCCTTTTGATACTAGTCATTCTGACAGGCGTGAGGTACTATCTCATTATGGTTTTGATTTGCATTTCCCTGATGATAAGTGATGTTGAGCATCTTTTCATGTGTTCGTTGGCCATCTGGGTGTCTTCTTTGGAAAACTGTGTATTCAGGTTCTCTGAATACAGAGAACCTGAATACACAGCCCATTTTAAATGGATTGTGTTTTTTGGTGTTGAGCTGTGAGTTCTTTACTATTTTGGATATTCACTCCTTACTGGATATTTCATTTGTAAATATTTTCTCCCATTCGCTCAGTTGCCTCTTAGTTTTGTTGATGGTTTCTTCACCGTGCAGAAGTGTTTTAGTTGATGTAGTCCCAATTGTTTGTTTTTGCTTTTGTTTCCTTTGCCTGGGGAGACACAGGTAGGGAAACACAGCTGACCCTAGAACAACATGGGGGCTGGGGCACCATCCCTTTGGACAATAAAAAAATCCACGTATAACTTTTGACTCCTCAAAAATCTAATAGCCTACTGTTGACTGAACGTATTACTGAAAACATAAATAGTCAATCAAAATATATTTTGTATATGTACTATACATTTTACTCTTACAATAAAGCAAGCTGAGGAAAAGAAAATATTGTTAAGAAAACTGGAAGGGAGAGAAAATACATTTACTGTGCTGTCCTGTAGAAACTCCACATAGAAGGAGGGCGTCCATGCAGTTCAAACCTGTGTTGTTTAAGGGTGAACTGTATTGCTGAGGCCAATGTCTGAGAGTTTACTACCCATGTTTTCTTTTAGGAGTTTTATGTTTCAGGTCTTACATTTAGGTCTTTAATCCATTTTGAGTTTATTGTTTTGTATGATGTAAGAAAATTTATTGAAGAGACTGTCTTTTCCCCATTGTATATTCTTGCCTCCTATTCCTGTCATAGATGAGTTGACCACATAAATGTGGGTTTGTTTCTGGTCCCTCTATCCTGTTCTTTTGATCTATGTGTCTATTTTTGTGCCAGTACCATACTATTTTGATCACTAGAGTTTTGTAGTATAGTTTGAAATTTGTGGGACTGTGACACGTCTGGCTTTGTTCTTCTTGTATTAGTATATTCTTTTTTTTTTCTTAGATTTTATATATTTATTTGACAGAGACACAGCAAGAGAGGAACACAAGCAAGGGGAGTGGGAGAGGGAGAAGCAGACTTCCTGTTGAGCAGGGAGCCCAATGAGGGGCTCAATTCCAGGACCCTGGGATCACGACCTGAGCCAAAGGCAGAAGCTTAACAACTGAGCCACCCAGGTGCCCCTATATTGGTATATTCTTTTCTTTTCTTTTCTTTCTTTCTTTCTTTCTTTCTTTCTTTCTTTCTTTCTTTCTTTTCTTTTCTTTTCTTTTCTTTTCTTTTCTTTTCTTTTCTTTTCTTTTCTTTTCTTTTCTTTTTTGTATTGGTGTATGTTTGATGCTACTTTGCAGGTACAGAAATTGAGGAAGAGAGAGGTGTGTGACTTGTCCAAGGTCTCACAGCTAGCAAGTGGCAGACTTTAGACCCAGGAATCTGGCACCAAAACCTGTGCTCTTAACTACTAGATTTTCCTGCCTCTCAGGAGGCTTTAATTTATTTTTCCCACTCTGGCAGGTGTAATTTGAGATAAGCATAAATATCAGCAGTTTGAGGTATCCCCAATTTTTGATACCCCCCAATCTGATTCTACAGCGAAATAAATAGTGCCACACACTTGTATTGTTAACATAACTTCTCTTAAGGTACTTGTATATGAGTAATGAAATCAGTCATTCAAAGGCTTCCAATAGTAAATATGCCTAATCAAACTATTTAATTGAACATTTTCCAGGTCTCAGTCTTTCTCTAGACCTCCACTCTCAAGTTAATAAAGTCAGTGAATACCACTAGAGAACAAATAGAAAGATGCTGTGTTTCTATTGTTAAAAACAGAAAATGAAACATACAATTTTAATGTTATCAATATGAAGAATGTTATTACCAATTTTACTTGCATCATTGCTCTGCCTTTGGTTCTGTTCCATTGATCTATGTGTCCGTTTTTGTGCCACTACCATACTGTTTCGATTACTATCGATTCAGTGATTATAACTCTTGTGTCATTAGTAAAGGGATATGTTCATAGCCTCGTTCTTGCTCTCATGAAATGCAGATATAGACTTGCTTTACATGCACCCTTCATCTGCCCTTGCCTTCTTGCCTGTTAAAAATGTATTCATGGGTAAAATTAAAAAATAAACAGAAGTAGCTGGATCACACATTGCACAGTCATTTGTAAGCACAATTAGAACAGTATGTTGGTGACTATCAAAAGAAATCATATGACAATGGAAGAGTGGAGCCATAGCATTACAAATGTAACCTTGAATCAGCTCCAATATCTTTTTTTTTTTAAGATTTTATTTATTTATTTGGCAAAGAGAAAGAGATCACAAGTAGGCAGAGAGGCAGGCAGAGAGAGAGGGGGAAGCAGGCTCCCCACCGAGCAGAAAGCCCGATGCGGGGCTCGATCCCAGGACCCTGAGAGGAGCCAAGGCAGAAGGCGATGACCTGAGCCGAAGGCAGAGGCTTAACCCACTGAACCACCCAGGCACCCCTCCAATATCTTTTTTAAAAAAGGAGAGAAAAATCATTCCAGAAACCTGACATTTTATAATTGTTAACCAGTTAGTTTCTATGTGTTTCATAACTTGTCACAATACATCGTGTGCCCTGATTTTATAGATTAGAATAACCAAGCTGGATGAGTTTTGCCACAGTTCATTCATTCAACAGATGTATTTCCTGAGTGCTTCCCATGTGTCCCAAAATATTTGTCCCTTAGAGGCATCTCATCAGATATCGAGTTCCCTATACCTTGTGCCTAATAAATATGCTCTGTGCATTGAATAGTATCCTTTTCATTAAATATTTTGGACTTTTCTGCCTTCTAGCTTTCCAATCCCTTTCCTGGCATCCTCCTTCCCAAATGAGTGGCTTTCTCCAGGCCGGCACAGGGGAAGGCAAAGACCTTTCTTTTTAGTCCAAAATACCCTATACAGATTTCATTTCCCTCCTGAGTAAATCAGAGCTGAATAATTTCAGAATCTCAGTGATAAAGCGTCCTGAGCTGGTGCTCATTGTCACCTGTCTCTGGCTGTGTGTCATCAGCATGCCTGAAAGTCACACTGTCTTGTCTGTCATTGTTTGGAAGCAGATGGAGCAGAAATGTGCAGGGATGGCTGCCGTTAGTGGAAGGAATCAAGGTTTCCAGTGAGAGGCAGACTACTTCAGATATGATTCAAAGGCTTTTTGCTTAAAAAAAAAGATGATTAGTAAATGTCTGTGGACTTCTGACTTGAAAGTTGATTTTGGCCACAGGGAAGTCAAAGTCAGTCTTGGGAGAGGAAGTTAAGGTGGTGAACCCTGAGTAAAAAAAAATTATACCATCGTTCTATCATGACTATATTCCAAGTGCCATAATTAGAAACCTCTGAAAACCTCACTCCCTCTCTCTCTCTCTGTCTCTCTCTCTAGCTCTGAATTTCAAAAATATGATGGATCTATTCTGCTTGAAAATAACATTCTTAGGGATGAAAGACACTTGGGAAATCCTAGCACAGGAAATTATCCTACCTCTACAAAGCAATTAGCAGTCAATCAAAGTATATTTATTTGTTTTTCATAAAAAAAAACTTGATTGTTTACATGACTGCGTTGAATTTTTATGAAGCCCGTAATAGAAACTTACTGACTCATCAACAGAGCTTGAATTGATTCGGAAAATACTGTGATAAAAATCTCAGCTCAGTATTTTTGGCCTTCTCTTAGAGGAGAGGATCTCAGCAGCTCCTTAAAACAAATCCTGAAACACAGTCCATTACTTGAGAGCTTGTTTTTTGTTTTTAGCCATCCTGTATCTGGGTTTTCTTCTGTATTAATCACTTAGTGGCATCCTTTGGTCTACCTTGAAATAATGAACAGACGATGCAAATCACAACCACACGATTCATTTAACAAACACTGGGAAGCAAATGAATCACAGGACCATTGGGAGATGGATTTTTAACTTGTTACTGAAGCACAAAACAAGACTTGTGTCTAAGCCAGCAGCCTTTTTCCTTTCACAGCAGATGTGAAATGTGTTCTCTCCCCTTGGCGATGAGCCATAAGAGGTTGGGGGAGCCAATTTGGTTTAATTCAAAGTCACCTGAAGTCTTGTTTGAAGTTCTTTAGGTCAATCCAGTTCCATTCCACAAACATTTAGAGAGCTATCTCATGCAAGAATGTATGTGTGCTGAGGTCCATGCGAGCCACAGTGAGGCCTGAGACACCACCAGCACAGCCCCTCAGGATTCAGATGACATAAGTCCCCAGCAACATCATTATCCAACCTTCATCCTAATTGGTTTCAGTGATCCCATGAAATTTAGTAGGAATTGAACCACCTTGAAAACCAAAGCAAGTCTAAGCAGTCTATTTCCCGGAATTTCTGGAATCTCCAAATTCTAGATAAAAACTAGAAAAGCATTTAACATGCAATTCACTTCGGAAACCCTCTTCTCACCCATCAGTTTTTATAGCTATGTGATGTTTATGCCAGTGTGTTTTCTCTGTGATAACAATTTACTAAGTTTTACCAAGCTTACTGAGATTTATTTAGACTGAATTAATTTAATTTTTTAAAAGAGTCCCAATTTTTGAGGCACCTGGATGGCTCAGGGGGTTAAAGACTCTGCCTTAGGCTCAGGTCTTGGTCACAGGGTCCTGAGATCGAGCCCTGAGTTGGGCTCTCTGCTCTGTAGGGAGCCTGCTTCCCCCTCTCTCCCTGCCTGCCTCTCTGCCTACTTGTGATCTCTCTCTGTGTGTGTCAAATAAATAAATAAAATCTTTTAAAAAAAAAAGCCTAAGCCCAAATATTAAAAATAAATAAATAATAAATAAATAAATAAATAAAAGAGTTCCAATTTTTAATTACATCTTTAAAGTTTGCATAGTAATTCTCTATGTCTCCTATCATTTTGTTGTGTGTGTTTTTTTTTTTTTTTCAGAGTAGTAGTGGTAGCATTCACTGCATTTGCTCTGAGCCCAGAACTTTAATATATTACTGCATTTAATCCTCACTCTACCCTTATGAGGTGGATATAAGTACTGTCTCACTTTTACAGGTGGTGAAATTGAGACTTAGTGAAATTAAGTGACTTGCCTGAAGTCATACAGCCACTGAGCTGATTTGAATGCTGGTTTGTTTCTTTTGTCCCCAACCTGTTCCTCCTTCCTCCTTCCCATCATTACCTCATTACCCATCTAGTACCTTCTCCTGTCTTTCCAGCTTCAGATTTACTTGCTTCCTTTACATTCTTGGCTCCACGCAAAACAACCACAGAGCTGTTCCCTGCACTGTGTGAGTCTCAAGCTCACGTCCCAACTCTGAAGTCAAGATCCTTACTCTACACCATAATCCATCCTTGTCTACATTTGTGGTTCTCAAACAGGGATGATGTTGCCATCCTGGAGACATTTGGCAGTGGCTGGAGACATTTCTGGTTGTCAAAACTGGGGACGAGGGGGGCGGTGCTACTGGCATGTAGTGGGTAGAGGCCAGGGATGCTGCCAAATATTCCAACAGTGAATAAGACAGTTATCCAAACTAAAATGTCAATAGTAATGAGGAGGTTGAGAAATCCTCTATGTAATTCTTCTTTGTGGTTAATTGACATGATACACTCCACCTTTATTTTTTTTAATATTTTATTTATTTATTTGTCAGAGAGAAAGAGAGAGAACACAAGCAGGCAGAGAGGCAGAAGCAGGCTCCCTGCTAAGCAAGGACACCGAGGCGGGACTCGATCCCAGGACCCTGGGATCACGACCCGAGCTGAAGGCAGCTGCTTAACTAACTGAGCCACCCAGGCGTCTCGATACACTCCACCTTTAGAATAGGCTCTCTTCTACTGTGAATTGTATGTTTTTGACATCCAAGTTACTAGTTAGATTATCCAAAGGAGCTAATCCAATACTTCTGTACCTCCAGTGGCCTGACACACACTTTGCCCAGAATATGCATTTAATATATCAGTAACGATGAGCCACTCATTCCCTTATTCACTCACTTCCTTCACTGTTCTGCAGGTAGTTAGTGAATGAATATCATTTTATGGTAGGTACCAAACTGGACAGTGGAAGTAAAATGTAAGCAACACAAATACACCCCAACTTTCAAGAAGCTTAGAGTCTAGCAGGAATTCAAACAATATTTGAAGTGCTGAGGGCTGGAGTGGCAGATATACGGGAACTAGGGGTTGAGGAGGCATAACAGAAGTGAATAGCCAGAGAGGACGAGGTGGTGAGAGAGCCTTCCTGGAGGAAGGAGCAATTAAAGACCTAAAGGATGAGTAGGAGTTAAACAAATGAAGACGAGGAAGTGTTCTAGGCAGAGGACATAACATGTACAAAGGCCACGAGATGAGAAAATAACACAGGTATGGGTGCTCACCCAGCAAGGGACAAGTAAAGGCAAACCAAGGGTCTTGAGGCTATGCACAAGTGTTGGATTTAATAAGAAGCCATCGAAAGCCTTTATACAAGAGAGTGATTGGATCTGATTTTTTTTATTTTTTTTTTCTGATTTTGTTTTTAAAGAATTCCTCCAGCTCCACGTTATTTGTCATCAGAGAAATACAAATTAAAATAACAATGAGATACCACACACGCCTATTAAAATGGCCAAAATCTGGAATAACGACACCATATGTTGAAAGTGGGACAACAGGAACTCTCACTCATTGCCGGTGGGAATGCAAAATGGTACAGCCACTTTGGAAGACAGTTTGGCAGTTTCTTACAAAACTCTTATAATACGCTAACAATATAACCCAGCAATCACACTCATTGGTATTTACCTAAAGGAGCTGAACATTTATGGCCACACAAAAACCTGCACATGGATGTGTATAGCACTGTATTTATAATTGCCAAACCTGAAAGCAACAAAGACGTCCTTCAGCGGGTGGATGGATTAATAAACTGTGATACATCCAGACAGTGGAAAATTATTCTACACCAGAAAGACATGAGCTCTCAAGCCATGAAAAGACATGGAGGAAGCTTAAATGCCTATGACCAAGTGACGGGAGCCAGTGTGAAAAGGCTACCTTCTGTATGATAACTGCATGACATAGGCAAAACTATGGAGACGATAGAAATATTAGTGGTTGCCAGGGGTTGGGGGGGATAAAGGGGTAAAGTAGGCAGAACATGGTGGATTTCTGGGAGAGAAACTACTCTGTATGATACTGTAGTGTTAGATACATGCCTTAATAAGTCTTTCCAAATCCACAGAACACACAACCCCAAGAGTAAACACTGATTGAACTCTGGACTTCAGATGAGAATACGGTGTCACTGTAAGTTCATCAATTGTAACAAACGTACCACTCTGGTGGTGGTGGTTGGGGGCAGGGAGGTTAGTAGTGGGGGAGACTATGCATGTGTGGAGGCAAGGGGTAAATAGGAAATCTCTGTATCTCCCACTCAGTTTTGCTATAAACTTAAAGCTGTTCTAAACTAGTCTGTTAAGAATTAAAAAAGATTCAGTCTGGATGCTGTGCTTAGAATCAACTGGGAGGTTAACTGTATGACAGTCACAGAGAAGAATTTCTCTGGGGCCACAAAGTACCTCTACACTTTGACGTCAAGGTTTTGAAATGCATGAGGAGTGACTGAGGAGTCCTATAAATCCTAATCAATGAAGGCGATTGCAATACACAACAGTTGAAATCTTTGCCCATGGTATCCCATGCAGTCTGCAGAAAGACTGCATTGCTACCAGAGCACGTCAGCCTGGGGCTAAAACAGTCAGAGCAGAAAATGAGCATGAAGCTGTATGTCTTTTGTGCCAGCTTCCAGACTCAAAGGTGCAGCCCGATGGTATAAATGAGGATATTAGTCTATCATAACTCATGGCATCAGCTGTTGATTTCATCCTGCCTAGTAGACATTCAATAAATATTTGTTTGCAATGAATTGGATTAAATTGGATTTCATGCTCACCAAGCAACTTTCTGATCACAATTTGTCTTCCTGTGAATCTTTCTTATGAGCATAAAATGTACTGATTAGCTGACACAAGCTTTCTAGTCTGGTTTACATTTCTATTTTTGCCATAAACAACTAAGCTGGTGTTATGATTGATGGATCCTTCCTCTTAGTGTTTGGTCCGTATAGTGGACACTTGTGACTGTTTTTCCAGTACCCACATCTCATTCCCCTGCAATCAGTAAACCCATTTTCCATGTAGTTACCTAGCATTCCACCCCTCAGTCCTTGTACTTCTGGGCTAGCTATATGTGGGCCCTGACTGTCTTAAGCCAATCATCACATTTGACCAGGGTCACAGTGATTGGCTTAAATGTTGGCATGTGACCTACACCAGTGTAATCTAAGGGAAATTCAAAAGTCATTCTTGGAAAATTGGGACAGAGATGGTCTCATTCCTGATGATGAAGTATGGTAGTTCGTGGATACTGGTGCAAGCCAGATTGCTCTCAAGTCGGTTAAGTTTAGGTGTCAATGTGGCAAGACCATAGTATAGTACCCAGTTGCTTGGTCAAACATCTGCCTGGATATTGCTGCGAACGTATTTTTCAGATGTGATAAATCCTTAAATCAGTAGACTTTGAATGAAGTGGATTACCCTTCATAACATGGGTGAGCCTCACCCAGTTAATTGAACCCCTTAATAGAAAAAACTGAAGTATTCCAGAGAGGAGGGATTTTGTCTCTGGACTGTCCTTGAATTCAGGACTGCAACATCACCTCTTCCCTGGGTCTCCAGGTTGCTGGTCTGTCCTGCAAATTTTGGACTTGCAAGCCCCTAAAGATCCCTAAAATAAATTCTTTTGATAGATGATATATATAATAGATATAAAGATATCTATATATGGAAATCATTAATCATTAATAAATGAGGTATTTATAGGATTTATAGAGGTAGCTATAAGGATGGAGAGATTGATAGACCACTGATTTTGTTTCTGTGGAGAACCTTGACTAGGATACCTATTACCAAGGAACAAAGCAAACACACAGAGAGAGCAGGGGTAAGACAACTATAGCAGACACAAAGCCAGTGCCTGGATCAAACCTCGTCTGAAGCCCACATGTATCAATCAGGATGACTTCAGTGGCAAGCAACAGAAAGCCCAACTGCCTCAAACAGTGTGGCAATGTATGACTTAAAAGTGGAAATTCCAGGAGCAGAAGAGACATGAGGGTCAGTTGATCCAGCAGGTCATTTTTGTCACCAAGGAATACTGCTCCACTACCCATAACGCCTCTTCCCAAGTCTGACACTCTCATACTCTTTGGAGCACAGTGATAACAATCAGGGATGCCCACTCCCTCCTTGACATCCAGTGGAAGAGGCTGGATGTCCATGATTCTGTCTCTCAAAAGTGAGGAGGGTTCTTAGTCTACCTCACATTAGCTCAGATTGGCATAGGTTTGCCCAACCCTGAACCAGTAATTTTCAAGGTGGTGAAAAAAGTAGGGAATTATCACAATTGGCTTAAATTCACCAGGCCTACCTATAGGCCCCTGACTTGCCTACAACTCAGTGCATCCAAGCAACATGTATTATTTCAACTTCCAGAACTGCTTTTCCTTCCAATTGCTGCATTTCTTGACCATGTGTGGATAACCAGGCCAAAAAAATCTCAGAATCATCTGTAATATTTTTTCTCTCCTCCCTATTTATTCAATCACCATGGTCTTATTTCTCTCTTTCAGAAGTTCTCAAAAACGTACTTTTTCTCTATAATTATAAAAGGAGGGGGGTGAATACCATCCCCCACATAGTCTAAGTGCTCTCTACCTTGTGTCTGTACCACCACTAGCACCATGTTTTACCCTACCCATTTGCCCTACCTCCAGTCTCACCAGTCCTCACCATTTTGTTACCTAATGATGACCTCTTTCAGCTTTGGGTTCTATTTAAGAACACACCAGAGTTCCTCCTTGCTCCCTGAAGCAAGCCAAAGTCTTGTGGCTCTTGTCAGGGGCTCCCCAATCTCCATTCTCCCCCAATCTCCATTCTCCAGTTACATCTGTTTTTCTGGGTCTTACATCCGCAGCTTTGCTGCACTAAGTAAAAATGACTTATTCTGCAAAGGAGCTGAGCAGAGCTAACCAAACAATTTTATTGCAAGTATTAATGATTTATCTATTTTTCCATTTAGCAACTTTTACTTACTGGATTCTTTCTGTATACCCAGATAGTGTGGGAGGCATGAAGAAGTAAAAAACAGAGTTCTGTCTTTGAGCGATTCACCATCTAGTCAGAGAGCCACAGACAAGCACTTAATAATAACAATAATCACTCCATCAAAAATAGTTTTTTTTAAATTTATCACACACAAACAAAAATTGTTCATCACAAGCTTATATATGTGTGTAGTGCCTATATTTTGTAAAAACCCAGAGGTATATGAAGTAGTATATATATTTCAGAAGCATATAAAATAGTGAAAGAACCCTGATATCCTGCCTCCCTAATTCTTAACTTAGTAAGAGTAACATGTTCACAGGTAACATATAATACATGCATATATACACACATATCCATATATACTTGTTTACATTTTACAAAAGATAGCAACATTCTGTATGTATTATTCTGCAATTTTTTCTCACTCAACAATGTCTTTTGATGACATATCTGATTCTTTTTTTAATGGCTGCACAATATTCTTTTGAATTTGATAGTCCTCTATAGATAATCACTTATCTCTCCTATTTTCCTCTATCACAAATAAGGCTTCAGTGAGCATTCTTTTATACGTTTTTAGTAGTATGCTGGCAAATCATTTAACAGTTGGCTCTCTGAATTAAAAAAGAAAAAAGCAATCCTGCTTTGTATATTTGCCAGTTTCCATGGTGTAAATACTCCCACTATTGTTGATTTCAAGCTACCAGTGTGACACGGCTGTGGGTGGAGATAGGATGACATGTAGGCAAGCGGCTCCCGCTGGCCAGTCCGGTCAGCTCTGGAATACCAGTGTATATTTCATGGTGCACATTCTTTTGAGGGTTTTACAACACAGGAAAGCAAGATATTAAAAGGCAATTATCACTTTGCCAGACGGAAGAAACATAACTATCTTATTAGCTGTAATAAAGTTGAACCATGAATTAAACGCCTTTTTTTCTTTTGGATTCTAAAGAAGGTCCATTATCTGTTACCTTAAATAGATTCTATTTAAAAGCCAAGGAAATTTCAAAGTGTTTCTTTTTATTTTGCCCCCTGAGAAAATCACTTAAGCCAAGTAGACTGGATGTAGGACTAAATATATTTTAAAGATTCAATAAAAGTCCCATTAAATTCACCAATTAATATATTTGGGCACAAACACATGAGAAAAGAGATTGCTGACCCCTCCTCTCATTTTAACGGGGCTGAATTACACACAGGTGCACAGAAGAACCACCTAAAACCTGGCAGTGTGTCAGAGTCACCTGTAAGGTGGATTAAACCACGTACCGCTAGGCCCCAGCCCCACTGTTCCTGAAGCCATAAGCCCACAGTGGGGCTAAGACTGTGCATTTCTATGGAGTTCCCCAGTGATGCTAATGCTGCTGTTCTAGAGACGACACCTGGAGAACCCTCAGTTTACATGGATTCTGGGCCCAAAGGCAAGGTAATCTTCCATATTCTGTTACCCTGTGAATTTCTACCACTGGATGAGAGATCTCCTTAGCTAGAGACATTCTCCTGTTAAACCACAGGTAATTTTATTTTATTTTATTTTATTTTATTTTTTTTTTTTTAAAGATTTTATTTATTTGACAGCAAGAAACACAGCCAGAGAGGGAACACAAGCAGAGGGAATGGTAGCGGGAGAAGCAGGCTTCCCGCAGAGCAGGGAGCCCGATGCGGGGCTCGATCCCAGGACCCTGGGATCTGACCTGGGCTGAAGGCAGACACTTAACGACTGAGCCACCCAGGCGCCCCCACAGGTAATTTTAGAAACATAGTGAGTTCTCAGTAATCTAAGTATTTGAGAATAAGTTTAATAGTGAAATGGTACAAATTCCTTTTTATAGAGAAAAGCATACTGAGATGTGTTTTCCATAAATGAAGGGCAAGGTTAATGACTGCCATTAGTTTTAATGGGAAGGGTAAACCTTCAAAGTAGTATCAGTAGTTAAGAAGCTCAAACTTATTCACGGTAGTGGTCACACCGACATCTGGCTGTGAATCCCGTCCCTTCCACTTAACTGTGTAACCTTGAGCCATGTATTTAATCTTTCTGTGCCTCAGTTTATTATCTGTAAAATGGGGATGATCATAGTAATAGTTACCTCATAGGGTTATAGAGAAGATATGGAAGCTATGTGACCTGAAATGTGGAAAGAACCCAGTGAATATTGGCTGTAAATTACATCTCCAGTTCCGTATTAAGAAGAAAGTATTCCTTAAGCAAGTAAATTTGGGAAATACTGAGAAACAAAGTAAATACGTTTCTTTGTTACAGGACTTCTACGTACCTTTTATATGCCAGTGTACACTGTGCATCTGCTAGAAGAAGGTAAAATTCATAGTGTTTCCAAGTATTATTTAGCCACAGAACATTTTTTGCAAGTAGCAATTTGAGGATAACAATTTTTATAATATTGTTACAATTATGGTAATAAACTAGTGTTATTGACTTAAATACACAGCTGAAAGAAATTGGCATGTGGTCCCAGTATACCTAAGCTATAGGGGCAAGATTAGGATAGAAGAAAAAAAAGTCCTTTTTACCCATAAGAATTTTCTATAGCCCTTCTGAAGTGCTACTATTTCCCCCATTCATCCCTTTGTTCTTCCCTGCATTCAATATTTCCAACAAATATTCATTAATTGCATCTAAGTAATAGGAAACAGATAGGTACTAGGGACTCAATATAGAATAAAATGTAAAAAGTTCGTGTCCTCATAGAGTTTACCTTCTAGAAGATAGAAAATATACAAATAAACAAGTAAACATGTAGTATGTCAGATTGTGGTAAATTTAATGAAAAAATTGAGGTGGGCAAAAGGGAGAAGAAAAACTATGCAAGGCAGTGGCCCTTGAAGCAGAGGCTTGGAGGAAACAAGGGAGCTAGCTCTGGGGGCACCTGAGGGAAAACTACTGTCCAGGAAGAGGGAAGTTAAGTACAAAGAAATATCCACAAGTGGAACATGCCTGTGTGGCAAAGCTGAATGAGGGAAAGAGAACAAGAGAAGTTGCAGGGGAGGTTGGAAAGGTATGGGAGTCCACACGGGGAGAAATTTGTATCAGCCATCTTTTGCTGCATAACAAATCATCCCAAAACTTACTAGCTTAAAACAACAATAACTACTTATCTCCCCCTAACAGTTTCTATGTTTGAGGAATATGGGATGGTTCAGCTGGTTCCAGCTTGGAGTTCCTCATGAGGTTCTGTCAGCTGTCAGCTGGGACCGCAGTCATTTAAAGACTTAATGGAGGCTGGAGGATCCTCTTTCAGGATGGCTCAGCACACACCTAGCAAGTTGGCGTTGGCTGTTGCCTAGGATACTCAGTTCCCTCTCCCTGTGCTCTCTCCAGGGAGCTGCTGGAGGGTTCACTGGCTTCCCTCAGAGCAAGCACTCTAAGAGACTGAGGCAGAAACTGCAATGCCTCTTAAGCCCTAAGTTTGCAAGTCACATGGTGATTCTGAATGCAAAGGCGTTAGTAAGGCAAGAGAATCAGGATGTGAAGATCATTGACAGCCATCTGGGAGGCTGGCTACCACATCATTCCAGGGTCTCTAGCTTTTATTTTGAGCTTTTACTTTTGAGCAATTGAGGTTTGGGGCCAAAGAGTAATATGGTCTGACTTGTATTTGTAAAGAATTGTTCTGAATGCTATGTTGAGGCCAGATTATGAAGAGACGAGTAGGAAGGGTAGAGGTGGAGAGAATAGTTGGAAGGCAATCTCACTAATCCAAGTGAGAGGTTATGAGGGCTTGGGCCCAGATGGTAGTGGTAAAGCTAAGAAGGGGTGTATAGTGCTCTGGATATACTTTGAAGTTAGAACCAATGGAATAGCTGATGGATTAAATGTGGGCTCTGAAAAAAGGAGAGTCAAAAATTACCCTAGACCTTCTGACCTTATGCCTTTTTGCCCTCTGCTACCTCCTGGTAGGGAGGAGATAGCATCAGCCTATCCCTTGCCATGGAAACGTATAGAATGAGGAGGGAACCTTCCAGGGTATTGATAGAAGATTATACAAAGTCTGTCCAGATGACACTATTCAATATCCAGCATTTTGCATAAAAGGATCCAGGAGTTGTTTCAAGTGAACTATAAAACCCCAAAATTGCTACAAACCATTAAGAGCTTTAAGACACTTGTGGATGTTCCCTCAAACTATAGCTGGGCCAGTTACAATCTCTCTGCCCTGACTCCCCCCACCTAATTGTTTTTCGGTGATAAAATGTGACTCTCCAGTTTTTGTTTGAACTCCTCATTAACAGAAAAATTCCTGGAATCTGTCAGCAGTAGAACATGTTCCACCACTACAGGTTTAAATAATCTTTCTTTGTTTTATAAAACAAGCAATGTTTATTTAAACTTTTAACTTTTACAAGGATTAAAAAATTATTTATGCTGAATATTCCAAATCACCGTGGAGATCAGCACTCAGCTAAGCAGTGTTGGAGTTACACATATTTGCAGTTTAATTGACTAAGAACTGATCTGGTCTAAACTAAGAATGTCTTTCCGCAGATTCTCTGTTTTGGAGTCCTTGAAAATTGGCAAAGCAATCTTAACTAAAATTTTTGAAGACTCCGTGTTTAATTATTATAACAGGTCTTTGAAAGTGTTGTCATTCCTTCATTCAGTCATGCATCCATCCCATATTGAACTTAATGACATTCCAGTCTTGCGCTCTGTGCTGGTTATTCAAATGTAGACAGATCCTTGACCTTAAGAGTTTATACTCTGTTGGGAAAGAGATAAGAGAATCCACAAAGCACTACTGTAGAGGAAGGACAGGACACTGTGGGAACGTGGAAGAAGGCCCCCCGCCCAGTCTTGAAAAACCAAGGAAGGGAGGTTATGAATAAACCAAGAGCTTAAGCATAGAGTTGGGTGCAAGGGCACTCCAAGAAAGAGAGAATCTGGTACAACAGAGCATAAGGAACATTTAGTGATCAGCAAGGCAATTCAATAATATTGGGGTCTGTGATCAAAGGAACGAGTCTGATACAAAGCAAAGGTCAAGCAAAGCTTTATTTTGCGCCAGGCATCAAGAATTACGCTGACCGGTCAGGGCCATCTCTATGGAGAGAGATCCCTCCCAGCCTCATAGACTAACTTTTATAGAGCAAAGGCCATGTGGTTAAGCCTGGCCACACACAGGTGGCCAATGAGATTGTAACACACACAGAAAGTTGCATAGTCATGTTAGGCCACACGCAGGTAGCCAATTGAATTACAATTTACCCTATAGTAGCTGTTTGAACTAGCCTATCACTCTGGTCAGAATTGGCGCCCAAGTTTGGCGGCCAAAAGGCAGGGTTTACATTCTTTGGTGGTTAGGGAGGTTGCATATGTGCTTTTTACTGATTGGGCACCTCCACCTGGCCTGACTCGTCCTTGTTTTCTGGGCTCTGTTATCAGGGACTAGCCGGCCGCATTTTACTGGTTTCCTGGACTTGCTTTTCTGAGCTAGTTCCTCTATGCTGAGGCAGCTCCTTTAAGGCAAGGTCAGCTTGTGTTCACTGCATAAACAACAAAATGGCTGTTTAACCGAGATGGAGTCGCTCTGGCTAAGTAGGCCCTTACAAATAAGGTTCAAGCTTACTCTAGATAGTGGAAAGTGAAAAGACCTCCAGAGAGGTAAACTGGTACTAACCCAAGAAAAGCTTAAAATTTCAAGAAGCTTATGGTTTATCCAGAAGTAATGAGGAATCATTGAACAGTTTCAAGTAGGGCAGCTCTACGATATGTTGGTAATTTGGAAAATTCATTCTAACCACAGTTTAGAACATGGACTTGGGATGGAATGAAATCCAGCCTTTCTTCTATCTCTTCATCCTACCACCACATTCAAGTCACTATCATCTCTCTCTGGTACCAAGCATCAGTCCCCCCAGGAGCCCCTTAATCCATTCTCACCAGCCAACTAAAAATGTAAGTCAGGGGATGCCTGGGTGGCTCCGTTGGTTAAGCATCTGCCTTTGTCTCAGGTCATGATCCCAGGGTCCTGGGATGGAGTCCTGCATTCGGCTCCTTGCTCACAGGCGAGCCTACTTCTCCCTCTGCCTGCTGCTCCCCCTGCTTGTGTGCTCTCTCTCTCTCTCTCTCTCTCTGTGTATCTCATGAATGAATGAAATCTTTAAAAAATAAATAAAATAAATAAAAATACAAATCATATCAAGTCACTCTCCACTGAAACATTGCTTTGGCATCCTGTTGTCCTTACAAAAAAGCCAGAATCCTTAACCCATCTCTATTTCCTTAGGTCTTTTCTTTTCTTTCTCTTTCTTTCTTTCTTTCTTTCTTTCCTTTTTTTTTTTTTTTGAGAGAGAGAGAAGAAGCAAGGGGGTGGGGAGAACACAAATAGGGAGGAGGTGCAGGGAGAGAATCCCAAGCAAGCTCCACAGCCATCATGGAGCCCAACTCCAGGCTCAGTCTCATGACCCTGAGATCATAAGCTGAGCTGAAACCAAAAATTTGATGTTTATAGGCAGTAACCTCTTCGACATCAACCACAGCAACTTCTTTCAGGACATGTCTCCAAAGGCAAAGGAAGCAAAAGTGAAATTGAACTTTTGGGACTTCATCAAGATAAAAAGCTTCTGCACAGCGAAGGAAACAATCAACAAAACAAATAGGCAACCCACAGAATGGGAGAAGATATTCGCAAATGACACTACAGACAAAGGGCTGATATCTAAGATCTATAAAGAACTCCTCAAACTCAACACCCACAAAACCAATAATCACATTAAAAAATGGGCAGAAGACATGAACAGACACTTCTCCAAAGAAGACATACAAATGGCTAACAGACACATGAAAAAATGTTCATCATCTTTAGCCATCAGAGAGATTCAAATCAAAACCACACTGAGATACCACCTTACACCAGTTAGAGTGGCCAAAATCAACAGGACAGTAAACAACAAATGTTGGAGAGGATGTGGAGAAAGGGGAACCCTCTTACACTGTTGGTGGGATTGCAAGCTGGTACAGCCACTTTGGAAAACAGTGTGGAGATTCCTCAAGAAGTTGAAAATAGAGCTACCCTACGACCCAGCCATTGCACTACTGGGTATTTACCCCAAAGAAGCAAATGCATTACAAAGAAGGGCCACATGTACCCCAAT
>CM053614.1:42669774-42703170 GCA_028646535.1 Procyon lotor | reverse complement strand
GGTCTGACCGACCCCGTCGCGGGCGCGGTTCGCAGTCGGCGCGGGGAGACCCGGGGAGAGGCTGCTGGGCGCAGGCGGCACATTCAGGGCCCTGCGCCGCGGGCTCTGTCTGCGGACGCTCGGAGGGGGGCTCCACCTGGCTGCCGCGCCGCGGCCGGAGGGGCGGGGCCGGGCTTCGCAGAGGCCGTGACGCCTCCTCGCGCCCGAGCGCGCGCTCCCCGGCGTTCGGCGCACGCGCGAGGCCGAGAGGGAGCGCGGGAGGGGGAAGAAGAAGAGGAGGAGGAGGGCGGCTGAGGGGAGGCTGGCCGAGCGAGCGGTGGCGGCGCCGGCGACCGGAGCCGGGGCGGAGTGAGGAGCGAGGGACGGGGCGGAGGGAAGGGGGGGCGGAGAGGAGTGAGAGCCGCATTTCCAATTCCCAACTGCGAGCCGCGAGTTTGTAGATGGGGCTGCTCGGCGGCGCCTGCGGCTGAGGGAGAGCAGCAGAGGCGGGCGCAGGGGAGCGGTGGCGGCGCGGAGGCGGCCGAGGTGCGAGCCGGTGAGTTACTGGGGGCCCCCACGCTGCTCGGGTAACGGTCTCGCCACGCGCCGAGGCGGCCGGAGGGCGCCCTGTTGCTCGTCGCCGTGCGCCACGCGGGGACCCCGGCCCGCCCCGCCCCCTCAGCACCTGGGCTCGGTGCGCTGGGGGCCCGGGCGGCGGAGGCGGCGCGGGTGGGGAGGGCTGCTAGCGCGCCTGGCCCGGCCCGGCCGGCGCAGATGGGGCGCGCTTTGCCGGGCCCCTGGCTCCGGGGCTGCAGGCGGCAGGGCGGGAGGGCCGGAGCGCGGCAACGTGTCCGGCCCATGCTGCCCGCCGCCGCGCGGCGGCCGGCTCTCTCCACGCGCTCCGCGGCGCGGCCCCGGCTGGAGCAGGGCTGGGGCTCGGGGCGCGCGGGGCCCCCTCCGGGCGCCGGGAGCGGTGCACGGGCGCCGACACCCTCTGCGGCGGGAGTGGCGTTTAAGGCATGAATGGAGAGCCGCGCTGGGGGCGGTAGTTGCTGTGACTGACACCTTCGGGGTCAGTGCCGAGAGGGGGCGATTCAGCCGGCTTGTGGCGTGCTCCCGAGCCCCAAGTTCCTGGGGGAGGAGGCTTTCTGCAACTATTGCTGCTACTTCCGAAGCACGAGACTCGTTTGGCCAAAGTGGTTGTGGGTCGGGCACACGCTACTCCGGAGGCGTTCGCTGCGGAGGCAGTGTTTTCGGATCCTGGGTACATAATCTGGAACCGGAAAGGTGCTGGGGCTTTTTTTTTTTGGCAGGGTGGAGGGCCAGGAGGGAGTCGCTTGAGGGATCTTACGACCAGTATGATGACAGGCTGTGGATTGGTTGGTGGATATTTTTTTTTTTTTCAGAAGGACTTTTTAACACTTTATTGGGAGTTTAGTCTCAATCTCACCAGCTCCTGAGATTACAGCTGGAGATTACATCCATTAAACTTCTTCACCTGAGGCATGCATTTATGTAAGGGGGTGGCGGGCAGGCAAGGAAGGGAATTGAAGGCTGATGGGGAAGCTCAGAAAATTCTCCGCATTACTTAAAAACAGCCTGTTAAGGTCAAGCTGGCCACGTTTTACTCTTTCCTACGCCTTTGGGGATTGTTGGAATTTTTCTTTATGCTTCCTGAATTGGTCTTCTTGTAATATGGCTCGGAACATTTGAGGTGTGTTAAAATGCTCTTCACTTGGAGTATGATTTAGCAGCCATTTCTACCCATGAAATCTTTCAAATCGTCGTTTGGAAACTTAAGTATGTCGAATGTGTTAGGCGAGGTAACACAGTGTTATCAATGCAGAGATAGTTGCGGTACATGCGTATAGCAACAGACCTCAGGTAATAGTGCTTATTTTAGGTACCTACTGTGCAGTTACGGTAGGGTATCAGGCCTGATTATAGTCATATGTACTGAGGCCTCATTACAGTAAACAAAGAACTTTTATGGGTTGTGTCATTTTTGAGGTCATTTGTATCTGAAATCTATCATATATTTGAATACATGTTTAAATATATGTTTGCACAACATGTTACTTTTTAAGGTCCTTGTTTCTTTTATTTTAGACTAGGGTTACATAATATTCAAATGGTACACTTAATTGTTCTGTTTTGTCCTTTGGGGTTGCACACTAAATATCTTTATGAAAAAACATTCACGAGAGAGTGTGTGTGTGTGTCCCCTTTTCCAATTGATGCTACTCAGCTCCTTTATCACCTGGAACTTCAAAATGAATTATCTTACCCTCTAGATTAAATAAACACTGGAAAAATTAAGGTGCTTCAGCAAGTCTGGAAGCGCTATATAAGACAATCATTTTTTGTTCCTTGAGCCAACTGTTGGATTTTTAAAAAATGAATCATATTTTTCTTAAACATTTGAGGGAGCAGTTTTTATTTATTTATTTATTTCCCCCTGAGTCTCATTTCAGGCTGAAATTGTTCCAGAAGACTACCCAGCCTGCTTCTCTCCCTTCTTCCCCTCCCCTGCCCCCTTTTTAGCTCGGGATAAGCAAGACAACCGTAATTGTGTTACCTTTTTAAAAGGCTCTTTTTAAATTGAAGTTGAGTGCTTACCATCTTTTTCTAATTTCTTTACCACTTAATAATGGATGGTTAGAAGACAACAGATGTTTTAATTAAATGCCTTTCAGATTTTTGACATCCAAGCTTTGTTAAAAGCAAATAACAGCAAATTATTGCTGAGAGTTGCAAATAATACAGGGTTAGTGTTAGTCAAAGGCTATCTAATTGTAAAAACACCAAGAAAATAAGTATTAGAAGAAAGAGGGCCCATTTGTATATTTGACATCATTTACTGTATTATAAATTATCTAGTTCTAGGTGGTTTTTGAGAGTGTTTGTAAAGTAGACATTAAATATATAACACTGATAATTTTCTTTTCCAAGGCAGTTCATGTGGTAAGTGACTAAATTTGCACCAGAACTTTACTTCAGGTAAATGTGGTTAACTTGCAAGGGATGTGCTGATTTTTATTTCAGAGGAACTGAACATCTGCCACTTTTAGATAAAACAAATACTGGGCTGTCTGGGATGTTGTTTATTCCTTTAAAAATATATACCGAGAAAAATCATGCTAGTTTTATTTTACCTGTAGGTTCTTTCCTTCCAAAAATAGGCTTCACATTTATGATATCATAGGAGCAGAGGAGCATAAAAGATCTCTTTACTAACAGGTTGCTAATATTGAATTAAAAATTTTATTTCTTGTAGGGACCAGGTTCTGTATAGTGTATTTTTGGTCTGTCCCACAGAAGCCACAATGATTTTTGCACTCTTCTTGTTATTTGTCTGTGACCACTGGGGGGAGACTTTATACAATTTAGGTTGACCCTATCCCTCCCTTTACATACACTGGTTGCTAATCATCCCTGGGCACTGTGCCAAACTGCTGGAACTGTGTTGAGGAGGATGCACTCAGAATCAAGTCTTGATCCAGGTGTCTAGTGACTTTTATTTTTTTAACTCACACCACCACTCACAAAGTACCTCTCTTTATAGATTGTGTTATTAACATTGTGCTTTTTGGTCTATTGTTAAGTGGGCTAACTATCTCACATAAAGAAAGATGAGATTTATAACTACATTAGAGCTTTCAAAGGCTGACTTTACTGACATTAATCTTAGTAGCAATGTAGGTTTAATCACTTAGTGTACACAGATATTATCTGTCTGGAAAGATCTGGAGATATAGGTATACTATATTTGAACCTTGTCAAACAGATTGGGCTTCTATTTTAAAAAGCTTTCAGAGGAAGAGCTATTACAGCATCCCTTGTACCCAATTTCACCACAAAGGGGAAGTTCTTCCTTTTTCATAGTAGTAAAGGTAAGATTAAAACTCACAACTTTGTGGACCATTATATTGTGGCTATTCTTAAAGTCAGAACCCTGGTTTCCACTTTTGACAATGTTCAATTGAATAATAGTGAATTCAGTAAACCAAAGATGTTATGTTTATAGTAGCTTAGAAAGAAATTTTATGTTCCTCCATAACTAAGACCTTTGTACGTTCCTGATCATAGTATATAGGATAGAATTTGGAATAGTTTCTAACATTTTATCATCCTAGATTCTTCTTTTTAAATAGTTTCGCTTTTGTCCTAAATTGAAAAAAAAATGTTCATGGTATACTAGAAATGCTATTTTCTGCTTGGGAATTGTTCCTTTCTAGCTAACTTCAAGATTGTGTCAAATAGTTGGGGATGATAATTCTTAAAGACGTGTTTTGTTGGGGTGCCTGGGTGGCTCAGTCGTTAACTGTCTGCCTTTGGCTCAGGTCATGATCCCAGGGTCCTGGGATCGAGCCCCACATCGGGCTCCTTGCTCGGCAGGAAGCCTGCTTCTCCCGCTACCATTCCCTCTGCTTATGTTCCCTCTCTCGCTGTGTTTCTCTCTGTCAAATAAATAAAATCTTTAAAAAAAAAAAAACAAACAAAAACGTGTTAAAGTTATCTGATGCAAGGCAATATGAGAAAGATAATATAGTGTGTTTTTTGTAAAGCTCAAGTTACTCAAATCTTTTTCTGCTGCCTATTAGTTCCTATACATGAACTGATCCCTACTTCACCAACTTACATCTTTTCCTTTTAGATCTATTACTCCTTTACCACTTCTTTACCATCCTCCTTGTTCACTCTTTTCTATCAGCTTCGCCCTTCTTTTTGTCTCTCAGAAATGTCATGGTTTGTTCCTGACTTGGGACTGTTCACTCTGCCCGGAATTCTCTTCCTAAAATATTACATGGTTGGCTCCTTTTTGTCATTTCAGGTTTCAGTTCACATATTATCTTCTCAGATAAGCAGTATTCTCTAACCACCCGTTTAGAATGACACTATCCTTATTTCCTTCTATCGCATTACCTTTAAAAAAATTTTTCTGCAAGCCACTTATCACTATCTCAAATGGCATTTTTATATTTTTTTATTATCTGTCTACTCTCACTAGAATGTAAGCCCCATGGAAACAGTAATTGTAGCTCTTTCCTGGCACACAGCTCTCATTAAGAAAATAATATTCCTTTTTTTTTTTTTTTTTAAATATCTGAGTTTCTGTCCTTCCTCAATTTTGTTGGTGTCCCTTTATGGAATGATATGAGTAGATGGTAGTTGTAGTAAGTAGGCTACTTTTAGCTCTAAGTAAAGATAAAATATATTAAAAGATGCAGGGAGTATCTGCTGTAATCCAAAGGTTGGGACTCAGGAGTACATCTAGTGCCAGCATGATACACCTCATCTCTTTATTCTGGACATGCATTTCGTTCATTTCTTCTCTTGCTGCAGAGGATCACTTCCTAGTCCTCTTAATGGAAAATACGGCTCCCAGGATCTCCAGTTTTTTCAGTACTAGCCCAGACAACAGGAGAGAGATTCATCTAGTACCCGTGCTCCCCTATTCAACAAACTATGTTGTAGTATTAGAAATTGGTGGTATTTTCTGTAATCATGTGAAATGGGATTGGAGAGAAAACTGAAGTAGATGGCACAATGATAACTAATGTTCACCCTTGATCACCCTCTAGAAGTTTGGTGTCCCGTCTTTTAAATTTTGCAGGCATATGAAGTTAGAAGATCGAAAAGCACTGGCCTGGTGATATTAAAAGAAATGTCCTCTCATGGAAGGAATTTACAGTTTGGTGAGGACAGTAAGATATATACGTGAAGGGAAGAAATGATCAAAAATAGCATGGTGATAATACAGAAACAGGAAAATATTTGCAACTTGTATTGCAGACAGAAGGTGAACTTCCTTGATACATAATGAATACCTGTAAATTGATAAGATTTTAGACAGATTGATAAGATTATAGACAGGTAATTCATAGAAATGGAAATCCAAGTGGTTCCTAAGCATATATATTTAACCCCACACATAATATAAATATCATAAAGCTATTAGGTACCACTTTCACAAATTAGAAGGACACAAAAGAATTTCATAATACTCCTGAGAAAGAGACTAACGGGTGCTCTCTTACATTGCTGGTGGAAATAAAAATCAATAGAATTTGATGTGATTGAAATTTCTGAAGGGTACTAAGGTAAATAGAAATACTTGAAAATATGCTACTGGGTGCTTATGGGAGAGGAAAGAGCTAATGTACAACTTAATTATCTGAACATTAACTTGTGTTGTTTTATTTTTAGGTTTAGTCATGAAACAAGCCCAGGCTAGAGTAAATCCAGCAAGGTCACGTACCCTCCTAACCCCCAACAAGGGAGACTCTTTTTAGGATTATATTCATCTTCCCAGATCACCCCCCCGCCCTTTTTTTTTAAGCCTAGTGCTGGTGAAGTTTGTTTTCAAATCACTGAGATTTCCATGTACTTTGTATCTTTCAGAGCCTAGCATTTTGTTAGTTACTTAGTAGCACTCTAGTAGATTGAAGTGAAATGTGCTTAGCTTATTAGCTTCTCATAGACCCACTTCATAATTTTGTTTTGCAAATCTATTGTAAAAAGTGATTTAGAATTTCATTTGATAAATGTACTTCAGATTTTTATTACAATAAATGGTCAATAGGGCAGTTTTATAAATTGTTCATAATATAGTGTATTAATGAAACTACTTTTACATGGTTCCTTTGTTCTATAAAATATTGTTAGGTCTTAGTTGGGTTAGGTAGATATGAAAAGTGGGGTAGGGCAGCTGAGGATGCATGAAATTTTTTTAGAACAATTTGTGAGGAAGTATGAGGAAAATGAGCAGATCAAGGGCATATGGTTTAGAGAAAGTTTGAAGTGGAACATAGAAGGGCTACATCTTAGAAGGAGTTTTAACCTAGGAAAATGCTAAGCCAATTTAGCTGAATACATACTTCAAGGTTATGTTATATACTTTATAATATTTTTATTCTGTAGGTCATTTACCATGAACTGACTTCGGTACAGTGGTTCTCCACCTAAGAAAACATCAGAATCCTTTAGAGTTATTCTATACCAAAGGATTCTAAGTTAGTAAATCTGGTGTAGGGCCAGATCATATTTATATTTTTAAAAACAACAAGAGCCAATATTTGTCAAGTAATATATTCTGTAAAATACTCTCTTTAATGACCAAATCAGTTAGCATAGCTTTTAGGGTCCTGCACTATTTACATAACTCTAACCCTACATATCGGTCTCTTACCATGGCGTCTGCTGTAGCCACTCGATATCTCTACAAGCGTCAAATTGATTTCCATTGCTTTGCTCACTTTTATACTCTTCCCTTCTTTGTTCCCTTATTTCTTCTTTACTAATAAATGTTCAAACTTGCCTCTTCCAAGAAGCTACATTAGCTGGCCTCATGCACAATTTATCTTTTCAGTACAGGACAAATTATAGCACAACACTTACGTAACTGGCAATTACACACCATGTCAGTGGCTGATTTATGTGCTTTTTCTCACATGAGCATTGTGTGTATGTGTCTGGTTTTACTGTTTGAACTTCCTTAATTTTCCTCTCAGTACTAAGAGCTTGGAGCTCAGTCATAGTATCAATAGCATGAGCAATATGTTTTAGGACTACACTAAATGCTCTCCTTATATTATCTCATTTGCTCATCAGCAAATTTTTGAAATCAAAAACCCTCATATGATTGTGTCAGTTTTCTGTGTCCGCTATAACAAATTCCCATAAACTTGGTGGCTTAAAACAAAAGACATTTATTCTCTTATAGTCTGGAGGCCAGAGGTCTGAAATCAGCAGCATTGTGCCAAAATCAGGGTGTTAGCAGGGCTCTGCTCCCTCACAGGCTCAAGAAGAGAACCTGTTCTTTGCCTCTTTCATGTTTCTGGTGGTTGCCAGCATTCTTTGGCTTGTGGTTCCATCACTTTAATCTTCAATGGCTTTAGATCTCTCTCAGCCCTGTTCTCAACACCTCCTGTGTGCATGAGAGAAGGAGAAATCTCCCTTCGCCTTTCTTTTTAAGGACACTTTAATGGCATTTAGCGCCACATAATGACCCCTGATAATCCAAAGAAGGTAACGTTCATAGGTTCCAGGCCTAAGATCTGGTTATCTTGGGAGGACTACTAGCCTATTACACTAGTAATTCAAATAGAAAGGAGAAAAGGAGTGCTGGTGAAAGTCATTTTGCCCCATCTTGTCCCTCTCTTTGTAAGTCAGTGTTTCTTAGGCAGGGATGATTTTGCTGCCTTCCCTTCACTTCCCTCAGGGATATTTGGCTGTCATAACTGGAGGGGATTGCCGCTATGGGAATCTATCATATAAGGCCAGAGAGACTACAAACAGTGCACAAGACAGACTCCCATAGCAAAGAATTCTCCAACCCTAAGTGTCATAGTGCTGAGGTTGAAAACACTATTTTGAAGGTGACTATTGCCAGGAGTTTGTTGTGTATCATTCCGGAAAGAAGTGTTATACTTACAACAGCATATATCACAGTAAAACCCTCTAATCTGAGTTGATGATGACTGGTTGTAGTTTGTGGTTCACTGAAAGTTGATTTAAGTGAGGAGTCAAAAATGATTCCCATATAATTTAAATAATATATTTTTACTTAAAAATGTAAATATTCTGTACATTTATGTGCTAGTGTTGTCATTGAATATCTTTTGTCTGGAGCTCTGTCATTATTCTAAGAACTAGTGCATTATCACTGATTCCTAGCATTGGAATAAGAACTTAAAATTTGTGAAAGAATCTGGGGTGCCTGGGTGGCTCAGTGGGTTAAAGCCTCTGCCTTCAGCTCAGGTCATGGTCTCAGGGTCCTGGGATCGAGCCCCACATCGGGCTCTCCGCTCAGCAGGAAGCCTGCTTCCCGCCCCACCCGCCTTCTCTCTGCCTGCCTCTCTGCCTACTTGTGATTTCTCTCTGTCAAATAAATAAATAAAATCTTTTAAAAAACAATTTTTTGTGAAAGAATCTGAGTGTAGGATCCTTGTAGTGTTTTATGACTCCTCCATTGTTTTTAGTTTTGTGCTTATATTTAATTATTTAGCCAATAGCATTTTGTTTTTTCTTGGGTTTTTTGTCACTTTCTTTGGATCTCTCCAAAGCATTCAACTTGGTTTTCATATGAAGAATGATGTAATGCTATGGTCTTGTATTAAATAAAATATTGTGTGTGTATATATGTAAAATACATTTTTATATATGAGGAAATAGGTTTACTGTTATAAATTATATATAAAGAAATTGTTTTGTATAAAAAATAATGACTCCTTAAGCTATTGTGAATACTATTCCCAGTTGCAGCTAATTTCTACAGCTTCTAATCTGGTGATATGATGACAGCTGCTTCCAAATTTTAGAAATTTGTAGAAAATTTTGTCTTAATACAAATGAGAGTTTATAAACTATAGAATAATACTTTAAGTACTTCATTGCTGTACTATCTTAATGCTTGAGTTCCTCTTCTACTAAAGGAAACACTGGCTTTTCTATAGGATTACTTGGAGTTTTGCTTAATAGCAAAATATTTTCACTGCTTACATAGTGAAGTCCTACAATTCCTTGAAATTAAGGTTTTCATTTTATCATTTTCTTACTTAGCATGGCAGGACAGTTAGAGACATGGGTTGTAATCCCAGTTTTTCTAACTTCCAGCTCTTTTATTTTTCAGAACTCAGACCTCTATGTGATACAGACAATAAGCCTGTTAGCAGACATGTTTGGTGTTAGCACTGAACTCAGTATACCTCATCTCTAAAACAGAGGTCATAATATCTATAGTGTTAGTGTAAAATTTTAATTAGGTAATATAAGTGCTTGGCACAGAGTCTGGTACATTTTAAGTATTTAGTAATTGTCAGTATCATTTTCTTCTCTTACTGTTGGGTACACTGTTACATGTGCAGTGAATAATATTTGTTGAATAACATTTTCAGTTGCCTTTCCCTGATTCATAACTTTCATTTTCTTTCACTGCAGTATGAGCTATGTCTCATTTAGTAAATATTTTTTAAAAGAACTTTGCTTTTAAAGTAGGCCAGTAAATTATGTGCTGTTAACTAAACTTAATAAGTCTTATCTTTACGTGACGTTTAAATGTGTTTACAAAGGGAGATTGAGTGGAAAAATGACTGTGACCCTAAAGATGCCTTCCAACATAATAAGATTTTATAAAACTCACATAATCCTGATTTTTTTTCCTCCTGCTTTCCCTCTAAAAATCTACAGAAGTAAATAGTGTTTAATAATGTAGCTTTTTTGTTTTTTTTATGACAAGAATGACCATAGTTGTAATATGTTCCTAATGGTCCGTTGTCACATAAAAGGAATTTTTTAGTTTTTTGGATGAATGTGGCTGTCTTCAAGTGGATTTGTCTTTCTCTTTTACCTAGAATACGTATGTCTGTATACATATAATAAAATGTTTCATGGAAAATTTAACTTTACATAAATAAAATTTTGTGCCTTTTTATTCATCTATTAAATGCCCTTCTATCTGGGTCTTTGATATAAGAAACATGGGTAGCTGAGTTAAATTTAATTCATTGAAATTACTTATTTCAGAAGTTAAACAGTGATCATGCATATTTTTATGTAAGTTGATTCAAATGATTTCATTTTCTTTTCCAAACTAGTAATCTTTTGGAATAGGAGATAGATGAAAAAACTTTAAACCGTGTTTTTAAGAAGGTTGGAACACCGTGGGAGGCATATAGGTGAAGTCATCAGTGATGCCCTTATCATTCTTAGCATTAGGTTCTTGAAAACCTTAACATAGAGAAGTTTTCCCTGAAGGAATTTAAGATGTTATGGGGGAAATAAGGATAAGGAGTTGTGGTTGTGAATGAACCCTTAAAAATCCTTATAAACCTTGAATGTTCATCCAATTAAAATTTTAAGTAGAATATATCAAACAGATTATCAACAAAATTTTTTGCAATTAAATTTGGAAATACCAAGGATGATACAGTTATTTTCCACTTACCCTACTTTCTTGAAAGAAACTTTTCAGGATTTCTAATCTGGGGGAGATTGAGTAGGGAGTTCTTAAAATTTTAAGCATTTTTTAGGGTGTCTTATAAATAAGAGCCTTTCTTATTTCCATTTAAAAGTTACTCCAACTTGTGGTTCCAACTGTTGTTCTAGAGATAGCATAACTTGGATATTTAAAATTTTTTAAAAAATAAGTTTTTAGTAACCTTTATTTAACTCAGCTTGCTAGAGCTGAGTAGGTATTTATAGTCTTTTCTACCCATGATAATTTCATGCCAGCACTCATCAGAACATAACATAATTGAATACTGACTTGGCTCTATCCTTCTCATTCCCATATCCTTTCTCTCCTTCCCAATAGACTGTTCCCAGATCGAAGGCTGAAAATTTGTTTTGTCCCTTCTGTCTCTTCTAAGAGTGCACTGCAAATATCTTCAATTCCTACTCTGCCATCTTTTAATTTCCCTTCTCTTTATCTTCCAAACCTCAGTTCCCCTTTTCCCAAAATACCTCCAAAAAGAGCAACCTAGAATTTGTTATACTCAGGCAGAAATTTTCACCAAAAGTGAATCTGTGTATATATGTATATACTGGAATTTCACACAATAAAAGGGTTACTTTATCTAGCTTACCTGAAGGAAGAAACTGTCTTTTTGTATCCCCTCAACCAAGCATTGTCCCATGCTCAGAGGCTGTGTTTAATATTTATTACTGAAATTGAGAAACATCACAAATTAGCATATAAATAGCATTTTGTCATGTGCGACTAAGTTCTGAAAGAATTTGAAGTTTAGAAGAAGTTCTTATCTGTAGGGAAGGACTTGTCATTCATTTGATTGAATTAATTTTGAGATGAGTCCTTTTAACTAAAATTTTGATTTTAAAAAAGCAAGAAGTGTGTCATAAATTGATTAGGTATTGAACAGCCAAGGAAAAAAGAATATTGTTGCATGAGGTAACATGAATGAAGGCATTTAAGTAGGAAGAGATGTCTAGTTTTGCATATAGTAGGTGAAAAAGAACAGTGTGGGGGCACTGGGTGGCTCAGTAGGTTAAACCTCTGCCTTTGGCTCAGGTCATGATCTCAGGATCCTGAGATCGAGCCCCACATCAGGCTCTGCTCAGCAGGGAGCCTACTCTCCTCCTCCCCTCTCCCTACCCCCCCACCCACCGCCTGCCTACTTGTGATCTCTCTCTGTCAAATAAATAAATAAAATCTTAAAAAAACAAAAAACAATGTGGTTGGTTGGAATAGATAGTTTATATTAGAGAATAGAGGAATTTGGCTGAATAGATAAAAAGGTAGATTTTTAAGAAATTTAAACATTTTCAGATAACAAAAGTTTTGCTAATCTAGTATCTTTAGAATGACATTTTCACATGACAGTCTTATGCTGAGTGGGTTACAGTAAAAAAGAGGATAGTGGGAAGAGATTTGCAATAATAATATAAGGTAAAGCAGTAAGAGCTTGAAAGTGACGGCAGAGGGAATGGAGAATAAGAGATGAATGTAAGGGGAATTATGAATCCACTGTGACCTATCAGATGACATACAGAGGTATCTTGAAGTTTTCAAGGGATCCCTAGGTCAAAGACAATCCCTGGGTTTTCAGGGTTTCCGGATCTTTTCCCAAGGTAAGCCCTCATCTTGTTTTAAACGTTCATCTAGGCTCTTACTTTCTTTTTTTAAGATTTATTTATTATTAGAGCACGTGCACGCGTGTGCAACATGCTTGCACACCAGCAAGTATGTGCATGTAAGCAGGGTGAGGGAGGCAGAAGGAGAGAGGGAAAGAGAATCTCAAGCAGACCCCCCTCTGAACAGGGAGCAACTCTGGGCTCAATCTCATGTAGGTTTTTGTTTTTGTTTTTGTGTTTTTTTTTTAAGATTTTATTTGTTCATTTATCTATCAGAGAGCAAGAGAGAGCACAAGCAAGGGGGAGTGGCAGGGAGAGGGAGAAGCAGGTTCTCCATTGAGCAGGGAGCCTGATATGAGACTCAGTCCCAGGACCCTAGGATCATGACTTGAGCTAAAGGCGGAAGCTTAACTGACTGAGCCACCTAGGCATACCAGATTCTTATTTTTTAATATGTTCCTGTATTTTCTAGATTTAAGCAGGTTGTTACCAACTATATTTGACCCTTTTATCATTATTAAAGGCTGGAAATGTCTTTCATGATCACTTACCTGAGTATTAATTAGTAAATCACATTTCATTTATCCCTGCATGATATACTGTTAACTTTCAAAGGAAAGTTCATAAGTAAGAATGATGAATGAGCTTTGTGGTTGTCGTGGAGGGCAAGGGCAGAGGAACTATAAAAATTGTAGAAAAGAGGGGCACCTGAGTGGCTCAGTCATTAAGCATCTATCTTAGGCTCAGGTCATGATCCCAGGGTCCTGGCATTGAGCCCCTCATTGGGCTCCCTGCTCGACGAGAAGCCTGCTTCACCCTCTCCCACTCCCCCTGCTTGTGTTCCCTCTCTTGCTGTGTGTCTCTCTCTGTCAAATAAATAAAATCTTTAAAAAAAATTGTAGAAAAGAAAAACTTAGAAAATCAATATATTGATAGTAAGGAAGACTGTAAGAATGTTAAGGAATTTTAAAACAAATTTTAAAAGTGTTCAAATGCCTAAAAGATGCTGAGAACAGTGTTAGAAGTTGTGGGCAAATAATAGAAGTGTGCGACTTGATTTTTATTATTAGATAGCATATGTAAAATATGATCAACAAATACTTCTTACAACCATGACCATACTTTTTATATAAAGACATGTTATGGGGCGCCTGGGTGGCTCAGTCGTTGGGTGTCTGCCTTCGGCTCAGGTCATGATCCCAGGGTCCTGGGATCGAGCCCTGCATCGGGCTCCCTGCTCGGCAGGAAGCCTGCTTCTCCCGCTACCATTCCCTCTGCTTGTGTTCCCTCTCTCGCTGTGTTTCTCTCTGTCAAATAAATAAAATCTTAAAAAAAAAAAAAATTAAAAAAAAAAAGACATGTTATTATGAGATGTTTTCTGGGCAAGCAAGAAAATTGAGGTGTTTTGTTTAGAAATGTCAAACTGTATTAGCTTGGTGCATTTGTTTGCATTATTTAAAATATACCTCTGATTTAGGGGCAGATTTGCCTCCCAGAAGATATTTGGTAATATCCGAAGACCTTTTTGGTTGTCACAGTTTGTGGTGGGTGTGGGGATGCTTATTATCATCTAGTGGGTAGAGGGGTGCCTCGGTTGTGCCTCAGTTGTTAAGCATCTGCCTTTGGCTCATATCATGGTCTCAGGATCCTGGGATGAGCCCCCGCATCCGGGCTCGCTGCTCAGTGGGGAGCCTACTTCTCCCTCTCCTCCTCCCTCCACTTATGTTTCTTCTCTTGCTGCCTCTCTCTCTGTCAAATAAATAAAAAATTTTTTAAAGATTTTATTTAAAATCTTTAAAAATATTTATTTGACAGAGAGAGAGAGATCACATGAAGGCAGAGAGGCACGCAGAGGGTGGGGGAAGCAGGCTCCCTGCTGAGCAGAGAGCCCGAAGTGGGGCTTGATCCCAGGATCCTGAGATCATGACCTGAGCCAAAGGCAGGGGCTTAACCCACAGAGCCACCCAGGCGCCCCAAATTTTTAAAAAAATTTCTCATCTAGTGGCTAGAGATCAGAGATTCTGCTAAACCATTTATAGGACAACCCAATGTCAACAGCACCAAGATTGAGAAATCCTGGAATATAGAGTAGGCAAGTTGTTGTGTGGGCAATTTTAGAGACCTGTCCATTTCTTCTTTTTTCTAGGATTGACCAGAAACTGTCTTTTTCTTAACACTCTTTTTCCTCAGCAGCTTACAGTACACTTGATTGTCACTGATTTCTTTATTATGCTCTTATCCTAAGGGTATATGTATCTTAGACATTCCAATTAGATGAATATTTTGAGTAGTTTTACCTCTCTTAGGGTGGCTTTTTCTGCCAATTTTATGTATCTTTTGTTTCACTAATTTAATTCTTGAGGGGTCACCCTATTTCCAAATTCTGAGAGCCTGTTGATGTGATTTCCTAAGATTTTTCTTTTGCAAGAAGGCTTTTTATGTGCTTTAAGGTCCCAGGTCTGGGTTGAGCTAGTTCTTGAGTCTAGGTTTTTTCCGGTAGTGTTTGCATCTGTTCTACCTTGTTTATGCAAGATTTTTTTTTCCCCTGACAGTATTTGAATCTTCTCTAATTTTTCTATACACAAGAAGTTTTTTAAATAAAATGCTTAGCTGAAAAGAAAAAAACATCTACGAGTTATTTTAGAATAATTTTATCTCTGTTTATAGATAAAGATTGCCTTAGATATAAACAGCTACATATGAAAAGGTTTTATAATAGTTTTGTAATGATAAATGAAAAACATTGAAATTCTAGAATGAAACAGGGTATGCCAGGTTTTTTGATTGGTGTTATTATTAAACAGTGCAAAACAATTCATTGGAATATAAAGATGAAAGTTGAATGAACATACCACTGATGGAGAAAGACATTTTGAAAGAACCTTAACCCACTTCAGTTTGATGTTGATCTAAACATATTGGCCATTTAGTGAAATATACCTGTGTATACTAGCTATACTCTATGTGAAATAAAGGAATAGAGAGAGAAAGCAAAAGTGTAAAGAAAACTATTCTGTAGTGGCCAGGGCGTGGTGATCAAAGGAGAGCGATAAGAGTGAGAGAGAACGTTGAGAATTTGTCCTCCTTGAGAGGCAAAGTTGAGTAAGTGCAGGTTTTCTTTTTAGTAGATAACTTCTTGTCTGCCTCTAGTATGCATAAATTCTATTTTCATCTTCCATTTTTATCTGTTTCATTAATTGACCTTCCATCAAATCGAAAACTGATCTGCCTTGTTGTTAGATCAGTTATTAACGACAATAGGCTTTCATTAGTTTACTAAGTGATATATATTCTTGAACTGCACCACAGAACCATCCTACCCCACCACTTCAAGTATATATGGTTATCTGTGTTGAGTCTTCTTGTCAGCTGTAGAAAGCATTGGTGCTGCAGCTGCTGCCTCACAGAAGAGGTATCATGTCCTCACTTGCATAAGCACACAACCCACATCATCAGTAAGCTCATTTTAATTGTGGAGATATTTTAGCTAGGGAACATTTAAATGTTTGAAGAGACTGCTCTTCTGAGTCTAGGAATTCCGGAGTAATTGAATACACAGCATTCATGCTCTGAACAATCCAGTTTATCTGGAGGGAGGGATTTATGTTGACAGGTGAATAAGACAGCTTTTCCTCCCTATTTATTTGTGATAAACTTGTTTTAATTAGACTTTAAAAAGTGTGTGTTGAGGTGAGCCCTGTGAATTGTGTAAGACTGATGAATCACAGACCTGTACCTCTGAAACAAATAATGAATTATATATTAATTTAAAAAATGTTACATGGTAGAGTTAAGCTATATAGAAAAATGAACATGCAAAGAAGGTTAAAAATTTCTGTTCTCAGCCTTACTTCACAGAGTTAATCATTGATAACAGTTTTAGATTTAGTCAAGTATTTCTCAACAAGTCTTAATTAGCATTTTGGCAGTACTATGTTGTCTGGAATCGTCCTGATAACATCTTAATTTTTAGTACTCCTGTTCTCTGCCACAGCCATGGAGGCATCAAAAATGCCCTCGCTTATTTCCAAATGCTCCTTGGATAGGCAATGATACTTACCCTGGGTGAAAGTATTGTAATTTTTTAAAACTATGCCGCATGTCTTAGAAAACGTGTCTTTTTTCAGTTTTACACAGTAACTATATTGACTCCACTATAAAAGAAGACTATTTGAACACCCATGTACTTCTCAAGGGAGGCCCAGAGGAAATCCACTTGGGAAGAACTGAATGTCATAGATTACAATGTTTATTCAATCTTATCTGCTTTCCTTTTGACGGTGCTACTGTCTTGTGTTTTCAATTATCTTTTTTTTTTTTTTTTCCTCCTCGAGTGTTTTGTGGTTTTTGAGTTGTGAGCTCATGCTTGGCTGGGTTTTAGTGAAAGGATTCTGTACAGCCTGGGTTAAAGAGCACATTCATTCAAGGAAGATTTGCTAAGGCTTTTCTTTGACATCTTTGTAATTTCTCTGCTCAGGGTTTTCTGAACTAGGTAGGTATATTGGAAACCTGAATCCTTGGGAGTAGGCCACGGTTATACAATCTCAGACGATATTACCCCAACATGTAATCCAAGCTCAGATAGGCTGATACTCATTGTCTTCCTTGGCCAGCAGGCACATCTTTGCTAATCCATTCTTTTATAAGGTGGCGGTTAGTCATGGAAGGTCCCAGCCTTCTATGGAGGGTCTTATTTTCAGTTCTCCATCTTAGATAGACCAAGTCCTAAGCTGCTGCCTCTGAACTTCTAACTACTGAAAACTGCAAACCCCAGAGCAGCCATGGCTTAAGCATCTGCTTACCACCTTTTTATTTTCTTCATGTGGATCCATGGAGATTTTCTTGGCTTGTTTTTGTATTTGAGAGGATGTTTTTGGTATTTTTTATAGCATTTCTAGCTATTTTGTAAATGTGGGAATTTTTTCAGATTGTCAAGTCTAATTTTTTGCTGGACCTTCAAGCCTCATTTATCTTCTAACTTCTAGGAATTTCCTAAAATTTTTGGTTTGGCTAATCTCTTTCCTTTCTCTCCCACCTCACCTCCAGTATTGTTGGCATTTTATTCTTTTTAAAAAGTATCTTTTCTGTCATTTCACTGTGACCTTAGTAGAGAATGTAGGCATTCTTTTCCATTTTGGCTGGCAGCTTGTCCGTTTTTAGATCCAAGCTCATTAGGGCTAACTGATGAAAAGTAAATCTCTATAGATTCCCTTTAACTTTGATTTTGAAGTTTGAACTTGAAGAGCATGATCTTTGGCTATAAAACAAGGGGGCAGGGACAGAAGATAAAGTTCAGACCATTAACTGTGCAGTTGAGCATTGTCTTCCTGGGGTGGGGAACAGTGAGGATCCTACCATAATGTCTGATTTTACAGAGCAAATCACATTAAAATGATGAGAAATCACAATTTTAAAATTACGCGCAAAAACTATTAACTGTAGTATGCATGTCTGGCATAATACTGAGAATTAAAATTCAAAGATAAATATGATGCCATTTCTGCTCTCAGAGAGCCCACTAATTTTGGGGTGGAGACAGACATGGAAATGAAAATAGTCAATTTTCATTATTCACTGTAGTTATGTCTTAGAATTCCCTGTGACTACTGAATTAAATACTGAGTCCTTGCTTCTAGGGGAATATTCAAGGATATGTTCCTATGAGCCTCTGATCACATTTTCACTAATTGGTCAATATATAACCTTGTTATTTGTGTCTTTTTTGTTTAAAGATGCCTTAACGTATGTTGTTGGTTCATTAACATTGAATGGCCAATGGCACCATAACTCATGCCTGAAGGAAGCTCATCGAACACATGTTTTTTCCTCTAAGGCACATCCCTAGCCTTCTTGTCCTTAGAAACACTAAACAACACTTAATCATTATGCTTGGGACATTTTAGACAGCAGAATCATTGTGAAAACACAAAAATGTGAAAAACATGGCATTAAATAGACCATGAAAAGGATACTTGTTTTTAGTGTGAGAGCTGAAACGAAAGGGCAGTGTCCCCTTATTGGACCCAAGCTGGGGATGCACACACTGGGCACATGTTTTTGCCTCTATGCCTGTTTGCAGGTGACCACAAAAGCACTGCAAATATTGACTTTGGGGTTAAAAATAAATTTTAGCAAGTAGGCAAATTCACAAATACAGAATTCATGAATAATGAGGATTGACTATACTATATATATTGAGTGTTGTACTTCTAAATCTGCTAGGATGGGTCAGGAAAGGCTTCATTTTAAACAATTAAGGTGAAGTTCTAGCAGTATTAAGCAGTGGATTTAAGGAAGAGCAAATGGCCCAGTGTGGCCAGAATCAAAAGGAGGGATCTTCTGAGAAGGAGCAGGAAAGCTTGTTTGAACAGGTAAGGAGGGGCACCTGGGTGGCTCAGTTGGTTAAGCAACAGCCTTAGGCTCAGGTCATGATCCTGGAGATCGAGTCCCACATCAGGCTCCCAGCTGCACGGTGAGTCTGCTTCTCCCTCTGACCTTCTCCCCTCTCACGCTCTCTCTCGCTCTCTCTCATTTTCAAATAAATAAATAAACCTTAAAAAAACAAAACAAAACAAAACCAGTTAAGGAGGGAGATATGAGGCCCTTGTGCCGTATTAAGGAATCAGGATTTTATAGATCCTGGGGAACCGCTGAGTGATACTAACTTAGGCACAAGCATGGTTATATTTGTATTTTGAAAGCTCACTCTAATGGTGGTATTGGGGATAGATGAAAATAAATAGAATGTTATAGAAGTTAAGGTGAGAGATAATGAGAGAATGAACTAAGGCAGTGAGAGTGGAGATAAAGTGATGTATTTGAAAGATATGGAAGGTATTACACTGAAAGGTCTTGGTAGCAGGTTAGCTAGAGGGAATAAAAAAGGTTGACCAGGTATGCCTGGGTGCCTTTAACTGAGATAGGGAATATAGGAAGAACACCAGATTGAGGAAGTAATGCAAGACTTGGATGCACTGAGTTTATTATGTCCATGGAACATCTTTACAGAGACATAGGCAAGGAAATATGAGTGTGAAAATCAAGAGATAGAGCTTTGAAAGACATTAGAATGTTTTATGAATTGATATATATCTCAGTGCCTGCAATGTGTCAGGTTACTGTCCCAGTGCCAGAGGAGATAATGAGTGAATTTTTTTTCTTTTAAGTGAAGAGAGATAGACAACAATCAAAGTTGCCTCAAATGAGCACTCTGATGAAAACAAACCTAGTAGGAGGGAGAGTGGCTAAGAGTGTTTGTGTGGGAGAGGCTAGTTTGGGTAGAGTGTTGAGGTTTAGTTTCCAGGGAAGTAACATACTGAGACAAATGAGAGAAAGAGGATATATGTGTGGATATCTGGAAAGATCATTTTGAGCAGAGAGAACAGACAATGGTAAAGATGAGAAATGGGAAATTTAGGCACGTTTGAAGCAGGGAAGGCAGGCCAGTGCAACTGAAGATGAGCAGATGAGGAGAGATTGTCATGGGGCACTCAGCAGGGCACGCGGAGTGCACTGACTGTCATGAAGGTTGGTGTAGGCCATAGTCAGATTTCAGACATTTTTTAAGTGTAGTGGGAAGCCGTTGGACAATTTTAGCAGAACAATAACAGTCTTTTTTATGTTTTAAAATGATGTCTCTAGCTGCTCTAGAGAATATTGTTGAGAGCTAGAGTGAAAGTAAGTGACCAATTGAGTGCCTGCTGAAGTAAATAAGCAAGAGGTGGTGGCTTAGAGTAAAATGATGCCAGTAGAGCTGTGAGGTCAGGTTTTCAGTCAGTTATTTTTCTTCAGTTGCCCCTGTCATGGCTTAATTTTTAAAAATCACTTTATTGCTGGATGTTACAAATTCTAGATATTTTTGTCAGTGCATATGTGAAATGTTACCCTGAAAAAAGAAACTTGATGAAATTTATTACTTTAACCTAGTTTTGAGATACTAAAAAATAATCAAATTTTCATGTTTAATAAGATCTAGCAGTGAGTGATCCTATAGTCATCTTTCAGGTTTATTAGAGCTTATTAAGTTATGTAAAAAGACTTCCAGACAATTCAACTGGTTTAGTGATAACACCATATTTTTTTAAATTTTTTTTTTTTTTTAAGATTTTATTTATTTTTTCGACAGAGATCACAAGTAGGGAAAGAGTTTGGCAGAGAGAAAGGGGGAAGCAGGCTCCCTGCTGGGCAGAGAGCCCGATGCGGGCCTTGATCCCAGGACCCTGAGATCATGACCTGAGCCGAAGGCAGAGGCTTTAACCCACTGAGCCACCCACATGCCCCAACACCATATTTTCTTATAATAAAGTAGTGAAGCTTTGACCTGCTTTGTTAATTAGTGGTGAGGTCAGTAAAAATACTCAAAGTAGGCCTACTACACTGTGAGAGTAAATTAGGGACTTTACTGTTATTATAGAAGAATCTCTATAGATCTAGCTTTTCTCTTGATGAGCTCTGCACTTTAACCAGAATACTTCCGGTCATAATACGGAGCAGGCACTAGGATGGGGAAAGATTTGGGGTTGGTAGGCTAGTTAAGATTTTAAAATAGTCCATGCAAAAGAAGATAAAAACTGTACATCAAAGGTCTGAGAGTGGAAATTTTGAAGAAGATGAAGTTGAATCTTTAATGAAGCAGGGTAAAAATATTTTAAAGAAAATTAGATGGAGGTTAGGAGAAGAAAGTCAGATGATTCTGAGATTTTAAGCTTTGGAGAGCGGGTGGATGGTGATGTCATAATAGGTAGAATCTATAGTGAGAGCTTACTAGCTCAATTAGGTAAGTGAGTAGTTTTGAAAATGGTAAATTAAAAGCACCATCTTTGGGACTCTCCAGGGAAGTATGTTAAGAAGGCAGTCAGAGAAAGGTGAGTGCTGTCACTAAATTTTAAAATCATATTCATATAGAAACTAAAGTTCTAGAACTGAATGAGAGCGTTCAAGAAAAGAATGGAAACCTGAGGGATGTCAGTAGCAGTGATGGTCTGTCCTCAGGCAGGGTGAGGACAGATGATATAACTGATTTATCATTCAGGTCATTCCTGAATTTATTTACAAAGTTTGAGGAGAGCAGTGGCTGAGATGGGAAGGGTGGAGAATTGAACCTTCTTTAGAGGAGCTTGGTGCAGTGGGAAAAGGACAGAAGGCTATGACTTAGGGAAAAGGGAAGTGGGGTTTCAAATAATAATTTTTAAAAAAAGTATTACTGAAGGATAAAGAAGATGTTAACACATTTATAAAAATGTGCAAATATCAAATGAGAAAAAAGTACTGAAGGTACAAGAGAGGGATGATGGGTTTCATAGTTCCATAGCAGGTGAGAAGGACTTGATTCATTGTAGTCTTATAGGGGAGGAGGTGCATATTTTCTTCTGATGTTGGAAAAACGGAAGTAAGGAATGGTGCTGACATTTGCTTCTAGAAGTGGAGGGAATTTCAATAAATCACAAATGATATACCCTCTTTTTTCCTTTCTCTTCTAACAAAATCATCTGTTGGAAATTTAGTGAATGTCTGAAATGGGAATGGGGGAGAACTCATGAGGGGACAAAGTAATGGAATTGTGCAGCAATATTTGGGACCTTGTTGATTTTTGGAGAACCCAAGGAAGTTGGAACATACTGAAAACCTGGAGAAAAGAATAGATAGGAGGGCACTGAAATGGAGGAATGAGCTGTGGACATCAGAGGTGAGCAGAGAAGAAGACAAACTTGATTCCCTGACAGTTTTGTCTAGGGCTACCTATATTGAATTGAGTGCTGGCAGCTTTAGCAAGGACACTGGGTGACTCTTTTCACTAAGTCTAAATGTAAACTACACCATTAATGCTATTTTATCAAACCCAAGGATATGAAAGAGTTCTGCTACAGCAGAAAACTATCATTATAGAAAAGGACTTATAAAACATCCTGCAATATTTGAAAAAATATTTTTCTGTAACCTTTTAAAAATTGATGAAAAACCAAATTACCTTATTTTTAGTTCATTTTGTTACCAATATTCTCAAAACATGGTAACCAGCTTGATCCTTAACTGTATGAAATGCAGGCTGTTAAGGATATCCAGTTGTGTCCAGTGTTTATGCTTGCCATAGGGATATTTACAATGAGAAAAAGATTTAAGTAGTGGGGCGCCTGGGTGGCTCAGTGGGTTAAGCTTCTGCCTTCGGCTCAGATCATGATCTCAGGGTCCTGGGACTGAGCCCCGTATTAGGCTCTCTGCTCAGCAGGGAGCCTGCTTCCCCCTCTCTGCCTGCCTCTCTGCCTACTTGTAATCTCTCTCTCTGTCAAATAAATAAAATCTTAAAAAAAAAAAAAAAAAGATCTAAGGTGTACTGGTGTTCAATTGTCATTTCATCTGTTTGGAGTACTCTTTGACCACTTTGAATATATTGCATATTCTTTAAGTTTTCTATAACTGGAAAGTCTTCCACATAAGAAATGTGAGTTTAAAACCCCAAATAATCCTTTCATTTTGGATAGATATAATTTGCTGCTCTCACGAAAGTTGGACCTCTTTGGACTTCCTAAATTTCTAAAACTTTGTTAAATAATTGGTAAGACTATTCTTTGCAGGGTTTTCATCTGGGCATGTAAAATGAAAGTCTTCTAATATTTGGACTGTTTTGACATTCCCGTGGCAAGGACTCCTTATGTGGGGATCCTGTGTCCCTCTATCTTCTCACTTGGGCATTCCTGCCCAGAAGGAATGACTGAGTGACATTATACCTTTGAGAATATTTCCCACTTCTTTTTCACCACTAAAAATAGATTTTTGTGCTTATTTTTAATACAATGCCTTGTACTTACTTTTATGTAATGTTTTGCTTAATGCTTTAAAGGCAAGTATAGGGTGCCTGGGTGGCTCAGTTGGTTGAACGACTGCCTTTGGCTCCGGTCATGATCCTGGAGTCCTGGGATCTAGTTCTGCATCCAGCTCCCTGCCCCTCAGGGAGTCTCCTTTTCCCTCTGACCCTCCCCCTTCTCATGCTCTCTTTCTCTCGCTCTCGCTCTCTCTCAAGTAAATAAATAAAATCTTTAAAAAAAATAAAAAATAAATAAAAATTAAAATAAAGGCTAGTATAAGTAGAAATGGATAAAATCTGAGTGCTAGGCAATAAAATATTCCAAACCGATAGCTAATTCTAGTAGCTTATAAAATATATTTGCATAAAAATATCTCTGTCACCTAACCATAACATATTATTATAATGTGGATTGCATTTGAGTACAGGTCAATAATTTTTAAGTCCCAGTTTTTTGTTAGAGTGGAATTGGTAGGTATGAGTTAAGGAAAATGATTTGGTTGACACTAGATAAACATGGCACTAAGTAGAAGCAGTTTTATGATGAGTTAAAATGAGATTGACTAAGAAGTTCCCTTTTGTTTAAGTTAAATCTTTATGTAATCTTTTGAAAATTGAAAATATTCTTTGTAGGCTTTTAAATATTTTATTTTATTGTTGTATTTTAGTGGAATGTTTTCCTCAAATTATTTCATGTCATAATGTATATAAAGAAGAATTTAATGAAGCATATCATCCAAGGACAGCTTGGTGTTCCCCAGGCTTTCACCTTCAAAGAAAAAGTCCTGTTTGTTTTTAGCTCTAAAAGAATGGTTATAATTCTCTGATTTTTCTGCATTCAAAGAGACATTACTATTTATACATGAGAGATGTACTATTTTTTAAAAATTGAAATTGTTAGAGCACATATAGATGAAAGACCAACAGTGCTCCCCAAATCTTTTTTTAAGATTTTATTTATTTATTTGACGGAGAGGGGGAAACAGTCCCCAATGCTCTTTATTTCTATTTCTTGCTCCCCAGATGCTACTACTTTGAACTTTTTAGCTGTATCAGTAAATGTCATGCTTATGTTGCTGATTCTTGATTTGTCAGTTTTAACCATTCTACTCCCACTCTCTCTATAAATACCTCATAAACACTTCTGATCCCTCAATTCTCCCAGCATAATTATGTTAGTAATTTTGATTAGATAAATATGTGTTAATTGATCCATTAATAAACTATAGTTACCTTTCTCCATTCGTGTATTTTTATTTTCTTGGAGTGCATAATTATTTGCTTATTTCTCTATGTATAACACTTATCAATAATTCAGTCCCCAAATCTCTGCTAGTTTTCTAAATCACTTTTCAGTATATTAATTCAAATTTATCAGTTTCATTTTTTTGAAGATGTCACTCGTAGAGGCTTCTGACCTGTTGACTCTAGGGATTCCTTATTCTCCATACCTGATACACACTTGTCACCATCTTCCTGAGAATCATTTTTGCCTTTCTCCTGATTTGGGTCTTCTAGTTCCTGTAGTTCCTGTATTTCATGTCTTTCCTTTTTCTATTTTGTCACTTTGTTTCATGCTTAGAGGGTAGCACATCTTTTTCTTTTCTTTCTTTTTTTTTAATCTGAGCAAAAGTGTTTGTAGTAGATTCATTTTGTGAAACCTTATAAGCAAGTCTGAAAATAATTTTTAACTACCCTCACACTTGATTGATACTTAGGATAAAGAATATTAGGATGGAAATGTTTTTAAATGCATCATTTCATCGTCTTCTGTCTTTAGATGTCATTATTGAAAAGTTCAAAAGCACTTTGAGTTCTGATTCTTGACATGTGAGTGTGGTTTTTTTTCCTTTGTCCCTAGTGTTGTAAAATCTCACAGCGATGTGTTGTGCAATGAGTCTCTCTTCCTCGATTTCACAGGGTCCTCCATGCACCATTTAGTCTAGGAATTTAATATTTTCCAGAATCAAAAGCAGTAAGCATTTTATTAACATTTTCCTCCTTCAGATAACTTCTTACTTAGATGTCCTCTATCAGATCTTGTAATTCCTTTCTGTTTTTCCTGCCTCTGTGTGCTTTTCTACTTTTTTGTTATTTCCCCAAATTTATCTTCCATGATTTCTACTGAATTTTTTATTTCTACTTTTGTATTTTTATTTTCTAAGAGCTCTTTTGTTTCCTCTGGATATTCATCTCCTAGAGCAGTCTTATTCTGATTTCACAAATAGAATATTTTCTTACTTCTCTGAGAATGTTAATGATACTTGGTTTTCTTTGCCCTGAATAGTTTCATTATTCCAAGTAGATTTTACCTGTTTGATTGTTTATTCTGGCCTGTATCTTTCATGTTATAGGCTTTTCTCAGCATATAATATCGATAACAAGGTTATTAGCTCATTGTCAAGAGTAGAAAGCTAAAAACATGAAGCTCTTTTTGCATATTGAGCTTCTCTGTAGCCATTCTGTGACTGGATTGTTTGGGGGTAAATCTGAGCTTAATATCTATGTCTTGCCTGTTAGGCTGGTCCTGTTTTTAAGAGAAGACTCTCGACATCTTCCTGGAAGGTGAAGGATCAGCTAAAGGCTTATGATAGTCAGATGGGAGAAGCAGGTGGTGGGTTTGTCTCATCATTCAGTAATTACATTTTCTGTATGATTTCATTGCCCTTTGTCCAGAGACACTTCTTAACCTTAGTCTTTCCAGAAAATAAACCTCTAGTGTTTGGTTGGTCCTGTTTGGTTGCAGGGTAAGGGGCAGGCAATTAGCCTCAAGGAGGATGAGGTTGAATTATTGGTAAGTGGTATAAATGAAAAACTATGAAAGTAAGTAAAGCTCCAAGAAAATAAAAATCAGGAAAGGAGAAAGGCAGCTGCAACTTATTAATAAATCAGCTAATGAACACAACTAATACTACCTAAGTTTCCTTCCTGTAGCTCACCTCACTCACCTCAAGTACCTTGTGCTGCAAATAATCCCTGAGCCTTGGGAAGATTTTGTTGTGTAAATGAGATGATTTTTTGCTTTCCCATAGCTTGAGTTCGGTCTCTTTGCATTTGCTCAATCCAGTTTCTCCTTTGCCCACATGTTTTATAGCTTCCAAAGTCAACTTTTCTCTCATTCTTCCTATCTTTGTAAACTTAGGCCTTTAACACTAAAATAAAATTACAGACACCCATCTTTATTACATTTTTAGAGAGGTTTTAGGAGAGAACAAAATTGAGTTCAATTTACCTTTACCTGGAAATATTGATATATGACCTCTTGAATAAAAAAATATTTTTTCATTTCATTTTACTTTTGTATTTCTATTTACTTTTCTTTCAAACATGGCACTTTATCTTCCAAGCACACTGAAATTTTGGAGCCTGTCAGAAGAGCTTCTGCTAGAAAACCATTCTTTTTTCTTTTCTTTTTTTTTTTTTTAAGTAGGCTTCATGCCCAGTGTGGAGTGCAATGTGGGGCTTAATCTCAAGATCCTGAGATCCCAACCCAAGCTGAAATCAAAAGTCAGATGCTTAACCGACTGAGCCAACCAGGCATCCCTAGAAAACCGTTCTTTTTTTCTTTACTTTTTTTTTTTTTAAAGATTTTATTTATTTATTTGGCAGAGAGATCACAAGTAGGCAGAGAGGCAGGCAGAGATGGGGGTGGGGAAGCAGGCTCCCTACTGAGCAGAGAGCCCAGTGCGGGGCTCCATCCCAGGACCCTGAGATCATGAGCTGAAGGCAGAGGTTTTAACCTGCTGAGCGACCCATGCACCCTAGAAAACCATTCTTAATTTAGTTTTTTAATTATGCTTCAGGAACAAGGATCTGTGATGAAGAACACCCTTCAGCTTGCCCTCCCAAAAGATTTTTTTCTCCAAGAGTCACTGTAGCCATCCATGCTTTGCTTCAATTTGAAATTTTCTTTAGACCTTTTGAATATTAACATGAGAAATAAATTGGCTCCTTTGATGTGCAGGTGCTATTAGAAACTCAAGGTAATTCCAAAGTGACTTTATATTTTACTTTAGTATTCATCAGTCCATTATACAAAACTTTATGTCCAATTTGGGCTGAAACCTAGATAACAGAAGGAAAAATAATTCAGAGCATCAGTTGAGCATTTGTTGAGTACATATTTGTTGAGTTGTATACAAGACAATATACTGGGATATAGAAAAGAGTGCTCTTGTTCTATGAGAGATTATAATAAAAAGGAATAGGAAGCACATATGAAACATCTAGTAAATGCTGAAAAACCATTCTTTGCCCTCATTTTACCAGATATTTTTATCTAAAAACATTTGAGGAATTGGGAAATTATGAATATATAATGTTTTCCCTTTGGATCTTTGCTTCATTTATTAACCATTGTAATAGTCTCTTTTTTTTGGATTGATGTACAGTTACATAATTAAAATCTGTATCCATTATCACTCTTCCTTCAGCATTTCTTGCGCTCTTGATAATTGCCTTTAACCCTAAAAGGTTACTACTGTAAGCAAAAAATATGAGAAGAAAGATAATTTTCTTTTTAAAGAGGAAGAGTTTTATATTTAATCCTTCCTTTCCTTTCACTAAATACATTTGATTCAGTGGCTATTTATTTATCACAGTTCGGAGAGATAGATAATAAAATAGTGGTGATAAGTATCTTAACCTAGTGTTAATTTTAGCATCCAGCATCTCTAGACCTTTTTGACTGCAAATAGTTTTTAATGGCCATTTCTGACCATTAATCTTCACTTTTATTTCAGTCATCTGTTCTTGCAAGCATTTGTTTCAGTTACCAGCTGCCCCAGAGCACCTTATTATTGGCAATTCATTTTCTTCCATTGTACTAAACTTGGCAACTGCTTCTGAGTCTCTCCAGTTTATTTCTGATTCCATTAGTATGTCCAGATGTAGGAATGATGAGAGATGGCTGATGTTGACTTGTGGAAATATGTGTCTACTCTTTCAGGGCCAAAATCATAACAGAGTCATACTGCATAGTGGCAAGACTAGAACTAGAAACTGTATTTTCTCATGCCTGGTGCGCTCTCCAAACTAGATTGTTTCATGACTTTTCTTCATACCTGCCACTTGTTGAAATGCAAACCCTTAGTGATAGAACTGAGCTCATCATATCCCTATACTCATGATCATTTCCTTGCAAAATATCCTAATTTGCTATCTTTCCAGTGTCTTGGACATAATCCTTCTTTTTGTTTTGGGAAGATACTGAGATTGCTTTGTTAAAGGGGTTATGCATGGGAAATGCTGCTTATGATCTGGAATTACAACTGAGAAAGTTGAGTATGGTTTGGGGCCAGTCAGCTGAACTGAACTTTCAATTTTTCTCCTATTGACCCCCCTCTTAAAGTTTTAAGGCCTCTTTTTTTTATCTATAAAGTGGAAATGATACCTATCCCATGCAGTGTACAGCATTTTTTTAAGACTAAAATGGGATAGACAATGTAGGAAAGGATAATAATCTACACATAAGGTGGTTACTTTTCAAACTCAAGTGATGACTTAGATTCACCAAGGGAAAATGCAAAGATGAATATTGAATTGGCTATGTAGGTGGGAGGCAGTGGACAACTGACCTAAAAATGAAGTGGAAATAAGATAGTGGGTATATCTACAATGGTATTCAGGCAAGATTCAGTGGTAGTAGAGTTGTAAAGAATACCTCTTGTTAAGACTTCTACCACCAATACCACTTGATGACTTTTGGTTAAATTAGCAAGTGTAGGTGGGTGTTTATATTAGCAGAAAAGTCTAAGAGAGTTCTTATAAAAGGGCTCCTTAAAGCAACAATCGTATAAAATTCTTCCTAAGTCATAGAGTATTAATACAAAAGATTGTTTTATCATTTCACAGTTGTGAGAGGAATATAATATTATAAGTGAGTAAGAAAAGTCCTCTGTCCTTCCATTAGGTGTACAGGTTTTAAACTATCAGTGGCATTTCAAGTCTTCTGAAAACAGTGTGGCAGTATGTGCGTGGTCCATAGCACAGTACAAGCAGCATCTAATAACAGTTTCCATTGTAGAATGTTTTCAGGTACTTGAATAAATCAAATCTTTAATTGAGAAAAAAAAAAAGTCCTCTGTCCTGATAAATATTTATCAAGAATCAATATAGAATTTAATTTTTAGTATTCTCAAACCAAACCACCTGGAGCTGCATGTGGGAACTATGATGTGTGTGGCGCTAAAAGTGGAAGGTTAAGTTGTTTTCACTTATACCCACACTATCTTGAAGGCTGTTTTCTCTTTTGAAATCTATAAAGGTTGTGATTAGGGTAAAAAAGTTTGGGGAAAAAAATCCGATTTGTAAGATGAAATTTAAAGAATTTAGAGTAATTGTTAATGAATTTCATTTACTGTAATTCTTAACTGTAGGCATTAAAGAAGCCTTGTAATGTAAAGCATGCCTGTTAAAGTTATTAAAAGGTATTTAGTGTGACATAGCCTGAAATGGCTTACCAAGGAAGAAATCCATGATAAATAGTACAAACTACATAAGGCACAGGATATTTAAGGGATGAAGTATCCTCTATAAGGAGATTATCTTTGGCAAATTCATGACTTGAGAAATGAGGCTAAGCATTTTTGCCTAATAAAACCTTGCAGATAATAGTACTTAATTTTATTAGGTAAAATGGTTTTCTTTAATCCTTATGGGTCTGTATAGAAAGCTCTAGGAACCCTCATGATAATGACTTTCCAAATATGCAATTCATAGCTACAACAACCCATTTGTGAAGTTACTGTTTTGTTACACAGATATACATAAGTATTTAATTTTGTAACAATTACCAGATAGAGCCAGGAGCCTTTTTACTAACCCTTCTTTCATTCTCTGCTCCTTCCCCAGGAGTGATACCTATTGTACTTTGTTTTATATCTTTTTAGGCTTATTCCTGTATATTAACATATTTATACCCATGGAAAGTATAAAGCACAGTTTTGTGTGCTTTGTTTCTATAAATATTACACTTGGTTTTTTTCTACAGAAAAATTTATTTTGGAGAGCATTTTCACCTTAGTATGCATAAAAGCATATTGCTCTTTTAACTGTTGCAGGTCATTCTTAGGATGGGTATTTAGACATCCCTTCCTAAGGAACATTAAAGGTTGTTTCTGTTTTCTTATGTTTTCAAATGATGTCACAAAGAGCATCCTAAAAAATTGCCTCAGTAGAGGCAATATTACCAATTATAATCTTTTTCACTTGATAATAAGTTGTGATGATGAAGGTTTAGTATAGTTAAAACTTTGAAAGTCTCCAAAAAAAAAAAAACTTTGAAAATCTGTTATAAAAGACATTACTTGAATTCTGGTAATTGTGGCAGGAAGAGGCTGGCAGTTTCCCTCTGCAAAAAGTAAATATAAAACTGGACAAAATCATCAAAAACAGCCGTTTAGGGGTACTGGAAATTGACCATAGTCAGTTAAAAAGTTGATATTGCACAGCTGTTAGGGCTCGGGGTAAGAACAGTGTGAGTCTGTAGCCTTCATGCCTGGGCTCTTCCCAGACACCTTCCCAGTGTTCCTGGACCCCTCAGTTGGTGAGAACTAAAGTTTTACCAGGTTGGGACTAACAGAAAACCAGCATTTTTTTTGACAGAATTGAAGAGTGCTATGATTCAGGGAATGGGAGAGTGGATACAAAAACCTATGACTTTGCTGGTAAAAACTGGTAGATTTGGTTAGAAATAGAAAAAACTCGCTGCCTTGCTAGCTCAAGATTGTAGACCTGGTTTGGGGTGAGCAGTTGGACCAGTAGTATTTCACTGGGAAATCCTAGAAGGGAGAGAGCCACAGAAGGGCTAAGACAAACTCTCCACACAGCTCTGGTTGCCTGGGAAACCGCATATGTGGAGGGGAGACCTGAGGGAGCCTGGCAAAAAGTTCAAAGGAAGGGAGAGTGGAGAACTGGCTGTAAGTTTGAATCTGTTCCCCACTCTACACAAACCAGCTGGCAGATGGTGACAATCTTACAGGCTTAAGATGTTTGAGCACAACCTTTGCCCAAGTCAGTGGCTAACCATTTAGCTATACAGTAATAGGCACAACTCCTAGAAAACCAGTCTAAAATATAAAATAAGAACTAAAAAAACTAAACATGTATGTCCCGATTGCAAACCATGGAGGGAAGCATATTCTGTGATTTAAATCCAAATGAATCACTAATAAAGATCCAGTGATTCTGAAAAATAAAATAAATTCAGAGTTACTATAATACATTAAAGATTCAGTTTTCAGGCAGAAACTGGTGTATGTGGAAAAAGGAAGGGAAGAAAGAAAAGAAAAGCCAGAGAACTATATGACCCATAATCAGGAAAAACAATCAATAGACATGGACTCTGAACATGATGTTGGATTTAACAAAAACTTCAAATTGGCTGTTTTAAAGATGTTAAGAGAATTAAAAGACAGTATACTCAACAAATAAAGAATCCCAATAAAGAAACAGATTAAAAAAGAACCAAATAGAATTTAGATTTGAAAGTACAGTAATTAAAATTAAAAATTCATGGATAGCCTCAACAGCAGATTGTGACATAGAAAATGTGAAGGTAAATAAAAGATATTCCGTCCAAAGAAGGGAGAAAAAAAAGATGTTAAGAAAAGTTAACAGAGGGCACCTGGGTAGTTCAGTTGGTTAAGCAACTGCCTTTGACTCAGGTCATGATCTCTGGGATCAAGTCCCACATCGGGCTCCTAACTCCATGGGGAGTCTGCTTTTCCCTCTGACCTTGTCCCCTCTCATGCTTCTCTCTCTCTCTCTCTCTCTCTCTCTCTCAAATAAATAAGTAAATAAGTAAATAATCTTAAAAAAAAAAAAGTAAACAGAGCCTCAGAAACCTTTGGGACAATGTCCAGCATTTCAACACACGTAATGCAAGTTCCCAGAAAGCCAGGAAAGAGAGAAAGGGACAGAAAAAATATTTGAGGAAATAATGACACCAAACTACCCAAATTTGGTGGAAAATATAACTTGTTTACAAAGGGTTCCAGTAAGGAGGAGTAAACACGCTACACTGCGTCTCCCAGTGAATACAGCTATAAAAATTGACCTGAACACAGGAATAGCTATTTGTAGACTAAAAAGTCAATAGTAGCAGGCAGGTTGGAGAAGACAACCAGAAATTTAAATACCACTGAATCAGTTGTAAATTTACTCTTTTTTCCCCTTGGTATCTCCTACCAACTATCCTCAAACCCAAAAGTTGGCATCAGAATGAGTAGCGAGAACTTTAGAAACCTTCTACTTCTGGTTTAAAGAACAAGATACTCAGGATGCAGGAATCTCTCTCTTCCTTTTCTTATTCTGAGTTCTCTTGCACCCCAGCTCCCAGGAAATCCTTTGGTAATCATGTTGAAGCAGTTCCGACAGCCAAGAGGACCCTAGCTCCAAGGGAGGAAGCCTTCCTCTTTCATTGAAGGAATTGTGGTTGTAGGAAGTATATGGCAAGATGGGTTAAACAGAGCCCCTAATTTCTGGCCAGAGCACTGGTAAAGGGCATCACAGAGAATTGGAAGTACCGGACAAATTTATAGAGAGGGAGCAGGCCGGGAAAGAGACCCCTTAGAGTTGTTTTGTGCACTCCTGGACTCGCCCTTGAACTGCATGTGTGTGTGTGTGGATCTGACCATAAGAGTATACACAGATGTTGAGCACTGAAATGCTGATAGACCACCACCTAAGTCCCAGACTGACTAGTAGGTGGAATGTGTGAGACAGATCAAAATAACATTGTGCAAGTTTTGAACGGTTTAGTAGTTTCTCATAAAGTTAAATGTATATTTATGTGAACCAGCAATCTCACTTCTAGGTATTTACCAGAGAGAAATGAAAACTTATCTGTACCCTTGTTTGTGAATTTAAGGGTGGAAGACTAAACTAAAATGGCAGTAGTACCTCAGAGAGTCAGAATTCAAAGCCTGCAGTCAACTGAGTAAATTGCTTGCTACCACAAAAATATCAACACTCTGTAAGATTTTGACAAAATATACTATTAAAAATATACTATTATTTAG
>CM053614.1:42649631-42669274 GCA_028646535.1 Procyon lotor | reverse complement strand
ATATACTATTATTTAGCACATGGAGAACCAGGAAAATGTCAACTCACATGGGCAGAGACAGTCAACAGACACAACACTGAGATGACACAGATGTGGGAATAATCTGAGAAAGATTTAAAGCAGCTATTATAAATATACCGCAAAAGGTTAGGGTGAGCTCTCTTGAAATGAATGAAAAGGTAGACTGTCTCAGTGAAGAAATAGTAAAAGAAAAACCAAATGGAAAATTTGAACTGAAAATACAGTAGCAAAAAACTCATTGGACAAGTACAATAGCAGAATGGAGATGACAAAGAATCTATGAACTTAGAGATCAACAGAAGTTTATCCAGACTGAATAACAGAGAGAAACGTTGAATAAAATAATGAGCAGAGAGTTTCAGGGACCTATGGGATAATACCAGAAGGTCTGACATTTTGTTTCATCAGCCACCCAGCAAAAAAGAAGTAAGAACATACTGTGCAGAAGAAAATATTTGAATCGTCACTGAAAACTTCCCAAATTTGGTAAAAGGCATAAACCTATACACTCAAGGGGTTCAGCAAACCTCAAAACAGGATAAGCCCAATAAAATCCATGTCTAGTTACATTATAATCAAACTGCTAAAACAAGACCAAAACAAAACAAAACAAAACAAAAAAACACCGAAAGCCAAAACCACTAATAGAGGAACTATTTAAATGAATGTGAATTTCTCATCAGTAAAATCATAAAGGCCAGAAGGAAGTAAAACAAATTTAGGCATGGTGGTGGGGAGGGGAGGTATCAGTTCAGAATTCTTTAGTGAAAATGTTCTCCAGATGCTACCTTTTTTTGTTTTTTTGTTTTTTGTTTTTGAAGGGATCTTCTTTCTTAAAGCATTACCCATAATAGGAAATTGTTTTTAGCAATAAAATGGATGGAGCTAGAAAATATCATGCTAACTGAAGTAAGTCAATGAGAGAAAGACAAATACTACTGCCTTTGGGGTGGGGCAGGGAGGCAAACCAGGAAACAGACTCAATTGTAGAGAACAAACTGATGGTTCCTGGAGTCGGGGAGGTTAGCAGGGGATGGGTGAGATAGGTGGTGGGGATTCAGGAGTGCAGTTGCGGTGAGCGCTGGATGTTGTAGGGAGGTGATGAAACACTAAATTCTACACCAGAAACCAATAATACACTGCCTGTTAGCTAACTGAAATTTGAATAAAAATTTGGAGAAAAAAATTGTTTCTAAGAATGCCAGAAGGTTGCACTAGCTGCTTTTGTAAGACACTTGATTTATGATAGGAATATTGACAAGTTCATTACAAATGATAGTTCACTTTCCTTTTTGAATTAAACTTACCAAAAGATGACAAGATGTAAAGTGGTCAGTTAAAATGATAAAATTAGGCAAAAGCTCTCAAATATTTTTAATTTTTTAAAAGATTGTTTTTAAGGTGGGAAAATTTAAATTGCTGTTACTGTGATTTGTTTCTCATTGAGACTTTGAATAATTAGCAATAGTCACAATGAGAGATGAAGAGATTGAGTTGCAGAATATTAGCTAAAACAATATTTAGCATTTAAATGTTTTTAGTAGGTGAGTCATTTAATTTTGCATAACCTTGTGAGTTGGATCAATGTTGTTTATATTTTACAGATAAGGAAATAAAGACATAGATTTTTTTTTTGATGCCATGTTGGAGAAAAGTGATATTAGAATTCAGAATTCTTTTACAGGCAGTCCTTTTTTTTTTTTTTTTTTTTTAAAGATTTTATTTATTTGACAGAGAGAGATCACAAGCAGGCAGAGAGGCAGGCAGAGAGAGAGGGGGAAGCAGGCTCCCTGCTGAGCAGAGAGCCCGATGCGGGGCTTGATCCCAGGACCCTGAGATCATGACCTGAGCCAAAGGCAGAGGCTTTAACCCACTGAGCCGCCCAGGTGCCCATACAGGCAGTCCTTTTGCTACACGTGTTCTCAGCATTTATATTGATATGTCTTTATAAGGCAGTTCATAATTATAACAAACAATGAAATGAGGACCTCTTGATGGAAATGTAATTGATACAATCTGTTTAAAGAATAGTTTCACACTATCTGAATTGAAAAATCATGTATTTTCTGACCTAGCAACTCTTTGTATTTATTCACTTATGTATCTACATTAATGTATATATATGTGTGTGTGTGTATAGATAAAGATATTTAGATGCTGATTGTAACATTGATTATAACTGCAAAAAATGGGGACGCCTGGGTGGTTCAGTCGGTTAGGCATCTGCCTTCAGCTCAGGTCATGATCTTGGGGTCCTGGGATCAAGTCCCACATCAGGCTCCCTACTTAGCAGGGAGTCTGCTTCTCCCTCTCCCTCGCCCTCTGTCTCTCTCTCTCTCTCTCTTTCTCTCAAATAAATAAAATCTTAAAAATTAAAAAATACAAAAAGTGGAAGCAACCTGCTTATCTTTCAGTAGAGGACAGACTAATTTTGATGCATAGAAAAGTACTAGAAACATTGAAGAGTGAGCTCCATATGGAAAGATCACTAAGATGTTAATAAAACAATCACATTCGTATAAATAAAAAAGGATATATTTAAATACAAGCATATATTTTGTCTGGAGGGATAGAATGAAATCTCTTTGTAGCAGGAAATTGTTTTTTGTATTTATTACATACTTCAGTACAGTTAAACTTTCTTTTGGGTACCTGGCTGGCTCATTCGGTAGAGCATGCTGCTATTGATCTTGGGATCATGAGTTCAAGCCCTACATTGAAGGTAGAGTTTGGTTAAAGACAAACCAAAAAAACAAAACAAAACAAAACTAGAAACATAGTTAAACTTTCTTTTACCAGGTATGTGTGTATACACACACACACACACACACACACACACACACACACATTTGTATGTATATAAAGTGTGTGAGTGTATAATGGCTTTTAAAAAATATTTTTTTAAACTTATTTCTCATCAAAACATTTGACATTTTTACTCTTTTGGTATTCAGTATTACCAGTAATAAATGGCATACAAGTATGATTATTGTTCCTTTTACATAACTCTTCTTTCTGGAAATATCTGCTTACCCCCCTTTTAATCCTTGGCATTTTGAAATTTCACTTAGATGTTTCCAGATCTGGGTCTTTTTCATTCAGTCTGCTCTGTACTTGGAAAGCCTTTCATTCCAAAGTTTTGTATGTCATTTAAACTCAGGGACATTTTCTTCTATTTGACAGCTATTTCCTCTTCATCCTTGTCTCTGATCTTGTCTTATGAAACTCCTGATACGCACTATTAGATTTGCTTATGTGTTTTTTTCTTTTGTTTTCCATGTTTCATCTTTGTTCTACATTTAGGGGTTTACCTTGACTTGATTTTTCTGTATTTGCAGTTTCGACCTTATCAGTCTTATCATTTAGTTTACTGTCTGATTTTTCTAAATTTGACAATATATTTTTTTAAAGATTTCTTATTTATGAGAGACAGAGCAGAGGAAGGAGCAGAGGGAGAGGACAAGCAGACCCTGCACTGAGCATGGTGCCTGACATTGGGCTCAGTCTCAGGACCCTGAGTTCATGACATGAGCCAAAACCAAGGAGCCAATCTCTTAACCCACTGAGCCACCCAGGCACCCCTAAATTTGACAGTATTTTTTTTTTTAAAGATTTTATTTATTTGACAGAGAGAAACACAGCGAGAGAGGGAACACAAGCAGAGGGATTGGTAGCGGGAGAAGCAGGCCTCCTGCGGAGCAGGGAGCCCGATGCGGGGCTTGATCCCAGGACCCTGGGATCATGACCTGAGCCGAAGGCAGACGCTTAATGACTGAGCCACCCAGGCGCCCCTTGACAGTATTTTTAATTGCCAGAAACTTTTTCTTATTCTCCATGTGCCCCATTTTCTCCCTGTTAGTGACCTCCTTTATGCATGCAATAGCCCTTCACATCTCTGAGTATGCAAATAAAAATTAAAATTTTAAGTTCTTTTTTTAGCACCATCTGATTCCCCTTAGTTTAGTTTGTTTGGCTTTGTCCACTGTCCTTGATGTTTTCTTTAGATTTCTGGTGATCTGTAGCAGTTGGTTTATATTTATAAGTGAAAGACTAGGTTGATTAATCTAGAATATATATCTAATGAGGATTTCCTTTGTAGTATATAGACTGCCCCCTGCCCCTGCCCCCACTTTCTATGGAATAAGAGGTCTTGAGTGGGGGCTAAGAGGTAACCTTATCCTCAGGCAGACTTCTCCTTCAGGTTTGTAGGCAAAGAGCAGGTGAACAAGCTAAATTGAAAAGGAAGAATTTATCCTGGAGATAGAACATATTAATATTAGCGCAAGCCTTTCTGTTGGAAGAACAGAAGGAGAGAAGGTGGTATCAGCCATAGAAGTGTTAGGAAATGAGGTAAGGGGAATTTTTGGTTGTTATAATAAGTATAGAGCACTACAGGCATTTGGTGGAGAACAGTTCTGGGCCAAAAGGAATTTTTCTTCTCCAAATGCTAATAGTTTCCTGTTTGAGAAATACTGTTTGTTAGTGTATTCCCTCCTGTACCTTTCCTCCACCCCTTCTCCTTCAGTGTCCATCACAAAGAACCAGATTTACCTTGGCCTCTGCGCTCCTTTGTTCAGGCCCAGTTAGGAATGTGTTAGGAATCCTTCCCATGCAGAATACCCACCACTGTCTCTGCAAAGAAATGTGTGGTACTTAGACTAAAAGCAATGCTCCTGTATATAGATTCCTTACTTGCTCTGAATGACTGCACTTTTCTTGATTCCCAGCTTAGATTTTCTCTAGGAATGCTTTGGGAAATACAACTCTGTATTTTTTTTTGAGACTTTAAATATTGATCATAAATTCAAGATTTTGAACAGGGTCAACTCACTTTGGTCATTTCCACTGATATCTACCTGGTTTCCCATCTTATCATCCTGTCACCACCATCAAAGAAAGAGTTAACATTTTACTCCTTTTCTGTACTCCCTCAATGTTAATAATGTACCAGGAGGTATTGTTCTAGGAGTTTTCTATGTATTATTTAGCAGCAACTACCTTGTGAGTTAGATACTGTTGTCCTTTTCCACTTAACAGGTGAAAGAAACTGGGGCAGCTGGGTAGCTCAGTTTGTTATGCCAGGTCATGATCCCAGGAACCTGGGATGAGCCCCACATCAGGCTCCCTGCTGAGAAAGGAGAAGCAGGGAGCCCGATTCTCCCTCTCCCTCTGCCTGCTGTACCCCCTACTTGTGTGTGCTCTCTCTCTGTCAAATAAATTAAAAAGAAAGGTGAAAGTAACTGACTTGGGGATATTAAGTCATTTATTCAGCTTTTTAGGGCTAGTTAAATGGTTAAGTCCAAGCTCTGAAACAATGTATCACCTAGATGCAGTTCCTTCATAGTGTTCTTATCATCCTCAGGCTTTATACACATGTTTACACAATTTGGTCTACTGGTTTGATTTTGTTGAAGAGTATGTCTCTAGTCTCTTCAGCAGGTAACATCATGCCTAGCCTATAAGCCTTCAGCAAATATGTTGATTAAATTATCTGAGCACATTGAGTTCTTTGATTCAGTGTAACTATAACTAAATTAGATTTTCAAGATACTAGTGTGAGAGCTTAGATGTTGACAGTATATTATCATTTTATGGAGAAACGAGTGTTACCAACTTAACATTAATGGTTCACATGCACTCTGCTGTGATGGTTAAGTCATTTGTGTGAAAATAGTTTTGTCACAATTTAAACTTAAACCTGACTTGATCCAAATTTTAGGAGATTTTTTTGGTATCATTTCTTGGAAATATATTTAAAAGATTTTGCTGCTCTCTTGCAACTACATTAGAAGTAGTCCAAATGACTTTTAAGTACCTCCTTTAAAATTATGCTTAATTATTTCCAAAAGCACATAGAAGGAGATTTCATTTTTTATTTAAGGAATTCTATAAATTATCTAGCATGGTTCTGGTAAAATAATTCTTGTTTTTATCTATAAAATATAGCAACAGAAATAAATTTTGACATCTTATGAAAACTTACCTGTCATATTTTCAATGGGACATCTAGTTTGTTGAGACAAATGGGAATGAATATACCACCAAATGTGGTTACAAAGGATTTTTTATATTAAAATAGGCGTGAGGCCCAATTTATTAAGAATAACTCATTTAATTAGTTACAGTTCTAAAACCAGACAGAAATGCTTACATTAAACAATTCTAAAGAGCTTTTGGAACAACATAGGTGGGTAAATACCATTTATTTTATTGTATTTGCCTTATGTACTGAATTATAGAAAGTTAGAAATATATTTATATGAAGAATTACTGAAAAAGCCATTTTGGTAGACTAAGCATTGAAAGAAAACACGTATCTTTATGGTTTATTATGTAATTTGTGGAAAGTTGGTAGGATTACTGCTTTGTAAACTACACCGCATTTTGCTATTTCCAAGTATCGCACAGATGTTTTGCTTATAAATAATAATATATAATTTAAAACTGTTCTTGATTTTAGTAAGAGAAAAATACTACATTTTTATGACTGAAACTGTACTATGAAGAACTTAGCACGTACCAGACTGTGGGATGGTAGCTGGAACTGGAGTTTTGAACAAGACAGAGTTTCTATGCTTATCAGACTGAGAGTTTAGAAAAGAATTATACCTTAAAAAAAAAAAAAATTATACCTTAAACAAATACCAAAATAATTATAGGTTTATCAGAGTTGTAATGTATAGAATACTATGAAATATATATTAGGAGAATTTATCCTAATCAGGGCATAGAAATTCTGTTCCTGAAGGATGATATGAATTAGGTACACAAAAGTGGTTGTACATATGTGCTGATAAGTGGACGGACGACATTGCATCAGGACAGGGATTAGATTGATATAACTAAAGCTGTAAAAGGTGGTGCAGATTGAATCTAGCATTGTATTAAAATGGCTTATGGGCCATAAAATCTACATTTCAGTTACATACACACGTGCAGGAGAGGCTATTGTGGTAGTCTGGGAAAGAAATGATGATGGCTAAGACTCATGAGGGTGGAATGGAATGAAATTGTTAAATTCCACAAATATTTAGGAGGTAGAATCTACCTTTGCCCTAAGTTAGTTTCTTTTCCTACTGTTCCAAATATTTTTGCTGTATTTTTTGTCCAGTTCTTTTCTCTTTATTTTTGTGTGGCTGTACCTTTATTAATACTATTCTACTGTTTCAATAGAGGTTCTAAAGGGTAAGAATATAAGCTCGAGTAGTTATTCTACCATATTTAACTGAACTCTACCACACTGATTTCAAATATCACCTTTTAGCAGATATTAAATCTTGGTTAGCTATCTATCAAGATTTGTCCATTGCCGTGCTAATACTGCACTATTTTAATTTATACTGTTTTTATACTTGATAACACAGGTACTTCCTTTATAGTTGTGTTTTTTTCTAAAGTTATTGGCTAGTTTTACCCATTTTTTCTTTCAAGTAAATTTTGGAATAGCTTTACATAAAATCCTGCTGCGATTTCTGTTAGAATTTATTCATTTTTTAAAAGAAAAATTTGGAGAGAATTATTTTTATAGTATTAAGTCTTCCTATCCCAGAACATAGTCTCTTCATTTATTTATTTTAAATATTCTTTATTATATTTTATAGTTTTTCCCATACCTACCTGGATGAACATTTTTATTTTAGCATTGTTTTTTAATTGTAGATCTTGTTGCTATTGTGAATGGCATATCTTTTTTTTTTTTTTCTCCCCAGCAATGATGTTTTCTGATTGGTTATAACTATTATTTAGGAGCTTTTTTTTTTTCTTTATTGCTCTTATGTCTAATCACTTAGCCACTCTTTTAACTAACTTAAATAATTTTTCAGCTAATTTCCTTCAGACTTTCTGGTAGAATTTATTCTTAAATCTTTCCTAGACTAGGGTCTTTTTAAAAAGGTAGATCTTTTAACATTTTTTTTATTTCTTCTTTTATGATCTATCTCTATCTCCTAAACTTCAGTAGTTGACATTTTCCTAGAAACTCTTTACTTGATTAGATATTAAACATAATTTGTTTAATTCTTTTTAATCTTCTTGATGACTGCAATTATTTTCTCATTGTATCCCTAATGTTACTTGTGCCTTTTCTTATATCAGACTAGCCTAGCCAAGCATTTATCTATTTTTATTGGTTTTTTGAAAGAGCCAGCCTGTTGATCAAATTAAGTTTTTTTTTATTGATTTCTGCTTTCCTTTTGATTAATTCCTTTTTTCTGTTTATGAATTTCCTTCACCATGTAAATTTTGCTCTTTTGTGATCCACAGCATTTTTTTTTTATACTTCTCATTGATGAAATTTCCTAGTGGAGAATTTTTCAGTTTGATCTTTCTGCACATTATAATTTAATCTTTTTCCTTTCTTTTAATCTTTCTTTTCTTCCCCCTCCCACCCCACCCAGTAATTTTGTTTAATTGACAGTTAATGCTTCTGTTTATTGAATTTGGTGAGTCATAGTCATGCTACTAGTTTTCCTAAATGCTCAATGATTCATTGTTTAATTTATAAATGAACAATCTAGATTAATTAATTTTTCTCTCACATAAGAATACAATTTATATGTGTCATTTAACCTAGCTTCTTAATAGAGTCCATCCTATAGTGATCATTATGGAGGAGGAGTGGAACTTGAGGAAACTTACCTTCGAAGTTTTGGGATTTTCTTTTTTTCCTGGAAATCTCAGAGCAAATGGGGATTTTGCTTCTCTGGCACTACAGAGAGCTTCCTATTTTATGTATTAAGCTTTTACATATACTGGAGTTGTTAGGTTTAGTTTGTTTTAATATGTTATAGGGTTAATCTCACTATAATTTTCTCATATTTTCTCATTTATTTTTTCATATGCTTTTAGGATAACTTTGTTAAAAAGAACAATTGCATTTTTTGAGTAGTTCATGTTATTAGGTAACTAATTTATAAAGTTAGACCAGTGATTGATATAGAGGAAACCATTCCTTCACACTGCCCCATAGCATCCCAGTACATGAGGGAGAAAGGGACTATGCCTAGTCAGAACATTATTCATTCTGTTCATGACAGAGTATGGAATGAAAGTGTCAGAGCAGATCCTTGCATGTCAGGGAAGTTGTGTTTCCACATCCTGGTCTAACTGGAGCACCACAGTAGGTTGTTCCATTTATACCTACTGCTTCACCAGTTTCCCCACCAGTTCCTCCCTTTCCTACCAATCAACTCTGAGATGCCCCAAACCCAGATGGTTCCCATTCAGTCATGTAAAAAGAGGAAGACATGGAAGAGACCAAATCCCTTCATCCCAGCTCCCACCTTTGGGATTAAATAACATGGAACAGAGCAGATAAAATATGTTCAAAACCAAGAAGGAAAAAAGCAAGTATTTTTTAGGAAGTGTTGACAGGAATATTAGGAATAACATCTGAATTCAACTCCAGAAAAAAATTGCTATCAAGAAAACAGTCTCAGTGAATGTTCTGAAATTGCCCATAAGAAAGGGCTGGGGAATGATCCTTTAGGCATGCACTCCAGAAGCTTTGGACTCAATGAGGCTTTGGCTGGGCCAGTCTGGATCTGCCCAGCAAGCACACTGCAGTCTGTCTGGCTCAGTCTTCAGTGGGAGTCCTTCCGCACTATCATAGAGTACTCCACAGTTTGTTACAGTGTCCATAAAGCTCTTCAGGGAGGTGGTTGGCATGTTTACTCTTCTAACGAGTGGGGAGGTATGTTACCTGATGGTTGCTGGGGAGACTTTAGGAGATTGGGTTAGGTCTTCAGAGGCTGAGTGTTGTTGCTGAGAGTTACCACTCTGTGCCTTGGCCATGGTGGCCCCCTTGATCAGGGTCTCCTGATAGAACAATACTCTCTGGCTACAGACCCCAGTCTCATACTGGGTCATTTCAGCTGTCCAGCAAAGATAGGGTATAGTGAGAGCTCTGAGTACCCCTTGAAAGGAGTACTAGTGATTCAAAGATCTGGCAGCTAGGAGTGGAAATTCTTGCCCATAAAGAAACAGGGATGCCATTCTCAGCTTGAAATGGAATCTCAGAGGCATGGATGACATCCAGAACTCTCATCCTAGACAGATAGTTGTAGCAGTACTGATTTCCAGCGTTAGCAGCCTTACATCACCAACCTCAAGGGAGCTGGGGTTTATACCAGATATCTTAAAGCTTGAATAGTAGAATATTAGTCACCTCTTTGAAGTCTTTGGTGGCATGGGTCCCAAAGGGACATGAGGTCTCCTTCAAGATTTCCTTGTAAAGCACATGATTTGCTTTTTCCTAAAACTAAATAGCATTGTATATACCAGATTCCTGTAGACATTCACCAGCACAGCATTGCCCTTGGACAGCCAGTTACTGCCAGATGCTGTGACCTCCCCAACCTGTGTAGAACTGCACTGGTTTTACCTACTCACCTGCAGCCCAGGTTTCTTGGAGCTCCCTGGCCATTTCTTTAATGGGAGAACAAGCCAAACCTGGCCTGAAAACCTGTGGGAAAATCTATTGTATTTTTATTAGAACTCCATTAAATGTACCAATTAGTTTGGGAATGCTTGGCAATGTTACAATATTCAAGATCCCTTTTCCAGAATATGGGATATTTGACCGACTTACCAGTGTTTAATTAAATTTCGTATAATCAAGAATCAATAATTTATGATCTTTACAATAACCAAGGGTATATTTTACAACCTCCACCACTTTTCTTCCCACTTAATTAAGCACCAATATAAATATATAGGTACCTCAAGAACCAATTTAAAAAGATTTTCAGTATAACAATTTGATGATATTACATTATTGTTATTTTGTTAGGTGTGCTAACTGTATTTTGGTTACATTGTTTAAAAATAGCCCTGTTCTTTTAGACAAATACTGAAATGTGGTATCTGGGATTTGCTTCAAAGTTATATAAGATAGAGAGTATATAGGTGTGTGAAACAAGATTTGCCGTGAGTTGCTAGTTGATAGAGCTGATAGTTACTGGGTTCATTATATTATTTTGTCCTCCTTTTATAAATGTTTGAAATCATAATGAAAGTTAAAAATAAGGACAAATATGGGGCACCTGGGTGACTCAGTGGGTTAAAGCCTCTGCCTTCGGCTCAGGTCATGATCTCAGGGTTGTGGGTTCTCAGGTTCAAGCCTGCCTCAGGCTCTCTGCTCAGTGGGGAGCCTGCTTCCCCCTCTCTCTGCCTGCTTCCCTGCCTACTTGTGATCTCTCTCCTCTCTGTCAAATAAATAAATAAAATCTTTAAAATAAAAAATAAAGACAAATATAGAACATCAAAGGAAAGGAAAAAATCATCATGAGAAGTAGAGCTAACTAGTTACAGGATCAAAATACTTCTAAAGATTATTGATTCTGTTGTTCTCTACCCACTGAAAGTATACGTATACATTGGGCCCCAAACAAAATTATGAAATCGGCTTTGTTTGTATTCTTCATTTCCTACGTTTCTTTCTTTATTTTAGCATAGTATGGGTTTTCCTTCTCCTTGTTTTAAGAGCCCTTTTTTCTCCTGTTCACATCTTTCAGAATTGTCACTCATTTTACACAGAGTGAATAGGAGGCCTAAAGATGAACTGTCCAGATTAAAGTACAAGAGAATACTTTGGAATTGAGTTCAGGAGTAGAAGTCAGGGAATAAGTCTGATAGAGTGTTGGAAAAATTTTTGAGCATTTGGAAAAATTACAGAAATGTGAAAAGTTTTTTGGAACATTTGGGGGGAAAAAATGTGTAGGATTCCCATATGTTGACTTTATTAAAAATTGCTAGTCTGGAGACAGAGGAAAGTAAAAGCTTAACCCTCAAGTATTCTAACAGAAAATAGATACTGTCTAAAATGGGTAGAAGAAAAAGAAGCAATATTAGCATATTATGCAGAAATACAGATGTGATTAAATGAAACTATAACAAATTCAAAGTAGTTCTGTCAGAGTAGTGTAAGTTGGGAGGGAGGAGGACAGTATGGAACAGAGAACTGCTGTATTCCATCATAAGCCAATTAGTACTGTCTGACTTTCAACAGTGCTTATATTTTATTTTAATAAAAATCAAAAAAATGTTAAAAACTGCAATTTTAGTAGACACTCCAAAGAAACATCAAGAGGAGACAAAACTAATAAAATTAATCTGAATAATATTATGATATTGAATGCAGTAGGAGTCTAGCTTCACTCTTGCATATTCACATTCATATTCTGTTCTCCCAGTACCATTTGTGGAAAAGACTATTCTTTCTTCTGTTGAATTGTCTTGCCACCCTTGTTGAAAGTTGGTCGACTTTAATAAATATATAGATTTATTTCTGGTCTGTAAGTTGTTTTTTGTTTTTAAGATTTATTTATTAGAATGGGGAGGGGCAGAGAGAATCTTCAAGCTGACTCCCTGCTGAGTGTGAAGCCTGATGCAGGGCTCGATCCCATGACCATGAGATCATGACCTGAGCTGAAACCAAGAGTCAGATGCTTAACTGACTGAGCCACCCACGTAGCCCTGGATTCTTTTAAGTTTTATGTCTCTTGTGTATGCTAGTACCACACAGTCTTGATTACTGAAGCTTTTTAGTCAGTTTTGAAATTAAGTGTGAGTCTTCTAACATTGTTCTCTTCGAAGATCGTTTGCCTTTTCTGGGTCCACTGCATTTTCCATATGAATTTTGGTATCAGCTTCTCAATTTCTGCAAAAAAGGGGGAGAGTGCAGTAGAGATTTTGACAGGGATTGCATTAAATTTGTAGATCAATTTGGGGAGTGTTGCCATCTTAACAATAGTAAGTCTTCCAATTCATGAATATAGGATATCTTTCTATTTATTTTAGTCATCTTTGATTCTTTCAGTGATGTTTTACAGTTTCAGTGTTCAAATCTTATCCTTCTTTTGTTGCATTTATCCCTAATTATTTGTTTTTGAGCGGTTGTAAGAATGTTTTCATAATTTCATTTTCAGATTATTCATTGCTAGTATTTAGAAATATGTTTGATTTTTGTATTTTCATATTGTATCCTGCAACTTTTCTGAACTCATTCTAATAAATTTTTGTGTATTCTTAGGATTTTCTATATACAAGGTCATGTCATTTGCAAAATGAGATAATTTTACTTATTCCTTTCCAATGCCTTTTCTTGCCTAATTCCCTTAGCTAGAATCTCCACTATAATGTTGAGTAGAAGTGGCAAGAGTAGACATCCTTGCCTTGTTCCTGATCTTATGGAAAGGTATCCAGTCTTTTACCACTAAATATATATGAGTTATAGATTCTTCATAGATACCTTTCATCAAGTTTAGGAAATTTCCCTTCTATTCCTAGTTTATTGAATGTTTTTATCATGAAAAGGGTTTGAGTTCTGTCGAATGCTTTTTCTGTGTCCATTGAGATACCATGTAGTTGTTTGGGTTTTTTGTTCTATTAATACAGTATATTACACTGATTTTCATTTCTTGATGAACCATTCTTGCATTTCTGAGATAAGCTGTACTTGGCCATTGTGTACAATCCTTTTCATATATGGCTGGATTCAGTTTGCCAGTATTTCATTAAAGATTTTCGCATCTATATTTACAAAGGATATTGGCTATAATTTTCTTGTGATACCTTTTTGTGGGTTTAGTATCAGGATCTCATAGAATAATTGGGAAGTATTCCTTTTTTTTTTTTGAAATGTTTGTGAAGTACTGGTTTTAATTCCTCTTTAAAGTTTGATGTAATTTCAAAATTTTAATTTTAAATTAAATTTTAACAATTTTAAAATTGTTCTATCTACTTTAAAGTTTGATAGAACCAGTGAAACCATCTGGTGCTGAGCTTGTGGGAAGTTTGTTGATTACCGATTCATTCTCTTTACTTTTTTATAAAAGTCTATTAAAATTTTGTATTTCTTCTTGAGTAATGTTTTATATTTAAAAAAATATAAAGCAAGTGTAAAGTGGTAAGTATGTATAAGGTAGTCTAATAAAGCCCAAATTGTGTATAAAAATGTGTCCTCCTGATTCATGGGAATTCAGTCTGAAACTTACCATTTAACAATTCAGTTTTTTAAAACAAGACTTTTCAAAAGAGTATTGTTAATGTCTTTTTATTTGAACTATTTTAAATATATCAAATATTTTATATTGTATTTCATAATGGGTTGGAATTTAAGGCTTTGGTTGTTTTTTGTTTTTGTTTTTGGTTTTTTTTTATTGCTTTTATCTCAGCAGCAATGCAGCAAGTGTTGGATAACCTTACGGAGCTGCCCTCATCTACAGGAGCAGAAGAAATAGACCTAATTTTCCTCAAGGGGATTATGGAGAATCCTATTGTAAAATCACTTGCTAAGGTATAGTGGTTTATTCATAAGCTTGCTAAATTATTTTTAAAATTGTCTTTACAGAGGTCTTTTCGATACTACTGTGTCAGAACTCGATATGCCTTTGGCTTAGTTAGCACATAATAACACTTAACACGTAATGAAATCTTCGTGCACGTGAAAATCAGACCACTTTTGCCTTTCTTGTGCTTACTCTAAATACAAGGTAAAATAACTCTTAGTTTTAGCCTAACGCATTTAAAGTTTTAGGGAAATTGTAACTGAACAGTCATATTATAATAGGACTTATGAAAAAGATCCTGGTACTATCCATTTCAAGAACAGCAAACTACTGATTTTCTTCTTTTATATTAGACTGTGTACCCGTTTTTCATTTCGGTTCTTAATTTCCTATACCTAGTACTTTCTGAAATCTTGTTTTCTCTTGGATAGCTTTGGTTTTTTAAGTCTGTTTCTGTAATCAGCTCTCTAGTAGTCTCCTTAACTCATCCATAAATATAATAGCTTTTACAGCTATTCTTAGTCCATTTTTATTTCACTTATATTAATTTCCTGTATTAGTTTTTATAAACATCACTAAAACTTGGTGTGTTAACTACTTCACAACCCTGTTTTCCCATTTTTCAGCATTCCTTCAAATGATTCTTGCTTTCAGAAACATGTGCCACTTGTCCTCTCTGGCCTTTCCTTCATGTAGTCATCTTGTCTTTGCATATGCTTTTTGCACTCCCAGTATGTTGATTTCACCCTTTCCCATAGTAGTTTTTAACCACAGTCTATTAGTTTTTTTCTTCTCACTTGTGAAAAATCATACCTTTTACAAAGTTTTCCATTTCTAAAAGTGAGTCAATGATGCAGATTCTTCATTTTATTCACAAACCTAATCATTCTAAGATCACATGATATAAAACCTTTGGCTCCTAAGTAAAAACTAATCTAGATGTATATCAATGAACTGGAATTTTAGTCATTTTTTTTTTTTTAAAGATTTATTTATTTGAGAGAGAACATGAGTGTGAGCCATGGGAGGTAGGGGAGGCAGAAGGAGAGGGAGAGAAAATCCTCAAGCAGAGTCCTTGCTGAGCACAGAGCCTGATGCAGGACTCCATGCAGGACCCTGAGTTCATGACCTCAGCTGAAACCAAGAGTTAGCTCCTTAGCTAACTGAGCCACCCAGGTTCCCCAATTTTAGTCGTTTTTTATTGCAGTTTTTCCAAAGTCTATTAGATAGTCCTTTATCTTAGTAGTAATATTAGAGGATATGATTTACTTTCAAATTCAAGCTTCTTGTCATAAATACCAATTACCATACAGTGTCAAAGTAAATGCTTCAGGGTCTAGTTAAGCATGTATTAACTAGCTCACCCTTAGCTCTAAGTGGTACTTTTAAAATAGTTTTTGACTCTTCCGTTGATATCATAATGTTGGTTGTCAGTTTTTATCATCAATATCTATTACACCCGTGTCCCCATGTTTATTCAATTTATCATCTTTGATCTGTAGATTTAGAAACTAAGATAATAAGGCATTTTATAGTATGTTTATAATTCACAGAGGTCTTTAAAATATATTGTTTTGTCTTCACAGCAACTTGATGAATTGAAAATCTAAGTAGAAGAATTATTTATCTAAGGTCACCGTTCTAGTAAATTGACAGAGATGAGGTTTACACCAGGTTTTCTTTCTTCAAATTCTGTGCTCTTTCTACTATAGCACAGGTTTTGTGTGCGTGTGTATTCCTAAGAATTTTTGTAGATAAAAAATTATTTTCTGGCTTTTCTGCTATTGATATCGGCCTTATAGAGGATTATCTTGTTCATTATTCTTTATTATTCTTATTCATTATTCTTTTGGGATGACTTTTGAGCAGCTCAGGTGCTAGTGTAATCTTCTGATGATAAAAATGAAATTAAGGGGGCACCTGGGTGTCACAGTCAGTCAGGTGTCCAACTTGGTTTTGACTCAGGTCATCATCTCAGTGTTGTGAGATTAAGCCCCACATAGGGCTCAGCTCAAAGTCTTTTGGGGATTCTCACTCCTCCTTCCTCTGCCCCTCGCACTCATGCATGCTCACTCTCTCAAATAAAGAAATTTTTTAAAAAATGAAATTAAGAACAGAATCGACCAGTAGTATCCACCGTTCAGGCAGTTTCTCAATAAATAGAAACAGTGATAGCTTAGTATTCCCGCAGTGAAAGAAAAGAAATCCCAAGAAAGAGATACTGAGTCACAGCAGGCTAACCCTCTCAGTACCCAATACCCTCCCAGTACAACAAGTAGAAAAAAATGGTTAAGTTACTAAGGAAACAGAGTGGCATATGTTACTAGTCACATGGAGAGGCAGGAACATGTAACTAATAATCATAAGGAAAAATAACAGAAGCAGTTCCATAGATGGTCCTTTTATTAGAGTTTATAAACACATTTTAAAATAATATATTAATATATTTCAAGAGTAGAAAATAGAAAATGAAGACATAAAATATTACTAGGAAATAGAAATCAAAATTAGAATCAAAATCAGTCAGGTAGTCATTTGTTCTTTCAGATTCCACATATAAGTGAAATCATGTGGCATTTGTCTTTGTCCGACTTACTTACCATAATACCTCTTAGATCCATCTGTATTTTGCAAATGGCAAGATCTCATTCTTTTTTATGGCTGGATAATATTCCATTGTGTATGTATGTATATGTATATATATGCCACATCATCTTTAAAGATTTTATTTATTCAGAGAGAGTGCATGAGCCGGGGCAGAGTGGGAGTGGGGGAACAAAGGGGGAGGGAGGGGGCGAGAATCTTAAGTTGACTTTTCACTGCCCCAATGCATGGCTCCATCCCACAACCCTGTGAGCCAAAACCAAGGGTCAGGAACTTAAACCAACTTAGCCACCCAGGTGCCTGCCCCCCAAATCATATTTTTAAAACATTTTGCTTTTGAAATATACTTGATACAAAATATTATATTAGTTTCAGGTGTACAACATAGTGATTTGACAAGTCTCTACATTATGCTGTGCTCACCATCTGTCACCATATAACACTATTTCAGTACCATTAACTGTTTTCTCATACTGTACCTTTTGTCCACATGACTTATTATTCCATAATTGAAATTCTCTGTCTCCCACTCCCCTTCAACTGTTTTGCCCATCCTTCCCCTTACTTCCCCTCTGGCAATCATCAGTTTTCTGAGTATTTATGGATCTGTTTCTGGTTTTGTTTGTTTATTTTGTTTTTTAAGATTCTACATGGAAGTGGGGGCACCTGGGTGGCTCAGTGGGTTAAAGCCTCTGCCTTTGGCTCAGGTCATGATCTCAGGATTCTGGGATCGAGCCCTGCATCAGGGCTCTGCTCTGCTCAGCAGGGAGCCTGCTTCCTATTCTCTCCATGCCTGCCTCTCTGCCTACTCGTGATCTCTCTCTCTCTCCATCAAATAAATAATTAAGTTCTTAAAAAAAAAAAAGATTCTACATGGAAGTGAAATTATATAGTTTTTGTCTTTGTCTGACTTATTTCACTTAGCATAATACCCTCTAGGTGCATCCAGGTTTTGCACATGGCAAGATCTCATTCTTTTTTTATGGCTGAATATAGTCCATTGTATATATACCACACCTTTATTGATTAATTTATCAGTGATGTTTGGGTTGCTTCCATATCTTGGCTATTGTAAATAATTCTGGCATAAACATAGGGATGCATATATCTTTTTGAATTAGCCATTTGTTTTCTTTAGGTAAATGCCCAGTAGTGGAATTAATAGATTATGTGGTATTTCTGTTAATTTTGTGAGGGATCTCCATACTGTTGTCCACAGTGGCCTGCATCAGTTGCATTCCCACCGGCAGTGCAGAAGGATTCCTTTTTCTCCACATCCTTGCCAACACTTATTTCTTGTCTTTTTGCTTCTAGTCATTTTGGTAGGTGTAAGGTGATGTCTTGTTATGGTTTTGATTTGTATTTTCCTGACAATTAGTGAGGTTGAGCATCTTTTCATGTATCTGTTGGCCATCTGTATGTCATCTTTGGAAAAATGTCTGTTCAAGTCCTCTGCCCATTTTTTAAGTCAGGTTATTTGTTTTTTTGGTATTGAGTGGTAAGAGTTATTTATATATTTTCTATATTAACCCCTATAGGATATATCATTTGCAAATATTTTCTCCCTCTTAGCAGGTTTCCTTGTCATTTTGTTGATGGTTTCCTTCATTGCAAAAGCTTTTTACTTCTTTTTACTTTGGTGTAGTCCCAATATACCACATCATCTTTGTTCATTTATCTATCAGTGGACACTTGGGTTGCTTTCATATCTTGGCTTTTTTAAGTAGTACTGCAAACAAATATAGAGAACAAACTGGTGGTTGCTGGAGGGGTGGTGGGTAAGGGGGTGTGTGAAATGGATAAGGGAGATTAAGAGGTACAAATTTCAGTTGTAAAAAAATAGTCCTCGAGATTAAAAGCACAGGGAATATAGTCAATGATATTGAAGTAATGTACGGTGACAGATGGTGACTGTATTTATCACGGTGAGCACTGAGTAATGTGTAGATATGTCAAATCAATGTACACCTGAAATTAATGTAACACTGTATGTTAGTTATACTTTAAAAAACAATCAAATGGATATTCAGGGACTCAAAAATATAATATCTGAAATTAAATGCTCATCTGATGGGGTTATAGATTAAACATTGCAGAGAAGGGGATCCATGGATTTAAAGACAGTCCAGTAGTAAGCATCTAAACTGAAACTCAGTAGCAAGTATGGAAAAAAACAGAAGAGAGAATAGGAGGCATACTCAAAAGGCTTGATATACGTGTAATTTGTATCCCAGAAAGAAAGAAGGGGTAAATGGGACAGAAGAAATAGTTGAAGATACCGTAGCCAAAAATGTTCAAAACTGATGAATAACATCAACTTATGATCTAAAAAGCAAAGCGAACCCTTCTGCAGGAAAAATATAAAGAAAAACATTCTCTGGAACAACATAGGCAAATTCCTGAAAGTCAGAGACCGAGTGAATATTTGTAAAGTAACCATAGAAGAATACTCTGAAAGAGAAACAATCAGACTAATGGTTAGCAATAAAACAGGAACTATATACGTCAAAACAGAGTGCACTGAGATCATTAAAGTTTTGAAAGGAAAACACTGCCAAACTTGAATTTCCTTTCCGGCAAAAATACCTTCAAAAATGAAAGCAAAATAAAGTTTTTTACTTTTAGACAAATGAAATCTGAGAAACATAATCTCTGTTTATTCTATAAGAAATGCAAAAGGAAGTTTTTCTGGCGGAAAAAATGACAAAGAAAAGGGAATACTAATGATAA
>CM053614.1:42627365-42649131 GCA_028646535.1 Procyon lotor | reverse complement strand
AAAAGTGAACTATGTGAAGATCATAGCCTAAAAGGAGGGAGTGACTTAATAAGTCAAACAATTTTAAGATTCTTTCGTTGTTCAGGAAGTGGTAAAAGAAATGGCTTACAGTGTATAAAAAGTCAGGGATGCATACTGATATCTCTCTAGGGTACCATGAAAACTAAAGTTACAAGAATGAATAAAGTTCATCTAAGCCATAAGGAAGAAAAAATAGTCTTGAATTACCATCACAAGTTAGCAAAATATAGGATGGGAAGGCAAACATCTTCAGACATGGGATAGTAGGCAGCCAGGACTGTGATCCCTGACAGAAAGGAAACAAAGTGAGCATTATGAAATTGAGGATAGTTTTCAGGCTGCAGTAAAGAATGGAAATACAAACAGGCCAGCAGTCTTCATAGAGGACGGGATTTGAGGAGATGGAGATGCCTGGAATTTGTGTGGCAAAATATCTGGGAGAAGAAAGCTGAACACAGAAAGGACTCTGGAGATCTGCCCTCAAATCTTTGGCTGAGCACTGACCTATATCTGTATGAAGTAGGCCTCTCGAGTTCTAGAGAAGATACCCTGGAAAGCACTTTAGGCCAAACAGTTTCCAGAGATGATGAAGTATGGAGAATAGTTTGCATTCCCACTACAGAGTCGAGAGTCCTCATACTACACAATACATGGGGCAGATTCACCCCAGTTTTTTTATAGCAAACCAAAGCAGAATTTAACTAATATTCAAAACAGAGTTAATTTGAAAAATCCCCCAAGTATCTGGAAATTAAACAACATACTTCTAAATAGCCACAGGGCAGAGAAGAAATCACAAAGAAGCAAACAAAAAAAAATGTTCTGAACTGAATGAAAAGGAAAATATGTGTCAAAGCAATGCTTGGAGGAAAATGCTATAATTAGAAAAGAACAATATGTAAATCAATCACCTAAGTGTTCACCTTGAGAAAATAGAAAAAGAAGAGCAAATTAAATTCAAAATAAGCAGAAAGAAGTAATTAATAAAAATAAGACTAAACATATAAAAGGCAAATAAAAGTCGGTATAACTTTAAATATATCAATAAAATCAGTTATCCTGTTGCTAGACCCAAATTACCAGGATCAGAAATGAAGGAGAGGACATCATTACAAATCCAACAGACGTTGCAAGAATAATAAATATTATGAACAACTTTATGACAATAGATATGACAACTTAGATGAAATTGACAAATTCCTTAAAAGACACAAACTAACGCCTCCGTAAAAAGAGACAACCTGAATAGCTGGTTTTTTTTAATTGAATATTTGCAGTTCCACTTGATTTCTTCCAGAAAAAGAGGAAGAGAAGGAAACATTTACTATTTTATGGGGCTTAGTGTTACCCCTAGAGCAAAGCCAGCTATAGACATTTCAAGAAAGGAAAATTGCAAAATAGTATCCCTCATGAACATAGACTTCAAGTTTTTAAGATAATACTAGCAAATCAAATCCAGCAACATACAAAAAGAATAATATTCCATTATCAAGTGAGTTTTGTCTAAAAAATGCAAGACTGCCTTAATATTTGAAAACCAATAAATGCCACCATTTTGTTGATATAATAAAAGTCTTGTGATTGTGCTGATAATCGCAGGAAAAGCATTTTATAAAATTGAACATTCATTCTTGATAAAAACTTGGTAAACTGGGAAGTTGCCTCAACCTGATGGACATCTATTAAAAAACTGCAGTTAACATTATAATTCATGGTGGAAAATAGAAAGCTTTCTCTCTGTGATCACTTCTGTTCAGCCTTCATCATTTCCGTTCACTTTTGTCCCTGGGGTACTAGCCAGTACAAAAAGGCAAGGAAAAGTAGATAAATAAAAGGCATACAGTTTGAAGAAGAAAAATAAACTATCTTTATTCAAAGATGACATTATTGTTCATATTTAAAATCCTAAAAATTGATCAGAAGGAAGAAACACAAACAAACCTAGAACTAACAAGTGAGTTTAACAGGGTCATAAAGATATAAGATCAATCTACATGAATCAGTTATATTTTTATAAACTTGTTAAAGAAATAGGGGTTAATTTAACCATATGTGCTAGACCTATCCACTAGAAACTTAAAAAAAAAAGCTGATCCCCAAACTGATCTGTAGATTGAGTAGAATCCCAGTCAGAATTTCAGGCTGACATACTGATACTGAAATTTATGAAGGACCTGAACTAACCAAAACAGTTTTGAAAGAGAAGAAAATTTGATGCTTTCTATGATAGGCCAGATTTCAAGGATTACTATTACCCTACAGTAAAGAAAACACTGTAGTATTGGCTTATAAATCAGTGGCACAGAACAGAGCCCAGAAAGAGACCACTATATGTTTGGTCAACTGGTTTTTATTAATAGCACCATGGTAATTCAATGAAGAAATAATAGTCCTTTTAATAAATGTTGGAACAATTTATTATTCATATGCAAAAAAATGAACATCATCTTTTCCTCACAATATAAACAAAATTACCTCAAAATAGATCATACATCTAAAAGTAAGAACTAAAATTTTAAAACTTTTAAAAGAATACATAAGGAAATACATAAGGAAAGAATACATAAGGAAAAACTTTGCAACTTTGGGTTAGAGAAAGATTTCTTAGGTAACGCATAAAAAGCATGAAGCATAATGAGGGGCACCAGGAGCGCCTGGGTGGCTTATTGGGTTAAAGCCTCTGCCTTCGGCTCAGGTCATGATCTCAGGGTCCTGGGATCGAGCCCCACATCGGGCTCTCTGCTCAGCAGGGAGCCTGCTTCCCCCTCTCTCTGCCTGCCTCTCTGCCTGCTTGTGATCTCTCTGTCAAATAAACAGATAAAATCTTTAAAAAAAAAAAAAAAAAAATGAAGCATAATGAAAAATTTGACTAATTAGATTTTATCAAAATTTAAAAACTTTCTACTTTAAAAGATACCATTAAGAAAATAAAAAGCAAGCTATAGATTGGGGGAAAATGTTTGCAAAATATAAAAAGGCATACTTCATTTTATTGTGCTTCTCTTTGTTGTATTTCTTGGATACTATGGTTTTTGGTGGGGTTTTTTGTTTTGTTTTGTTTTGTTTTTTTAGTTGAAGGTTTGTGGCAACCCTGCTTTGAACAAATCTATCATTACTATTTTTCCAGCAGCAATTTTTCACTTCGTGTTTCTGAGTTACATTTTGGTAATTCTCACAATATTTTCACCTTTTCATGATATTGGAATTGCTGCAATCTCATAATAAACCTTTTAATGGGTGAGGAGTTTTGTTTTATTTTGTTTAAGAGAGAGTGTGCGTGCTCTTGAGCAGGTGGGAGGGGCAGAGGGAGAGACTCTTAAGCAGGCTCCATGCTGAGTGTGAACCTGACACAGGGCTCAATCTCATGACCCTGAGATCATGACCTGAGCTGAAATCAAGTTGGGCACTTTACCAACTGAACCGCCTGTCACCCCAAATGAGGAGTTGTTTCTAGCGGGTGAGCAAAGACAGTGATTTTTTAAGTTGGAATCTACTTTTGATGAGGATGCTATGAAGATTATTGAAATGACATCAGTGGATTTGAAATGTTACATAAACTTGGTTGATAATGCAATGGCAGGGTTTGAGAAGATTGACTCTAAGTTTTGACAGAAGTTCTACTATTGGGGAAAAACTGTCAATCTCCTGCTACAAAGAAATTGTTCATAAAAGGAAGAGTCCATTGATGCAGCAGACTTCATTGTCTTATTTTAAGAAATTGCCACAGCAACATCACCCTGATCAGATGGAGCCATCAACGTTGAGGTGCAACCCTCTTTCAACAAAAAGGTTATGACTTGCCAAAAGCTCGGGTGATGGTTAGCAGTTTTTAGCAATATGGTAATTTTTAATTAAGGTATACACAGTGTTTTTCAGACACAATGTTATTGCAGTTAGTGTAAACATAACTTTATATGCACTGGAAAAAACAAAAAATTCATTGACTGACTTTATTGCAACATCCTTTCTTTGCAATGTTCACTTTATTTTGGTGGTCTGGAACTGAACCTGCAATATCTCTGAGAAAGTCTGTATCCTAAAAAGGAAGTTGTTCATTCATTGCTGGTAGCAATGCAAATAGTACAACTACTTTGGAATACACTTTGGTAGTTTCTTACAAAGCTAACATAGTGTTACCAAACAATCCAACAGTTGTACTCCTTGATAGTTACCCAAGGGAGTTTACAATTTATGTCCATACAGAAATCTACCTGTGAATGTTTATAGCATATTTATTCATAATTGTCAAAACCTGGAAGCAAACGATGTTTTTTTTTAAAAGGAGCAAAGATAAAGTGTGATACATCCATACAGTGGAATATTATCAACAGTAAAAAGAAATGAGCTATCAAGCTTCAAAACAATATGGAGGAACTATAAATACATATTGGTAGATGAAAGAAACCATGCTGGAAAAAGTATATATGGTATGATTCCAACTACATTCCATTCTCTGGGAAAAGCAAAAGTTATAGACAGTACAGAAGAATCAGTAGTTGCCAGGGTTTGGGGGAGTACAAGGGAGAGATGAATAGGTGAAGCATGGAGCATTTTTAGGGCCGTGGGACTATTCTGTATGATTCTGTAAAGGTTTTACAGATGGCATTATGCAGTTGTCAAAACCCATGGAACTGTACAACATTTAGAGGGCATCTTAATGTAAACTATAGTCTTTAGTTAATAATAGTGTATCAGTTTGGTTTATTAATTATAACAAATGTATCATACTAATGCAGGATGTAAATAAGAGAAACTGGAGTGAGGCAGATACATGGAAATTCTCCATACTTTCTGCTCAAATTTTCTATAAATTTAAAATCATACTAAGTCTATAGTTTATATCAGTGTTCATACTTCGTGTTGTATCTGTGTGTCTATGGATTTTAACAAATATATAATGACATGTAATGTTTTTGTCCAGTTTTGGCATTAGAGTAATGCTGTCCCTATAGAATGAGTTAAGTCTCCTGGAAGAGATTGTAGAGAATTGGTATAATTTCTTCTTTAAAGGTTTGGTAGAATATACCAGTAAGTTCCTGTGGGCCTGGTGCTTTCTATTTGGAAAGGTTATTAATTATTGATTTGATTTCTTTAACAGATACAGTACTCTTCAGGTTATCTATATCTCCTTTTATGAGTTTTGATGAATTGTATATTTAAAGGAATTGGTCCATTTCATATAGGTTATCAAATTTGTGGACATAGTATTGTGACATAGAATTGTGCGTAGTATTCTTTTATTATTCTTTAATGTCTGTAGCATCAGTAGTGATGTCCCCCCCTTTCATTTCTGTTATTAATCTCTGTCTTCTCTTTTTTCTTAGTTAACCTAGCAAGAAGTTTTATCAATTTTATTGTTTTCAAAAAACCAGCTTTTGGTTTCATTGACTTTTATTGACTTCCTGGTTTCCCTTTCATTGGTTTCTGCTTTAAATTGGGTTATTTCTTTTCTTCTCCTTACTCTAGATTTAATTTGCTCTTTTTTTCTCGAATTTATAAGATGTAAGTTTAGATTCTCGATTTTAGGTATTTTTTCTTTTCTAACTGTGCATTCAGTGCTATAAATTTCCCTTTAAACACTGCTTTTGCTGCATCCCACAAAATTTGGTAAGTTGTATTTTCATTTGGATCACATATTTTTAAATTTTTCTTAAGACTTCTTCTTTGACCCACGTATTATTAGAATTTGGGGACTCCTGGGCAACTCAGTTAGTTAAGCAACTGCCTTTGGCTCAGGTCATGATCCCAGGGTCCTGGACTCAAGCCCTGCATCTGACCCCCTGCTTAGTGGTGAGTCTGCTTTTCTCCCTTCCTCAGCCCCTCCCCTAACCCATACTTGTGCGCTTGTGTGCTCTTTCTCTTGAATAAATCCTTAAAAAAAAGAGAGAAAAGGTGTTGCTTTGTCTCCAAGTGTTTTGGGGTTCTCTGGCTGTTTTTCTATTATTGAGTTATGGTTTGATTCCATTGTATTCTGAGAGCATACTTAATATGATTTTTATTTTTATAAACTTTTTAAGATATGTTTTATGGCCTATACTGTGGTCTGTCTTGGTAAATATTCCACGTGAGCTTCAGATGAATGTTTACTTTGCTCACTAGTATGTTCCCACCAGAAAAAAAAATGTATGAGAGTATCTGTTTTTTACTGTATTCTCACCACCATGTTATGTGAGCAGGATTTTTATCCCTGCCTCAAGGATGAAAAAAAAAAAAGGAATATTGTACTATAATTTTAGTTTGTACTTCTTATGAAGGTGGTTGTGTATCTTTTCATATGCTTAAGAGGTATTTGAAGTTTCTTTTCTCTATATTTCTTGTTCATATTATTTGCCAATTTTATGTTGATCTTTTTCTTATTGGTTTATAGAAGTCCTTTATGTAGGGGCGTTTCAGTGGCTCTGTAGGTTAAGCCTCTGACTTCCTCTCAGGTAATGGTCTCAGGATCCTGGGGTTGAGTTGGGCTCCCCACTCACTGGGGAGTGTGCTTGTCCCTCTTCCTACCCCTGCTAGTGCTCAGGCTCTCTCTGTCTCTCCCTCTCTCTCAAATAAGAAGTCCTTTATGTATAAGAAAACTAGCCTTTTGTCTACAATATGATTTGTAAGTGTTTTAACCCTAGTTTGTCATTTGTATTTTGACTTTGCTGATTTTTGACAAGAAATTTAAAGTTTTAAATGTAGTTAATTTTATTGGGCCTTTTTTGTTTAATTTATAGCTTTCAGATTTTGCAACATAAGTTAGAAAGGTCTTTCCCACTCAGAGATTATAAAAGTATTCTTTTATATTTTCTCTGAATACTGTTAAAGCCAAGCTTAAAAAAAAAAAAAAAAGGTCTTTTTCATTTTAAAAATTATAACAGATTCCCATTTCTAGTTTTTGGCATCTGTGTGGTTCTCTTTTTCTACAGATAACTCTAAGAGTAGCTCGGCAATGTTATTTAGAAGATCCCTGAGTACTTCAGTATATAATTTATCTAATCTAAGAATATGAACCCTTTTGTTAACTAGATTTCTGACAATTTCTTTACTTATTAGAGAATTCAATTCTAATTTATTTATACTTATTTCATCCATTTTTTTTTTGTTCAGAGCAAATCTCATTCTCTTTGATATAATGTATGCAGAAGCAAAATAGAAATTGACTTTTCTATTCCCTGTCTCATTTCTCTTTTCTGCTCAAATTATTTATTTTTGGCTGTTTGTGGGCTTCTCTTGATCTTTCTCTTCCTATACTCTTTAGAAGGGGATGACTCTGACCACAGCAAAACTTACTTCCCCTTTACTTATCTTTTTCAAGAAACATTTAATGAGCAACTACCACAAACTTAGTCATATTCAAAGATAGAAACAAAATTTATGATATTTTGGTCCTTTTGAGGATGAAAGGCAAGGTTTTACGCATAATGATAATAGTATTAGGTATAATAAAATCAATAATAGTGCTTGTCACTTTAGTTATAGCCCACAACTTGTTAAACCTCTTTTTGTTTTGTTTTGTTTGCAAGCATAATTGGTCTTTGTCTAGAAGAAATACCTAGAAGTCCTGAAAGAACTTTTTCTTCTCTTCAGCTCATTTTTCTAAGGTGCAGTGGTAAATAGGATTCTCAGAACTAGACATCCAAGAAGGTTAGGCCATATTTGTATCAGTTCCAAGTGTTCTATGATGCCAGTCATAGCATGTTCTTTCAACCACTTGCGGCAGGTGGAATATGTTTTTATTAAGTTATGGTAGCTTTCTAATAGTGTCTTAAGGGAAACTAGACCCATTTATTCCAATAGCTTATGATTCATCTGTCTTTCTGGCCAGTTTTCAGTATTTCCTTTGTCCTTTTTTTTTTTTTTTTTTTTTTTTTTGGTCTTAACAGTTAAATTCAAGTTGGCACTTGCCTCTTAAAATCTACTAAATAAATTGTAACTTTAAAGTGAATAGAGGTCCCAACTTCTTTCACAGTGTCTTTGAGCTTAAAAATCTACATACTAACAAATACTTTCTTGGAAAAAGTAAAGTTGATCTTGATAGAAGCCAACTATATTTTAGAAATTGACTTTCTGTGTTACGTAGTTATAGCTGCAGTTTCACTAAAAAGCCTTTTTTTTTTTTTTCTGAGAATTTCTTACTGTGTAGTGAGATTCTTTCCTACTGTAGCACCAGTCTGTGGGGTATGTTTGTTTTTGTAACATAATTTTGCCCTCCTACTTGACTTCCTCTTTCTGGTGAGTCTTTCCACCTTCCCATGTGTCCACACACAATTTGGGAGCAATAAGGTAGATGAACATAGGAACAAAGGGAGCTATATTAGAGTTCTCAGGTCAATGATCATTTCTGTCTCTTTACTTGTCCAAGTGTCTGAATTGAATTGATATGTTACATGACCATAGGATGTTATAGAAAATATATTGACAAAGTACCTGAAGATTGTAAGGCATTCATTATCTCTTTCCTGGAGAAACAGGTGGTGTTTTTAGCTCTTACTTGGAGCAGAGGGGTACAGGTTGAAGGGATACATGGAATTTTGAACCACAGGAGTAAAAAATAACTTTGAAGATAGATGCAGTAGAACAGAATAACACATCTGGACTAGAAGAGAATGCTAAGAAGCAACAAATCAACCAGCAGTCAATGAGAGCCTATCTCGCAGTTAAAAGAATTAGAATAATGTATCATATAAGAGATGGAATAATTAACCACAGTATATTTCAGTGACTGTCTGTATAGTGATGAAATAAAATAAGCTTTAGTAGGTAAGCATTCAAGCCTTGGTATTAGACTACCTGACTCTGCCACTTATCAGTAGTGTGGATTCAAGCAAATCACTTTATCTTATTCTACATCAGCATCTATGTCTATAAGGTGAGGATAACAATACACCTACCTTTGCTTAATATACACCTACTCACTCACACAGCACTGAGAATATAGTTCCTGACACATACACAAAAAGCTCACAATAAATGTTCAGCTTCTTTACTTCCTTTCTTTCCCTAAACTTTCATATACTATCATAAGAGTAATAGAGTGTTGCAAGGTTAAAGATGCTAAATTAAATATTTGTTAGCAGCAAATATTTGTGTTAAAGCAATGAGCAATTCTAGCTTGTTTTTTAAGAGTTAATAGCTAGTTACATCCATTATTTTAGGTTTTTTCCAATGGTGATATATGTTGAGTGTCATCATTATCTTATCTTTATTAGGCTTTATTAGGCTATGTTAAACTTTCAGAAAGTTACAGATTCATTTCATTCTTTGTGGCATTTTCTAATCTTGATTTTTTTCTTATCTAATTTTTTTTCTTATCTAAATCTAATAGAAACTCCTTCCTCTAAATAACATTTGGTCTTTTGACATTTTTCTTTGTTTAAAAACAGTTATAATTTCTTGTCATCTCATAGGACTTAAAATTTTTTTCTTTTGAGATAAAATTTCTTAAAAATGTTGCTTAATTTATAGCCCTCTCTTCCACTTAAACACTTATTTCATTCTTGTGAGTCACCTAGAAAAGATACATGATTTTTACAATGCAATTTTTTCATTTAAATGTGTTTGTCTTTGAAGGATCCACTCTATGGTATACATAACAGCTAAAGTATTATAGGTACAGATAAAGTTTAATTGATACTGTTATTACTTGAAACTTGGGTTTTTCTTGAGCACTTATATAAATGGATCTTAAAGTATTAAGTATGAGATTTATTATCTTACATGGTTTCATTTATACATTAAATCTTAACAGTTATGCTTTGCCTATCTTCAAAATCAGACAGCAACCATTCATCAGAAAAACAAAGAGCACTTAAAAGAGGGAGACTGCTTAATGTTCATTTTCAGTTTGAATTTAAAACTGTTCTATTCCCACTATTAAAAGCTAAATAGGGCTACTTGTTTCCTGTAACAGTGTGATTCATGGTCCATTTTCCATGGAAAAGATGGTGAGGTTTTTTTAAAGTGGCATAAGATAGAGACACAGGGGGATCATTCCCCTAAGTCTTTCAAAGTCCAGTTCAAGAGTTGAGTTCCCTGAATTGACTTATTTTGCTGATTTTTAAAACTGGAAGATGGTAGCTTTAGGATTTGGTGCTCCCCAAATGATTTTTATTATTTTCTAATGGCAGTCCATATAATGATTACATTCCTATTTTTTTAATTTTTATTTTGCATAATCATTTATTTTCATAAAGCATAAGCAGTATCATCTAGAGTTTAAGCCTAGACCAGAAAATCATTGGGAAATTCTATGGGGTAGGAAATGTGTTTTTTCAGTTGTCATCTGACCTATGTAGTTTTCTCATGGTTAAGTTATTAAAACAAGTTTTCAGTGACTTTTAGAATAGGAATAAAAGCCAAGATTTATTATATTGCTTGATAACATTTACTATAAAATCTACATATTGCCTTTGATTGGAATATTGAATTTGGTTTCAATGAATCAAACCTTCAAGTAGTATCTTTTTAAGTCTTCTTTATGAGAAGAAACCATAATCTGGAGCAAAACAGTATGTGTTATGACTTTAATTATACTGTTATCTTTTCAGGCTCATGAGAGGCTAGAAGACTCAAAACTAGAAGCCGTCAGTGACAATAACTTAGAATTAGTCAATGAAATTCTTGAGGATATCACTCCCTTAATAAATGTGGATGAAAATGTGGCAGAACTGGTTGGTATACTCAAAGAGCCTCACTTCCAGGTAAATTTTGCCTATTACTCTTCTTCCCAAGACCCTGTATTCCCAAGTATTCTCTTTTAGTAGTTAAGTTCTAGTTTATGGTGATTTATTTAAGATTATTTAGAGCCATGATTTGTAAATATGTAAATTCCAACTTAAGTATTTTAGTATCCTGAAATACTGAGGATATCAAAATAGACACACCCCCAACTAATATACACTACATAAATGTATAGCAGAACTACATCAAAATGGATATCCCATTGGTGGTGTTTCACCCCCAGACCACATACTAGAGACATTTTCCTTACTGTGATAATAGGTTTTCCTTCCTCACTACCACTATTTGACAGCCCTCTTTATTAAAGCTATTTCAGCACTGCTTCTGAGACTGAGATGCTATCAAATGACCTTGGAACAAAAGAACTGTGTAAGGATAGAAACTAATCCATAACATTTCCTCCATAGGTGCAAAAAAATAAGTGCAGTTTAAGCTTTGGTCTGTAGCAGTGAAAAGTAAATCTGTTTAACAAAGAAGAGTCAGTTTTAGAAGAGAAGTAGAGAGAAGAGGGGAAAGATTTCTTATTAACTTGTAATTAAGTGTGGCATTGGGACAGTATTAGAAAAATAAACCAGGAGCGCCTGGGTGGCTTATTGGGTTAAAGCCTCTGCCTTTGGCTCAGGTCGTGATCTCAGGGTCCTGGGATCGAGCCCCACATCAGGCTCTCTGCTCAGCAGGGAGCCTGCTTCTTCCTCTCTCTCTGCCTGCCTCTCTGCCTACTTATGATCTCTTTCTGTCAAATAAATAAAAGAAAAACCAATGGAAGAGAATTAAAAAACCCCAGAAGTACATACACATGTATATGGCAATTTGATTTATGATAGAGGTACTACATTTTAGGGGAGAAAGAATAGACTGCACCGTAAGTGGTGTTGGGATAGGGAATAACGTGCTTTTCACTATAAATCTTAGCATTGAAAATCAAATGGCAACACCTCTGGTTTTTCTCAAGGACTTTCTGTGACTCTTCAACAATGTGACTGCAAAATACAAAGGTTTATAGTGAATTGGTTGCTCCGTGAATCAGTATCTTGAAGTACAAAAAACTAGATGTTTATCAGAGACATCCTGTATGCTTGTGCCAGTTGATGAAGGCCTTATAAGGCACAGTAAGCCATTTGGACTTTATCCTGAGGACAGTGGGAACCATGAGAGGGGAGAGTGGGAGGTATTACATAAGGAGAGGGCTGATTGTGGAGCAAGATGATTAAGCACTAGGACAAGAAACTGACGGCAGTGTCGAGGGTAGAAAATGTGAGAATTTTCAAGTTTTAAGCAGTAAAATCAAGAGGATGTGGTGATTGGTTACATGTGATCGTTGCAGAAGAGAGATGTGGGAAGTTGGTAAGGGTAGGATTTCTTACTATTGATGGCACTCACTGAGATAAGGAACACTCTAGAAGATATTGACATGTTAATGTTAAGGTAACCAGCCTTCTTAAGTTTGTGATACTTCAGAAGCATCTGATAGAGCTTTCAGGCATGCTATGTATCTTTAATAAATATATTAAAATTCATAAGTATATAAATTTATATAAAGTTTCATAAATATAATTAGAAAATACTGGCAAGCAAATACTTAAAAATTAAGACTGCATTCTTATTACCCAAATCACTATTGTACTATCCTACTACATACTCTTCCATACTTTTTCTATGCATAAATGTACATATTTTTTTCTTTACTGATTGAGATCCTTTTGTATAAGCTATTTTGTAACTTACCCTTTTTTTTCAGTCACTGATTTCCACTTTTCTTTTTCAGTGGATCTCTATCTCATGTAATGCACATATTCAAACATCTCCATTCGACACCAAAATATTCTTTACAGCTGGTTTGTACTTAACGGGCTTCCAACCTAGATTAAAGTGTGACATTTGGATGGACCATCGTTTCTCCCTTGATTATGATAGTGACCTATTAAGAGACCAGACCACTGCCCTGAAGACTGTCCCACTCCCTGGATGAATGTTGTTGTCTCTTCCCTGTATTGTTTAGTTACCCCCTCTATTTCTTGTAAACAGAAGTTCTATCTAAAAGGTTGATTCAAGGTAACTATTTGGAACTAGAATGCATCATTAGTGATGTGATGTTAACATGAATTAAACTACATCAGAAGATATGTGACACCTGGTTAGCCCACCAGCATCATTGCTGAGATCGGTCCCTTGATTAAGGGCATAGACAGTCTAATCCCTCCTTTGAAATACTTTTGACTAGGACATAATCTAGTGTGTTATTACTCTAGCATTATACAAATGCTATTTCCTGTTCAACCATTTATCTACTTATGAACACAAATTAATCCTTGCCTGAATCGTATTTTCTTTACAGGCTTCAAAATGACATTTTTCAGATTCTCTCATTCTACATTTTATAGCTGCTATTCTTTCATAAAATAGAGCTTTTCCTCATCAGCTGGACTATTTAGTTACCCCATAATGCATTTCATACTGAAAAGTCAGGGAAATGCCTGATCCTTCCCTTACCAGTTTTTAAAGTAAAGAATTGTTTAAAATAGTCTTAAATGACAACAGATGAGTTTTTCAGTCCTTCTGATTTTTAAATAGCATTGTGCAGTTACAGATTTTTCATTAATTCAGTATGTTTCAATCCTCTACCATCTTTACTCTTTGATTTTCAAATTATCGTGACTGGTTGTAGACAGATTTTTAGTCTATGAATCTGAAGTTCATGAGAGTTCTGGAAGTTAACAGTGTCTAAGTAGTGGTTCAAGTCACAGAAGTATAATTCTGGCTAAAAAGGCATAGAGTGAAAGCTAAACAACCCAGATTAGAGATTTGAGTAATTTCTAGCATTTATAGGAATAATCTTTAATGTGAACTTGTGATTTTTTTTCTTTTTGAAGTTTTCTTTAGTCTCTTACAATATATATTCATGAAATGACCAGAAATTACCCATTGAATTTGTATCCTGATTGCTTCTGTTCTGATTCGTCAACATTTTCTCCATTCTTTCTATTTTGATTTGTTTTTGAGCTCCATCCACTCCAAAGAGTTTTTTAACTCAGATTTATTGTCGAGTATACACAATTATAGTGTAAATGAAAAACTAAATATATAAAAAAATTTTAGGAAATTCCTAGAAAGCTAGATCAAAGTCATCCATGATGGTAGCACATACATCATAAATGTCGGAGGTAAAATTATATTCAAGACCATTACTGGCTCATTAGTTTTTTGTTTTTTTTCCCTTAAAACATATGTTTTATAAACTAAAGCCTTTATTGGTAATATAAAATCAATCTCATCACTGATATAAGATGCTGTAAATATTTGTGTAAAAAATATATAGTATTACTAACAAAATCTTAGAGTAAAAATTAGGGTCTGTGCCATTTGAATTTGGGTTTTTTTGTTTGTTTTATAAGATTATATTTATCTGAAAAAGAGAGGGAGAGAGCACAAGCAAGGGAGAACAGCAGGCAGAGGGAGAGGGAGAAGCAGGCTCCCCACTGAGCAGGCCTGATGCAGGGCTCTATCCTAGGACCCTGAAATCATGACCGCAGCAGAAGACAGACGTTTAACGGATTGAGTCACCCAGGTGCCCCTGTACCATTTGAATTTGTATGATACCTAATAAATAGGGATTGATGATAAATATGGAAGGATGATAATGTTGGTAACAATGGTGGCAGTGAATTCCAGTGCCTTCAGTGTATGACACTTGGAAATCTAGGTTCAGTTTCCACTGAACATATCACTTTTTTAAAAAAGTCATAAAACTCTTATCAGTAGTATCTTCAAATCTTTTAAAACAAGGAATACAGTATTACTTATGTTAATGTACTATATATATTTATGTTTCTTTAAAAGATTCTGTTGCATTTGGTTAAACTCATATTTTAGAATTTAATAATGTGTGCCTTGGAAGGTTTTAGTACTCTACTGGGATAATGAACTGTTATTTTTAATAATTTGTTTCAGCAGTAATTAATAACCACAGGTTTTTTGAATCCTTATAGTCACTCTTGGAGGCCCATGATATTGTGGCATCAAAATGTTATGATTCACCTCCATCAAGCCCAGAAATGAATAATTCTTCTATCAACAATCAGTTATTGCCAGTAGATGCCATTCGTATTCTTGGTATTCACAAAAGAGCTGGGGAGCCATTGGTGAGTAGATAAATCAGTGCCTTTTAAAATCTGAACTCTGACTCAATGAGTCAGATATGATGTGGCTCAATCATATCTTTTTTTCTTTTTCATAATTTATATTATTATAAAAACTCCAATTCATGTTTGTTTTATCAGTGTTTTTGTTTTTGTTTTTGTTTTGGCTTGGATATAAATACACAGCTGATGCTCTCTCATCTTAATATTAGCATACAAAAATTAAGCCAAAACAAAATGTTAGGCTGAAATAGAAACCTGAAGACATTTACTAATGGGCAGCAAAAATTACAGGAGATAACAACCTCATTTCTTCCTATACCCTTTGAAGAAATGAACCCAAGTTGCTTGCTAATGATAGTATCAAAACACAAAAGAAAGTTATTAAAAATTGAAGGCATGGTAGGAGTCTGTAAGTAGTGAAGTTTTCTATTCCATGCTAAAATTATTTCAAGGTCCTGACTATAAGGAAAAAAAGAAAAGCTTGAAACAAGATCATCAGAATGCATAAATACTTTTTCTTCTCCTTTGAGTTTTTATCCTGTGGAATGCAATTCCCATAGAAGTCCGGTTTTTATGAGGTGGTATATGTCATCACAGTTGCCTATTGTTTAATGAGATTAAAGTACTGAGACAGGATAGAAGAGGGGAAAAGTAGAAACAGTTAATTCACCTACCTTAAGATTTATTTTCTTATATATACAAATTAATATTTAAGATTTTCTTCCTAATCATCTAAAATTAGTGATAATTCTGTTATTTCCTTTAGGGTGTAACATTTAGGGTTGAAAATAATGATCTGGTAATAGCCCGAATCCTTCACGGAGGAATGATAGATCGACAAGGTCTGCTTCATGTGGGAGATATCATTAAAGAAGTCAATGGTCATGAGGTTGGAAACAATCCAAAGGAATTACAAGAATTACTGAAAAATATTAGTGGAAGTGTCACCCTAAAAATTTTACCAAGCTATAGAGATACCATAACCCCTCAACAGGTTAGTAATAAAATTCTTGGTAATATTAAGAATACTTTCATTTCTTTAATCACATTGTTAGATACAACCACCTCTTGCTCCTTTTTTGCTAAAGAAAAGAGGACAAAAACTATGATTTAAGTGTTCTGAATTGCCTAATTTTGTCATGGGTGAATTTTTGAATTTTTAAACAATTAGCACTGTCTTATTATAAAGGAATAATAAAAATGTCTTTGTGAACACTATGAACCCTAGCTTTACAGTAACCTACAGCTAGGTATCTGAAAAATCATAAAAGCCTTTTAGTCATTAATCTAGCAAACATTTTTGGTACTTGTTATGTTCTAGGCATAAGGGGATAAGATATAGCTCTGAATACCTCTTGCTTAGTGTTCATGTGATGGGCTGGATGGGGAATGAGGTCAGAAAGGGAGGATAGGTATATAGATTGAGAAAAATCTTGAATTCCTGGATTGTACACGTTTGATCTGATTTTTATAACTAATTTTTAGGTAGAGTAGATTATTGAGCAGAGTAATGTTCTAATGACAGCGATCATCTAGTTTCATCATGTTGAGTGAATTTCCCAAAGTAGAGAAGTGATATCCTATAACCAGGAAGCAGAATTTTGGAGATGTGAGGTGATTTCTGAGAGACAACTCTAAAAGACGGTTACTACTGTTTGGGTTCAAATACCAATGCTACCACTTGCTAGCTTAGCCTCTCTGTGCTTCTTTGTCTCATGTATATAGTTAGGGATAATATTTCTTTTCTCAGAAGGTGTTATGAGGATTAAATGACTTCATTCATGTAAAGCTCTCTTAGCCGCTCCTGGCACATATCACTCAAAAAGTAGCTGCTGCTGCTGTTGTGATGGTGGTGATGAGGTAGTGATGGTGTAATAGAATTGTAAAGAAAGAAATGTTATAAAGTAATTGCAGAGAAAGATTTGGCAATCATGGTGGGAGTGTTGGTATTGAGGAAAGGGTTTAAAAGGCCTAAATAATGTAGAAGTAGAAAATACCAATGTTTTAGATTGATACCTTTAATTCAACTTCATTCCACAAATTTATCATTTCATGGGAAAGTGAAATTGTAAGTTTTTACATAAGATACTGCCAGTGATCTTATTTTCATTATGAGAATTCTGAAGTCTAGTTTTTATATTTCCATACAATTCTTTAAAATAACATATTTGAATACCTGTTTTATATTATTCTCTGAAGGATAGGAAAAAATATATGCATATTTTTTTTTTAAGTTTTTATTTTAATTACCTGGTACTCAGTTTGGCAAGTGCACTCCTTAATCCCCATCACCTATTTCACTCATCTCCTTACCCACCTCCCCTCTGGTAAGCATCAGTTCATTCTCTATATTTGAGTCTGTTTCTTGGTTTCTCTCTCTCTTTTTCCCTTTTCTTGTTTGTTTTGTTTCTTAAATTCCACATATGAGTGAAATCATATGGCATTTGTCTTACTCTGACTGACTTCAATTAGGATTATACTCTCTAGCTCCATCCATGCCATTGCAAATGGCAAGATTTCTTTCTTTTTTATGGCTGAACAATATTTCATTATATATGTATATATGTGTGTATATATATGTATATGTGTACACATATATACCACATACATACCACATCTTTATCCATTCATCAATCGATGGACACTTGGGCTGCTTCCATATCTTAGCTATTGTGAATAATGCTGCTGTAAACAGAGGTCCCTATATCCTTTGCATTGATGTTTTTGTATTCTTTGGGTAAATATCCAGTAGTGCAATTGCTGTTATCATAGGATAGTTCTATTTTTAACTTTTTGAGGACCCTCTGTACTGTTTTCCACAGTTACTGCACCAGTTTGCATTCCTACCAACAGTGCAAAAGGGTTCCTTTTTTTCCCATCCTCATCAACGCTTGTTTCTTGTGGTTTTGATTTTATCTATTCTGACAGGTGTTAAGTGCTATCTCATTATAGTTTTGATTTGCATTTCCCTGATGATGAATGATATTGAGCACCTTTTCATGTGTCTTTTGGTGATCTATATCTTTTCTTTGGAGAAATGTCTGTTCATTTTTTCTAATTGGATTATTTGGTTTTGAGATGTTGAATTTTACAAGTTCTTTATGTAATTTGGATACTAAGCCTTTTTTGGATATGCCATTTGCAGGTATCTTCTCCCATTCCATAAGTTACCTTTTAGTTGTGTTGATGATTACCTTTGATGTGCGGAAGCTTTTTATTTTAATGGAGTCCCAGTAGTTTAGTTTGCTTTTGTTTTCCTTACCTTAAGGAACCTACTTAGAAAAAAGTTGTTATGGCCAATGTCATGTTCTCTTTTCTAGGATATTTATGGTTTCATGCTTCACACTTAGGTCTTGAATCCATTTTGAGTTTATTTTTTGTGTATGGTGTAAGAAAGTGGTCCAGTTTTCCCAACACCATTTATTGAAGAGACTGTCTTTTTCCCGTTGGATATTCTTTCCTGGTTTGTCAAAGATTAATTGACCACATATTTGTGGATTTCTTTCTGGATTTTCTATTCCGTCCTATTTATCTCTGCATCTGTTTTTGTGCAAGTACCATACCACTTTGATTACTACACCTTTGTAATATAACATGAAGTCTGGAATTGTGATGCAATCAGCTTTGCTTTCCTTTTTCAAGGTTAGTTTGCCTATTCGGGGTCTTTTGTGCTTCCATATAAATTTTAGGATTGATTGTTTTAGCTCTGTGAAAAGTGCTGTGGTGTTTTAATAGGGATTGCTTTAGATGTGTAGATTGCTTTGGGTAGAATAGACATTTTAACAATGTTCTTCCAGTTCATGAGCGTGGAATGTCCTTCCACTTCTTTATATCATCTTTAATTTCTTTCATCATTGTATTATGGTTTTTAGAATACAAGTTATTCACCTCTCTGGCTAGGTTTATTCCTAGGTATCTTATTAATTTTGGTGCAGTTGTAAATGGAATTGTTTTCTTATTTCTCTTTCTGTTGCTTCATTATTGGTGTGTAGAACTGCAACAGATTTCTGTAGGTTGATTTTGTATCCTGTGACTTTGCCAAATTTGTTAATCAGTTCTTGCAGTTTTTTTGTTGGGAGTCTTTTGGATTTTCATTCTATAGTATCATGTCATCTGCAAAGAGTGAAAGTTTGACTTCTTCCTTGCTGATTTAATGCCTTTTATTTCTTTTTGTTGTCTGATTGCGGTGGCTAGGTCTTCCAGTACTAGGGTTGAATAAAGGTGATGAGAGTGAACACCCTTGTTTTGTTCCTAACCCTAAGGAAAGGCTCTCAGTTTGTCCCCATTGAAGATATTAGCTGTGGTTTTTAATATATGACCTTTATTGTGTTGAGGTATGTTCCTTCCAGATTTGTTGAAGATTTTTTTACTTTGTTACATTACTTTGTTGAAGATTTTTATCATGCATTGGTGTTATACTTTGTAAAATGTTTTTTCAGTGTCCGTTGAAATGATCATGTGGTTCTTATCCTTTCTTATGGATACGATGTGTCATGTTGACTGATTTGTGAATATTGAACTACTTTTGTAACTCAGGAATAAATTTCACTTGGTTGTGGTGAATGATTTTACTAATGTATTGTTGGATTTGATTTGCTAGTTTTTTGGTGAGAAATTTGCATTTATGTTCATCAGAGATCTTGGCCTGTAGTTCTCTTTTTCTGTGGTGTCTTTATCTAATTTTGGTATCAGGGTAATACTGGCATTTTAGAATGAATTTGGAAGTTTTCCTTCCTTTTCTTTTTTTTGGAGTAGTTTGAGAAGAATAGATACTAACTCTTCTTTAAATGTTTGGCAGAATTTGCTTGTGAAAGCATCTGGTCTTGGACTTTTGTTTGTTGGGAGTTTTTTAATTATTGATTTAATTTTGTCACTGGTAATAAGTCTGTTCAAATTTTCTATTTCTTCCTGATTCAGTTTTGGTCGTTTATATGTTTCTAGGAATTTATCCACTTATTCTAAGTTGTCCAATTTGTCAGCATATAATTTTTCTTAATATTCTCTTGTAATTGGGGGCACCTGGGTGACTCAGTGAGTTAAAGCCTCTGCCTTCGGTTCAGGTCATGATCTCAGGGTCCTGGGATCAAGCCCCTATCTGGGGTCTCTGCTCAGCAGGGATCCTGCTTCCCTCTCTTTCTCTGCCTGTCTCTCTGCCTACTTGTAATCTCTCTCTCTGTCAAATAAATAAATAAAATCTTAAAAAAACATTCTCCTGTAATTGTATTTTTGTGGGGTTTATTGTTATTTCTTCTTTCTCATTTGATTTTTTTATGGATCCTTTCTCTTTTTTTCTTGATAAGTCTGGCTGGGGGTTTATCAGTTTTATTGCCTTTTTTTTTTTTTTAGTTTCTCTATCATTTATTTTTGCTCTAATCCTTATTATTTGCTCTAATCCTTATTATTTCCTTTCTTCTTCTGGTTTCAGGTTTTGTTCTTTTTTTAGTTCCTTTGAGATTTTTTTTTCTTGAGGTAGGCCTATATTGCTCTCAGCTTACCTCTTAGAAATGCTTTTGCTGTGTCTCAAAGGTTTTATACCATTATGTTTTCATTTTCATTTGTTTCCATGTATTTTTAAATTTCTTCTTTGATTTCCTGGTTGATCTAGTCATTATTTAGCACCATGTATTTATAGTCTTTCCAAGTTTTTCCTGGTTTTATAATGGTATGGTCAGAAAAGATGCATGGTAGACTTTGATCTTTGAATTTGTTGAGGCTTGTTTTGTGGTCTAATATGTGATTAGTTCTGGAGAATATTCCCTATATACTTGAATAGAATGTGTATTTTGCTATGTTAGGGTGGAATTTTCTGAATATAGCCATTGTGTCTTTTTTTTTTTTTTTAATTTAACATATAATGTATTATTTGCCCCAGGGTACATGTCTGTGAATCATCAGGCTTACACATTTCATAGCACTTACCTTAGCACATACAGTCCATGTGTCTTAAAGCCATTGCTTTCTTGTTTATTTTCTGTTTAGATGAGCCATCTCTTGATGTAAGTGGGGTGTTAAAGTCCCCTACTATTACTGTATTATCATCAGTTACTTCCTTTATTTTTGTTATTAACTGTTTTATGTATTTGGGTGATCCCCTGGTGGGTGCATAAATAATTAAAGTTGTTTTATCTCTTTGTTGGATTATCTTTTATTATTACATAGTGCCCTTCCTTGTCTCTTGTTTTAGTTTTTGTTTTAAAGTCTTTTGGCCAACGTAAGTATTGCTACTGTGGCTTTCTTCTGACATCCATTTGCATGATAAATGTTTCTCTATCCCCTCAGTTTCAATTGGCAGGTGTTTTTATGTCTAAAATGACTCTCTTGTAGGCAGCATATAGATAGGTCTTGTATTTTTATCTGTTTTGTCACCATATGTCTTTTGATTGGAGTGTTTAGGTCTTTTACATGTTAAGTAATTTATTGATAGATACGTATTTATTGCCATTTTATTACTTGTTTTATGGTTGTTTCTGAACATTTTCTCTGATCCTTTCTTGTCTTTCTTTCATGGTTTGCTGTTTGTCTTAATGATCTATTTGGATTTCTTTCTCTTTATTCTTTGCATATTCAGTAGTGGTTTTTGATTTGTGGTTACTGTTAGGTTTGTATAGAACATCTTCTGCATATAGCAGTCTATATTAAATTCATGATTGCTTATGTTTGAATCCATTCTTTACTTTTCTCCTACCCATGTTTTAAGTATATAGTGTCATAATTTGCATCTTTTTATTTTGTGAGTTTCTTGACTGGTCTTTCACAGAAATACTCATTTTTACTGCTTTTGTGTTTTCTACTTTCATACTGGCATTTTGGGTCTTTCCACTCAAAGAGTTCCCTTTAATTTTTCTTGCATAGGTTTAGTGGTCATGAACTCCTTTGGTTTTTGTTTG
>CM053614.1:42567187-42626865 GCA_028646535.1 Procyon lotor | reverse complement strand
CTCGATCCCAGGATCCTGAGATCATGACCTGAGTTGAAGGCAGAGGCCCCAACCCACTGAGCCACCCAGGCGCCCCTTCTTTTTTTTTTTTTTTTTTATTTTAAAGATTTTATTTATTTATTTGACAGAGAAAGAGAGATCACAAGTAGGCAGAGGCAGGTAGAGAGAGAGAGGAGGAAGCAGGCTCCCTGCTGAGCAGAGAGCCTGATGCGGGCCTCATTCCCAGGACCCTGAGATCATGACCTGAGCCGAAGGCAGAGGCTATTTAACCCACTGAGCCACACAGGCTCCCCGGCCCCCTATGGTTTAAACTAGAATTCATACCAGTTTACCAAGGCTATCATGGACTTTTACAGACAAGATAAATTGTTATAATAGTAATATGTTACAGGTTAGCACTTAGGCTCAAATTCCTTTCTAGATTCTGCCCTTGGTGAACTGGTCTGAATAGCGTAGATGCAAAGATCTTTAGTCCTGTCAGGCTTAAATTTATTCCCATCCCATGCCTTCTCAAATTCTTTTATTTAGCCTTTAGAACTGGGAGAAAAGATTTAAATGGGTTAGGAGAGGTTATCTAAGCCTGAGGCAGTTCTCAGGCCTATCCATCATAAAAAAAAGAGATTATAACATGAAGGCTTCCAAAGGAGAGCCAAAACATGTCTAAAATGGGTTATTTTTTAAAGTGAAGGAATTATTACTAGTTATTTTGGAACAGTAGGCCTAAACAATGCCTGTCCTGGACAAACTATAGTCATTTTCCTAAGAGAAGCTGTGGGGAGGCAAGGGCCGTTCAGCCTCTGAAGCTCTTTCACTGGAAGCTCCATCACGTAGTCCTGGTATGCCTATCTAAACTCCCTCTAGACTGCTAGGAGAGCAGAGGGGACCTAGGAGCTCTCTCTGCCAGGTGGCTTTTCTCAAAACATGATTAGTAGATCATTTTTATCAGAATAATTTGAGATGTTTATTAAAAATAAAAATTTTTCATGAGCTCTAAGAATCTATCATTCTAAATTAGAGACCAAGGTAAAATTTGTAGCTAATTCTGAGGTTCATCAACTTACATAATGGTGTAGTTCCCAAAGGCTGTTCATAATCCATTTGTTCATTAAGGTCAAACTGGTAGGAATTCTCTTACTCATCTTTAAGGCCACAATGGTGTAGATACCAAAAACATTTTAAAATTACAGTTCCATATGCATGTAAAAATTCTTAACAAAGTAATAGCAAATGAAATGAAATTCAATGATATACAAAAAAGATAAAAGGACATATTCAAGTTGGATTTATCCTGTGGGTGCTAGGATGGTTTCATATTGGAAATCAATGTGAAACCAAACACATTAACAGATATGAAGAGAAAAACCTCAGTAAAGAATTTAATAAAATTCAATACATAGTCATGATTTTTTTTAAAAGGCTAGTAAATTATGGACAGGAGGGAGGCTCCTTACACTTATTAAAAAAAAAAAAAAGAACATTATTCTGAATAATTGAATATTAGAATCATTCTTTTTAACATCAGGAACTGGACCCTCAGGTGGTCTGCCTAAAAGACTTGAGTACAAGCCCACTCTTCCAGGAAGCCTCATTTCCATCCAACAAGATCAAAGAACCTACCATAAACTAAGAGAAACTTGCCAAACTTCAGGTGGAATTGTGCATTGGTTAAAAAAACAAACTGCCCTGAGATGGTACATAGAGTAGCAGATGATACAACAAATACCTATTATAATAAGTGATAAAAATTTTCAGTTCTCCTTAAAGAAACTAAGAATAAGTAGCATCTCTGATGTTAAAGAGGTTAAGTGTATTTGCAAACTAGGGAATGGTTATCTCCTTTAACAGTCCTAATGCTCAGATGTCTCTGGCTGCAAACACTTTTACCATTACCAGCCATGCAGAGACACAGCCTCTGACAGAAATGCCACCTGGCTTCTTCGACCAACTCGGTACTGAGAAGCTTAAGGACACTGGCAGAAGCTGGATGGAAAAGCACCACTTGCTACTGGGGAGAAGGGTGATCTTGTTTAAAGTTTTGATGAGGCCTCCAATAATTAGGCAAATAATTGACTAAATTTATTTTTAAAATATAAAACTTCAATAATTTTGACTGCCTAAAAATTTGTTTATGGCAGATATATAGAATGATGGAATATAGGAACCTGTAATACTTAAAATTCTGAGGACCTTGGCCTCTGCTGCTTTTTAATTATTGCCTATACACAATTATTTGTTTGTAGTTAGTTAAGCCAAAGAAACCACAATATAAAATTTAAAAGAAGAGTTAATAAAGTCTTTGCCTAGTTAGTGTTCACTAATACCACTGCAATTTAATATCTTAGTGAAAGTTTTATAAGTGCAAAAAGACAACTTATAGAAGCAAGAAGTTCAGAAAGGAGAAAATAAAATTTACTATTTTCAAATAATATTTTTTGCATAGAATGCCCCAAAACTATAAATTAATAGAAATGAGTTTAGCAAGATATTTGAAAATAAGATTAATATATTATGTCAGTTGCATTTCTGTATGTCTTCAACAAACATCAAGATATATAACTAAGACAGACATCAGTTACAGTAGAGTCAGAGAATGTCACATTTATGTCTAGAAATCTAAGATATTCAAGTCCTCTACACACACACACACTATGATAAACATCTAAATAGATACATCATGTTCATAGACCCGAAGACAATATTGTGTCAGTTTTTTTCAAATTGACTTCTAGATTCAACAAAATTGTAGTAAGATTTTTCATGGTATTTGATAGGATGAATGGCCCACTTTTGAGGCAGAAAAGCAGGAATGAGGCATTACTAATATGTAGGAGTTAAGATACCATCATGGTATTGGCATAAGAGCAGATAAAATGATGAATGGAATAGAGAGTTCACAAAGAGAGCTAATACATGTACTATTTTGATAAGATAATACATCTTTCAGTGAGAAGAGGAGAGACTGTTTAATGAATGAAACTGGTTATCAACAGAGATAACATATGAAGTTGTGTTCTTGTTTTACTTTACATATACAAATAAAGTTAAAAGAGACAATCAGTGAACATATGAAGAGATATTAAAAATCACAGTGTGGATTACCATTTATAACATTCAACTGGCAAAGTGTATGTGTGACCCTACAGTATCTCTTCTATAGTGCTGGTGACAGTGTACATTAGTATAACCACAAGGGGCAGTGGGGGCAGAGTTTAGCATTATCAGAGTTGAGTGTGCACATATACTGAAACATAGTAATTTACTAGAGCAGTTCATATGTATGTACAGCTGGAAACATGTTAACAAGCACGTAAATTCCAAAAGATTGTATGCTATGGTGTGATAAAATTTTTTGTGTTTAAAATAAACTAAATGCATACTTTTAAAGAATGCATATAATTGCACAGTGAAACTATACTAAAGGAAAGCAAAGAGTTAATGAATACAAGACTCAGAGTAAAAGTTACCTTAGCTGGGGAAGCCAGGGTGATGGAATGGAATGAGAGCAGGAGGACCACTTAGGGTTCTAGCCTCTGTTTGGGGTACAAGTTTATGGCTATTTATCACATTTTTAAGAGGAATAAAATAAAAATAGGCTTTGCATGAACTAGTGTGATATAAATTAAGAATAATTATTAGTGTAATTTTGACAGTCTAGTTTAATAGACTTTTTAACTAAATTTTTTGACAGAAGCTTAAATTTGTGGCCCGTAGATGGGTGTTTCCCAAATAGGAGTGTGAATTACCCCTTGAAGCTTTTTTAAACAAATATATATTCTAGCCTCCCTGCTGGTAGAAAATGTGTGTGTGGCTGCATTTAATGGAGTTCGTATACTTTGAAAATCTTTAGAAAAATAACATCCTTCCTTAATCATCTCTGCTATTGTCATAGGGAACTTCATAGCAACTATGATTACTGCATTCACCATCTTGTCACTTTTCTAATTGCAAATTCAAATGGTCCTGAAAATATGTGTTGAGACTGAGGGTGTGTAAGGAACACTTACGCTATGTTCAGACAACATATTTCCAAATTTCCAACCACCTTCTGATTTAACATAAGGGTCATGGTAGAGCTATTTCTAAAGCCATTTCATCCATTTAATTTCTTTTCTCTAATTATTATCCTTTGCATAGGCTCAGCATAGTCCTGTGTAATGTTTTATTTTTTCAGTACTTCTAAAAATTTTTATATTTACTTTTAAAAAATATCCTTGACATGAAGCTTATATAAATAGCATATATTTAAAAAGTATACAATTTGATAAATGTAGGTATATATGCCTATGAAACTAATAACATAATCAAGACAACATATATATCTAGCACCTCCAGAAGTTTCTTTGTATCCATTTATAATTCTTCCTTCTTTCTCCCTCCCCCACCCTGCATTCCAGGCAAGCACTGCTCTGCTTTCTGTCACTATAGTTTAGTTTATATTTTCCATATTTTTATATAAATGTAAGCATACAACATAAATCACCTTTGCTGTTTATTTTATCTTTTTTTAATTTGTCATCTTTCACTCAGCATAATTCTTTTGGGGTTTATCCATCATATGAGCTCATATGATACTGCATATCAGTAGTTGATTCCTTTCTCTTGATGAGTAGTATTCCATTGCTTGGCTGCACCATAGTTTGTTTCCATTAACTGGCTGATGAACATTTTTGTTGTTTCTACTTTGTTGCTATTATAAATAAAGATGCTGTGGACATTTACATATAAGTCCCTAGGGTGAATACCTAGGAATTGAAGGATTGGGTCTACCATTGGGATGGTAGGTATACATTGAACTTTCAGAGAAGTGGCCGTACTGTTTTCAGAAGTGGTTGTACCTGTGTATTTTCGCCCCAGCATTTTGAGAGTTTCAGTTACTGTACGTCTTCACCAACATTTGGTATGGTCAGATACCCATATAGATGTGTAGTGATAACTCAATATAATATTAATTTATATTTCCCTGATGACTACTTAATATTGAGCATCTTTTCATGTGTTTATTTTTTTTAAGTCTATTTTGATGATTTGTCTTCAAATCTTAACCATTTTGTATTGAGATTTCTTTAATTTAGTTTTGAGAGTTCTTGACGTATTCTGAATACAACTACTTTATCAGAGTTATGATTTGGAAGGATTTTCTCACAGTGAAAAAGGCTTGTCTTTTCATTCTGTTAACAGTGTAATACAAGGAGCAGAAGTTCTTAATTTTGATGAAGTCCAGTTTTTCTATGTTTTTCTTTTACAGATCATGCTTGTATTGTGTAAAATATTGTTGTATAACCTAAGGTCATAAAGATTTTCTTTGATATTTTTTCTGAAAGTTGTATAGATTTATGCTTTACACCTAGAGATAGGTTCCATTTAGGGTAGGAGTTTTTGTATAGGTTTAAGATATGGATGAATGGGGATTTGCATATAGATACCCAATTTTCCAGCCCTATTTGTTGAAAAGACTATTTTTTTCATCAAATTTGGAAACATTTAGACTATTACCTCTTCAAATTATTTTTCTGTTCCCATTTCTTCCCTTTGGTGACATCATTTCTGCATATTTTAGGCTTCTTGAAGTTGTCCCATTGCTCAGTGATTCTCTTAATTTATTTCAGTCTTGTTACTTCCCTTTTTTTTTTTTTTTAATTTTGTTTATTTATTTGACAGAGAGAGATCCCAAGTAGGCAGAGAGGCAGGGAGAGAGAGAGGGGGAAGCAGGCTCCCTACTGAGCAGAGAGCCCAATGCGGGGCTTGATCCCAGGACCCTGGGATCATGACCTGAGCCACCCAGGTGCCCCTACTTCCCTGTCTTTTATCTTAGTTTCTATTGCTATATCTTCAAGTTTATTGTCTTCAGTGTCTAATCTGTTAGTCACTTCTGGTGTATTTTTTCCATCTTAGATGTTTTAGTTTTCATCTCTAGATATCTAAATTGAGTCTTCTTTTTTTTGTTTATCTGCCATGTTTCTACCTAACATGCCTAGTCCTTCCTCTAGCTTCTTGAACCTAAGAATACAATAAGTAAAGTTAAAATAACTATTTTAATGTCCTTCTCTACTAATTTGATCATGTTTATCATTTCTGGATCACTCTTATTTGATTTTTCTTCACATTGTAAATTATATTATTTTTGATTGGTTGTTAGACATGAATTTTACCTTGTTGAATGCTGGATATTTCTGTATTCATAGAAAAGTCTTAAATTTTAGGGACACCTGGGTGGCTCAGTTGGTTAAGCAGCTGCCTTCGGTTCAGGTCGTGGTCCCAGGGTCCTGGGATCAAGTCCCACATTGGGCTCCTTGCCCGGTGGGGAGCCTGCTTCTCCCTCTGCTTCTGCCTCTGCCTGCCACTCTGCCTGCTTGTGCTCTCTCTCTCTCTGGCAAATAAATAAATAAAATCTTTAAAAAGAAAAAAAAAAGAAAATTCTTAAACTTTGTTCTAGGATACTTCAGTTTGATCCTTTCACATCTTGCTTTTTAAGCTTTTTTAGGTACAACCAGAGCAGGATTAAGTCTGGGGCATAATCCTTCCACTACTCAGTGCCTCATGAATTACGAGATTTTTCCACTCATCTTGATGAGATAAGATATTATTCTTGACCCTGTATGACTTGCTGATATTGCTTCTTATCATGCAGGTTCTTTACCTGACTTTGAGTAGTTTCCTCATATCCATGCACTGGTCAGCACTCTCCTGAAGACTGGAGGGAGTGCCCTGAAGTTCTTGAGTGTGCAGCCCTTTCCTCACCGATTAGTCTGTTCTGTAATCAGTACTCTGTGTACTCTGCTACCTTGATCTCCCTGGTCACCCAGCTCATTTCCTCAGACCACACAGGCTCTACTGAGATTCTTCCTTTCTGAGTTGCAACCTGGGAACTTTCTCTGTGCAGGGGCAACTGAATATCTTGTTTATTTCCATTTTTTAGGGATCACTGACTTCATTGCCTGATGTCTTAAAAAATGCTTTGTCAGATTTTGTCCAATATTACATATTATTCCTGTTCTACGTCCTTTTCAATGAAAAAGTTACATAGTATATACACTACTTGTTTTTTTGTTTTTTTTTTTTTCACTTAACCATGTATCTTTTGGATCTTTCCTTATTGGTACATAGACTACCTCTTGACACACATCACCACCTCCCCACCCTTTTTAATAGCTGCATAGTATTATATCACATAGATTTATCATCATTTATTTAGCCAGTTCCCTTTTATTAAATAATTAGGTTGCTTTCAATCTTTTCCTACTAGAAATAATTTAGTGGTTAATAGTCTTGTACATAAGACATTTTGCATATGTCTGAGCATCATTGCTGCTTAATAAATTCCTAGAGGTGGGTTACTAGGTGAGAAGATTTTTGCATTTGTAATTTTGATAGCTATTGTCAAATTGTCCTCCCAAGTGATTGAACCAGATCCTCCACTATTGGCCCATAGTCTTATCCATTAGAATGTTACCAAATATTTGAATTTCTGCTAATCCGCAGGAAGAAAATGTTATAATAATAGTTTTAATTCATATTTCTATTCTGAGTGACATTGAACATTTCTTGTATTTAAAAGCCATTTGTACTAACCATTCTCTGTTCCATCTACTTTAGGTTGTCGATTGGTCAGTTTTTTCTTTTAGTAATAAGAATATGAGATTGAAATATTTTAGTAGTGCTTAATAACTTCTTAATAATAAATGAATGGTTAACATCCATAGTCTGTTAGTAAAACACTTTACAATATACTTAACAAAATAAAATATAATATACTAAATCTGATTAGAACTCTAATGACTTTCACGTCATTACAAAATCTTCATATCAAAGGTTGGGTTAATTGATTTTTCAGACAGATTTTTAAAAGTCAAAACCAGGCTAATCTTGAGTTTTGGAGCAGGAGAGTAATTTCTAAAATTAGTTTAATAAGTGAAATAATGAGAATTGTTTCTTCTAGAAATGTTTTACGTTTGAGAGATGTGTTTTGTTCCACTAATAATGACATTTCCAAAACAATTTAATGGGAGTAGGGGAATAATTTTTTGAAATTTAGACTATCTCAGAAAATCTGAACGTATGGCTATAAAATGTATGTGGTCCCACAGATAAGAATGATAAACACATTCCTGGTTAGATGACAGGGTGCTCTTATTATTCATTTGATGCAGCTTTCTTGAGAAGTAAGGATTATCCAAGTATTTTTTTTTAAAACTTTACATACCCATGCTTTTTCTCTGCCTCGTCGCAAATACTTCAACCTTTTTGCTTCTATCATTTATAATTTTCAGATGTTATATCCTATGAACAATTAATGAGGGGAGTAGTTTACCAAATGAGTGAAGTAATAAAATGGGCCAGTAGTTTGTTTATATTTTGTTAATTTATTATCAGTTTAAAAGTCTGGCTTTATTTATGCAATGAAAAATATATTTTTAGAGTTGCATCAGTATGGAGAGGCACCCAGCACACGTCCGTCAGGTATGATGTCATTCCAGGACATTCTCTGGTACTCCGTTTTTCTGTCTTATCAGCCAACTAAATTTACCTTAATTAAATAATAATTTGGGTTTTCTTTTTCCATTACCAAAACATTGAGCTGCATGCCATTGTCAAGTTAGCCAGTTGTCACATTTTAGCAATCTTAATATTGTTTGTATGCTTGCTTTTTAGATATTCCTAAAATTATATATATAAAAAAAATGTTGGCTTACTGGTTTTTTTAAAAATAATATTTAGCCTTTCCAAAGTTATTGAAAACATTCTGAATGCTTTCTGCCAAAATCATCTAATTGTAAATAACTAAAATTTTGTCACATTCCCAAATTTAGTTACTTTTAAATTATTTTAATATGCATCCATCACATTACATTTTACCACACTAATAATATAATGTATCTGCTGTATTACTTGAGTATCTTCTTGGTTACATTTATAGAAGTATGATAATAAGTGTGATAATGTTATTTTGACTAACTTTGTGCTTTTCTGCTTATTAAAGTTTACTGCTGATTAATGCCAAGTCAGTTCTTCAGTAGATAAAATTTGAATTTTTATAAATATGCATGAAAAAACTTTTAAGAAAGTAATCTGAACTTGCCATCAAATACTGAAAATGCCTTATTAGGTAGTCACAATAAATGCTTTATTAGGAAGCATAATAATAAATGCCTTATTATTAAATGCCTTATTAGGATTTACACTAAAATGAATAAGCAAAATATTCCAGTTATTGGAGATAACTAATAGTGGTAACTGGCATACTTTTATTAATAAAACATTTTTAAAAGAAATTTGTATACTTTAGTGACTTTAAATTGAAAAATAGTTTCAAGGCCTTTTCAGTGTTTTTCTTACAGTTAATTTAATGTTAATTATTTAAATCAGAGCAAGATGATTTCAGAAAAGTATTTTCCACACAAGTTTTGGTCAGCGTAAATCTGTGTGATTATAAAACATATGTTACCAGTGATGAAAATTAGGTTTTTAATTATTATTTTTTGAGTTACTAACTATAATTCAGGTCTGACTTCAACATGAACTTTCATTGTTTAATTTTGGTCTCTGGTCTCTCTCAAAACACACCACCCCCCAAAAAAATGTCCTGTTATATCTGAAATATATGCCTTAAATCAGCTACATATATTGTTGCTGGGTATTCATTAATTAAATGAATGAAAATTATGCAGCATTAGAAAATCATGTGCAAAGTGGCACCTGGGTGGCTCAGTGGGTTATAGCCTCTGCCTTTGGCTCAGGTCATGATCTCAGGGTCCTGGGATCGAACCCAGCATCGGGCTCTCTGCTAAACAGGGAGCCTGCTTCTTCCTCTCTGCCTGCCTCTCTGCCTACTTGTGATATCTCTCTGTCAAGTAAATAAAAATCTTTGAAAAAAGAAAATCATGTGAAAAGATGGGGAGAAAGTATAAGAATGGTGGAGTAAAATAATTGACAAACTATTATTTGACATTAATGTAGAAACAAAATTTTAATTGTACTAATATTTTTTTCTGATGCCAAATTATTAATGTGTAATAATTGATTTTTATTTGAGTGGGACAAGATCCCTAGTTGAAGTACTAAATAAATGATTATAATTAACAACTTGAAAAAGATTTAAAATATCTAGTGACAAATGATACATCTATACTACTTTAAATTGTGCTGTGTGTTTTAGGTGTTTGTGAAATGTCATTTTGATTATAATCCATACAATGATAACCTCATACCCTGCAAAGAAGCAGGATTGAAGTTTTCAAAAGGAGAAATTCTTCAGATTGTAAACAGGGAAGATCCAAACTGGTGGCAGGTTAGTATGCTTCTCATAATTTCCTTGACTGCTTTTTTATTTTCAATCTTAGATCTGGCCAATATCTGAATATTCAGGAAGAAGGTATTAGCATTTATTCCAATGATTTTTCCTGCATGAACAGCTCTTGCTTCATGGCTGCTCATTTTGTGGACAGAAAAGATCAGATTTAGAGGGAATTTGTGAGTAGCTGTTAATAAATGCAGAATTAACTAGCCTGTGGAGATACTTCATTGGTTTAGGGATTAAAATAGTTGGTTCCTCCACATGAGCGATTGCAGTGAAATATAGTATCGGTCAACTCACTTGGGGTCATCTCTTCTCAGTGTTTGTTGTTTTAACTAGAAGTCTTTTACTATGTGTGTAGTAGTGTCTTTCTCCCTTGTCTCCTCTCCCTCTATATACATTCATGGCAAATAAAACAAATTTCTTAAGCTCTTAACTGTTTCCCTACTCTCCTCAGTTACTAAGAAATGAAGCTTTACTTTATTATTAGTATTAGTTGGTCTTGGATTAAAAATGTGTATATAGAAAGGGATCTGTGTTATCACCATATTTTCCCCCACTTCATTTTCTAAAGATCTCTGCAATCATGTTCTTTTTCCTTTCCCCTAATATATCTTTCAGAAATCTCTAGCAGCAGAATTAAGTCTGATTTTGTAATTGTTTGCACTGTCTAATACCCACAGTATTCAGAGCTGGAGAAACTGACAAATCAGAAAGTCTAAAATCCCTTAAACCATCAGAACAAGTCAGAGTCTCATTAAAAAGCAAGGTGTATGAGGAGAGGACCCAGGACCTAGCACTATAAACTCTAAATTAAATGGAGATATTAGTAACTCACATTAGTTCTGTTAACTTATATTGACTTCTAAAGGGGAATGAATAACTAGAATGAGAATAGTCTTACTAATGTGTCCTTAAATTTAAAGGAAGACATTATTATGTACAAGTGCATTATGCAGTGAGAGAACTAAAACGTAGGTAAATTAAAAAGAATCCAAGATCTCTAGACATTTCCACTGAATTTCTTAGAACTCTCATCAAAAAACTTTTTTTCCTTTTTTGAACTTTTCCAAGAAATCTTTCTTTTTTACCTTATGTAAATGTTGTTTCTTAGTTCTGTCCTCTCGTCCTGTCACCATTATTTCAGTCTGTTCCTGCATTTGGTGATCTGTTACTTTAATTCTGTATTTTAGGATTTTAATGGCTAAAATGATACCAGATTTTTCAGTGCTAGTTGTAAATATAAAAAACCCTAACATGGGATAAGCCCACTAGGAGCCAGTTCTTTAGCCACTATTTTAAAATAGCACTTTTTTGGATTTCGAAAATTAGTTTCTTTACAGTAGATGTAGTTTTACCTATTTTAAACTTAGGATATCCAGATTCTCTCTCTCTAGTTGAGATAACTATTAGAGATAAATAGAGATAGATCAACCTATTAAGGTTGATAGTAAATACTAAGGGTGCTAATGAAATGTCCTTTTAACACATAAAATAGTATTTATCCTCTCTTTTGACTAACTTAACATTATGAATAAAAAGTTGTAGTAATTTAAAGATCCTTGGGGTGCCTGGGTGGCTCAGTGGGTTAAAGCCTCTGCCTTCAGCTCAGGTCCTGATCTCAGGATCCTGGGATGGAGCCCTGCATTGGGCTCTCTGCTCAGCAGGGAGCCTGCTTCCCCATCTCTCTCTCTGCCTGCAGCTCTGCCTACTTGGGATCTCTCTCTGTCAAATAAATAAGTAAAATCTTAAAAAAAAAAAAAAAAAATTTAAAGATTCTGTATACCTTTGTCTTTTGGTCCCAAAATTTTGATACTAGATGGCAGAGTGATTAGGTGCCAGTTGATTCATTAGGGCTAAAGTGTTTAAATATCTTAACTGACAGTGCCATGGATTTAAATCTTAAGGTCAGTTTTGAAGAGAAAATACGATATATTTTTACTGACTATTGCTTGTCCTCCTTTTTAGAATATGGTCTCAAATTTTGGTCACTGAACTATACAATTCATTGATTTGATTCTAGGCTAGCCATGTAAAAGAGGGAGGAAGCGCTGGTCTCATTCCAAGCCAGTTCCTGGAAGAGAAGAGAAAGGCGTTTGTTAGAAGAGACTGGGACAATTCAGGTGATGAGCTCAACACAGTATGTAACAAGTAGTCCTTTGTGGTCACTTTTCTTTTCCTCTTTTATCTGAATCAGCAAATGAATTTATTTAAAATATATCTAAAATTAATCCATTCTGTCTACTTTGTTGTATCTCTTTGTTGTATCTACTTTGTTTTATCAAAAAGTAAACTTTTTGATCCCTGTCTGCCACCTGCTGGTATGTAGTATCAGAATTTAGTGGCTCAACTCACTTCTGCCCCCTTCTGCTTTGTAGGACACAACACTGGAAAGGTAGTTCTCCCAGGGCAGTTTTATCATATTCCAACATACTGTTTTAAGTTATATTTGTCTTGTCACCCTTCAGGACCTTTTTGTGGAACCATAAGTAGCAAAAAAAAGAAAAAAATGATGTATCTCACAACCAGAAATGCAGGTATGTTGTTTTTTTTGTTTGTTTGTTTGTTTTTTTTTTTTTTTTTTTGCCGGTATGTTTTAAATAATTTCTGTAAAGTCCAAGTGAGAAAGCTTTATATCATTAATTAATGCGGCATAAACTCTAAATATATAATTTTAAATGAAAGTAATTCAGATTAATACCCAGTTATAAGGGGCTGTCACTTGAACACATGATACAATGTAATATGAAGACATTAATTTAATTTTGATATTATTTATACTCATACTGTCACCAAAGTGTTTTACTTATGAGTATAGTTTACAATGAAATGAATTGGTTATGATTTATGCTTGTATTAATGAAGGAACAATGTTATTAAAATTATTCAGAGAACTTTGATGGTAATTATGTATCATTTCTAAAGAAATGTCTTTAGGAAGATACTAATAGAGTTATGATTAAGGGCAACTATATTCTGCCTTAACGTTATCCATGATACTTTTGGGAAACTAGTACTGGACCAAACAAATCTTAGCCTAATCTAGTAGGATTCTCTCTTAAATCTTTTAGACTTAAAGAAAGGTAAGTATGATAGCTACCGTAGTTATTCTTTTCAGTTCTAGAGGCTGATAGGCACAAAATGCAGCTCTTTGAATGAAAAGGCCTTCTGAAAGGAAATGACAATTTTAAAGTACTTTCTAGACTTCAGAGCTGCCTCTATACTGGTTATAAACTAAATTGCACACTATAAAGGAAATAATAATAATATGGGGAGAATAGAATCTCCCTTAATATTGGTTTAATCTTCTATGGAGAAATTAGGCAAAGAAAGAGTTGCTATTAAGATAATAACCTAAGGAAGAAGTGGTACTACTGCAGATTGAGAGTTATAACCTTAATAACAGGTAATATACTATTTCAAATCCACTTTTTCCTCATTATTCATTAAGTATATGTCCTTACAGCTTTTTTGCAAAATAGAAAACTTGCAATTTTCTCATTGACTAAGATTTAATTTTGGAATGTGTTTTGAATGGAAATAGTTTGGCTCCAACATTTTATACATAAATTCATAATCTTAAAATTTAATTGTCAGTATATTTGTATGCATTTTATTTAATCAAACTGTATTTGCTAAGTCAACACATAGTATTTATTCATTTATATTATTGGAAGGGAATACTCATTCTGCGAGACTTACTTAAGTAGCCACACTAAGCGTACTGCTGTCTTTTATGTCTGATATGCACCGTTTGGATGAACAAATTACATAAGATAATTTGCAGTTTGATTATATATATTAAAGGAATCCTTTCTACTGATGAATTGGTAAGAAAGGTTTTAATGGATAGAATATATGATAAAGATACAGCACAGGCATTTTCTTAGACAAATTTTTAAGGGCAAATGGATAGAAACAGATGTTCAAATGAGATAAAAAATAGTTTATTGTACTTACCAAATTTATAAAAACAAATCTATAGTGAGTACAATTCAAGTGATATTTACCTGTCAGACCAACCAAGCCCTTACTGAACAGAATCGCAGAGGTTTTTCATCCATCTAAAAGATAACTGAATATGACGATTTTCTGTTTCCTTTTACATTTAGAATTTGATCGTCATGAAATCCAGATATATGAGGAGGTAGCCAAAATGCCTCCCTTCCAGAGAAAGACGTTAGTATTGATAGGAGCCCAAGGTGTGGGACGAAGAAGCTTGAAAAACAGGTTCATAGTGTTGAATCCCACTAGATTTGGAACTACAGTGCCATGTAAGTTTTCTCTCTTTGCTGTTTAATCAGCATCAAAGAGTAGGGTGGGGCAGATTATTATTTTTATTCCCAAGTAATATTTTATTATGCCAATGGAAATGAACAAGTAGAAGATATTGAAAAACTCAGTGACTCTACAGCTATCTTGAAATAGTGCTATATATAGCCTTGTTGGCTTGCTTCCCGGTGGCAGTTGCTTCTCCAGACTCTTTAGTCCAGAAATGTTAGTTAAATGCAAGTGTTAGGAGTTGTAGCAAAATCAACATTAACTTTGTATTTTCTTGTACAACTGTTGTATATCTGAAAAGTTATACTTTTTTTTTTTCCCATTTTGGTGTAAAGAAAAGAGGGAAACCTGCTGGATCCTCAGGCCCCCCCAATGTGGCCATCCCTTTATGAATTTTGTGGGTCCTCACTTTAGCTCTATCCTGCAAGGTCATTAACCTGATTTTTTATAGCACATCAATAGCAATTCATCTTCCTGAGCAGGCAGCATTAATTAAAGTCACAAAGGTTGACATATAAAATAAAAATAATACTGATGAGAAGTATAACCATTAAATAAGCCAGGCATTCATTTTATGATCTTTGCATTCTTTCCCTATTGGCATATTTATATGGAAAATTAAATAATGTTAGAAGTGTGCTTGATAAGAATGGAATCACATCAAGGAGTTAGATGATGTCATAGACTTGTTATAAGGATTAATATACATTTGTCTTTATTTTAGAAATATGTGGGAATTTACAACTCTCTCCCCTGAACAATGCAGGAGATAAGCCAACATTGTCTTTATAACCTCTTTTTGTGCCTCTCTTGCTGACCAAGCCCCCTTTTGATAAACAGTATTTCTTTAGGTATATTAATGCCATTAAGCCATTCTGAATTAATTCTTGGCCTAATGTCATTCCATCTCTTTTAGATGAATTTTAGACTTTTTCTCCTTTCATCTAGTATGTTTTGAGGTTTAATTTTCAGCGAGTGATCTTATTGCTAAAATTCTTTGGGTTGGTTGGGGGAGTAATAACCATGTGCTATTTGTAATCCCTTCAGGGTAAGGCCTTAGATTTCATTGTAGGCACTGTAAGTCACTAAGTTCAGACAAATACTGGTTAAATAGTTAAGAAAATAAAAACTTCGGGGCGCCTGGGTGGCTCAGTCGTTAAGCGTCTGCCTTCGGCCCAGGTCAGATCCCAGCGTCCTGGGATCGAGCCCCGCATCGGGCTCTCTGCGCGGCAGGGGGCCTGCTTCTCCTGCTACCATTCCCTCTGCTTGTGTTCCCTCTCTCGCTGTGTTTCTCGCTGTCAAATAAATAAAATCTTTGAAAAAAAAAAAAAAAGAAAATAAAAACTTCACTGTGACCAAAGTATTTTAAGTATTTTGTTTCTCATTTTTATCTAGTTAATACATGTACAGTACTTTAATCAAGTAGTTCTTAAAGATATGTAATAGAAAAAATAACTGCCTCTATTGCTGTACCCCGCCTTCGGCCTGCTTACCAGAAACAGTTGCTTTTCATGATTGTTGCTATTTATTTTCGTAGTCTTCCATATTTCTTAAGAATGTCATCATTCTGCAATTTCTAACTTTATCCAGTGTAAGCCTATCTGTTACTTCCTGATTCTTCCCAATATAAAAATGTTTAGTTTCAGTTCATTGAATTTTACTTCCTTGAACAGCTTCTCTCTCTCCTCCATCCAGCAATTGATGGAGTTCCTTTTTTCTTCTGGTCTTTACCTTAATTTTATATGTGTATGTATATAACTGTCCTTTAAACCAAAGAGTTGTCTGGTAAGTCATGTTTATTTTCTTGGAGACCTCTGTCTCAGAACCATAGGTCTTCCTGCTTCAGTGAGGACCAGCTGCCCCACTGTTAACACGGGAGTGTTTCCTTTTGTTGTTTTCCTGGGTTGACAGCATCCTTGTTAGGCTGGAACGTATCCTCTTGTAACTTCACAAGAAATGATGTATGAGATATATTTATCTTTGTATTTGGAGATGTGTTATTTTGTCCTATATCTGATTGTTTAACCAGGAATAGAAATTCAAGATAGTAAAACTCAAAAGATGTTACTCTTGAATCCAGTTCTGTTGAGGCCAGTGCCTTTGTAATCTTTGTTCTTTCATACATGACCTTATTTTTCTTTCACAGACATTCAGGGTCTTTTATTTCTTTTTTTTTCCCCATTATTTTGAAATTTAATAATGCTATGCTTTCCTGTACATCTTTTTTTATTCATTGTGCTGATGATCTTCAGACTAGAGGGTCATGTTTTCTCTGTTCACTTTCTCTAGAATCTCTTGGCTGCATGTTGAGCATCCTGGATTCATTTTCTCAATGTCTCTCTCTGTCTCTCCCTCTGTCTCTCTCAATCATGTTGTCTATCCCTTTATCTTTTTATTCTACTCTTTAAAAGATTACCTTGAGTTCTTTATTTTTTCTTCCATCAATGTTTTATAATGAGTAATCTTACTTTTCATTTTAGGATTTTCTGTTTGTTGGGGGCTATATCTTAGGTATCTCTAAGAATAGTAAATAGTGTGGGTTTTTTTTTTTAGATTTTTGTCTATAGCTGAATTGCTTTTCTCTGGGTTACTTTTTCTATTTATGATATGTTTGTGTGTGTTTTCCCTTTTTTTTTTTTTTTTAAGAGGATTTTTTTTTCTTTTATGCACTGATCCTTAGCTGTACATCCCTACTTAAGTAAGTGTTGAAACTGGTTGGAAGCTCCATGTACTTGAGCAGATCTTGGCAACTGGCTGAGCTTTATTTTATGAGATGGGCAAGGAGACAGCTATTTTGTTGGAGGAGCCAAAAAGTTGGCATAAAATATTGGGCAGGGATGCCTGGGTGGTTCAGTTGGTTAAGCGTCTGCCTTCAGCTCAGGTCATGATCCCAGGGTCTTGGGATCCAGTCCCACATCAGGCTCTTTGCTCAGTGAGGAGCCTCCTTCTCCTTCTGCTTATGTGCTCGCTCTCTCTTTCTCTCTCTCTCAAATTAAAAAAAAAAATATTTTGAGAGGGAGCTGTTTAATTTTCCAGAGAAGAGTTTTCAGATATCCTCCCTACTGAGACTGTTCTCTAACAAGATGAAGAGGGATAAGGTACATGCATAATTATATCCCATATAATTATTGCATAATTATAATACATGCGTAATTACACCCCCACCTCCAATTTTTAGCTCCTCGCTTCCAAGTCTTAAATCTCTTCAGTGTTCTGGGGATAAGGTAGTCCTACTCTTATCCATAATTCTCTAATGCTTTATAGCTTATTCTTCCTTAATTTCTTTCAATATTTGTAGTTTTCAGTGTACAAGTTGTATGCTTTTTTTTTTATTAACTTTATTCCTAAGTATTTTAACTTTTCTAATTTCCTTTTCAGATTGTTCATTACAAGTGTATAGAAATACACCTGATTTATTTTTTAAAAGATTTTTTATTTTATTATTTGAGAAAGACAGAGATAGCGAGAGAGAGCATGAGTGGGGAGGAGAGGAAGAAGCAGGCTCCCCACTGATGAGGGAACCTGATGGAGGGCTCAATCCCAGGACCCTGGGATCATGACCTGAGCTGAAGGCAGACCCTTAACCGACTGAGCAACCCCAGTGCCCCAAAGTACACCAGATTTTTGTGCATTAATCTTGTATCCTTGTAATCCTGTAACTTTGCTGAAATTGTGTATCTGTTGTAATTTTTTTTGCAAATTTCTCAGGATTTTCTATACACAAGATTATGTTATCTGTAAATAGAGACAGTTTTCCTTATTCCTTTAAACTGGGTACCATTTATTTCTTATCTAATTACCCTGATTAGAACCTCCAGTGCAGTATGGAAGTGGCAAAAGTGGACATCCTTGTCTTGTTCATGATCTTACTATTGAGTCTTTCATGACTAAGTTTGATGCTAACTGTGGGTTTTTTGTAGGTAACCTTCATCAGGTTGGAGAAATTCTATTCCTATTTCATTGACTTATCATGAGAAGGTATTATATTTTACAGATGTTTTTTCTTTGTTTATTGAGATGACAACATGATTTTTGTTTTTATTCTTTTACATTACCTGTGTTCCTATGGAAAATCCTGGTTAGCCATGGTGTATGATCCTTTTTTATGCTTCTAGAGTCAGTTTGCTAGTATTTTGTTGAGTATTTGTGTAGCTATATTCATAAAAGATACTGGTCCATAGATTGCATTTCTTATGATGTTAATAATATTGATAATCATGGTAATACTGGACTCAGAGACTGAAATGGGAAGTGTTCCTTTCACTTCTATGTTTTTGGGAAGAGTTTCTAAATGATTGATGTTAATTCTTCTTTAAGGGTTTCATAGGATTTAGCCTTGAAGCCATTCAATCCTGGGGTTATTTTTGTAGGAGGTTTTGATTACTGATTCAGTCTTACTATTTAAGTCTACTGAGGCTTTCTGTTTCTTTTTAATGGGTTTCAGAATTTTTGCAGCCCCCATGGTAATATCCCCTCTTTTATTTCTGATTTTAGTGATTCGAGTCCTTTCTCTTCTTTTCTTGGTCAGTCTCCCTAAAGATTTGTCAGTTTTGGTATTCTTTCAAAAAACCAGCATTTGCTTTTGTTGATTTTCATATTGGTTTTCTATTCTCTGTTTAATTTCTGTTACAGTCTTATTATTTCTTTTTCTGGGCTTACTGTGCTGTGTTTCCATTTTCTTTAGGTGGAATGTTAGGTTATTGGATTGAGATCTTTATTTTTAATAGGCATTTGCAGCTGTAAAGTTCCCTAGAAGCAACTGATTTAGCTACATCTCATAATTTTTGGTAGTGTATCTTTGTTTTCATTCATCTCAAAGAATTTTCTAATTACATTTGTGATTTCCTGTTTGACCCAGTGGTTGTTTAGGAGCATATTGTTTAATTTTCACATTTCCCATATTTCTTCCGTTACTGATTTCCAATTCATTCCATTGTGGTCAGAGAACATTATATGACTTTACTTTTTTAAAACTCACTGATGGGGCACATGGGTGGCTCAGTCAGTTAAGGATATGCCTTCGGCTCAGATCATGATCCCAGGGTCCTGGGATCACATCCTGTGTCAGGCTCCCTGCTCAGTGGAGAGCCTGCTTCTCCCTCTCCCTCTGCCTGCTACTCCCCCTGCTCATGCTTGCTATCTTTCTGTCAAATAAATAAATAAAATCAATCAATCAGTCAACCAATAAATAAATAAACCTCACTGAGACTTGCTTTATAACGTCAAGTATGGTCAGTTTGGGAGAGAATGTTCCAGGTATACTTGGTAAGGATGTGTATTACAGTATCATTGGGTGAAGTCTTCTACAGATGTCTGTTAGGTCTGGTTGGTTTATAGTATTGTTGAAGGCTTTTATTTCCTTGCTGATCTCCTGCCTATTTATTCTGTCCATTATTTGAAAGTGTGGTATTGAAGTCTCCAAATATTATGATTAATTTAGTTATTTCTCCCTTCAGTTCTGTCAGTTTTTGTAGCATGTGTTTTGGAAATTCTATTGTTAGATACATATATGTTTGTATTTTTTAAATCTTTTTGATGGATTGACACTTTTAATAATAAAAAATTATAAAATGTCCTTTGTAGTAAGTTTTTGTCTTTAGGTTTATTTTTATGTGATATATGTATAGCCACTCCAGGTCTGTTTGTATAGGGTATTGTTTAGTCCTTTTACTTTCAACCTACTGATGTCTTTGAATCTAAATATGTCTTTTGGGGACAGCCATATAGTTGGGTCATGGTTGTTTGATTGTTTAAATCCATTCTGCCAGTCTCTGCCTTTTAATTGGAGTGTTGTGTCCACTTAATGTAAATATCCCTCATTGTGGCTTTACCTGATTGTTTCCCCCATGATTAGGTTCAGGTCATGCATTATTAGAAAAATATAAATCATGTTTTATCCTTCTCTGAACATTACATAGTAGGTCCGTCTTGTCAATTTGTCCTATTACTGATGATGTTAACTTTGATTATGGATTTAGGTCATGTCTGATAGATTTCTTCACTATAAAGGGTAACTTTTCTTCCATTTATTGTTAATAAGTAATCTATTCAAAGATACTTTGAAACTGTGTAAGTATTCTCCTCAGCAAACTTTTACCCATTTGTTTTAGTTCCATCAAAATTCATTAATTTAAAATCTTTTCCTGAATTTGGGGAAACAGCTACCAGGCCACTAAAATCCTTTCTTACATTGTTTGAATACACATTCATTTTCTAGAATCCTTGCAGTTATGTCATTTGACTAATTTGTTTCTGTCAAGTATATAACTAAGGGGTTTGTTGGATGGCTGAGCTCTTCAGGAGTATAAACAGGAAAAAGCTTTATTTTCATCTAACCACTGACTTCATCCATGCTCTGTCACGTTTTCTTTACCTCTACTTTTCCCCCCGCCCCTTAGAAGATTCTTTAGCTTTCTAGTTACTTTCAGTTATAAGAACTATGTCATTTTGCTAAATAAGACCTTATTTTGGGTGTTTAAAAAAAAAAAAAGGCTACTCCAATTCAAAACTTCAGTGTTGCATCCAATTCACTGTTTCTCCCTTTCTCACAGCTCATTCCTGATCATTGGCTTGTGACCTATATTGTGAGGGGAAGAGTATAGTTTGTTTTATTGCTCTCCCTTCACATCCTGCTCTGCTACTTCTGGTTTTCAGGGTCAGGGCAGGAAAAAGGGATCAAGGGCTGTCTTGTAAATTCTTGCCTTTTGGAGCCTGGAGTTCTTTATGTCACAAATGTCCAAATACTGTCTCGTCATTGAGGCCTATTGGTAGGTTCTTTGCAAACTCTGTAAAGACCTCTATACTTTGCCATTTCTTGGCCAGTGTATTATGATCTCTAACTGTCCCCTTGAGACCAATGCCAAGCTCCAATCCCATACTTAATATTCTCTTTTACTTGGTTTCTCAATCTTTCATTCTGTCTCTCTGTGCAGGATACCTTCAGTACAGTTCAGCCAGGCTATCCTTTGAATACACAAACACAACAGGAAACTCATTCTTGCTTTGCCCCACAGTGGGAGTACAAATCACCCCAGTGCTACATTATGTCATCATGGGTTTTCAGAATTCATCAGGAAGAATCATTTTACCATGGGGTAGAGGAGAAGAAAATAAAGCATTCTGCCCTGAACCTACAATTCATAACCTCAGCGACTCCTTTCTGAGTATATATAAGATAGAGATAGGTGGACAGATGATCCTAGGATCAAGTTGACCACTTTTTAATAAACTCTGAAAGAGGAAGCTATAAATCCTTGGCATGTTAGCTTCTACTTGGGACTTGAGGGATACTGTGAGACTGCAAAAAGAAAAAAAATAAAAACACCTTATTCAATGTTCTATTAATACAATGAACACAATTAAAATAACTTTTTTTTTTTTTTTTAAAGATTTTATTTATTTGACAGAGAGAAACACAGCGAGAGAGGGAACACAAGCAGAGGGAATGGTAGCGGGAGAAGCAGGCTCCCCGCTGCGCAGAGAGCCCGATGCGGGGCTCAATCCCAGGACCCTGGGATCATGACCTGAGCCGAAGGCAGACGCTTACGACTGAGCCACTATTTAGGCGCCCCTAAAATAACTTCTAATTACAGAATTATGACCATATTATTCATATAAAAATTTTCATAATTTGAGGCGCCTGGGTGGCTCAAATTCTGGTGGTTAAAGCCTCTGCCTTCGGCTCAGGTCATGATCTCAGGGTCCTGGGATCGAGCCCCGCCTTGGGCTCTCTGCTCGACGGAGAGCCTGCTTCTCTCTGCCTGCCTGCCTGCCTCTCTGCCTACCTGTGATCTCTCTCTCTGTGTCAAATAAATAAATAAAATCTTAAAAAAAAATTTTCCATAATTTTTCTCCTACTTAGCACACCAGTCACTCTTTTCTTCAGATTCCTCAAACTTAAAACTGACACGTTTTTGTTCTTAGTGTTCCCTCAGTGTGGAACACTCTGCCTCCCAGATCTTTAGATCCTTGAATTTTTCTTTTTATTTAGATCTCACCTTCTCATAGGCCTTCACTGACCATTCCATCTAAAGTAGCCTCCCCAGTACCTAGTGGTTATGTCTTAGCACTTAAATTCTTATTTTTTGACTATTCTCATATCTCCACATTCAAGAACATGTCCCATAAGAGCAGAGAGCTGCTCTATCTTTTGTACTATAGACTCAGAATCTAGAAAAGCAGCTGACCCATAGGATATACCCAAGACATATTTGATGAATAAATGAATGAACTTTATATCATGAGCTTTTTCCTCACGAGTCATTGTTATTGTTTGTTTTGATGTAAATATTAATCCTACATCAACAATAAAACAAGCAAGCTGGCTCAGAAATGGGCAAAGAAGATGAGTAGACATTTCTCTAAAGATTTACAAATGGCGAATAAGCACATGAAAGGATGCTGAACATCACTAATCAGGGAAAAATGCAAATCAAAACCCCAGTGATATACCACTTCATACCCATTAGGGGATGGTATTATACATTAGAAAAATAGATCATAACAAGTACTGGCAAAGATGTAGAGATACTAGAACGTTTGTATATTACTAATGGGAATGTAAAATGGTATACTTCTGTGTAAAACAGTATAACAGTTCCTTAAAAAAATAAGAATATTACATAATGATCTAGTAATTCAACCTATAGATATATACCCAAAAGAATTAAAAACAGGGACTGAGATATTTATACATGAATATTCATAGCATTATTTACAATAGCCAGAAAGATAGAAATTGTCCAAACATCCTTCCGTGCATAAATGGATAAACTAAGTTATATGTGCAGGCAGTGGAATATTATTGAACCTGAAAAAAAAATGAAATTCTGATGCGTGCTATAATATGGATGAAAAACATTATGCTGAATGAAATAAGCTTAACAAAAAGGACAGATATTGTACAATTCAATTATATGAATTCAGAGAATATAATTCATAGAGATAGAATAATAAAGTCATAGAGACAGAAGGTGGAGTAGTGGTTACTAAGGCCTAAGAGAAAGTGTTTAATGGAAGTCAGTGTTTAATGGACACAGATTTCAGTTTGAGATGATGGAAAGGTCTGGAAATGGTGATGTTGCACAGCAATATGAATGTACTTAATGCCACTGAATTGTGTACTTAAAAATGGTTAAAATGATCAGTTTTATGTTATGTATATTTTATCATAAACCTAAAAAAACTTAATATTCCCACATATAAGTATAGTGTCATTGCCCATTTATATGGTTTGGATAGTTATGTTTGTTATTAGAGATGATAAAGTGTGTATGTATAAATCTCAAATATGAAAGTATTAGATCAAAAAATATATATAGATGTTTCAATTCCTTGATTTCTTAGTGCCAAATTTCTAGAAAGATACGCTATTTTGCCTTTCAACAGTAAATAAATATTTTAGGTAATAAATATTTTAGTTAGGATTTCAATTTGAATTTTTACATAGAAAGATTTAGGTATATCCGTATATCAGGGTAACTTACTTCTTCATATAATGTAGATGTGTTTTACTTCTCTTTAAATCATTCTTATTTATATAGAATCTAGCTTTTTTTTTTTTAAAGTCACAGAACACAAAAAAGAAACACTGCAAAAGTGTAACAAGTTTGCTTAATTCCTGATGTATAGTATTGTGCTGCATATTGTCAGGTGGTATGGATAAGGAAGTCTCAGGGAAGGAGGTAAATGCTGGCATTGTGTTAAATTTATTTTTTTTCTTGGGTCACCTGGGTGGCTCACTCAGTTAACCGTCTGCCTTCAGCTCATGGAGTCCTGGGATCCAGCCCTGAGTCTGGCTCCCTGCTTGTGCGCTCGCTTGCTCTCTCTCTCTCTCTCTTTTTTTCAAATAAATAAATAAATAAAATCTTAAAAGAAATAGATTTTTCTTTATATATTATTAAATGATCCTAAAATAGAAAAAATTATTAATCTGGGGGATAGGCTACCTTAGGAATCAAGTTTGCTTTTTAACATTGACGTCTTGAGTTTAATTAACAAAAAAAATGTTACTTTGTTGTTTCCTCATTATTTGAAGAGATATAAAAATTTAGAATTTGCTATAAGGATTAAATTCTAAGGAATCACATTATTTGTTTGCTTATAGTATATAAACCTAAGAAATGAGTTGTAGTGAAACTATTCTAATTTCTCTGTCCTAAGAATGGAAAGGGACTTAAATATGTGGCAATATAGTTGCTGGGTTTTGATTTTTGTTTTGCCTTTTTTGTTTGAGTTTTCATTTGACAATGAGATTATAATTAAAATTCACATGTAAACTTGGGGCGTCTGGGTGGCTTAGTCAGTTAAGCATCTTGATTTCACCCAGGTCATGATCTCTGGGTTATGGGATCAAGCCCTGCATGGGGCTCTGTGCTAAGCACAGAGTCTGCTTAAGATTCTCTCTTTCCTCTCCCCCTTCCCCTCCCCCTCCTTAAGGGAATTTCATGCTTGCTTCATCTTCATGCTTGCTTTCTCTCTCTCTAAATAAATAAAATCTTTTAAAATTTTTCACTTGTAAACTAAAAACATTTTGCCAAGAATTAAGATTCCCTCAACATAGAGGTGGTGATGGGGTTAATATGTGTGCCTATACATACTTATTTCAAGCAGCACATTCCCATACATGGTTTCACTGTAGAGCTTCACCAAAAAATAGTACTCTTCTAAAATTATATTCACAGATATTGAGCCAAGTCCTAGTATGTATTTATCTGAGGAGTTTAAAATTGCCTTAGACATTTATATCATACCACCTTTGGTGAATAATTCCTGAAACCTTGAACACCACACATTTTTGAATATGAAAAGGCATCATAGCATCTCGAAGGTCTTTAAGTTACTTTACAAATGCTCTCCACAGTTGTCTGGGAAAGAAAGGGAATCCTGTTGTGCCTAATGATCTCATTTATGAACTAGACCCTTAGTATTGAGCTTAAATTTCAAGTTCATTCTGTTCCTATAAAATAGTTTTCTTGATGTGCAGTGCTTATTACACATAGTCAAAATATTGTCAACTCTTGATCTGGATTATTTCTTAATTGCATGTGCTTAATGATTTCATCAGATATTCTACATGTATAAGTACCTGATTTTATATCTGATCTAGCCAAAATCAGGTTAAAGCTAAACTGTAACATACAAATACACAAATGACTTTTCTTCTTCCAAGCTTTAATGTTAATAAATTGGTAGAGAGTATCTAACTGCATCTTTGCAACAATTTGAAAGAGAATTTCCTTTCTTTGCTAGCCCAAGTTGCAGAGGAATTCTTTATCTCTGGAAGTACTCAGAACTCTATCAGACAAAAGCAATCTTCTAAATTTTGACTTGGTCTATTTACTGTTATTCTCTCAGAAAAAAAATACCTGAAGTTAGATTAAAGGAAGATTAATAGAACATAGTAGCGTTAAGTGTGGCTAGATTCATCACCAAGTTGCAGAACAAAAGAGTTAACATTTCAGAATATCACAAGCAGGAGGCTAAAAGAAAGTTTGGTGTTAGGATGAGGAAAAGGATAGATAATTGGTGGGTAAAACTATGCTTCAGAAGATTAATAATACCAACTAAAAATAGGAGAATTTTGCTCACTTGTTGGGTGCTCTATTAGGAAGTGGTCAAGTGTAAATTCCTTAAGGGGAATGCTAGTGGCAACTAGCAGATATTCACTTAAAATATACCTCACACTTAGTAGGACTCATCATAGTTAAGAATTTAAATTTAGAACTCTGTGTCTATGTAAATATATTTTCAAGCTGACTTTATAAAGCACATTTTTTTAAATATAAATTGTATATTAGGAACTACCTCTTAAAATATTTCTATGGGTCAGAGGTCAGCAAACTTTTTTATTCAAGGGCCATAGTAAATATTGGGCTTTGTGGGCCATCTGGTCTGTGGCACAACTATACCATTGTAACACAAGTGAAACCAGAGGTAATAAAACAAGTGTGCCATAGCTGTAGTCTAATAATACTTTCTTTACAAAAGTAAGAAGCAAACCAGATTTGGCTGTTTATCTTAAGCTACCCTGTGCATTTTAGTCTCAATTTTAATACCCTGTGTTCTCTTTGTATAAATTCTCAACATTATTTTAGTTACTTCACGGAAACCAAGAGAAGATGAAAAAGATGGTCAGGCATATAAGTTTGTGTCACGGTCTGAGATGGAAGCAGATATTAAAGCTGGAAAATATTTGGAACATGGGGAATATGAAGGAAATCTCTATGGAACCAAAATCGATTCTATTCTTGAAGTTGTCCAAACTGGACGAACTTGTATCTTGGATGTCAACCCACAAGTAAGCTGCACGAATTCCAAAGCTATTTTTAAAATTTTAATTCCTGTGGAGTTTTTGTTTGATTTTTCAGATTGTGAGGGTACCTCTTTCTATTACCTGTTGGTGATAGAGAACCTTATTACACATCCACAGCTAGTTAAATAAATTTCCAGTCAATAATTAACCAGCAGAGGTTTGGGTAGCAATACAACTTGATATAAGTTTAGTATTTACTTACTTGCTCAAGTAACGTATAAATTACTATACGGAACTGAAATACTGATTTTAAAATTTCAGCAAAGCTACAACATAATAAAGTCACACCCCTTCTCAACACACACACACACACACCATTCTCTTCACTCTCATCCTTCTCTCACTGACCCCTTCTCGTCCCTCCACACTCAACCCAACTTAACTTCCCTATTCAGAGATAATTACTAATAGTTTGGTATATATCTTTGTCATTTTAGTATGCCTTAAATACAGATATATATATATATCTATATAATTTTATTAGATTTTTATGTGGTTTGTTTTTTGTTTTTTTTTTTTACAAAACTGGACAATTCTATATAGATTCTTTAGCTTTTTTCCATTAAACAGTATCTTTGGAAGATCTTTTCATGTCAGTTACTGCAGAGCTTTTTTAGCTCTTTGTAATTGCTACATAGTGTTTCACAGTACAAATGTACATTAATTTATATAACCATTCTCAGTAAACACTGAGATTATGTCTCCTGTTTCAATGTTAATGGAATTCTACAAGTAACATAGAAAGCATTTACATCACTCTTAATAATTTTTGGATCATTAAATTCAATACTTTCCTTTGTTCAGGAGGAAATACTGGGGTCAGAACACAGTTAATGGATCACTGTTTTAGAAGAGTACTGTATGGAACTGAAAGGATAGAAGGGGGCAAGTATTAAAGTACATCCTTCATCCTTAGTGAGAGGGCAGATAGACTTTGATTAGTTAGCATTTATTATAAATTAAAGGATAACATAATTCAGATTCTAATCCCATATAAATTGGTTTGTGATTATTCTTCTACACAGGCCCTGAAAGTGCTGAGGACATCTGAGTTCATGCCCTATGTTGTATTTATTGCTGCTCCAGAACTAGAGACATTACGTGCCATGCACAAGGCAGTGGTGGATGCTGGTATCACTACTAAGCTTTTGACGGTGAGCAGTTCTTTTCAGGCTAACAATATTTTTTCACTCTAAGATTTTTTTCTTTTTTCTTTTGAGTGTGTTTAATTCTAATCATATTTATGAGATAAATACACTGTATGATGTATTACAAAATAAAAATCCATTCATGAGATGTAGCTAGGATTTGAAACAGTATGGCTTTTACTTAAAAATCATTATTCACTTTATTTATTTTAAAACATGAGTTTAGGGGCGCCTGGGTGGCTCAGTTGGTTAAGCATCTGCCTTTGTCTCAGGTCATATGCTCGGGGTCCTGACATCAAGCAGCGTGTCAGGGTCCCTGCTCATCAGGGAGTGCATGCTCTCTCTCACTCTCTCTTTCTCAAATAAATAAATACATAAAATACACACAAGTTTATTCCCCCTATACAAATGAAATGGAGCAATATTAAAATACGCATATTAATCCACCTCTCATCTTACCAGTGAGGAAATTGGGCTCCAGAACCATTAACAAGCATATTCATCATAAGGTTAGCTACTGATAGGTAGTTCTGACTTTGAGTTTCTGTTACATTTTCTCTTGTTCTTCCTCTCTCTTTTTACAAAAATTTAAAATACATACAAAAAAAAGAAAAAAATGAACTCCCATATTCCCATCACCTAGGTTCAATAATGCATGGCCATTTCTGTTTCAGTTAGCCCTCTCTTCACTTCCTCCCTAACTTGAATTATTTTAAAGCAAATCTTTGATATGTCAACCATAAATACTTCACTATCAATCTCTAAAAGATAAAGACGTTTTAAACATAACCGTAACACCATTAATAAAAAAAAAAAAAAACCTCAGAGTGTTAATCCTTTCTTCTTTTTCAGGTTTCTCCATGTCTCTATTAATTTTTGAGTATCTGAACCATAGCTGTAATAAGTGCTTTCATGTCATCATGTACTAATTCTGACATTTGTGTTAGTTCTGAACCAGTTTTGACTTGAATGACTTTTCTCCTCACACTAGCCATGTTTTCTTCTTTTCTCCCTACTAATTTTTTTATTGGGTATCAGACATTGTAAGCCTTGTTCTAGGATGTACTTGTTCAGAAATAGTTTGTTCCTTTCAGGTGTTGTTTTTAAAATGTGTTAGGTAAAACCAGAACAATTTGTAATCTGGGGGCAATTATTCTCCACTCCTGAGACAAGACCATTTGAGGACTCTTCCAAATGGCCTGTGCATCGAGGCTTTCTGTTCTTCCTGGTGGGAAGAGGTCCTGTTCCTGACTCAAGTTGAATACTTCTCATTTTTTCTGGTGGTTCTCTGGTGGCCTCAGGTAGTTGTACTCTGCCTTGATTGGTATACAGCTATATGCTGGAAGAGAGGACCATTTGCGAGTCTCTGAAATTCTCTCTCCATGCTGTTATTCTGTTCAGGAATTCTGTCCTGTGTACGCTTGCCACCTTGGTCTCTCTGGGCTCTCAGCCCTGTCCCAACTTGGCATGTTGTGTAGCCTCCTTCTGGGCCCGCCTTGTATACTGTATGTAGCCTAGAAGGTCTCTCAAGACAATAAGCTGGGGTAGTTGTAGGGATCACTTCATTTGATTCCTGTTTCTCTGTGGTAACAGTCTTTTGTTGCCTCATGCATCAGGTCTTAAAAACTGTTGTTCCATACATTTTGTCTGTTTACATTGTCAGGTAGGGTTAGTCTGATATCTGTTACTCCATCTTAGCTGGAAGCAGACATCTCTTTACTTGTTCTAATCTGTAAATTCTCCCCACCTCTTCTCTCTTGGAACCTTCTAATTTAGTTGTTCAAAAAAATGGGTTAGGGCACCTGGGTAGCTTAATTGGTTAAGCATTCAACTCTTGATTTGGGCTCAGATCATGATCTCAGGTTCATGAAATCAAGCTCCTACTCTAACCAAAAGAACAACAGCAAAACAAAAAACAAAGTTGGGTCAATTATCCTATAGAGTCCTTGAAAGTCCAGATTTTGCCAATTGTGTCATTTCCCCATTGTGTCATTTCCCTTTATTCCCTATGAACTCATAGAAGCTCGAGCAGGTATAAGTTTACTTATTTTCCCAAGAATAATTAATAAATGATATGTCTTGTCTTGTTACATTATGAGGCATATGAAAGGCTCTTTTTGTGAGGTTAATCAGTGAATTCAAATATTATAAGCCTGATCTGTAAAGTTCTCCAGTAGCTTTTTATCTAATGATTTTGGCAAGTTTTATTCATCTTTGCCTGGATCATGTATTTCTTAGGACTGTAAAAAGATAACACTCAAGTTTGTCCTTCTTTCTGAATTTATAAACTAGATTCTTCTAAGAAATAACTTTACTTCATCAGCTAGTTGATTACTCTGAAGTCGAGTTCATATAGGAAAGTCAGGGAATATGCGGATACTTTCCTTTTGATAGGTTAGTTTTCAGAATAATGGATTTATTTGACAGAGAGAAACACAGCGAGAGAGGAAACACAAGCAGAGGGAATGGGAGAGGGAGAAGCAGGCCCCCCACCAAGCAGAGAGCCCAATGCTGGGCTCGATCCCACAACCCGACCCCGGGATCATGACCTGAACCCAAGGCAGACGCTTAACGACTGAGCCACCCAGGCACCCCTCTATTATGATTATTCCTATTGATGCTCAAATTGTCCCATCTTTGAGCAATAGGAGCTTATTTAAGTTGATCCTTGAGACTTTATTTCATGAGCCCAGTAGTCTCAGCTTCCTTGCTATCTGGTATCACAGTGTTCTGGTATAAATAAATGGTATTTTAAGACCATAATACTAGGAGTGGATATTATCACAAAATTGATTATTGTTTCTAGCTACACCTTTTAGGTAGACAGAGTTAGGATATATGTTTTTTTTTTTTTTTTTTGGATATATGTTTTTCTGTTGTATGTCTGAAGGAAACCATTTCATGAATTCACACTGCTATTTCCTATTCAAATTCAGAATTTCAGAGTTTTTATTTAACCTCTTTTATCTTATTTCCATTCTAAGTACTAAGTATCCTAGTTCTCAAAAACACTGGGAATGTTAGAGTTAAAATATCATGTTATTGTTCATTTGCTTTATCCCACAGTACACACACAACAGTCTGAGAATAAGTACACCAACACTACCAGGTGTGATTACTAGTTTTTTGGTGGGTTGTTTTGTTTTTTTGTCCTTAAGGTTTATCTCACTGAGTATATGTGGTCAAATTGCTCTGTTTTCCTCTCTGTCTGATAGTTTAGTTTCAACTCTTTTTGATGTTTAAATTGGCTTATGTTTAGCTTATGGGAATATTCAGCTTGTCTTCTGAGTTTTTTTTTTTTTTTTTAACACAATCCCAATAATCTTTAATGACTCTTTTCTTCCTACTTAGATAAGCTGCTCCAGATTTTCCTTTTTTTAAGATTTTATTTTTATTTATTTGACAGGGAGAGAGAGATCACAAGTAGGCAGAGAGGCAGGCAGAGAGAGGGCGGGGAGGCAGGCTCCCCACTGAGCAGAGAGCCCGATGCGGGGCTCGATCCCAGGACCCTGAGATCATGACCTGAGCCAAAGGCAGAGGCTTTAACCCACTGAGCCACTCAGGCGCCCCTGTTCCAGATTTTCTTACACATTTCTTAGCCCAGACTTGGAGTCATCCATCCAAAAAACCTGGTTCCTTTTAGTGGAAAATGGTATTTATAGACAATATAAGTGCTAAAGTTGTGTGCTCAACTTAGTTGCTTATTGTTCCCAGGCTTTTTGGTGGCCAGGTATAGGAAATACATTTTTCTTTTTTAGAAAGCACACATCATTTGTTCAGTTTGCTAATTCCAATTTAAACTTGCCATTATTTTACTTAATTTCTTTGACTGTATATTTGTTTTCTTATGCTCAAAATCTTGGTTCCTGATGACATTAAAATAATTTCTTACTTTGCATATATAAACTAAGAACCCACTCTGTATATAATTTGAGTAACAATATCAATACTGATATGAACAGTATGATTATTGAAAACTCTTAAGTTTCCGGCCTTTAAAAAATTGTTCCTAAGGTATATCCCACTGGTATTATTTTAAAGTCACTGAACTAATTCCTTTCTGCGTGGTTAAGCCATCAACCTGAAACACAGGTTTGTTTCATGTTCTTTTGATTTTTAGGTATTGTTCTTTTTTTATTTGAATTTAATTTTGTATAATTCTACACATTTCATAGTTCTAAAGTAAATCCTAACAGGAAAATATAGCTTTTCTCTGTCCTCTCCATTCCCCTCTACATAGGTCATCATTTTCACAATTTTTTTTTTAATATAAGCAAGTATGTGTACCTTCCCTCCCTCATTTCTTACATAAAAAGTAACATATTCAGTAGTCTGCCTGCATTTTCCACTTACCGATATATTTAGAGATTTGCCATGGCCATATATAGAGATTCTTTATTCTTTTTTCTATCTGAATGGTGTACTCCACTATTGTTACAGGATTGTCATTGGCCCCAAAAAAAAAAAATCTTAAATGAAGCAGATTGCTAAAGACTGTAATAGGAAAGAATTGTTTCCAAGTTGAACTGAGGCTATTTGCACATCTATCACAAAAGATATTTTAGTTGTTTCAAACTGATTTAGAGATGTCAGTGAAAATATTAACTGAAATACAAGTATTAGTGTCCCTCAGGCCTAGTTTGGAACTCATTTCTCTCTCTACACTTCCCTTTTGGTGTTTTCACCAAACTCACTATCTTATATACCACTGTTACACTGCTCATTCCTAGTTTTTGTATAGGTAATCCAGAATGCAGAGCTCCAACTTGCATAACCCATCGCTACTTAGGGTTACATTTGTACTTGGCTGTCACCCAAGACATCTTAAACTTAACATGTACAAAGTAGAACATTGTGTTCCCCCACCCCCCAAAAGATTGTGCTCTCCCTGCTGCCACTCCCCAGTTCTGCGTTGTCTACAACCACTTCTTTCTACATTTTGATTTATTCATCCATTCATTCATTCGTCACTTTTCAAATTGAGCCCATCAGCCAATCTTGATATTTTATCACCAAAATATGTTTCCAGTCTGCCGTCATATCTATCTCTTTCTCCATCACAGGCCAACAGTGTGTTTCTGTTGCATGTGAGTTCTCCACAGCCTAGCACATACTTATCTCAGGGTATCACCGCTGCCCTCAGTCCCTGTATCCATCCTGGTCTTTCAGTATCTGAAAACATATCAGGGGCACTTCCCTCCCAGATTTTGCATTGCTGTTTCCTCTGCCTGGAATGCTCTTTCCTACACTGTAGTTCTCAATTTAAATGTAATTCACTCTGTAATCACTCTACTAAAATAGAATTCTCAAAAAATCTTTGTTCTGGTTGGTTTCTTTTATAGTACTCATTACAACTTGGAAGTTTTTGTGTTTATTTGCCCTTCGTCTGTCTCCTCCTCTGGAGGGTAGGAACCCACTCTGTCTGTCTTATTCATTGTTATGTCCACAGATGAGGAAACATAGTAGACACTTTAATAGGAATCAATAAATATTTGAAGAACATATAGAAGTACTCTGAAGTTTCAAAACAGTTGCAATTTAATGAAAAGCTTCACTTGCTCATGCAGAACCTATTACTTGTTCTTTCATTATATCATTCCAAAATGACTAGAAATATTATACAAAATATGAACAGTGCCAGCTGAAGAAATAAATGTGTGTTTGTGTTGGTCGGGATAGGGAGCATGTAGATAGTCTTCAAAATAACATTTTTAATGTTCTCTTTCCTAGAGACAGGCAGCAAATTTGGCTTTGAGCTTAATAGGCACTGCAAAATGGTTTCCATGATCTCAGAGCCCATAATATAAAAGTCTTTTGAGCTCTTTCCACAGTCTTTCTGTGCCACCCTAATGGTGCACATGAATGTCCTGGCAGATGCTCTCAAGAGCATTAACACTTCTGAAAGGAGAGGCAAATGCCAGGTTCTTATTAGGCTATGCTCCAAAGTCATTAACCAGTTTCTAACTGTGATGATGAAGCATGGTTACATTGGCAAATTTGAAATCATTGATAATCACAGAGCTGGGAAAATTGTTGTGAACCTCACAAGCAGGTTAAACAAGTGTGGAGTGATGAGCCCCAGATTTGATGTACAACTCAAAAATCTGCAAAAATGGCAGAATAATCTGCTCCTGTCCCCCCAGTTTGGTTTCATTATCCTGACAACCTCAGCTGGCTTTGTGGACCATGAAGAAGGAAGACAAAAACACACAGAAGGGAAAAATTCTGGGATTCTTTTTCTAGGGATGTATTACATACATGCAAAGTAAAAAAAAAAAAAAAATCATTTGTAAAGGATGATATAGTTGGGCTGGAAAGCTGCAATAATTCTTTTATTACTTTAGATTTCACCCTGAGATTATTGTCAGCAGTTGTTTAATTAGGAATCTTATCCTAAGATCAATGAAACAGAAGATACAGAATACTTACAAAGCAAACGTGAACAGTGCGGGAACGAGTAGGATATGAACAGGTGGTAATGTCTGTTTTAACACTGTAGAGATTAGGTTTTGAGCATTAATATCAGAATCACCATGAAAATCCCAGCGTGCTTATTTCTTACGTTCACTTTGAATCAGTGTTTGAGCAAGTAAATACACATTATGATAGAAACATTTCCTTTTAACACTCTTTGACAGGACTCTGACTTAAAGAAAACAGTGGACGAAAGTGCACGGATTCAAAGAGCATACAACCACTATTTTGATTTGATCATCGTAAACGACAATCTAGACAAAGCCTTTGAGAAACTACAAACTGCCATAGAGAAGCTGAGAATGGAGCCACAGTGGGTCCCAATCAGCTGGGTTTACTGATGATTCGATAAGGTTCATAATGGAAATAAAACTTTTTAAAAGTGACTGCAACAAATAAGCCTTCTACTGAGAAAATACATGCACAGATAGAAGATATCTGCCAAGTTCAGGCATTTTTATTGTGTAGATTGAAATCAGTACACTATTCTGAATTTTTATATAAAATGTGGTTGGGAAGGTGTACTAATATATAATTTATCTTAATTTTTCTAACTTTTTATGGATAATCTTTCTACTCATACCACATAAAGAAATGCGTTGAAGCATTTTGTATGTTTTGATTTAGTACCCTTGCCTTTTCATCAAAGGAATTTTCAGATCCTTCATTCTCGCATTGGTCTCCCATTTTCACTGTGATAATGAATACTTGAAATAGTTTTGTAAAGCTGTCCTTTAGTTAGTATTTAACAAGTGAAGGGTCAGTTACTCTTTATTAGGAGAAAATAGTAGTTATTGGCCTTCTCTCCTAATATAAGTTGAAGCAGAACTGTAATGTCCATACCTTCCATGTCCGACATCAGAAGTCTGCTCAACAACACTACATGGTTTCATTATTTGAAAGATATATGGCTATCCATTCTAATTTAAGCAGATATATTGGGTTTTTTCCCCTTCATTTCCATCTTGAGGGAAAAAGTGAAGAGCAATACCTTGCACTCTCATTTGTTGCCATGACAGGCTGATGCTGAGTGATTATGTACACAGCAAGCAAGGCCATGCAGGCTAAGAGAGTGCCTTATTCTGTAACACATGACAGAGCAAAATGACACATAAAGTTGATTTATTTTCACATGTAGAAAATACTGACATTGACAAAAAAATGAACCTTTGATAGCTTCAACAGTTTTATTAGGATGTGGTCAGCAAATGCATCATGCCTTTGCAAATTTCTGTGATACTCTAAAATGCCTCTTAACTTTGCAAGTGGGGGATTTTGTGAACAATCGGTGTGCTTTTTGAAGTATGATGCGATTGTTAGAATATTTGTTAAATCTGTTGTGTTGAGAACCAGACCCATTGAACAACTTACGATGTTTGGAAATAACTGTCAGCTGTCTTATATATAAGACATATATATATGTCTTATATATAACATATATATTATATAATATGTACATTGTATTATATAATATATAAAATGAGGTTTTATATAGTTTTTTACATTTCTGTTAGGAAATGCCCTTTTTTGTTTAATAATTAAGAAAACAGCTCTCTTTTAGATGCATTAACATATTTGGATTTTTAAAATTCATTGCAGTTAATAGCTTCCCTTAGGATTCTTGGGTGGTATAAAATCTTCCTCAAACATATTCAGAGATATAGCTCATCATTAAACTAAGTAAGCCATGTTATATATTGCTATCAGCTTTTCACAGGGACAGTATTCACACCTACAGGGTTAGGTGCTTGTGGTCATCTGTGTCCATGGTAGGCATCCGGCTCCTGGCTGTTGAATTTGTTTTTTCTTCAGCCAAACTGTCACATGGAACGCCAGCCGGCAGGGCTTAGAGGGAAGAGAAATACATGGCAATAAGCAGTTATGCACAGTGCTTTAAATCTTCTTCACAATGAAACAAAACAGCCAAGTTGCAGTATTGTTAAGATTGGAAATGTATAGGGTTTTTTCGTTCTTTTTAATTATAGAGTTTCATATCCAAAACGCAAATCATGTTCTTTGTCTTAGGATAGGGAATTAGTGGTAAAATGGATCACACCCTTTTAATAACTTTGGCAACTTTTAAGCCACATATATTTATATCAAATTCTCAGCTTCTTAAAGCATCCTGAATCAAAGCACAGTGTCGAGGTAATGTCTTATGATTTAGTGTTTCAGCACTGTAGATTTTAAGAGAAATTTCATTTCCACGTTCTCAGAAAATGCGCTGTCTTCTGTGGTGTGCCTTCATGCTGCTGCACGGAGCCTCTTTGAACAGCTTTGGGATCATTGTAGCAGCACAAGAAGTTTATCCACAAAATATTTCAACTATCTTGACATAATGGAGATGATTTTTACATCATATATATTTTTAGCTTTATCATATGGTTTAAAATGCATATTATTTAGAAAATAGTCTATACTTAAAGGGATTATTTCTGTTATGAATGGTATTCATGACTAGTTAATACACACTGGATCCTCCATAATACAAAATGAAATAATGCTGTTTAGTTTATTTCAGCCTAGATGCCAGAGCTGAAGAGAATAAATTCAGAAAAGTTCATTGTATTTCAATAGAGTCATTGAACTTGAAACTGAAGTTCCATCTGAGTCTGCAGGACCCAGTAGAGCTCTACTGGGAAGGGGAGTCCCAGAGGCCCCAGGATTCTCCCAAGGCAATAAGAGTACAGTTGTAATCAATGAAGTATGAATTTCTGTTATGGAAAAGATTTTAAATAACTAGCTTAACCGAAGAGAAAATGGTGTAAAGTGATGCTAAGCAATTGGTAATAGTTAAAATACATATGCATGTGCAAATGCCTTTGGGAAACGTGCCAATACATTAATGCACCTGAGGATTCTTTGTGGACAGAAGAGTGTCCACATTCAGCATTCAGGGCATGACTATTTATATATGGCTAAATAATATATATATGTCTTTTTTATTTTCAAATGTACAAATACCCATAAGGTGATATTCCTGGATAAGTCATGTAACACTATATAACTAGTGGAATATATGTGATGCACAAACAAGTAGAGTTTTACTTTTATTCCAGCCACATCTTGATTATGCAGTTGTAATTTCTGTTTGGTATTTCGATATTATCAAATATCTAATACATCAGGACTTTTACTTTTCCCAATTCTTAACTATATGATTGCTGAACATAGCTTTCTAAAATAGAAATCCTATCATAAACCCAGTATCACTACTAGTAAATTTACTTATAATAGCTTATCAGGACAAGTTTTCTTTGAAATTGGTTATTAACACAAATTTAAGAAAAAATGCAAATTAGCAATAAAATACAATAGTGTAGCATTATAGATTATGCCCAGATACTAACTGCTTTGACCGTACTATCCCAGTGACAATAAAAGATGATCTTTGCTTAAAAAATTCATTAAATTGGTACTTACTGCTGGGCAAAACAATAAGTGTCATAATCTGGTGATTGGAGTTGAATTTCAAGATGGATAGCCATGGAGTTAGGTATACTTATTTTGAACTGATAAATATTAGCCGTAAAAGTTTTGAAAATTGGTCAAAATAGTGGTCTACTTAACAGTGTACTTTTATGATTTCTGAAACCACACTCCATTTTCCAGAAATCACAGGCTAGGGAGCCAATAATTTTGTAGTAATGAATCTTTATACTAAATATGGAGAGAAAAATCTTGAACTTTTATGTACATATATAGGTCATTTTTTAAATGTCTGAGTCACCATATATATATATATAGTGTGTATATATATATACATATATATACACAGCCATATGTATAATATGTAAAATTCTCCCAAAATACGTGAATAATAAAACTAAATAGGTTCACCCATGTAACTGTAGCTAGTGTTCTTAAATGTTTACTCCCAAATCTTAGACATTCTGAAACTTTTTCACATTGTTTTATAAGGCTCTAGTTTTACCTTGAGGCAGATACTAATCTTTTGGGAAAATAGGAAATTAAGCTCAAAATTATTAGTATAACAATTTCTTTAAGCAAAAAGGACAGAGTTCTAGATGGCAGTGTCTTAAGAAATAAACTTTCAAATGAATTTGTGATATGGTCCAGGCTTAGAGATTATGGTAACTGCTCTCCTGTTGTTCCAGTGGATTTGCTGTGAGAATTCATTTAATAACATCTGTAATGTATTTTAAGTTCTTGGGCAAAATTCAATATTTTAAATAATGGGATTATTGTATATAGTACAAGTGAATATTCACAGACTTCTAAGTATACAGTCAACTAATAATTCAGCAACATCATTTTTTGAATATATACTGTATATCTGAAGAAAATAATTCTGTAACTCTTTAAGGTAAGATTATTTTTAAATTACGTTTTTGTTAGCTTCAGGTTTTATTCATTTTTTAATATGTCCCATAATTATGTTACTTTTTGTGTTCTTAGAATAATTTAGTGCACAGAATCAAAAATGAATCTTTAGTACACTAAAAAGTGAAGGAATGATATCTCATTTCTAAGGTAAGAACTTTGAAGCCTGGTTTGTACCACTTCTGTAGAACATTGCACTATTTTTTAAAGTAATCTCTTCTGTTAAAAATAGAGGTGGTGTGCTTCTACTAGCTGAGATCCTAATTCTGACCATGCGACCTTTGATAAAATTTATATATTCCTTTACTTTTAATATTCCACCAGTTAAATGAGGCTAGCTTAGTATTTGTCATCACGTTAAATTACAAGAAGTAATTTCTAACTTTGATGTGATAAATGCAAGACTGGAAATCCTTATTAGGTGACTTTATTATATGTATTCACTTATATTGAGGTTGTTATCTTTTAGTTTGTTTGAAATGTATCTCTTTCAGAGGTGGCATACTGAATGGTACATACCATTCAAGAATTCCTACCTCCAGTTTTAAAACAGCTCTAAGGAGGGTCTGTTCTGCTCCCTTGTGGCCTTGGTCAGGAGGTCCATTTGAGTTTAGAATCCTACTCTCAGTGCAGACCTTTAACAAATTCTTGTTACTCACAAATCAAATAAAATATAAGCACTCTAGTACTCTGACATCCAAGACATTCTGCTCTCTGACCCTTAAAGCTGCCCTACCTTAATTCTTAGCCTGAAATTTATCCTTGCAGCCTTATTGTTTAACCCATAGTATTAAGCTTTAAAAGGCATCTGTTTCTTTCTAGGGAGAACTATTGTTAGGTCCAATTACTGGACCTCGAATTGGACATGAAGACATCTTAGTAGCATTCTCTTTCTAATGGCTTCACAGCCATTGGCTGATGATGTAGTGCTGTGATAAATCTGACTTGCCTCCACTCACCAACGTTAGCCAGCAGTGACAGTTCCTTCCCTTTTTTTCCTACCAGTTTTTACTGTTTTCTAATTCCCAGCACAAACTGAATGAACACATCTATAATGAACGTAAGTGCCACTTCATACTTGGGAGAGTAAATGACTCTGTGCTTGTTAAACCTGCTCTGAGTCCCACTGAATAGGTACTGTTGCTTCCACAAAGCAGAAGCCAAAAGGTCTTATTTTAAAAGTTGGAACTAGATGTCTTTGTTGCACTGCAGCAACAGCAGGGGGTAGAAACATACAAATATGACAAGCCATACCTGAAATTAGTTTTTCCTCATATCAGTCAAGGTGGCCAAGGGGCTTAGAGGAAGTGGAAAAAAGCAGAGCATTCAAAACTCCTCAGCTATAAATTACCACTGTTTAAGCAAAAGTCATCACCAGTTAAAATATGTGGTCTTCTTTCTATTCTGAACTAAGAGAGGCAGACAATAGTATAGCAACATTGTTTTGAAGACAGAGCTTGTGTAAACATGGTCCAAATGAGGAATGCCTTCACCTTTTCAGGTAGAACCAGATTTGAGGAATAGCTTGTCTTCAGCTGTAGTTTAAGTATAAGATAAATACTCCTTTTGGCTATGTGTCCTTTTTTAAAAAGAACTGCCAACTCCTCTTTCTTTGGTAACATTGATTTTTAAGGAAGTGAGATCTGGGGTTTTGCTGGAGAGGAATGAGCACTACGGTTCAGCAACAAGTGTAGTTTTCTGCATGTTGAGTTATTTTAGAGTCCATGGTGAGTATTTGATGTGAAAACCTTGCTTTGGGGATTTTTCTTTTTCATTTCAGTTTGGTATATCTTTATTTTGAACACAAATGCATGCTCTTTTTTAACCTCTAATCTTTGAAATAATTGTAGGACTTTTTTTTTTAAGTGGAGGGCAAAATCCTTGTTAGCAATCTAAAAATAAAAGCTGAACAAGCTGCTAAAGTTAAGTTTCTGATGAAAAAGTTTAAAAATAACATTTAATTGCTACAGCTTTCCAAGGAGTTGTATTACCAGTTCCTGTATAAAAGAAATATTACTGCTGCCCTTGTATAAATAAAATTTTCTTGCAGTACAATTTGATTTTTCAGAAACTGTCCCCATAAATTTCTTTTCACATATTTCCATATGTTGTCCAAAACAAAAATTACTGAAATGTTCAACATGTGAGATCGTATATTCCAAGTAAAATATTTTTGTATATATAAAAATAAATATTTAATATTGCAAAAATGTAGTGTTTCATTTATAGGTTAGAACTGAGGTTTAGAGATGATAAAATACAGAGGATATCAGATTAGTTTTGGTAATTTCTTTTAAATGCTGATAATCTTTGCAAAAGTGTAATAACATGTAGTTTTCCCCAGCAAAATAAATATATAAAATTTTCACCTGCTTCTCTTCCTTAACAAGGAAACCCTATTGTTTTCCTCTATCCCAGCCCAAGCCATTTGGTGGCTTTCAAAGGTGATGTACTCAAGGAAAAATGGCAGAGAGAGGGAAGATTAAAATGTAGAATCAAGAAAAGGCGTCTATGCTTAGATGACGTGAGATGCTAGGACGAGCTAGCCAAGCAGGAAAAGTCCTGGTGGGAAAGAGACAGCACCTGCTGTGGCACAGCTCAGCCCTGAGGCCTGCAGTGGAAAAGGGAGCGGACCCACCAGGCTGGCCAAGAGGTGGAGGCGTGACTGTGGGTGAGTGCGGGAAGCTAATGTCCAGAAAAGGTATTTTGCAACTCTTTCTCAAGCCAAGTTTCTGGGATTCCATGCCCAGTACTTCAGAAATTTCTAGTCTCGTGTACTTCTCATGTCCTCCAAAGAATTTGGTTTTAGATTATTCACTTTCATCTTACACTGTCCATTTTCTCTCACTGCAGTAAAAAATTGCCACAAACTTCACAGTTTTTTTTAAATTTAAAGATTTTATTTATTTGTCAGAGAAGGACACTCTCTGGGGGACACTCCCCACTCAGTGGGGAGCAGGACTCAATCCCATGGACTCTGGGATCATGACCTGAGCCAAAGACAGACGCTTAACGAACGGAGCCACCTGGGTGTCCCAACTTTGCAGCTTTAAACACAAACTCAGTTCTGCAGGTTGGAAATGCAACACAGGCCTCACCTAACTGAAACTGAGACCTTTCCCAGGGCCTGCCCTGGCTTTTACCGCTGGAGAGAGAATCTACCTCCAGGCTCTTGCAGGTTGTTGGCAGATTGCAATTCCATGCTGTTGTAGCACTGAGGTCCCCGCTTCCTTACTGGCTGTCACACGGATTGCTCTCTTGTTCTTGAAATGAGCTCTCAGAGTCAGTAACAGCACTGAATCCTTCTTATGCCTCGTCTTTCCCTGCATTTTCTTTGGCCAAGTCTCATTGATTCCTCTGCCTTCTAAGGGCCCCCCCACATAATCCAGGATAATCTCCATCTCAGGATCAGTCACCTGAAGAACACCTGTAACGTCCCTTCTTGGCACATAAAGTAATGTGTTCACAGGTTCCAGGGGTTATTAGATCATGGACACCTGAGAGACCCTAATAGAAGTGCTTCTTCGTGCGCCCACTTGTGAAAGACCAGTGGTCATGGAAACATTTGAGTGAAGGTGGCTTTCCACTTCTGTTATTCTGGAAAATATCTGTTTTCTAGGTATCTGGTCTACCAGACCTTGCTTATCAATGTACATTTACAGTTAATAATTATATGTAGTGATGAGGATACTAATTACTTAGAGGAGCCTTTTGGAAGCCCACTCAAGCATGCCTAGCACTACTTTGCCCACCACTTCACAGTGGAGTCTGTTAAGGAGTGGCAATAACTGGGGGGTTGGGGAACGCCTGTAGCATAAGGCTACATCCTTTTTAATTGGAAATTTTATTTATTTGCTATAGAGAGACACAGGGAGAGAGGGAACACAAGCCGGGGGAGTGGCAGAGGGAGAAGCAGGCTTCCTGCCAAGTAGGGAGCCCAATGAGGGGCTCAATCCCAAGACCCTGTGATCATGACCTGAGCCGAAGGTAGACACTTAATGACTGAGCCACCCTGGCACCCTTAATTTGCAAATTTTTGAAACACAATCCAACAGGGTAAGTAGCTTATAGTTGTAGAGATGGCCAAATGCCTTAGTTGCCTGTTTGATGTAACCCAGACTTTTGGCATGTGCTGGGTTGGCCTCTTTTTCTTTCTGCCTGAAGCTGATCTTTTAGTTTCGGTTGCTTTTGGATTTTTGGGGGGGTTTGGCTTGGGGCTTTGGTTGGCTCTTTCTCATTTAGAGGTTAATATGTACAAAATTATAGTGGGAATGGAAGGATAACCCCCCAGCCTCTTCTCCCAACTTCTTTTTTTTTTTTTAAGATTTTATTTATTTGACAGAGAGAGAGAGAGAGACCACAAGCAGGCAGAGAGAGAGGGGGAAGCAGGCTCCCTGCCGAGCAGAGAGCCCGATGTGGGGCTCAATCCCAGGACCCTGAGACCATGACCTGAGCCGAACACAGAGGCTTTAACCCACTGAGCCACCCAGGCGCCCCTCTTCTCCCAACTTCTAAGTCCTCTCCCCAAAGGAACCACTGTCCCATTCCTTGTGGACTCTTAAAGGAGCTATGTGCTTACACAAGTAGATTCTTAGAAAATCTGCCATCAATTTGTTATTTATAAAACTTATTTCAGAAAGACAAAAAGGCACGTATAGTGCCACCATTGTTGCACAACTATTTTCACTTTAGCAGATTCCTTTCCAGTTTGTTATAAAGTGCTTTTTATATTGTGGCCACACAGTGTACAACTCTTTTTTATCATGTATCAGAAATATTTGCAGAAGATGTAGTCTCATTTTTAATTGAGGTGGTGAAAGGGTTATTTTGCTTCATTAAAATCTGAAGAGTAGAAAAAAGAGAAATAGATATTGCGGTTTAAAAAAAAAATGTGAGTATCACATTTCTCTTCAACAATGGCTATCTTCCCTGTTCTTTAAGCTACTTTTCGCTAAGGAAAAGTGCTTTCAGGTCCCCGGTAGTTGGTGGCAATGGAATCAGAATGTAAAATATACACAGTTCAGAGTTTCCTTTGATTCGGTATGGAGTATTTTATAAATTAAAAATTGAGAATGCATGGGAAATCATTGTTCTAGATATAGAATAGGTATGTTCATCAAAGCATTACAAAAAAAATGTCCCTAGCTAGACCCCTAAGGAAGGGTGTCCTGCTACTATTTTAGTGTAATTTGTCAGAATATATGTACCATAAGGGTATTTACAGTTCATTTGTCAGTCACATCTATAACACAGACTTTTCTTATAAGTTGTCTTCCTATAGCATTCATGATTTAAAATGAATTTTTGGATCAAAGTGTCATATTCATCTGTATTTTGTACAGCAGAAAGAAACAGATGGGTCCATTTTTTCCGTGAAAAAAGTCTGTACACTGGCTTAGAATTCTCAACCCTCCTGTAGCTCTTCAGATGCTGGAATCTTAGACACTAGGTCACTAGCACAGGCCTTTTATGAAAAACTGTTTACAGAGTACCTAAAAACTCAGTAGTATCTTAACAAGGCTGGAAAAAACCCAGCCTTGGCTGGTAACATGTAATTCAATTATGATGTTATTAATGTGCTCTGCTTAAAGCACAGATACCATTCAGGCTTATATAAAGAATCAGTGGGAAAATGTTAGGGTCCTTCTGGGTGACAACTTTCACAGATGACTGCAGTCTCTCCAGGTTCATGTCAGCTGAGGCAAACAAACGCTGCACAATCATAAACCTTTCCATATCCTTCAGAGGAGCCAGGTCTGGGTTTTCAAGATCAGATATTCCATCATCAGAGAGAGCACGGAGCTGAAATGACACATTTAAGCAAATTCACTTAAAAATGTTACAGATCATCCACATAGCTGAATAGTAATGGACTCCTAGATGATCATGGGGGGAAATTAAATTGTTATTGTTTTTTAAATTCCCCAGATGGGGCAGAAAAACTCTTAAGATGTAACAAGATCTATTTCTCCCAGGCCAGGACCTTACACCTGATTTTTCCACTTTGCCTGGAGTTCTGACTGAATCTCCACTCTGAATTCTACCTTCTACTAGATCCCTTAACTTCAGGAGATGAGAAACTTCAGAATGTAACTTTCCCATACACACAGTAGGTATGGTTTGATTTTTCTTTTTATTTCTTAAATAGTTGCTTGATCTCCTCAAAGGGGTAGGAACCATCATTTAGTTATGCTTCCTGCCTGAGACACTCCCTCCAGAGCTCCGTGTAAACCTTTTCTTATTGTCTACTGAAATGCCTCATCAGAAGGGCCTTTCCTACTCTCCCCATATCCCAGCCACTATTACTGTACTGTCTTTCTGAAATTTTCCTCTTGATAGTAATTGTTTAGTCTGTTTTCTAAAACCTAAGCTTTTTAGGAGCCCAGGGCCCTAGTGTCATAGAACACAGGCCCTCAACGTGTTCAATGCATGTTAGCTCTTCAGAGAGGTCACTCCAGATGCTGCTCTAATTGCAAGTTTTCAGACCATTTGAAATTTTGCGACACTTCATTTTTTTTAACTGTACTCTCTACATTAATCTCATCTGGTTTTGATCGCCTGGCAATAATCAAATCAGCTAATCTTTATAAGTACTGAAGATTTTAAAAAACCTATAAAGTGTGTGTGAATTTCAACTGATTCTGAAGGGAATCCAAAAAGATTTCCAGAAATGTCCTAAGCAATGCTAACCATGCTAAAAGCTTGACCCAATGTCCAAAGGGCATCAGTCACTTGACTATACAAGTACTTGTGTATCTATTATCAAAATAAGCCTAACAAGTCTATACCGTATAGATTTACCAACTACCACTCAGAGTGTTACCACAGGCATAACAGCAGCCTTTGGCCAAGATCATAAACCCTTAATTTTGCTTTAGGAAGTGGATTAGACCTGCTCGTTGAGTAGAAGCACCACATCCCAGTAATTTAAGAATGAGCTCCACTGGCGCGGCCTCTGTGTCTGGGGTCTGAACAGCTGCCAGCCCCTCATGCATACAGGCACTTCTGGCAAGTCTACCTGATGTTCTTCTCCTTCTAAAAGCTCTTCCGAAAGGCTCTTGAAGTTACTCTGGCCACCAGACAAGAGAAGATAGGAATGCAGGTACATTTGACACCCAAATTCCTTCAGGAGGTAGGCACCTCATTGTCTTAAGAGTTGTTCCACTGTTTAAAGGAAAATTTTTCCTTTGTCTATGTTAAGCAGATAAATGACTCTGTGGGTGGGTAGTTCGGTGCCAGTGTAGAACAACAATCACCCTGGAACTCCAAAGGTGTCCTCCTGGCTACTCTCAGATCAACAAAGATCAAATCTAATGCAAGGAAGATGACAAGTAAGTGTGACTTTGTTGGGAGAGGGAATTAGCTAATGTGTTCTTGGGCTATTTTGATCATTTTATAAATCTAAGGGGAACCTGGCAATTGCTAGGCACTCAGCTACTGCCATCCTAATGATTGCACAGAGTTAGGTAACGTTACTTATTGTCTCCATATCCCAACTATACCACCAGACCTGACCCTCAGCTGGCCCCAGAACACACATGCTGGCATGTTTTTAAGTAGTTCAAAGTATAAGAACCCAGCATTCCTCTGGGTGGGTAGAATCTACTTTCAGTTGTGAATGGGTTCCAAACTGCTCCTTCGAATGATGGATGGGTAATGAATTTCAGTATCTGGGCCAGGCACTTGATCTCAATACCTGCTCCTTAGATCTGGGAGCAGGGCTCTTAGTAACTAACCAGACCTTAAAATAATCCACCCAGGTATGCTCGGCTACTGTGCCCCCGGCTGAACACACCTGTCCATTAGAGTAGCTTCTGGACAGCCTACTGATGGCTCCTTCTATTAAGGACCCAGTTTGTAATTTAAAAAGAAAAAGCTTAATCTTGACTCTCTGGGGTTAAGGTTGTCATGACCTAACTCTTGCCATGAAATTTCTTTAGGGCACAAAGCTAATGATCTGAGACAAAGCAGTCCTCTTGAATACCTCCTTGGTGAATTAGATATGCAGAGCCGAATCAAACTGGTCTAGCCCTAGCACTGCCATTGCAAACAACAGGGTGTCAGGCCCCTTCCCTGCAAAATTAAAATCAAACCTTGGCCAATATTCTCTCCAAAGGGTGGGAAAAGCTTGAGATTTAGAATCTAATCAGAGGGTTGGGTCCTAGCCCTGCAAGCAAGTTCTTTGTACAAATGCTTTCCTCTCGGCCTCAGTCTTCCTAGGGTAGGATGTGGCTGGTGTACACAAACAGTCAGGTTAGTAATAATACTTGTTTAACCTATTTTGAGGGGCTACTATAAATGAGAAATCCTAAAGGTGTCTTATCAGTTGTTAGGTGCCCATCCCCAAATCCCCACTGAGAGGTTCCTTACCAAGTTACACAGCGTAGGAATAATCTGAAGTTTACAGCAAGCACCCAGCAGAGCTACTGCATTATCTGGCATTTCTGTAGGAGACAAAAATCAGTCAATGTCCAAAAAGCAAAATCCATGGGAATAGGCCAGCCCCTGAATTGTATCTAATTTTAATTTAGTGCTCTCGCAGCAGAGGACATGCCCAGTAATTACTGAATAAATGAATGGTGCTAAACAGGCAGGAAAGGCCTTTTAGAAATTAGATGTTGGAATAAAGGAACAAGCTTGTGTTCACTAACAGATAGATAGTCCTTGACATTTCAGTTTGCCAATCAAGAACAAGCAAATCATATTGAACTTACCTTTTTACAAAGACAGCAAAGGAAACCCCTGCCCCTCCCAAAGTCAAAGCAAAGGCTTTGAAGTCCAGAAAGCAGTGCTGAAATGCATCCAGTCGCCAAAAAAAAAGAAAATCCATATGTCACCTTTTTCATTTGAGAGGCAGAGAGACGCAGATTCTCTGTGTCAGCCTGACACAGGGCTTGCTTCCCAGAATCATGACCCAAGCTAAAGGCCGAAGCCCGACTGAGCCACTCAGGTGCCTCCACTGTCAGAGTATACCCCAGGAGAAACAAGCTTTACCACTATGACATCATCAGGTTCCCCCTGATTACCATGTCAGCCATGAAGAAAACAGAAGACGACATACTTATCTTACTGTGGGATGTCAAGGCCAATAAGTGCCAGATCAAGCAGGCTGTGAAACAGCTCTATGACATGGCCAAGGTCAATACCCTGATCAGGCCCCATAGAAAGAAGGTGGCATCTGTTCAGCTGGCTCCTGACTATGAAGCTTTGGATGTGGCCAACAAAACTGGGATCATCTAAACTGAATCTAGCTGAATTTTTTTTAAAAAAAAAAGGTAGAACCTAGAATTTGGTGACAAGACCTGTGTTTGAGCTCTGCTATGAATTTGGGGTGTGACTTTGGGTATACCTCTATGAGCCTGTTTCCTCATTTGACCAACCATACTTTGGTTTTTGCAGATGTCAGAGAATAGGGTAAAGTATAAAGGGTTCCACTCAGGTCATTAGTCATTTTGGGGAGAAAAATGCAATGTGGGTGGGCAAAGGGGTGGCACTGCAGAACCCCCCAGCCCACCACAGGGGGCACCCGTGACAGAAGTTGGTGGAGGGCTGCACCAACAGGGCCCTGCCAAGTCCCAGAGAAAGGAAATCCAAGTCGATGTTATTCAAAATAGATTTTAAATACCAACCAGGATATAACCTTGGAACTGAGAAGGCAAGAGAGGAGAGAGTCACCTGCTACATCATCTGGCCCAGGAACCACTTAAGAGCTCTCTCCTACATTATAAACACCATGTCACTGACGTTGTGATCCAGCAGAGTACAATGAAACATAGCCTATTCCTAAGAAAGGAAGGCTGCTAGGAGGGTGGGGCAGCTCCAGGGACTGATCCTGCTTGAGAATCCCCTAAAATTGCATTTAAATATTATCTGTGCATCTGCCCACAGAGAAGATCCACAGTCAACAAGTTATCAAGGAGGCCCTTATCCCCAATCAGGAAGATGAAGCTGGGAAGTACAAGCCCTCTGGGACATGAAGTCCTAGCTGAACCATCGTCCCACATCACCTCCCCTGTTCATGCTTCCATTCCCTCACTTTTCAGGTGGCTCCTGAAGTCCATGTAATCATCATCCACCCCCACCACCACCCTTATTTTTGGAAACAATTCAATTCCATGTTATGCCGACGGTCATTCACTATTTTGAGTATGGTGCTAGGAACACAAGGATGAAGTAACAGCATCTGCTAATTTTACTACTTTAATTTCCTGTAGGCACAGATGATTATTTTCTCCTGCCTCAGCACTCTTCCATATTCTGACTCTGTTTTACAAATGACACCTCGGGAAGTTCAAGCTTAAGGTCACTGAGTGGTTGAGGAAGTGTTCAAGAGACAGGTGAGATGCTGGGATTGAAGTGCTTTAAACAAATTAAGCATGAGGAGGCTGGGTCAAAGTGGCAATGTTGGAAGATCCTGAACTCACCCCCAGCTATATATAGAACAATTCCCTCAGAAAACAAAACTATCAGAACACCTCCAGCAAATAAAAACTGACATCTAAGCAAGTAGGGAAGGCTGAGGCACAATCTCACCATAAACTCCACCCTTGGCACAGCGACCCACATTTTTAAGAGATGCGTTGGAGAGACCAGCTCCCCTGACATCTAGCTTTAAAAGCCAATGGGGCTCATGTTCATGAGACCCACAAGACCATAGCAAGCTGAAAAATGGTTCTTAAACATCTTGCCCATGCACTTACCTATAGAAAGTGAGCCCTTTGAAAGGTGTCCAGACTCTCGGTTAAAGAGCCTTGTTATCTTAGGGCAACAATCTGAAGGGCAGACCTCTCAAAAGAGCAAAGGGCCTGCTCATGTACACTGTGAGGATGGTAGCCAGTGCTTACCATCTTTGCATCCTTCCTCTGCCATGCACAAATATCTCCTAGAGGGGAACTATTACACAAGTCTGATGCTCTAGTTTTATGGCTGCCAACCAAAGAATACCTCTTGAGCACCTGGTTCTGGTAGCTAGCAGGCTTAAGAGCCTGGACCCCATGGGACTGTAACAAATGAAGAGACAGTTCTTGGCTGAATACTACCCCCCAGTCTTTCGGTGATAGAGGCCTACCTGTAGAAGGAGGGGAAGATGGAGGAATAGGAGGACCCAAGGTTTGCCTCATTCCACAAATACAACTCAATAACTATCATATCCTAAATACCCCAGAAATCTATCTCAAGACTGGCAGAACAAACTCCACCAATGAATGTAGAGAAAAGACCACAGCAATCAAGGTAGAAAGGACAGAGATGTGGCTTGGGAGAGAAACGGATTATGGCTACAGCAGTGGAGAGGGAGCCATGGTCACAGAGAAGGGCAAAAGATATATTAGCATATGGGAGAACACACAGGGAAAACAGTTGGCTTAGAAAGCAGGAGGGCTCATATTTTGTGACTTCTTGCGACCAGTGTTGCTTAAAGCCAGGAGTTTTAAAGGTTACCAGGCCTAGCTCTAGGAGAGCTTGGAGGACATTGCCTGCCTTCTCTCTAGGGGAAGCTGCAAACAGCCTGTGAACATAGAGCCTGGAAACAGGAATGTGAAAAGCACCTAGAACACATAGTGGGGAGGTTATTTGCTCATCTCATGGTGTCTTCCAGAGAGGGTTCATGGAGAGACCCCTCCAGGAATATAGGAACTGGCAGGTGCCATTTCCTTCCCCTGCCCATCAGCATAAAAGCAGAGCCATCTGTGGGAAGCAGCACCACGCTAATACTTGCTCTTAACTTATTTACACCAAGCCGTGTGCCCTGCAAGAACTGCCCTCTCCATTCATGCTTGCTTCAGTCACAGGATGGTAGGCAAACCTACCTCCCCCAGAAAACCACCCAAACTCCTGCCAACAGTGCATCTCCTGATTTGCAAGTTTTGAGGTCTCAGTACATGTACACAGAACACACCTAGGTAAAATGCGCCACATACAAACCAGAGACCAAACACTGCCTACAATAGGCAAATGCCTAGTCTGAAGGATAAAGACGCCAGGACACATTGGAGACACTCCCGGAAGTGCTAGGCCAGGGGAAACTGGACACAATATACTGTAGTGTCTACATGTAGGACCTCTAATTCATAAAGCCATTACCCTTAGGTATGAGACAGAGAATTATCTGTCCAAAAGGAAAGAACAAGACATGGCCAGAGATCTTAGTGAAACAGAGTAACATGCCTAATGAAGAATTTAAAGCCATGATCAAAAGAATACGCACTGGACTTGTGGAGCACATCACTGAGACCATTAACACAGAAGGAATAACATAGCAGAAATAAAGAGCTCAATAAACAAAGTGAGAAACATGCTTGATGGAATGAACAGCAGGCTAGAAGCACAGGAATTAATGACCTAGAAGACAGTAATGGAAAGTAATCAAGCTGAACACAATGGGGAAAAAAATCCTGCAAAATAAGGACATAGAAAACTCAGTGACTCCATCAAATATCATAGTGTTCATATTAGAGTAGTCAGAAGAAATAGCTGGAAACTTCCCTAAACCAGGGAGGGAAACGTATCCACGAAGCACAGAGAAACCCCAATAAAAGCAGAATCACAGAAAGACATATTGTAATTAAAATGGAAAAATACAGTGACAATAAAAATATATATTAAAAGTGGCAAGACAAGGAAAACAGTCACATACAAAGAAAACCCCATAAATTTCCAAGCCAGAAAGGAATATCATGATATGTTCAAAGTGCTGAATGGGGAAAATGGCAGCCAAGAATACTCTGTCTAGCAAGGCTATTATTCAGAGTCGGAGGAGATAGTTTCCTAAACTATAAAGAGCTCAGGACGACTAAAACAACCTTGCAAGAAATATTAAAGGGAACTCTACATGGAAAGGAAAGACCAAAAATTATAGTATAAAGATAGAAAACACAAAAGGCACTAAAATTGAGTATTTCTGTGAAAAATCAGTCAAGCCTGGGTGGCTCAGATGGTTAAGCACAAGCCTTCGGCTCAGGTCATGATCCCAGGGTCCTGGGATCGAGTCCCACATTGGGCTCCTTGTTCCTTAGGGAGCCTGTTTCTCCCTCTCATGAATAAGTAAATAAAATCTTTAAAAAAAAAAATCAATCACAAAGGATGTAAAATATGACACCATATACCTAAAACATGGGGATAGGAGGAATAAAAAATGGGTTCAAACATAAACAACCATCAATTTAAATACACTACTTTATGCAGAAGATGTTATACCACAAATCAAAAACCGCTAATGAATATGCAAAGAATTTTTTAAAAATCCAAATGTATCACTCATGAAAACCTACAAATCATAAAGGAAACACAAGATCAGAGAAAATGTCCAGAAACGGCACAGCAAGTAAAAAAAATACACACACATATATATGGCAATAAATACATGTCTATCAATAATATTTTAGAATGAGGTTTGCACCTGGTTGGCTCAGTTGATTAAGCATCCAATTCTTGACTTTGGCTCAGGTCATGACCTCAGGGTCCTGAGATCGAGCCCCAAGCCAGACTCCATGCTAGGTATGGAGCCTGCTTTAGATTCTCCCTCTCTGCCCCACCTATCTGGGGGAAAAAAAAAATCTTGGCATGAAAAAGAACTAAATTTTCCAACCAAAAGACATAAAGTGACAGAATAGATTTAAAAAAACAAGACCCATCTATATGGTGCCTACAAGAGAGTAATTTTAGACATAAAAACACCTGCCAATTGAAACCTAGGAGATAGAGAAACATTTATCATGCAAACAGATGTGAAAAGTAAGCCAGACAATGTAACGACTTACAATGGACAAAAGACTTTAAAACAAAAGCCATAACAAGAGACAAAGAAGGGCACACTATGTAATTATAAAAATGATCCAACAAGAAGTACAACAGTTGTAAATATTTATGCAACCATCGTGGGGACACCTAAATACATAAAACAGTAACAACGAACATAGGGTAAGTATAATAATATAATAATAGTAGGGGACTTTAACACCCCACTTACATCAACAGACAGATCATCCAAACAAAAAATCAACAAAAAAACAATGGCTTTGAGAGACACAATGGACCAGATGGATTTAACATATATTCAGAATACTCCATCCTAAAGAATGTATATTCTATTCAACTGCACATTGAACATTCTCCAGAACAGATCATGTATCAGGCCACAGAATAAGCTTTCAAACAAATTTAAAAAGATCCAAGTCACACGATGCATCTTTTCTGACTACAACATTATGAAATTAGAAGTCAACAACAAGAAAAATAATCCGGAAAGACCACAAATACAAGGAGGTTAAATAACATTTTCTACTAAACTATCAATGGGTCAACCAGGAAATGAAGAAATTAAGAAGTAATTGGAAACAAATGAAACTAAAAATATCATGGTCCCTAAAAACTTCGATGCAGCAGAAGTGGTCATAAGAGGAAAATATGTAGGGAAACAGGCCTACCTCAAGAAGAAAAATGTCAAACAACCTAATCTTACACCAAAAGGAGCTACAAGAAGAACAACAAAACTTGAACAGAGCAGAAATAAGGAAATAATAGAGATTAGAGCAGAAATACATGATATAGAAATGAAAAAATAGAACAGCTCAATGAAACAAGGGGCTGGTTCTTTGGGGGGGAAAAAAATCAATAAAATTGATAAATCACCAGCCAGACTTATGAAGAAAAAAGAGAAAGGACCCAAATAAAATCACAAATAAGAGATTAGAAATAACAAACACCACAGAAATATAAGAGAATATTATGAAAACCTATATGCCAACAAACTGAACAACCTAGAGGAAATGGATAGATAGATTCCTAGAAACATAAAACCGACCAAAACTGAAGCAGAAAGAAATAGAAATTTTGAAATTACCAGCAACAAAACAATAATTTAAAAATTCCCAACAAAACTCCCAAGACCAAAAAAAAAAAAAAAAACCTCCCAAGACCAGATAGTTTCCCAAGCATATTATGCCAAACATTTAAAAAAGAGTTATTATCTATTCTTCTCAAACTATTCCAAAACATAAGAAAGGAAGGAAAACTTCCAAATTCATTCTACGAGAGAAGCATTACCCTGACACCAAAATTAGATAAAGACACCACAAAAAAACAAGAGCTACAGGCCAAGATCTTTGATGAACATAACTGCAAATATCCTCAACAAAATACTGGCAAACCAAATCCAATAAGACATTAAAAAAATCATTCACTATGACCAAGGATTTATTCCTGGATTGCAAAGGTGGTTCAATATTTATAAATCAATCAACATGACACATCACATCAATAAGATCTAGGATAAGAACCGTATGATAAGGTCAACAAACAATGAACAAAGCATTTGACAAAGTATAACATCCATTCCTGACAAAAACTCTCAACAAGATAGGTATAAAGGGAACATAATAGAGGCCATTTATGAAAAACCCACAGCTAACATCATCCTCAGTGGGGACAAACTGAGAGCCTTTCCCCTAAGGTTAGGAACATGATAATGATGTCCACTCTTGGCACTTTTACTCAACATAATACTGGAAATCCTAGCCACAGCAATCAGACAACAACAACAACAAAAAAATAAAAGGCATTCAAATTGGCAAGAAGGCAAACTTTCACTCTTTGCTGATGACATAATATATATATAGAAAACCCAAAAGACTCTCATCAGAAAAACTGCTAGAATGGATAAACAAATTCAGTAAAGTGGCAGGATACAAAATCAATCTACAGATACCTGTTGCATATCTTTTTTTTAATTCTATTTATTTGACAGCAGGAGAGCACAAGCAGGGGGAGTGACAGAAGGAGAGGGAGAAGCAGGCTTGCCTTGGGATCATGACCTGAGCCAAAGGCGGATGCTTAACGGACTGAACCACCCAGGCACCCCTGTTGCATTTCTATATACCAATAATGAAGCAGCAAATAGAGAAGTTAAGAAAACAATCCAATTTACTGTTGCACGAAAAATAATAAGATACTTACAAAGAAACATAAACAAAAAGGTAAAAGACTGTACTCTGAGAACTATAAAATATTGATGAAAAAAGTGAGGACAATATAAAGAAATAGATTTTGCGTGCATGTATCGGAAAAACAAATATTGTTAATATATCTATACAACCCAAAGCACTTCTACATATTTAATGCAATCCCTATTAAAATTCCAACAGCACTTTTTACAGAACTAGAACACACAATCCTAAAATCTGTATGGAACCATAAAAGACTCCTAATAGCCAAGGAAGTCTTGAAACTAAAAACTGGAGGTATCACAATTTTGGATATTAAGTTATATTTCAAAGCTGTAGTCATCAAAACAATACAATCCTAGCACAAAAACAGACATACAGATCATTGGACCAAAAGAGAGGACCCAGAAATAAGCCCACAATTATATGGCCAATTAATCTCAACAAAGCAGGAAAGAATATTCAATGGGAAAAAGACAATCTCTTCAACAGTGTTGAGAAAACTGGACCGCCTTCTTACAGAAAGCAAAAAAACTCAAAATGGATTAAAGAGCTAAATATAAGACAGGAAACCATGAAAATCCTGGAAAAGAACCCAGCAACTTTTTTCTAGGTATGTCTTCTGAGGCAAGGAAACAACAAAACTAAAAGGCAGCGTTTAGGATGGGAGAAGATATTTACACTGTCATCTCTGATAAAGGGTTAGTATCCAAAATTTAGACAGAACTTCCGTATCTCAACAAACAAAAAACAATCCTATTAAAAAATGAGAAGACATGAACAGACATCCCTCCAAGGAAGACATACAGATACCAACAGATACATGAAAAGATGCTTGTCATCACTCATCATCAGGGAAATGCACATCAAAACTACACAGAGATATCACCTGTCAAAACAGCTAAAATCAACAACACAAGAAGCAACAGGTGTTGGCACAGATGTGGAGAAAAAGGAACCCTCCTGCACTGTTGTTGGAATGCAAACTGGTACAGCCACTGTGGGGGAAAAGTATGGAGGTTTCTTAAAAAGTTAAAAATAGAACTACCCTAAAATCCAGGAATCATGCTACAGGTATTTACCTAGAGAATACAAAAGCAATAATTCAGAGGGGTACATGCACATCTATATTTATAGCAGCATTATTTACAATAGCCAAGTTATGGAAGCAGCCCAAGTGTCCATGGATGAATGAATGCAGAAGATTTGAGATATGTATACACACACACACATACACACACAATGGAATATTTAGCCATAAAAAGGGATGAAATCTTGCCATGGACAAGAACATGGATGTTGCTAGGGAGTATAATGCTAGATGAAACATTTGTCAGAGAAAGACAAATACCATACAATTTCACTCATATGTAGAATTTAAGAAACAAAACAAATGAGAAAAAAAAAATCAAACTAAGAAACAGACTCTCAACTATAGAGAACGAACTGTTAAGTTACCAGAGGGGAGGTGGATGGCACGATGGATGAAATAAATGATGGGTATTAAATAATACACTTATCATGATGAGCACTGAGTAACATATACAATTGCTGGATCACTAAATTGTATACCTGAAACTAATATAACACTGTATATTAACTACACTGGAATTAAAATTTTAAAATTAATAAAAAAATGTGTAATTCTAATTAGTAGTAAATATACAGTAATTTGTTAAGGCATACACATGGTATTAAAGTATAAGCGGTGACATCAAAACCTTAAAATGTGGTCGAAGAGGTAGTAAGACTCTAGGGCTTTAGAATGCATTCAAACTTTAGTTGTTACCAACTTAAAATAGACTATTATAGGGGTATAGGGATGCCTGGGTGGCTCATTTGTTTAAGCATCTGCCTTTGGCTCAGGTCATGATCCCAGGGTCCTGGGATCAGTGCTCCCTGTGCTCCCTGTTCAGTGGGCAGTCTAATTCTCCCTCTCTCTCCCTTTGCCCTCCCCTCAGCTCATGCTTGCTCACTCGCTCTCAAATAAATAAAATCTTTTTAAAAAAAATCAAAGAGAATTACAAAAACAAGTTGTTACTTATAAGCATCCATGGTAACTACAAAGCAACAACCTACAGTAGATACACAGAGAACAGAATGTAAGCATACAACTATAGAAAATTATCAAAAGACAGCAAGAGAAGGAACAAAAAACTATGAAACAGTAATTTTTTAATATTTTTAATAAAAGAATTTTATTTAAAAAATAATTTTTAACGGCAATAAGTACATACCTATTATTAACTAGTTTAAATATAAATGGACTAAATTTCCAGTCAAAAGACATAGAGTGGCTGAATGGGAAAAAAAACTTTAAAAGACCCACCTATATGCTACCTACAAGAGACTCACTTAAGATGTCAAGACAGACTGAAGGTTGGTAAAAGGTATTCCATCTAAATGGAAACCAAAAGAAAGGGGGCATAGCTGAATTTAAACAAAATAGACTTTAAAACAAAGACTAATAAGACAAAGTAGTGCATTATATAATGATAAATGGGTCAGTACAACAAGAAAATATAACACATTTATGCACTCAACATAGGAGCACCTAAATATATAAAGTAAATATTTACAGACCTAAAGAGAGAACTACACAGCAATATAACAATAGCAGGGACATCATACCCCACTTATCAGGGATAGATCATCCAGACAGATTAACAGCAGGGAAAGCTCAGCCTTAAACAACACATTAAGATGGACTTAACAGATATATACAGAATATTCCCTGGGATACATTACATGTTAATCCACAAAACAAGTCTTAATAAATTTAGGAAGACTGTGATTGGAAGAGATGCTTAATGTGATTTCAGTGGTCGAAAACTAAAACCAGTTAACAGAAGAAACTGAAAAAGTCACAAATACATAGACATCAAAAATCCTACTCAATGACCAGTGGGTGAAATTAGAAATCAAAGGAGAATTCAGAAGGTGCCCTGAGACAAATGAAAATGGAAATATAACATACTGAAACTCATCAGATGCAGTAAAGGCAGTTCCAGAGGGAGGTTCATGCAATAATTTCCCATAAGAAACAAGAAAATTCTCACATACACATCTACCTTTATACCCGAAGGAACTAGGAAGGGAAGAATAAACTTAGCCCAAACTTAGTAGAAGGAAGTAACAAAAGATCATAGTGGAATACCTGAAATAGAGACTAAAAAGACCAATACATAAGAGCTGGTTCTTCAAAAAGATAAAATTGATAAACTTTTAGCTACACTCACCAAGAAATAGAAGACTCAAGTAAATACAATCAGAAATGAGAGAAAAATTACAACTAATAACACAGAAATACAAAGGATCTTGAGGAACTACTATGAACATCTATACACCAACAAATTGGACATGGTAGAAGAAATGGATGAATTCCTACAAACATACAACCTACCAAGACAAAAACAGGAAGAAATAGAAAACCTGAATCAGTAACCAAAAACCTAACAAACACAAGTCCAGGACCAGATGGCTTCATGGGTGAATTCTATGAAATATTTAAAAAATTAGGGCAACACCTTCGGGTCCCCTCCCTCCTTGGGAGCATTATACTATCACTTTGCTATCACTTAGTAGGTCACTCAATAAACCTTGCTTTGCTGCCCACCAAAAAAAGAAGAAGAAAAAGAAATTAATACTGGGGTACCTGGCTGACTCAATTGGTGGAGCACGTGACTCTTATCTCAGGGTCATGAGTTCAAGCCTCACATTGGGCATAAAGCTTACTTAAATAAAAATAAAATTTAAAGAAAAACTAATACTAATCCTTCTCAAGTTCTTGGAATCTCCTTTTTCAAGGCCAGTATTACCATGATAGCAAAACCAGACAAGGAAGCCACAAGAAAAATGACAGACCAATATCCCTGATGAATGTAGATGCAAAAGTCCTCAACAAAATATTCACAATCTGACTTTACCAGTATATTAAAAGGCTCATCATACACCATGATCAAATTGGATTTACTCCAGGAATGCAAGGATGGCCGAACTTCCACAAATCAATCAACATGAAACACCACAGTAACAAAATGAAGGATAAGAATCATGATCATCTCAATAGATGCAGGAAAAGCATTTGACAAAATTCAACATCCATTTATGACTAAAAAAAAAAAAGTCAATAAAGTATAGAGGCCATGAACCTCAACATGAAAAGGCCATATATGACAAGCGCACAGCTAACATTAATGGTGAAAAGCAGAAAGCTTTTCCTCTAAGATCAGAAAGAGGACAAGGATGCCCACTCTCACCATTTTTACTCAATATAGTTTTAGAAATCCTATCCAGAGCAATTAGGCTAGAAAAAGAAATAAAACACATCAAAATTGGAATGAAAGAAGTAAAGCAGTCACTATTTACAGATGACATGATACTATATATAGAAAACACTTTACCAAAAAAACTATTAGACCAAATAAATTTAGACAAGTTAGAGTATACAAAATCAATATACAAAACTCTTTTGTGTTTCTATATACTAATAATCAGAAAAGAAATTAAGAAAATCCCATTTGTAATAACATCAAAAAGAATAAAATACCTAGGAATAAGTTTAACCAAGGAGGTAAAAGACCTGCACACTGGGAACTATAGGATACTGATGAAAGAAACTGAAAAAGACACAAATAAATAGAAAAATAGTTTGTGCTCGTGAATTGGGAAAATATTAATATAATATTACTATGACCATACTACCCAAAGCAATGTACAGATTGGATGAAATCTTTATCAAAATTCCAATGGCATTTTTCACAGAAATAGAAAAACAATTCTAAACATGTATGGGACCACAAAAGACCCCAAATAGCCAAGGCAATCTTGAGAAAGAAGATCAAAGCTGGAGGCATAACATTGTCTTATTTCAAACCATATTACAGGGG
>CM053614.1:42556685-42567087 GCA_028646535.1 Procyon lotor | reverse complement strand
GCTATACTGATCAAAACAGTACAATATTGGCATAAAAACAGACTATAGATCAATGGAACAGAATAGAGAGCCCAGAAATAAACCCATTTGGTCCATTAATTTACAACAAGGAGCCAGAAATATACAGTGGGGAGAAGACAGTCTCTTTAGTAAGCAGCATTGGGAAAACTGAACAGCTATATCAAAAGAATGAAACTGGATCACTATTTTATACCATACACAAAAATTAACTCGAAATGGATCAAGGATCTGAACATAAGCCCTGAAACCATAAAACTCCTAGAAGAAAGCAACAAATGTAATAAGCTCCTTGAGACTGCGTTGTGTGTCAAATCCAAAAACATCATCACCAAGACCAAAGGCAACAAAACCAAAATTAAGTAGAACTACAAACCAAACCAAAACTACAAACCAAAGAACTTCTGCACAGCAAAGGAAATAAAAAAATTAAATGGCAACCTACTGAATGGGAAAGAATATTTACAAAGATAATTCTGAGGTGTTAATATCCAAAATATAAAAGGACTCATACAATGCAATAGCAAAACAAAACAAAACCAAAAATCCCAAACCATCTGACTGAAATGAGTAGAGGATCTAAACATTTTTCCAAAGACTAGAGATAGCCAAAGGTACATGAAAAGGTGCTTAATGTTACTAATCATCAGAGAAATGCAAATCAGAATCACAATGAGATATTACCTCACACCTGTTAGAATGGCTTTTTTCCGTAAAGACAAGAAATAACAAGTGTTAGGATATGGAGAAAAGGGAATCTTTGTGCACTGTTGGTAGGAATGTAAATTGGTGCAGCCACTACAGAAAACAGTATGGAGTTTCCCCCCAAAATTAAAACTAGAACTGCCATATGATCTAGCAATTCCACTTCTGGGTAATTATCTAAAGAAAATAAAAACATTAACTTCAGAAAATACACATATGCGGCCCCATATTCATTGCGGCATTACTTAACTAAGATTTGGAAGCAACCTACGTGTCCACAGATGGATACAGGAAAGGTGTGTCTATACAATGGAATATTATTCAGCCATGAAGAAAGAATGAAATCTTGTCATTTGTGACAATATGGATGGGCCCTGAGGACATCATGCCAAGTGAAAAAGGTCAGGGAAGGACCAATACCATATGATGTCACTTATATGTAGAATCTTTAAATAAATAAAAAGCTCATAGATACAGAGAACAGACTGAGGGCTTCCAGAAACAGACTATTGCCTGTTTCAGTGGGGGGGTGGGGGGCAGGGGGCGGTGGAGGATGAAAATGAATGAATGTGGTTAAAAGTATAAACTTTCAGCTATTAAAAAAGTAAATCATGAGCATGTAATGTACAGCATGATGTCTATAGTTAACAATACTGTATATTTGAAAGTTGCTAAGAATGTTAAAAATTCTCATAAGAGAAAAATTTATAACTGTACGATGATGGATATTAACGAGACATACTGTGATCATTTTACAGTGTATACAAATACAGAATCATGGTACACATAAAACTAATATGATGTAAGTTTTATCTCGATTTCTAGAAGTTACGCACTGTAAAGCTGGTAACTGGTGTTATTTAGAAAGCTGCAGATGGGACTCAAGGAGAGGCCATTTTCTGTTCCAGCATCTTCCCCAAGTTCTAAAGAGAGAAGAGTGTTTTCATAAAGAGGAAAGGGCAACTCTGAAGGGCAGAGGATTAGGAAGAACACTAATGGAAAGGCTTTACAATGAAAAGCTGATCTGACCTCCACAGTGACTGACATGTAAATGAGGTAACAATTCAGAGAGATGCAAGAGGGCTTGGTGGGTTCAGAAACTGACTAGGTATTTTCAGCTGCACTTAAAGATTCCACTGCCCCCAAGCTTCCAGCTCACGAATAGCAAGTACATCTCATGAGTCCACTCCCAGCGGCTCCCTATGTGCAAGGCTGCAGAGAATTTGAACCTGTGTCCAGGTTTCAAGGAGCAGGGGACTGTGATGCATTCATGATGTCAGACACATACTGCATATTTCATATCACTGAACTAGCCTATTGGTGTAAATATTTCAATAAGTAATAGGGTATGTGAAGAAAATGCCCTTCACCTGCTGGAGCACTCTGGCTAGTGGATTAGCCCGATAGAATGACTGTATTTAAAAACTCTAGTACACTGATGTTAACATCGAGGCGAAAGGTCTCTAGTGGTGTTCCACAGGCCTCTATCTTACATCCTGTCCCAGCCAAAACTTTTATCTGTGACTTAGAAAAAGAGCATACGTTCATCAGCATGTAGAACTGGGAGAGGGATCCTCTCTGGTTAATTTTATAAAAACTGAAGATCTCCTTGGCCTCTGTTCCTCTGTGATGCTGGGGAGCAACCATGAATGCATCCTGAACTCAACACCTCTCAATATCACCAGGAAGGGAAGTTGTGGGGATAAAGATCCTGGGCTGATGGGCCAGGCAGGTCTTGCCTTTCCTTGAAGGAACTAAAAGCCCACACAGAACGGCCACCTTCTGATACCCCAGCCCCTCCAGCATGGTGATTCCTGGGCGGCAGTGGTGGAGGAGTGGCGGGGCAGGGTCCACTGCTAGGTGATAACTTCATGGCCATGCCCCTGGGAGGGCCATCTCAAGATCAGTGTAGAGGGCTATGTTGCTACTGGGCCCAGCATCCTAGGGCATCAGGATGCTCTCCACAGTCTCCCTGCCCAAATGGCCACAAAGTAGCCAACAAGTCTGCAAAGAGGATCAGAAGTACCGAAACACTAGGAGAGAGAGCAGTTGCCAGATGAAAGCCACTGCCACGCAGCAGTGTCAGAGCGCAAGAGTGAACCACAGGCTATGTTTGAGGAGATGCCTTCCTGTATGGCTAAGGGTGTGTGCCCGCAGACAGCCCTCCAAGGAGGAGGAGAGACACGTGCTTTCAGAGAGCAGGGGAGGCTGGTGTCACACAAGTCTATGATTTTTCACAGCAATCCTAAAAGCTTCCTCAGCCTGCCACTTACCGTCCCTGTACTGCTAAACGGGAGGGAACCGCATGTACCAAATCTTCCATAATAGTAAGCAAAGCAATTTCAAAACAACAACAGCATTCCTTTCTTTTTCCATACCTGCTAGTGCACTGACCAAGAAGTAGGCCGTAGAAAAAAGCTTCTGGTTGCTGATGGCATCCTCCAGGCCTGGACATCCGCCTTGCACTCTGTACCCCACCAAGCATAGGAAAGCTGTGAGGTCCTGCTGCTGTGAGGGCTTCAGCTCCCCCAGTATTGCCAATGGGGGCGACAGGCCTCTGACCACATCCTCACACTGCAGAGGGAGGAGAAAGGAGACAGAGTAAAGCCAGAGGCCAGGCTGAGCCTCTGCCCCACAACATGCTGCTGTTTACCCTTCCACTATCTCCCAGGTAAAGAAAACCATGTACTCTTTTCTGTTTTGAAATCACTAGTCTCTCATAAGGTGAGAGTAAACAGCCTTGCCCACTACTCTTCTTTCACAGAGAGGGGAGGAGGGATGCAGGAACTATGGATAGAACCTTCCAGGACAAGGCAGGGTCTGTCAGGAACAGGTGACTACATGCAGCACTAAGGAGGGGAACATAAAAGCATTGTCCCATGATGGTTCTCCGGCTTTAAACTTAGCACACCAGCCGCAACCACATTCCCAGCTGGGCCCAAGGCAGCATGAGCCATCCGCGTTGGGCCTCTGGGAGGTGGGTGGCCACCTCGGCCAGCTCAACACCACCTAGCGAGCTCGCCTCCGTCGAAACCTCCACATCAGATACATTCATAGAAAAGCCCGCCAGCCCCACCTGGGCAGCTTGCTCCCGCACCTGACAGGGCAGCGGATGTTCTTTCCAAAGGGTACTGCTCTGATATTTCCCTCTTGGAAAGAGCTATTTTAGGAAGTATAAGTTAGTGGGGTTTTTGAATCATTTGTGTTCCCTCAGGCTAGCACACCCTCCTGTGAGCTTCACATCCTCCAGAACACCCAGATCTCCTGGACTGCTGGACTATTTCAACAATTGCTGGTTCCATCTCTGATAGCTAAGCTCTTTTGGCACAGTCCAGTTGCAAGAGGGAAAAATAGCATGAGTGCTCTCCTGAAAACCATTAAGCACTGACTCAGAAAATCAGAGTTCAAAAACTCTGAATAATAGAATAACAACACAAAAAACTATCATATAAATCATCTTAATAGTGTCCCAGACCTTCTTAACAAAGGAGCACAAAGTCTGGCAGGTTGGCAGCTGGTGTGTCCTTTACCATTTGTATAAACTAATAATTAAGAAACTCAACCTCCCCAGAAAATCCTTCTGCTACAAAATAGAATAATACAAAGGCCTGCTTTCTAATCTGTTCTAAATAGATTGACTTACTGGACTCTACCACACAGCCCCCTTGTAGTGGGGTTGAACCGAGGCCCCTCAAACATGTTCACCTGGAACTTCAGAGTATGACCTTATTTGGGGTAAGAGTAAGAGCCTTTGAAGATATAATTAAGCTAAGGATCTCAAGATGAGATGCTCCTAGACCGGAGCGGACCCCATATCTAAAAGTGAGTGTCCTTTAATAGAAAAGGGGAGGACACTGACACAGAGGCTGCAGGCATGAGGAGACAGACTGGAGCAGTGTGGCCACAAGCCAAGGAGCATCAGGGGCCACCAGAAGCTGGAAGAGGCAGGGAAGTGTTTTCCACCCAAGCCTGTGGGGGAAGAAGGGCCCTGCTGACATCCCAGCTCCAGACTTCTGGCCTCCAGAACCAACTCTAAGAGAATAAATTTCTGTGGTTCTAAGCCACAGAGTTTGTAGTAACTTGTTACAACAGCCCTTAGGGAACCAATCTACCCTTCGATTTCTGACCTCAGCCACCTTTTTTCAGTTTGAACACTAAGGACCTGGGAGTAAGGAAAAAAAGAAGCTTTAAGGTTTAAAGGAGGTGGGGACATTTCAAATCCAGTCTTATCCTAGCTCATGGCTTTATCCCAAGAGAGCTAGCCTGTCCACTGCTGAAAACCCATGCAAGGCTGGCTCGCGAGCTCTGTGGTCTTACCACTTGCTCCAGGGCCCCGAGTAGCTCTTCATCAGACAGGACGGCCTGGAGGACGTGGCTCAGTGCCATCTGCTGCTGTGCGGGCAGCTCCGCGAAGGGACGGAAGTTCCGCTCCAGGAGCAGGGTGGCTGTGAAAACAGAGTGCACCAGCCTCAGGACGGCCGTGCGCGTCTCCGAACAAGGGACAGCAGGCTCTCTCTAGTCACTGTCCTCGGTTCTCTCACAGACGCTTCCAGGAGCGGGGCCAGTCGTGCAACTGAAGCCGGACCTCGAGCTAGCCACCGCCCTGCGTGTTCTCAATAACCAGAAAGAAGGGGGACGAAGAGAGGGCCGCCCAGATTTGCTTCAGACTTCCCTCTGCCGATGATTCCCTAAACATTAAGTCTATTTTCTAGAAAATTCTGATCGATTATTTAGACTCCTCTTTAGCATGATCTCTATAGAAGTAAGTTATCAAGGAGGCGTTACTAACCACCAGGATTCTTAGAGGGCTTCACAGCCAAGCAAATCCAAAGGCAATTGTTTTCCATGTCCTTCCTTCTAACACCATGCAGATTTTCATTCTTTAACATCTAATGCTTCTCCGAGTCTGGCACCCCGTTTTCACGGCAAACACAGCCATTCTACTTTTCCCACTCCTATTCACCCATCCTGGGGAACGGGCACACAGGCCACCCAGCTCAGTGATGGATGCAGGATCTATAGGATGCTTGAGGCTCTCTCCTTAAAAAAAAAATTATTTCGAGGCACCTGCGTGGCTCAGTGGGTTAAGGCCTCTGCCTTCGGCTCAGGTCATGATCTCCGGGTCCTGGGATCGAGCCCCACATCGGGCTCTCTGCTCAGTGGGGAGCCTGCTTCCTCCTCTCTCTCTGCCTGCCTCTGCCTACTTGTGGTCTCTCTCAAATAAATAAAATCTTTTTAAAAAATTAAAATTAAAAAAAAATTTTTTTAAGACACTGAAACACTCCTAGTAAATTAAGCCCAGTGGGGATTTACGAGCAAGATTTGATAAACCACAGCTCTCATACGCAGGGATGCATACTAATACATAAGGCACTCCACTTCTGCGGATGGCAAATTCCAGCAACAGCTGTCAGCCCCAGGGAGAGAACAGGTCCTATCAGTCCCTGACATACTCAAAAACTTCCCAATGAACACAGCTGGGTCTTTGCCGGCCCAGCCTGGAGATAAGAGCTTTCCTGGCTGGGCTGAGTTCTGAGGGCACAGAGGCCAGGCTGCCCCCCCCCCCCATCCCTACTCCTGCTTCACAGGCCGAGCCATCACACTCCATCCCAGGCTGACTAGACTGGCCAACTGACAGGGTGGATGGTGGGAAAGGAAACAAGGAAGCTGCAGCCCACGAACTGTCTCGTCACTTCTCTGTAGCATAGTTCACGGCTGTGGGGCCGCTCTGCTGGGTTCTAACTCATGGCAGTGCTAAAGCGGCAGCTTCGAGTTGCACCCACTCATCAGCCGCAAGGAAGGGGAGGAGGGGTCTGCAGCCCTGCGTAAGATAGGGATGCCCCATCTTACGGGTGGGCCTTCCTTGCCATGTCTTCTAACACTGGCACTTTTGCTACAGAAGCATCTTCTGGTTTGTGACTCACCAAAGCCCCACACGTAAGAATCTTATCTTCCCAGCCAGACTATATTCTAAGCTGCTCCTAGCTCTTTTTACCAAGCTCTTTCCTGATTATTTGTTTCACCTTTTCCTTGCCCATTTCCTCTTCTGCCATTTACTGCACTCCGCCCCCCACCCATACCACCCCAAGAAAAGCCAACTTTTAAAACAGGACATACTACGGGAATAAAAGGCGCTGCTGCAGGCGAGTCCCAGGTACCCCCTCCCCTCCCCGGATGCCACGGTGCTGCAGGGCTTCAAGCCATGTGGAGAAAGAGCCCCCAAGAGAGCATTTCACAAGGCTGACAACATTGCCTGTGTTGGCAGTAAAGGCTGGAATATGACAAAACAGATGCAAACGTGGGGAGTTCTCTTTGTTGTTGACTAGCTATTTTTAACGGCAAGGCTTCTTTGGTTAAAATGAAAGAAAATGCCCAGACTCTCAGTCCTGTCTTCTACCCCCTCCTCAAAACACGGCACTAAAGACCTGAGGATCCCTACGATCCCCCCGAGGTGCATCCTGCTCAGTGGACTGGGTCCGACTTGGAGGCACTGTCCTCTCTGTTCTCCAGTAAGTCTCTAAGGAGTCCTTGCTCATGAAGGCCCCACCACCGCTTGCAGTGCAAGTAGCTATCAGCTCAGCACACCCCATTCTGCTGGCGATACCTTGTTTTAAAACACTCAATGGCCAATCCAGGGTGGATGGTCCCTGTGCAGCATCTGGCATGTCCCCAAATGCAAACTCTTGAAAGGGCAGAGGGTCCATGAAGACTGAGCCACTTCTCTCCAGCTCAAAACCACCGTGCTTCCCTTGTACGAGGCAGAATTCTGTAATGTGGGAGAAAAGGACAAGCCAGGCACAGGGTTAGCCGGGTCTTGCTGGCACACCTCAGGCCCAGCTTTACCTAATGGGGAAGTGGGGGCAGGGGAACACACGCACGCTGACCTCGTAAACCCACTTTCTACACATTATGCTCTTGGATGAAATCTCAGCCCCTTCCCACAGTTACAGGAGAAATCATTCTCAAAGCTCTCCAGTGTGTCCTCTCTGAGGAGGTAGGAAGCTATCTTTCAGACATCAGAAGTCTTTTCTTTGCCTGATTTGAACAAACTATTAAATTACAAAATTCAACTAAGTATATTTTAAAGGGACACCATTTGGGGCTTGTGGTTTTCTTTTTAACAAAACCAAATCTTACACAACTCACCATATATGAAACAAAAAAATTAAACCCAATTAATAAATTTGATTTGACTGAACTGATAAAGTATTATTGATAATATATTTAGGTATACAAGTGGTATGTGGTATTTTTAAAGTCAACTTTTCTTCATTAGTAAATAATACACAATAAAAAATGAACTTCTGACGTCTGCAGTTGTATGAATGAATGTTACAAACATGTTGAGTGAAAAAAAAAAGACACAAATGAATACATTCTCCATAAATCTATATGAAGTCAAAACTAGTCTTTTTAAAACAGTCTTATCTTTAGATATATTGAAGTATTTATAGACAGAACAATATAATGCCTAGGATTTGTTTTGAAATAAGTGAGTGGGGTGGAGTGAGGTTGTAAAGTTACAGATGAGACATGATTCACCATAGTTATTAAAGGTGGATGGCAAGTACAGGGGAGTCATGTTATCATCTCTACTTTTGGAACATGTATGACATTTTCCATAATAAAAGTTTTTTAAAAATAATAAGATTTCCTTACATCCATATTTAAGTACCCAAATAAGGTAATAGTTATTATGTAATAATTACATACTTAATAAGCCAAAAACAGTAAGTGAACTTGTGAATTAGGGTCCTTTTTATGCTTCTAATTAATAGTTTGTGTACTTGGGGTACCTGGGTGGCTCAGTGGGTTAAAGCCTCTGCCTTCGGCTCAGGTCATGATCTCAGGGTCCTGGGATCGAGCCCCGCATCGGGCTCTCTGCTCAGCAGGGAGCCTGCTTCCCCCTCTCTCTGCCTGCCTCTCTGCCTACTTGTGATCTCTCTCCTCTCTGTCAAATAAATAAATAAAATCTTTTTAAAATAAATAAATAATTTGTGTACTTAAGCACAGGCTATGGAAGATTAGCACATATTTTTATCTGCTTGTGGGCACAAATGACCTAAAAGATCATACATACGGCTGTCTACAGACGGAAACAATCCTTCATTCACACATCATGATTCACACTCACTGGGCATCCAGAGCAGCCTGCCTCACTTGGCCCTTTGCACCAGGCTCTGAGGCAGATGAATGTGAGCCAGCCCTCAGGTAATAACGTAGTTCCCCCCAGGACAGCCACCGTGACAGGTAACACTGTCTCAAATCCTGCCAAGAGCCGGCCAGGGCCGCCGACCGGTATTTCAGGAATCTCTGGCACCAGCACCACTCTTGCCCGAACACACACACGGGCCCCCGGAGACGCTGCCGGTTCGCTCATTCTTTTCAGGCACTGTGCTAGGAGCCAGGGATACGAAGGGACTACAGTCCAGGCCTTGACAATAAGTATGTGACGGTGCGGACAGAGCTAACAGGTGGTGCTGGAGGAGGTGGACAGGTCCCTGAAGCCAGACAGAGAACTAGAAAAGGTTTCTTGGATGAAACAGTGTCTGAGGAGCTCTCTACGGTTTCGGTAGGAGTTAGTTAGGCAAAGAGGCAGACAGCACGCAGGCAGTCATGGAACTCCGGGACAAGAGCCAGAGGAGTGTCCCCAGACGGGGTTAACTGGCCAGACGGCAACAGCAGCAGCAGCTGGAGGTTAGAAGGAAGGCCGGACAAATACTAGAGCACCTGAATGCAGACTTTCTCTTGGGACAAAGGGAGCCTCAGAAGGGCGTTTAAGCAGGTGTGTGAAATGACTGGTTTCATTTTTAAACGATCACATTAGCTATACTGCTAGGATGGGACAGATGGGGAAAGCCTCAGAGAAGCAGGGGAGCCAATTAAGAGTGTGTGGCAGGTCCCAGTAGGGAGATGCTGTCAGGGCCTGCGGAGCAGCCGAGAAGCGCACAGACCCAGGCAGGGTAGGGAGCACAGGCTCCTGTCCGCGGGGCATCCAATTGGACACGCTGAAAAGACATGTGCACGATGCCTGATTATACAAAGCACGAGGCTAAAGTTCAAGACCATGAAATGAGGTTTCTGACTGGCTATATGAAGGAGCTGTCAGTGAAGGAAGGGTTCATGGCTGAGAACCTTGGTGAGGACAGGTTGCACAGGGGCCTCTCCCAAGGGACACGGAGTCAGCCTCTGCTTAAAGTTTCAGAGGACAAACAGGATCCTTGTCCAGTGTATTCCCTCCCAGAAGGTGGGAGGAGACATCAGGCAGCCTCTTAAGGGCCTTCTGGCCCCTGCAGGTCTATGTTTATGAAGCCAGATCAGAATATTCTGTGGCAAGAGCAACAGAAAACACAGATGGGAAAATGGGGAAAAAGCAGAACTGGCTTAAAAATCAGGCAGTGAGTCCCATGCCATGTCAGCCCGGCCTCCAGGCGGCACAGGCATGACCGTCAGCAGTGGGAAGAGCAATGGAGCGGGGCTTCCTAGGCCAGGGCGTGGGAGGGGAGCCAAAAGAGCCCCCAGAATTCCCCCCCGGGTTGCTGTTCTCCCAGCACAGAGGAGGTTATTGCCAAAGACAGCAGAAGCCAGCTAAGATAAAAGGCCTGAAATGGAAATGCAAACAGGAGAGCCACAGCCAGACAAGACCTCGTCCTCCCAACCCTGTCTGAGAAGAGAGAGG
>CM053614.1:42528011-42556185 GCA_028646535.1 Procyon lotor | reverse complement strand
GGGGCAGAAGGGGAGAGAGAGAGAACCTGAAACAGGCTCCACACTCCACAGAGCCCGACCCAGGGCTGGATCCCAGGACGCTGAGATCCTGACCTGAACCCAAACCAAAAGTTGGCAGTTCAACCGACTGAGCCAGGCAGGCGCCCCAAAGATTTTATTTACTTATTTTAGAGAGACAGTGCATGCGTGCCAACAGGGGAGGGGCAGAGAGAGAGAGAGAATCTCAACCAGGCTCCACACTGAGCCCAGAGCCCCACACAGAGATGGACGCATGACCCTGAGATAGTGACCTGAGCTGAAATCAAGAGTCAGACGCTCAATGACTGAGGCCCCCAGTCGCCACAGGACTGTCTTGCTCCAGACCCTGCAGTGCTTCTGCACCTGTCCCCAACTTTCTCTCCTACCTGCCAGCAACTACCTTCTCTGAGCCTCGGTTTGCATCCCTGGAAACCGAAATCGGGCTATGAGGCCTCACGCACAGGGACCACACTGTACCCACTTCCTTTCGGCCACTACCGGCAGGGGGCACACTCTCCCGACTGGTCAAAGACACGCCCACCACCTGCAGGGGGCTTCATGAGGCGAGCCCTCCGCCAGGAAGTCCACCCTCAAAGCCATTAAGAAATGGCTCTAGAGATATAGAACCGAGGCTGACTGACAGCGTGAGCAGGGGGAGCCCCTGGGAAGGAGCGGGCAGGAGGGTGGCAGGAGAGCGAGGCTCAGAGCTGGCACGGCTGCTGGGGACCAGGAGAGGGAGAGGGGCTCCTCTCCTAAGGCACCTAATAGCTCCCCAGCCCCGGCCCCAACGAAGCCGCCTCCTCTCCCGGGCTGAGGCTTTACTTTGAATTCTATCTCAAAAGCTTTGAAAGCCAAAATGCAAACTCAGAGAGAAGAGATCCAGAGAAGGCTTTTACAACTCTAATAATACCCCAAAGAAGGAGGGAAGCCGCTTTCTTTCCCGAAGCACACATGCGGTCCCCAGGGCCCCCTCCTACAGAGGGGAGGGGAGGGCATGCTTTCTCCTGCAGACCAGCACCCCTACGCTCATTCAGCTCCACAAACAACTCAGTCCTATTATGACCCAGGCACCGGGCTAGGTGCTGGTGACTTCTCAGTGAACAAGGCCAAGGCAGGCCCTGTTGCCACCATCCCCTGGCACAACAGCCCTGGGTAAGACCGGGTCCCCCAGGAATAGGGTTTCCCATGGCATTCTCATAAGGCTCTCGAAAAGCAGGCGACATCACGACAGAGTGGGAAACATCAGCTTTTATCCACTCTGCTAAACAGAAATGATAAAACTACAAGAGCCCGGGGGTTCCTGGTGCTGGGGTGGCAAACCAGTTGCCTCTCAAGTATCCCCTCAGATGGACCATCAGCAGCGGCCACCTACCTGTAGGGAAAAGGATCCTAAGGCTGAGTCCAGGCCAGGCCCCAGGCAGTGCGGGGCAAGAAGGCCACGACTGACTGGCACCATCTGCACAGGCCGAGAAGGCAACGGAGCCTGCGCCGCCCCCACCCTGAGGTTACAGACCCACCTGAATCACACGGCGTGCTAGTGAACAGCCAAAATCAGGACACACAGCTGCTTTTCTCTATAATTTTAATTCCAGTATAATTACAAAAAAATCCTAAAATTGATATGGAACCACACAAGACCCCAAAAGGCAAAAGCAATCTGGAAAAGGAAGAGGCAAAGCCGGAGGCATCACCGTTCCAGACCCCGAGCTATCTTACAAAGCTCTAGCGATCAAGACAGCGTGGCGGCGGCACACGCACAGACACACAGACACACAGACCAACGGGACAGAGAGCCCAGCAGTAAACCCGCAGCTATACGGTCAAGTGAGCCGCGACAAAGCAGAAGAGAGTATGCAACGGGAAAGACGGTCTCTTCAACAAACGATGTTGGGCAAACCGGACGGCCACGTGCAGAAGAATGAAACTGGACGGCTTCCTTACACCTCACACAAAAATGGACTCGAAATGGATGAAAGACCTCAACGTAAGACCTGACACCATAAAAATGCTAGAAGAGAGCCAAGGCAGTAAGTAATGTCTCTGACATCGGCTGTGGCAACATTGTTCTAAATATGTCTTCCGAGGCCAGGGAAATAAAAGCAAAAATAAGACTGGTGGGACTCCATCAAAGGGACACAGAGCTTCTGACTCCTAGACTGGTGCTCTCCCCGGTCTATACTACACTGTACAGATGACTTCAATGGGGCCCAGTGCAAGGCCGTGTGTGTAGAGGCGGGCATGATCGCACTGTGCAGGGGCGCCACGGAACTCACGCATGAGGACTACATGGAGGGCATCCTAGAGGTGCAGGCCAAGAAGAAAGCCAACCTGCAGTACTACGCCTAGGACGTGGCCTGGTCCCTGGTCTGGCGCTGGTTCAAATTCATAATAAAAGATGGTTTCAGGTCCCTGACACCTGTTTGTTGCGCCTTTCCCGGGGCCTGGCTGCAAGAGTGGGGCCCGTGCAGGAGGCTCCCTCCCTGCGTGCTGCTGCCTGGAACCCCCGCCACTGTGGACCTCCAAGCAGTTGTCGTGCGAGGCCCTCTGGGAAGGGTGGGCGCGGGCTACAGCTGCTGCCTGGGGTCCAGCCTCCCGCCACCATGTGCCTCATGCCACCGTGTGCCTCCCAAACCCTTTCCCGCTCCCTGCCCCACCCCTCTGCTTTAAAAAAAAAAAAACAAAAAAAAAAACTGCTCTGAAAACTAAGAGCAAGGGGCACAGGGCGCAGAGGTGCCCTGGGGAGAGGGCAGGAGGGCCACAGCCGGTTTCAACATCTCCGGGAACAGAGGCTGGGACGTTCCAGAGAAGCCAAAAGATGGTGGCCGGCCTACGCTTGCCAGACGATTAAGCAAGAATTACTAGCCCACAGAAACCTAGATGCACACCGATGACTAAAGCTCTAGCAATTGAGGTCTGTCTTTCAGAAAGTGGTGATATAGCGGCTGCAGGTGCCATGGACGCCAGGGTGCTCCTCACGGCCCAGTGGGACGGCACAGAGGTGCTGGCGCGGGATCCGTGCGCAGCCCTGCTCTCCGGAGAGCTCGCTAAGCAGCCAAGGTGGCTTCTCTTTCCACAGCCAACGTCCTCCAGCCCACAGATGTGGCAAAACGCCCACTGAGGCCGAGGCCATGGCGCGAGTCTGATTTTGGGCATCGCCCCCTAAAATCCTGAAATGCAGATGCCGATGCTGCTTCCCTCTGCCAGTTTCCCCCCGTAAGGGGATGCAGTGTCCTTTCTCAAGTCTGCGTGCTCCCTGAGAGGGAAAAGGGGGCAGGTGGCACCTCACCTGTGTCTGGGCTGACCCTCCAGGTGCTGCACGGGGCCCTCGGGGCCTGGAAGGTTCTGGCACCCTGATTGTGGTTCACTACTAGTTGCTGGCCCCGAGTTTGTTCAGGCTCGAGAGCCTAGTGCCGGTGGTCAGCAGGGGGAGTGCCAGCCCCACAGGTGGGGCTCTTGGCCAATCCTGGTCATTCCATTGCCCTCAGTAGGGACAGGGGTAGAACGGGCCACTGTGGCAGTTCTGGGCCACTGACCTGAGAAACACCTGCTTAGGGTTCCCATGTTCTTTCCTCTCTCTTAAAATGAGGTACGTGGAAGAGACCACTTTTCTGCCTCTGGACCTCGTTGTCTGCAGTGCAGAGCCATCTGGGGACCAAGAGAAGTAGCCTGCTGAGATGGGCAATGCACGGAGGCTACCGGGGGGTGGGGGTGCTCCACGGAGCCCCTGCATTAGCCCTCCGCAGTTCCCGTGGGCCAAGGGTGGCTCATCTCACCTCAGGATGATTCCTTCTGTGAGGTTCTTTGTTCTCTGCAACTAGAGACATCTTAACCAGCTTATGAAGTTACTGTCACCTTATTTGACTGGGGGGGAGAAGGGGGACAAGAAACACAGACGGCTCGTGAGCTAATGACCTGAGGGTGCACAGCTAATGAGGGACAGGATGAGAATGCGGGTGAACGTGTCCATCCCCAAAGCCCCGAGCCCCTCTGTCTTCCCTCTCCAAGACCCCCTCAGGTCCTTGTCCACAGAAAGTACTAAACGCCGACTCGTCAGAGACCAGCAGCAGGCCCTCGAGGACACTGGAGCGGCCATCCCCGGGCCGGCTCCTCACCACCAACCAGAGGTCTCCATTTCAACCGTGAAAGAAATTTCCCCCACACCAGAGATACCGAACCCAGGGCAGGGGTCCCGAAATCTCTAGAAACCTGAACTACTGCACCCTGGGGCCTCCGCTGTACTCTAGTGAGAGAGGCCGTGCTCTCTCCTCACTTGGCTGTGACTTCGGGACAAACAACACAAATCAAGGCACATTACTAACCACACGCGATCACCAACCTGACCAGCCCCCACCCCCCCACTGCGACAGCACCACCTCTGTTCCCAGTGAAGTCCGGAGGACACCTCATCTCGCTCACGTGCCCCCCGGGCAGAGAGGGGAAACAACCACCGAGCACTGAGAGAGTCGGGCTCTCACACAGACTCACTCATCCGCCACCACCCGCAGATGAGACGCGGCAGACGACCGACCGCGCAGCCGGTGCTGCGGTGAGTTCCCGCAGGAGAACTCGGGGAGCCGTCTGCTCTCCAAGCTGTGCTTCAGCCGCTAGACTGCAGGAACCAGGGGTCTTGTGGGCCTGGGCTTAAATCCCGAGTCCAGGCAAACTAACATCAGCAACGGAGGCTCCTCAGATGTGAGAGGAAGATGAAGCAGTTACTCTGTCAGCAGACGGCGCTTAGTAAGCTGCAGACACCGCGCGAGGTGCCGGGAGGAAGGCGGACCCGCAACAGGCAGGCACAACCTAGGGCACCCCCCAGAGGGGACTCGTTGGGTGACGTGGCTCCTGAAGGCAGTGGGGCTAATCTGGGGGGCTGGCCGGAAGCAGAGGAAGTGAATCTGTCTGTGTCCTTCTGTGCGTCTGTGCGGACAGGGGTGAAGGAGCTTTCAGACAAGGCCTAACGGTGAGCAAGAGCCTGGAGCTCAGTCCCAGGAACTGAAGTAAGTTCAGGGGACTGGCCTGGAGAATGTGAGGGAGGGATGGTGGGAAAGGATGCTAAAGAGCAAAAGCCAGGCCTTGTCAACCAGAGTGGGGTGTGGACATCACCCTAAGACACTGGAGAGCACAGAGGGCACGAGCCAGGCAGTGGCTGTGGAGCTTCAACCCACTGCCTACGGAGAACCCACCGGCTGGGGTGACAGTGGGTACGGAGAGGACATCTGCTAGTCGGCTCCGTGGACGTCCACAGAAGAGACGGCGGAGGCCAGCACCGGGAAGTGGTGGAGAGGCCAGGACCGTGGGAGCAGGGAGGAGAGACACTGAGGAGGCAGAATCAACTAGCAAGAGACCAGGTGTGGAAGAGAAATGAGGAAGGAGTCGTGTCTGGTGCTAAGATTTCTGGCTGAGACAGAGGACTTAGTGAGGACTTAGGCCTCACCAATCAGCACCTCAAAGGGAGTCAGGCCAAGAAGCAGGTTTAGAGAGCAGATGACGCTTTCAGTGATGGCTCCAGTCCATGGGTCAGACACCATGTGAAGAGCCCAGGTGGGATAAACACCTGCTCATCTGAACTTGAACTCTTGACTTGTTCCAGGCAATCCAATTTTGAATACCACATCTCATCAACCTTAAAACACATATTTTTTCACATCTTGACATCTGAAGTCAGGATGTTTTAAAATTGGAGGGTGGCATGGTTTAATCGACAGTGTTCTCTCTTAGCGATACGTAAAATAGTGGTGCACCTTACAATGGCTGACATCTTGGATTTGACGAAATGTGATCACATCTGCCAATCTTGGAAGAAAATAGTACTTGAGAGTCTCTCCTTAGGACGTAAATCCTACCTAGTTCCAAAAAGATCTGAAGTAGCCTGTCAAAGCAAAGCTGACAGGACAGGATGGGTTCTGCAAAAAATAAAAATAAAAATAAAAACCACTCCCAGAATCAAATATTGGAAGGAATCCCCAGAACGCCCTTGTTTCCCACAAGAGGGGTTATTAGGTGCCTGTGATTTACACTGTGGATAAAAATAACAGGAGAAACAATCTTCCAGGAGCCCCCAATCCTAAGAACTAAGACCAAAACCAGGAGACAGAACAATTTGAAAAAAACAGTAAGTTCACTGACTTTCAGACAGCTCAGAGATGGGTGTGGCCTAAGGGGAGGTTTCAGAAAAGACTTTTTTTTTTTAAGATTTTATTTATTTGAGAGAGAGAGAGAGAGAGCGCGAACAGGGGGAGCGGCAGAGGGAGAGGGAGAAGCAGACTCCCCTCTGACCAGGGAGCCCGATGCACGGCTCGATAACAGGACCCTGGGCTCATGACCTGAGGCCAAGGCAGACGCCTAATCGACTGAGCCACCCAAGTGCCCCAGAAAGGACATCTTTGTAAAACAGTGGACATGGTGGGGCCTCGAAAGCTTCATGGCTGCATTTCCCACAAAGACTATGATGACCAAGGCAAGGCCCACTAACGTCTTCCTGATGTTGTCCAAAGGCTCCGTAGAGCTTTATTCAAGAACTGAACAAGCATTTCCTGTGACGACACACGCAGAGAGAGCGGCCTCCTGCTTTCCAGACTTGGTGGCACAGCTACGTATCCAAGTCCACACTCATTTGGGTAGGAGCCAGGCTGTGGCTACAGGCAGGAAGCAGAGCCTCTCCCACTTTCCCTGAAGGTAGCTAGTCCTCCAGTGGTCGGTTCCTAGTGGAGACTAGGAGGCTACCGCCTCCTCCAAGATGCGAACATCAGAAAAGCTACATGTCAGAAACTCCGAGGATATCACTTGGTTTCTCCTCTGACCCTCGGCATCTCCCTGTTCTATTATCAAAGGCTAAGTCACACGTTTCCCTCTGACAGCCCTGACCTTTCCTGGCTTTTACAACCAAGATCTCTTTGGGGCCATCGACAACAGCAATAGTTCTAAAAGTGCTCCCACTAATAACTACATGCAGCGTGAACTTGCCACGCACCCTGCTTTGCTTATACTCTCTCATTTAATTCTCACACAAATACCTTGGGAACACTAATCCTATTTTATTAATGAAATCCAGGGCAGTGAAGGGAAGAGATGGCTCCTAGGTCTTTTTTTAAGCCAGGAGTGGGAGGTGGTGGTATATTACTGTTCGTTATACTATTCTTTATACTTCTACATTTCCACAATTTTTTGTTTCATTTTACAAATGAGCCTGAAGTTTACCCTCCATGATGGGGCTAGAAGCCCCCTATCCCCAAAATCAAGAGAGAAAGGCCTGAGGAAGTGCTGCTGGCCACTCCCACACCCAGACCTTGGGGTGCCATCCCCTCGTTTGTTTTGACTACTTAAAGGCTGACCCTGAAGGAGAAACAAATTAAAAAGAGGAGAAATGAAAGGACCAAATTCAGGAGACTCTTGTTCTCCAAGTACATGTGACCAAACGTCTTTAAATTGTTAGGCACAAACTCCATTAAAAATGATGATGCCCGCACTGAGTTGAACACTAGCACAAAAGGATTTCCCAACTACCTGCTGGCCACAAGGAAATTTATCCGGTTGGAAGGAAGACCAGTTCCAACCACACTGCATGGTTTTTGTTTTTGTTTTTTTAAGAAAGACATGGGCCCTTCAAAACCTGCTCTCAAATCACTTCTACATCAGGGAAGAGCTGATGGCCCACTGGGATAGTAATCATGAGAGCTACGCCAGGAACTTTAGAGAGGTCGGATGTGGGCCGCAAGAAAGAGGAGCGTTTATAGGTTTTTGTGCGTAAGCCTGGAATTCAGAAGTATTTAGATATATTAAGACTGAGTAATTTTGAAATATTTTATTTTTTAATTTTGAAATATTTTAAATAATTATGAAGGTTTGTCATTGCCATACCATCGCTGGCACGATATACTGGTGCCACATCATTTAGAAGTTGGAATTCTTAATGAAGAGCCAAACTTATAATTATGACATAGTCATTCAGAAATTATCTGTTTTACCAGAACTTTTTACAATACAACAGAGAATGAGAATGGTATCTGCTCTGGAAATCAGCTGAAACCAAGGCCTGAACTCAGGGAGAAGGGGCTCATGCGTGTATTCGAGTCCACTCGCTTCTCATGTTTAGCCAGGAGAAAATCCTCAGAGGTCCGCGAGTCCAGATGCTTCAGTGACAGCTGAGGAAACTGAGACCAGGGGCAGAAGTGACATAGCAAGTTACAGAAATTATTCCCCATGACCCTAGGAGATCAGGGACAGAGAAGGGGTGGGGTGCAGCGGTTATATTTGGGGCAGTAACAGATGGCTGCTGAAAGTGGAAGACAAGGCAGAAAACTGAGAGTTTATTACAAAATAATGATGGAGCTTAAGAATAAAACATGAATCCAAATCATTATGAAAACGTCTCAATGAACGTGATATTCTCCATTAAAAAAACATTAAAAAAAAGTGTCCCTGATATACCGTAGCATGGTTTTCCATTGGGAATGTTTTAAGAGAAACACAGAGCTCTCATTCAAAGAGGTCAAAGAGGTCAGCTCCAGGTGTCCAGGTGACTGGAAGGTTAATTCCAGTAGAATACTTTTACGCCCAACAATGCCGGATAAATGTTGTATATACAGGCGCTTGTTTTTTCAAGGATAGATGAAGTTTGTTTTTGAGATGTACACACATCTCATGGACAATAAAGCTAATACTCTCAATTCTGAGGGCTAAAATAACTTTTACACAGATGAAAACTTATCTAAATTACCTGAAATAAAATGACTGCAAATAAGTCCTCAAGAACGTACAGTACTTAAGCGTTACTAATTACCCCTCCCAAGGCCACACATATGTCAAACAGCACCTTATCAGTCCAATGATGCTGTGGGAGTCCAAAGACAGGCAGACGACGTAGATAAGAATTTATGACTCCAGCATGAAGAAGACCATTCGCTCTACATGATCTCTGTGCCACGACTGGGAGAGTCTTCCCTTGCCATCCCTCCCCTCCCCTCCCCCTGTAGCTCACCTTTACCTCTTAGCAACAGAACAAGGAGGAGGTGACTCTGTCAGATGACACAGATCTATTTCTAGATGTTAAATATGTTCTTTCCCATGTTCCTGGTGTCACTCCCTTCCTCACCCCCAAGCCATCTCTTCCTCATCGCTTCTACAATAAACAAGTTTCTAAAGACCTTCCTGAGGGGATCTCATCCCTGTGTAGGGTACCTCCAGGTCAGCAGGCCTAGCCACGCACTGGGTTTGCTCACGCGCGCGTCTCGTCCATGGCGCCGGGAACCCGGATTCATGCTTTACCTTCACATCCTGTGCCAGAACTTTAGCTACTTCTACCTCAGCCAGTTTCCTTGCCTCACGGTCACTTAAACACAATTTTGAGGAAAGAACAGGAACCTTAGAGCCAGAAAATCCTGGGTTGAATTCCAGCTCCAGCATCCAAATTGAGCTCTGGGACTGAAAAGAAGTTACTTTTCCTTCCTGAGCCTTAGATCCTTAAGTGGAAAAGAAGAGAATCGTGCAGAGTAAATGCACACTTTGTGTCTGTGCCTTAAAGTGCCTGGCACACAGGAGGTGCTCAGCAGAGGCTTGTTTCCTTCCCTCCCGCTCTCCCTGGCTTCCCACTTACAACTTCTGGCAAGAACTTCTTTCTCTTCAGAAAATGTTCTGCTATCTCTACTCACTGACCCCGCTCCATATGCTTCCTGTTGGCACTATCCTCCACACCTGAATTATGAAGAGGGTTTGGAAAACCTATACTGGGAAATGTGATTATAAAGCATTGCCAAACGTGGTTCATAAAATAGAAGTAACAGGACTCAGGTAACAATAACAGGACTCATAAAATAGAAGTAACAGGACAGACAGAGGTCTGTCTGATGACTGAGACACAGTGGCCCCTGGACATTCCCAGCCCACCTCTCCTCCTTCCCCCTTACTTGCCAGACTTAGCAAATAAAAATGCACAATGCCCAGATAAATTTTATTTTCAGATAAACAACAGTTATGTTTCTACTGAGTCCCAAGTATTGTAGTAGAAAAGGAAAATGCCTCCCAAGCAAAGGAAAAAAGCCACAAAGGAAAATAAAGACTATGACTGTCACAGAACGAGGTTGCTGTCCCTTCTACCCGGTGTCACCAGAAAGAGCTTAAAGTTCTCCGACCAAAGGGAGATTCCTGCCAGAGTCTTGGAGTCTTAGGAAGTACCAAGAGGCAGTGAATAATGGCCAAGGTCACTCAAGTCCATTAAACACCGGCGGTTAGTGAATGAGTTTTGAAGATTGCAGTTGCCCCAGTGTTCTCAAGGTCTATACGAAATCCACCCACTAAGTGCTTGATACATAACTTTTATGGTGGTATTTACTCATTTTTTAAACATAATTTTGTTCAATGAGTGAATGTATTTTATATTTCATATAACCCTAAGGATGTTGGAAAAGTGAAAATAAACCATCTATACATAAATGCAAGTGACTTTTCTCTTTATTTGGAGTCATATTTTGTTTTAAAAGGAAAAAAGTAAAAAAAAAAAAAAAAGAGAGAGAAAAAGGAAGATAAAACTACACAGGAAAACACATATGCTAACATACAAACGGAAACATCAGCTCTCATCAGAATGATTGCAATCACCTCTCAATTGCTTCCACTTATCCACTCTCTCCTCAAATCGGCAGCCAGAATGATCCCTCTAAAAAACAAGTCCCATCATGTCACTTCTTGCTCAAAGTCTTCTGGTGGCTTCCCATCTCACTCTGAATAAAAGCTAAAGTCTTTCCAGCAGCCTGAAAGTCCCTGTAGGACTTGCCATCCACTCCTTTTACCCCTCAGGCTTCTTCTCCTGTCCAGCTTACGCCAGCCACACTGACCCCTGCCCACAATACTCTTGCCCAGGATACCCCTGTACTCCAATCTGCCCTCCTTCAAATCTTTGCACTAAGGCCAACTTATCTGTAATGCCTTCTATGGCCACTTTTTCAAATTATAAACCCCATTCCTAGCATGCCCCATCCCCCTTCTTACTATATTTTTCTCCATTCCACCAATCCCCAATCAACCTAGTAGATACTATACTAAGTTGTACATTTTGTGTCTTTCCTCACTAGAATATAGAGCAGAAATGTTGGCATTTTGTTCATTGCAGCACCACAAGCTTGCAGAACAGTATATGGCACATAGTAGGCACTCAACAAAATTCTTTATTGAAGGTTCAATAAACATAGGGTAAAAAGAATGAGTTATACCACGTAAAATGTATTTACAAGCTAAGCAATGAATAACTGGGGTTTTCTTCAAGATTTCCTACTTGAAAACCAGCTCTTCTGCTAAAGCCCCTGATTTGCTTTCTTTTCCTAATCCGAAAGCTAGCAGGAGCCAGAGGGGAATGTCATTTTCTTGCTTCTGATACCAATATTCAAAAATGTAGGACATCACATTCTCCTTGTTGGCAGTTTATAAATAGCATAATTTTTTTTAAAGTACATATTTGCCTGAAGTAACATCCTCTTACAGTGCTTCCCTTAAATGTAAACAGACTAAATTCTCGAATAAAAATACAAAGAGTGAAAAAAAAAATACAAAGAGTGGCTGAATGTATCAAAAAAAAAAAAAAAAAAAAAACACTCAAGATCCATCTATATGCTGCCTACAAGAGATTCACTTAAAATGTAAAGACACAAATACGGACAGTGAAGGTCTGGAAAAAGATATTGCATGTAAATGGAAACCAAAAGAAAGCTAGGCTAGCTATACTTGCAGCAGAGGATAAAAGACTTTAAAACAAAGATTGTAATAAAAGACAAAGAAGAGCATTATTTGATGTTAAAAGAATCAACCCAACAAGAGAATATAACATTTGTAAATGTTTATGCACCTAACATAGGACCTAAATACATAAAGCAAATATTAACAGACCTAAAAAAAGTAATAGACAGCAATACAATAATAGTATGGGACTTTAATATCCCAATTTCACCAATGGATAGGTCACTCAGAGAGATTATCAGGAAGGAAGTATCAGCCTTAAATGATAGGTTAGGCCAGGTGAACTTAACAGATATACACAGAATATTCTATCCAAAAGCAGAATACACATTCCTCTCAAATGCATATGGAACATTCTCCAGGATAGACCATTATGTTAGGCCACAAAAAAATTCTTAATAAATTTAAGAAGACTGAAATCATATCAAGAATCTTTTCTGAGCACAATGGTATGAAACTAAAAATCAATTACCAGAAGAAAACTGAAAAATTCACAGAGATGTGGAGATTAAAGAATATACTATGGAACAACCAATGTGTCAAAAAAGAATCAAAAGATTAATAAAGAAGAACACCTTGAGACAAATGAAAATAGAAATATAACACACCAAAACTAATGGGATGCAGCGAAAGTTGTTCTAAGAAGGAAGTACATAGCAATAAATGCCTACACCTCAAGAAATAAGAAAGGTCTCAAATAAACAACGCAACATTACATCTTAAGGAATTAGAAAAACAAGGCCCAAAATTAATAGAAGAAAGGAAATAACAAAGATGAGACCAGAAATAAATGAAATAGAGACTGACAATAGAAAAGATCAATGAAACTAATGGCTGGTTCTTTGGAAAAACAGACAAAATTGACAAACTTTTAGCTAGACTCACCATGAAGAAAGAACTCAAATAAAATCAGAAGTGAAAGAGGAGGCATATTACAAATGATACCACAGAAATACAAAGGATCATAAGAGATTACAGTGAACAATTATACACCAACAAATTGGACAACCTGGAAGAAAAGGATAAATGCTTAGAAACATACAACCTACCAAGACTAAATCAGGAAGAAATAAAAAATCTGAACAGTCCAATTACTAATAAGGAGATTGAATTAGTAATCAAAATGTCCTAAAAAACCGAAGTCTAGGAGGAGACAATCTCACTGGTGAATTCTACCAAACATTTAAAGAAGAGCAATCCTTTTCAAACTCTTCCAAAAAAAAAAAAAAAAAAAAGGAGAAAACACGTCCAAACTCATTTTATAATTCCAGCATTACCCTGATACTGAAACTAGACGAGAACATCACAGAAAATTATAGGCCAGTTGGGTAACAGATGCTAACAAGACTTATTGTGGTGATCATTTCAAAATATATAAAAATATTGAATCATTATATTGTACACTCAAAACTAATACTATATTGCATGTCAATCATACCTCAATTTAAAGAAAGAAAAAAAAGTATAGGTCACTATCCATGATGGACATAGATGCATAGATCCTCAACACAGTATTAGCAAACTGAAGAAAACACATTAAAAGAGTCATACATTATGATCAAGTCAGATTTACTCCAGGCATGCAAGGATGGTTCACTATCCAGGAATCAATCAATGTGATACACCACCTCAACAAAATGAAAGATAACAATCATATGATCTCAATAGATGCAGAAAAAGCACTGTTTACAAAATTCAACATCCCTTTATTATAAAACCTCTCAACAAAGTAGGTATAGAGGGAACATACCCCAATATAAGACCATATATGATAAGCTAACAGCTAACATCATACTCAACAGCAAAAATCCAAAACCTTTATCTCTAAGATTAGGAATAAGACAAGGATGCTCACTCTCTCTACTTTATTCAACATATTATTGGATATCCTAGCCAGAGTGATTAGGCAATAAAAGAAATAAAACGCAACCACACAGGAAAGGAATAAGTAAAACTACCACTATTTGCATATGATATGACATTATATATAGAAAAATCCTAAAAACCCCACCAAAAACTGTTAGAACTAAGAAAGAAATTCAGTAAAGTTCCAGGATACAAAATCAATATGCAAAAATCTGTTGCATTTCTATACACTGATATGAACATTTAAAAAGAGAAATTAATAACTCCATTTATAATTACATCAAAAAGAATAAAACGCCTAAGAATAAATTTAACCAAAGAGATGACTATTCTGTACACTGAAAACTGTAAGCCTCCCAATAAAAATAAATTGAAAAATAAGGCGCCTGGGTGGCTCGGTTGGTTAAGCGACTGCCTTCGGCTCAGGTCATGATCCTGGAGTCCCAGGATCAAGTCCCACATCTGGCTCCCTGCTCCGTGGGGAGTCTGCTTCTCCCTCTGACCTCTCCTCTCTCATGCTCGCTCTGTCTCAACAAATCTTTAAAAAAAATAAATTGAAAAATAAATAATAAGATATTCTGTGCTTATGAATTAGAGTATTGCTAAAATGTCCCTACTAGGGGCACCTGGGTAGCTCAGCAGGTTGAAGCCTCTGCCTCCGGCTCAGGTCATGATCTCAGGGTCCTGGTTTCGAGCCCTGTGTTGGGCTCTCTGCTCGGCAGGGAGCCTGCTTCCTCCTCTCTCTCTGCCTGCCTCTCCGCTTACTTGTGATCTCTGTCAAATAAATAAATAAATCTTAAAAAAAAAAAAAAAGTCCCTACTAACTGAAACGATCTACAGATTGAATTTAATTCCCATCAAAATTTGAATGCATTGGGACTCCTGGGTGGCTTAGTCAGTTAAGCATCTGCCTTCAGCTCAGGTCATGATCCCAGGGTCCTGGGATCAAGTCCCACTCTGGTCTCCCTGCCCAGGGAATCTGCTTCTCCCTCTCCCTCTGCCTCTTCCCCCTGCTCATGCTCTGTCTCTGTCTCTCACTCTCTCTGTAAAATAAATAAAATCTTTTTTAAAAATTCCAATGTTGTTCTCACTTCAGCAACACATATACTAAAAAAAATTCCAATGCATTTTTCACAGAAAGAAGAAACTCTAAAAATTCTAAAGTTTAAACAAAACCACAAAAACCCCTGAGTAGCTAAAGCAATCTTGAGAAAGAAGAGCAAAGCTGGAGGCATCACACTGTCTTATTTCAAACTAGATTACAAAACTACACTAATCAAAACAGGAAGACTTGGACATAAAAGACATAGATCAATGGAACAGAATACGGAGTCCAGAAATAAACCCATGCACATAGGGTCATTTAATTAATGACAAAGGAGCCAAGAATATAAAATGGGGAGAGGACAGTCTCTTCAATAAATGATATTAGAAAAACTGGATAGTCAAATGCAAAAGAATGAAACTGGGCCACTATCTTACACCATCCACAAAAATTAACATCAAAAATTTAATGTTACACCTGAAACCATAAAACTCCCAGAAGAAAGCATGGGTGTAAGTTCTTAGACATCAGCCTTGGCAATAATTTTTTTAATCTGACACCAAAAGCAAAAGCAACAAAAGCAAAAATAGCAAGTGGGACTACATCAAACTAAATACCTCTGCACAACAAAGGAAACCAACAAAATGAAAAGGCAACCTACTAAATTGGGTAAAAATATTTGTTAATCATACACCTGATACAGAGTTAATACATAAAATATGTAAAGAATTCATACAATTCAACAGAATAAAGAAATCTAATTTTTTAAATGGGCAGATCTGAATAGACATTTTTCCAAAGACGACATACAGATAGCCAACGGCCACATGAAAAGATGCTCGGTATCACTCATGAAGGAAACACAAATCTGGGTGCCTGGGTGGCTCAGTCTGCTAAGCGGCTACCTTCAGCTCAGGTCATGATCCTAGAGTCCCAGCATCAAGTCCCACATCAGGTTCCCTGTTTCTCCCCTGGCCCTCCCCCATCTCATTCTCTCTCTCTCAAATAAATAAAAATCTTAAAAAAAAAAAGTAAACATAAATCAAAACCACAATGAGATATCACCTCCCACCTGTTAGAACAGCTAGTATCAAAAAGACAAGAAGTAACAAGAGTTGGAGGGGATGTGGAGAAATGGGAAACCTTGGCTCTGTTGGTGCAATTATAGATTGATGCAACCACTACAGTTGCAATCTGAGGATTGCAATTTGAGGAACAGTACAAATGTTCCTCAAAAATTTAAAATAGAACTACCATATGATCCAGAAATTTCACTTCTGCATATTTATGCAAAGTATTTAAACATCTACTCAAAAAGATTTGCACCCCCATGTTCACTGCAGCATTACTTAGAATAGCCAAAATATAGAAACAATCTAAGTATCCATGGAGAGATGAATGGATAAAGAAATATAGTGTATATATGTTATATTGTGATTTATAGTAAGAAATAAATACTTGGTCTTCAACCCAGTTCTTGGCACAGAGCTCCTAAAACCTTTGGAATTTCCTGTGAGAAGAGCAAAAAAAGTGTCTTTTGTTATGTTAATGTGGTGACTTTGGGAAAGCCCTTAGGTAACCTAAAGACCTACAGGGGGCCAACCTATAATTAGAAGGTTTTAACTTTCAGTACCTCACCCCAACCTCTAGGGAGGGCAGAAAGGCTGGAGGTTCAACAATCACCAGTGGTCCATGACTATTTGATCAATCGTGACTGTGTGAAAAAGCCTCCATAAAAACCCAAAAAGATGGGGTTCAGAGAGCTTCTGGATTGGTAAACATGTGAAGATTTGGAAAGGGTGGTGACCTGGAGAGAGGAGGGAGGCTCCCCACTTTTTCCCATACCCTGCCCCACGCATCTCCTCCACCTGGCTGTTCCTGAGGTACCATCCTTTTATAATAAAACAGTGATCTACTATCTAAAATGTTTCATATTTAAAATTAATTGAATTCAAGAGGGGGTCACGGGAATCTGATTTTTAGCCAGTTGGTCAGAAGTCCAGCTAACAACCTGGACTTGTGAAGGGCGTCTGAAGTTCAAGGACAGGGGCGTGGGAGTCTCCAGTCTGCGGCCCCGATGTCAGGAGCACAAGGAACAGCCTGGGCTTGCTGCTGGCATCCGACACAGAGTAAGGGCTGAGGACAGTCTTTTTAGGACTGAAGCCTCACTCTGTGAAACTGATACTATCTGTAGGCAGACAGTACCAGCATTGAGTCGAATTCTCGCCCACTGCTGGAATTGGGTCAGGAGCTGAACTTAACGCATACACAATGGAATAGTATTCAGCCACAGAAAAGAAGGAAATCTTGCCATTTGGGACGACGTGGATGGAGCTTGGGGGAATTATACCAAGTGAAATAAGTCACAGAGAAAGAAAAGAAGAGCCCAATCTCACTTACATATGGAATCAAAACAAACAAACAAGCTCATGGATACAAAGACCAGATTAGTGGTTGCCAGATGTGAAGGGCAGAGGTACAGGAAACGGGTAAAGATCGAAAGGTACAAATTTCCAGTTATGAAAGATGTAATGTACAGCACACTGACTATAGTTAGTAATACTGTACTGCATGTTTGAAAGTTGCCGGGAGAATAAATTTTAAAAGTTCTCATCACAAGAAAAAAATTAATTGCAACTACGTATGGTGATAGATGCTAACTAAACTTACTGTGATCATCTTGCCATAGGGAAAAATAACAAATCATTACATCGTGCACCTGAAACTAATACATTATATGTCAATTACACTTCAATCAAAAAAAAAAAAAAGTGCTTTCCACATCTCCCCACTCAAACTAAGTACAATGAAGAAATTCCAGGCTAAAGAATGAGCTCTCATAAAGTTTCAGCAGAACATTCAATCATGTTTGCTTTTGGGCAAAGTTCCCATCCATCACCCTTTTTACAAAGCTGCCACTGAATGACCTTCAAATGGGATAGGAGTCAAAACCCTTTTATTATAAAAGGATAATACGTGTCAAAACCCAAAATGCCAAACAGAATTCTCATTACCTCTCCGTGGAATCTCTGATGAGCTGCTGCAAGTCCACCTCCTGCTTCCTCAGGCTTCCAAAAGAAGACTGACTTTCCACAAGTCCTTTGCCTCCAACATTCAGCTTGACCTTCCCTAGTGCCGTCTCGATGGTCCCGCTCACGTGGTTTTGAAACTTGCTCTCATATTTCACAAAGTCCGACTCCACGACCACTGGAGTGAATGAGACATGCAAAGGAGTCTGATGATAACAGAGCCGCCAGCTGCTTTAGGTCACCTACCTCCCCGATCCTGTGAAAAGCCACAGGAAACACAAAGTTCCCGTTCAAAGTGGAAAGCTGGCAGCCATGCTCGGTGTATGAGCAAAAGCAAACGGAGCTAGCACACCGAGGTAGTGACTGAGAGCGTGGTGGCTCTGGTGGCCAGGGGGCTCTCTTGGGTGCCCTTTTCTGGGTTTTTTGGCCTTTCAATTCCAATATATACATATGTAGACAGGTGCACGAGTATCTGAAGAGTTTAACAAATAATTTTAAAGCAAGCATCCTGGGGCCCCTGGCTGGCCTAGTCGGTAGAGCATGCAACTCTTGATCTCGGGGTTGTGAGGTTTAGCCCCACACTGGGTGGAGAGTGTACTTAAAAATAAGTCAATAAACCTTAAAGCAAGCATCCATTTAACCACTATCCAGATACTCTATTTTAAAAAATTTTTAAAAAATTGTATTTTATATGTGTGATTTTCCAGGGTAAAGACCGTAAAGGGACTTCATGAGGAAGACACTGAAGCAGAATGAAAACAGCAGCTCTACTCAGACCACATTCACGTGGTCTGCCCTGCTCCGTACCTGGTGGGTCAGCCACGGGGGGCGTGGGCATCTTCCCTTCCTGCCCAACGGTCTGGGAGAACATTCCCCTGGCCTCCATTACCGTCTCCATGGGAAAATTTCCTCTCCTGTACTTACCTGTTTATTAATTTTATTAGAGAGAGAGCGTGGGCAGAGGGGGAGAGAGAGAATCTTAAGCAGGCTCCACCCCCAGCATGCAAGTGGGGCTTGACGTGGGGCTGGATCTCACCACCCCCGAGCTCCTGACCTGAGCTGAAATCACCAGTCTGATGCTTACCTGGCTGAGCCACCCAGGCATCCCATGCTCCCCTGTTTACCTTGACCTCTTCCCAGCTATTTCATTCCTTATCATACAATACCTTATCTCTCCTTCAGATAAAGTCAGTGCGCTTGGCTGCCCTCCCTGCCTCCCTCTCAAACACCATCCCAGGACACACAAACTCCAGACTCTCTACCCTTACTTTCTGGCTTCCCAGACTTAGGAGGATGCCACCCCCTACCAGGTGTCCCAGCTTCGGTCAAGTCCTCTGGGATTTACTGTGTTCCTCATCTGGTCACATCCAGGGGATGGGGACTACCACATTGCCTTGAAGATCTGCCATTTTTATCTGGACACTGAAGATAAACACCTGATGATCTCATCTCTGAATTGCCAGCCTTCTCTTATCTACAGATCTCTACTGTTCTCATTTTTAATCCAACCAAATACCACCATAAAGATATTGTCAGGCATTGTCATTTGATATAGCTCCATCTAGAGCCTCTCAGCAACTTTACACTTTTTGCATTTCCCTGACCCAAGGCTCTCCTGGGCTCCTGGATTCAGGTCCTCCTGAAGTCTGAAAGGCTTCTTTCCCTCCACTCACTGCCGCCAACCCCTGCATTTCCTTCACTTCAGTCAAGGAAACCATTCCTCAGCAAGGCTTAAGAAGGTATACATCAATCATTTTCTTTGCAATTTACGAAATAGAGAATCATCTCTGTCACTACGATCAAAAATAAGACAATTGTGAAAATGCCCTCAATTCAAAGCCTTTTCCTATTTATATATTGTGGAACACAAACACTTTGGGAAATGCTTTGAGAGGTAGCATAGAGCGCTTGTTAAAGCTCAAGATTTTCATCGCTCTTCTAATATTCACACCTAGAAGAACCGGCTAACATTCATCTCCCGGAACCTCAGTTTCCTCGGATGTAATCTGGAGAGTAGACCTTCCTGAGGGATTCTGCTACAAGTTGATGTATGTGAATCACACAATACAGAGCCTGGCACATAGCATGTGCTCAATCTACCCACTGGGTTGAGACCAGAACAATGCCTTTTTCTGATAAAAGGAACAGTCCTAGGTTGTACAAAGTGCTACACAGATAGAAATTTTTATTTCTTTACCTTCCCTCTTCTTGAGCTATTTTTGGACCAGCTTGAGAGCCTGCCCTGCTCTCTCCAGAAAGCTCCCTTATGTGAATAATAAAACCTTTCACACCTTCCTGATGGATATGTGGCATCATCAACCTCAACACTAAACCAGATTTGGGTGGCAGATCATCCTACCTATGCTGCGTGGCCACAACACTTACAATGGGCACATCTTACTTTTATACTCAAAACTGCAATATTTTTTTTTAAATAAGCTAATACTTCTCTTGTCTGGCCTGTAGAATTTTGTTCATTTGAAAAAAGGATGTGCCTTGGGGCACCTTGGTGGGCCCATCGGTTAAGCATCCAACTCTTGATTTCAGGATTGTAGGTTCGAACCTCACCTCGGGAACCATGCTCAGCAGGGAGTCTGCTTGAGATTCTCTCTCTTCCTCTTTCACTGCCCCCCCCCCAAAAAAATTACATAAAATCTAGAAGGAAGGAAGGAAGGAGGGAGGGAGGGAGGGAGGGAGGGAAGGAAATGTCTTTAAAAGAGTATATAAAGAAACAAAATTCACTGTAAGGTCTCACTTATCACTCACTCAAGACAGCATGCACCTAGAAGATGAATCATCTTTTCCGGGACTAACTGTAGAATATACCCAAAGACACCTACCTGGACTCAGAAATTGGTCTTCTGTGAGCACATCTCCAAGGGTGACAGATAAAAACTGGTACTTGGGTCGCTGCCAGCACCAGAATCTTTTCTTTTTGGTCACTAGACTTAGAAGTTGTAACTTATCAGAGTCATTCAAGTTTGAAACTGCAATCAGGTTACCTCCGGCGTCAACTTCTTTAAGAAAATTCCTTGTTGCTTTGGCAAACATTATGAGAGCTCCAGATTACCTGAATAAAAAACAAAACAGTTACCCGCAAATTAAATAAGAAGTTATTATTTCATTTCTTTTTTCTAAAATTGCCTTATTTTTTACTTCGTGTCAATCACTGTATATGAAAGAATACCTTCTCCTTAGAAAATGTCTAGTGTGGGTTCAGTTGATGACAAAGAAATCAAACTGAAATACTGAAAGAGAATATGTAAGTCTAGATAGGCTAAGTTGTGCTTCAGACACAAATAACCTCCAAACATTAGTGGCTTATGCCAAGAAAGGTTTATTGACTGGTCACATTCTATGTCTGGTAAAGGAGGACAGGAGAGCTTTTCTCATCCTAGTCATTCAAGGATCCAGATTGAAGGGGCAGCCACCACCCAACACAAAAGGGTTCTGGAAAGTCTCACACCAGCAATTAAATGTCCTGGCCCAAAACTAACACACATCATGTCCACTCACAATTTGCCAGAATAGTCACATGGCCTCAGCCAGCCAGAATGGGCAGGAAATACAACTGTACCATGTATCTAATAGGTAGAGACCTGAGAATATGTGTTGACCGACATACTGACTACCCTAATTTGTAACAAAGATATGACCCCTTTTTTAAGGGGTCAATGTGCATTTTCTCCACACTGTGTGATTTCCCCTATTCACAAATGCAAAGGAACTATTACTTTTTAATCCAGTTATGAAGACCCAGTCACTCCTCAGCCAGAGGAAAAAAGAAGAAATACATTGGAAGATATAAAGCATTGCACTCAGTGGGAGAAATATAAGTATTCAATAAATGGTTTTAGAAGAACTGGCTAATCATCTGGAAAAAATAAAGCCAGATTCCTATCCCCTGCTGTACACAAGAGCAAATTCTTAATGGATTAGGTTTTTTTTTTTTTTTGAGGAAAAAAATGAAACCATAAAAGTACCAGAAAAAAATGCAAATTTTTTTTTCAATTGTAGGATGAAAGGCCTCTAGGAAGACAAATGGCAAACTGAGAAAATAACTTATAATATTTATAATGAAGAACAAGAATATATAATATATAAAAAATCTTTCACAGGTTGTTTTTAAAACGCTGTAGTAGAAACATGGTCAGAAGTTATAAACAATTCACAATATATAAATTGCACCTAGCCTATACATGCACACACATGAATATATACATACAGGCAAACACACAAGTACACACATATATAGTTATTACTCAAAAGCACAAGTGAAATAAGATTTTTTAAAAATTATCCATGGTCAAAGGTTAAAATATCTAATGGGCAAGAAATATGTTTTATTTGTATCTGTACCCTGGTATCTGGCAGTCACATAGATAGAAAATCACACAGATTGAGAGCTGGGAGTAGTCTTCGATATTAACTAGTTCAACCCCTCTGCTTTATTTTTTGTTTCGGTTTAATTTTTTATGTTTTTAAATTTTATTTCCCTATTTAAATTCAATTAATTAACTTATAGAGTACTAATGGTTTCAGAGATAGAGGTCAGTGATTCATCAGTCTTATATAACACCGAGTGCTCATTATATCACGTGCCCTCCTTAATGCCCATCACCCATTTACCCCATCCCCTCACCCCACCTTTTCTCCAGCAACCCTCAGTTTGTTTCCTACAGTTAAGCATTTCTTATAGTTTGTGTCCCTCTCTGATTTCGTCTTATTTTATTTTTCACTCCCTTTTGCTATGATCCTCTGTTTCATTTTAAATTCCACATGAGTGAAATCATAATTGTCGTTCTCTGACTTGGTTCATTTAGCATAACACCTTCTAGTTCTATCCATGTCATTTTTGATGGCTGAATAATATTCCATTGTGTATGTATTTATGTGTATAAATTCATTTTATATACATAATTTATATACATAAATTTATATACATAAATACATACACACCACACACCACGTCTTCTTTACCCATTCATCTGTTGAAGGACATCTAGGCTCTTTCCATAGTTTGGCTATTGTGGACATTGCTGCTGTAAACACTGGGGTGCACATGCCTCTTTGGATCACTGTGTCCTTTGGGTAAATGCCTAGTAATGCAATTGCTGGGTCATAGGGTAGCTCTATTTTTAAGTCTGAGGAACCTCCATACTGCTTTCCAGAGTGGCTGCACCAGTTTGCATTCCCAACAGTGTAAGAGGGTTCCCCTTTCTCCGCATCCTCACTAACATCTGCTGTCTCCTGACTTGCTAATTTTAGCCATTCTGACTGGTGTGAGGTGCTATGTCATTGTGGTTTTGATTTGTATTTCCCTAATGCTGAGTCATGTTAAGCATTTTAAGAACAAATATTATTAAAATGTCTATGCTACCCAGAGTGTTCTACACATTCAATGGAATCCCTAACAAAATATCATCATTTTTCGCAGAGCTGGAACAAATAATCCTAAAATTTGTAGAGAACCAGAAAAGACTCCAAATAGCCAGAAGAATGTTGAAAAAGAAAATCAAAGCTGATAGCATCACAAGGCCAGACTTCAAGCTCTATTACAAAGCTGTAATCATCAAGACAGCACAGTACTGGCACAAAAACAGAGACATGGATCAATGGAACAGAATAGAGAGCCCAGAAATGAACCCTCATCTCTGTGGCCAACTAATCTTCAATAAAGCAAGAAAGAATGTCCAATGGGAAAAAAGACAGTCTCGGGGCGCCTGGGTGGCTTGGCTCAGTGGTAAAGCCTCTGCCTTTGGCTCAGGTCATGATCTCAGGGTCCTGGGATTGAGCCCCACCTCTCTGCTCAGCGAGGAGCCTGCTTTCCCCTCTCTCTCTGCCTGCCTGCCTACTTGTGATCTGTCAAATAATAAAATCTTAAAAACAAAAAAAAGAGTCTCTTCAACAAATGGTGTTAGGAAAATTAGACAGCCACATGCAGAAGAATGAAACTGGACCATTTTCTTACTCCATACACAAAAATAAATTCAAAATGGATAAAATACCTAAATGTAAAACAGGAATTCATCAAAATCCTAGAGGGAAACACTGGCAGCAACCTCTTTGACCTCAGCCACAGCAAGTTCTTGCTAGACCCATATACAAAGGCAAGTGAAACAAAAGCAAAAATGAACTAACGGGTTTTCATCAGGATCAAAAGCTTTAGCACAGCAAAGGAAACAGTCAACAAAACCAAAAGACAACCTACTGAATGGGAGAAGATATTTGCAAACGTCTTATCAGAAAAAGGGCTAGTATCCAAAAATCTATAAAGAACTAATCAAACTCAACACCCAAAAAGCAAATAATCCACTCAAGAAATGGGCAAAAGAAATGAACAGACATCTCTCCAAAGAAGACATAGAATGGCCACTTGCTTTAACACGAACCTCCTCTAAGATAACAGAAAATGTTTTACCTATCACGAGTTCTTCTCTTAAGTGCCTTTTCTCAGATTACTGTGTGGTTACCTAGCCCTCTTCTTGTATATTAACAATAAGAATAAACATTTAAGGAAGGGATTCTAAAACATAAGAAGTTCCTTATTTATTTGAAAGAGCACTCACGTGCACAAGCAGAGGTAGAGGCAGGAGGGGAGGGAAAGGGAGAGAGAATCTGAAGCCTACTGCACACCAAGGACAGAGCCGAACACAGGGCTCAATCCTGCGACATCAAGATCATGACCTGAGCCGAAACCAAGTATCAGAAGCTCAAATGACCAAGCCACTCAGGCATCCCTAAAAACTTCCTTTTTGATCAACAGTGAACTGTAAAGAAGGAAAATTATTAATGCTCAAACTCTCATCTCTAATGCATCTCTCACTATGCTGTTTCTTGCATGTGATGGAGCACTCATTTATCAAAACACTTACTGAATCATTAATTATCCTTAAGTACCTACTATACACAGGTACTGTGTTTAAGCACTTAGAATACTGATATGAAAAGTCTCTACACAGCCAACAGACATGAAAAGATGATCAACATCACTCATCATTAGGAAAATGCAAATCAAAACTATGAGATATCACCTCACACCAGTCAGAATAGCTAGAATCAGAAAGACAAAAAATAAGTGTTCACGAGGATGTGGAGAAAAAGGAACCTCCATGCACTGTTGCTGGGAATGCAAGCTGGCAGACTTTGTGGAAGAGTATGGAGGTTGCACAAAAAGTTAAAAATAGAAATACCAAACAACCCAGTAAACCCACTACTGGATATTTACCCAAAGAAAACAAAACACTATTTTGGAAAAATATATGCAACCCTGTGTTTATTGCAGCATTACCTACAGTAGCCAAGACATGGAAGCAACCCAGGTACCCACCAAGAGACAAACAGATAAAGACAGAGTGGTGTGTATAATGGAGTATTACTCAGCCATAAAAAAGAATGAAATCTTGCCATTTGCGACAACATGGATTGACCTAGTATTATGCTAAGTGAAGTCAGGCAAAGACAAATATCATATGATTTCATTAATATATGGAATTGAAAAAAAAAACACAAAATGAACAAAAGCAGAAACAGATAAATAAATACAGAGAACAAACTGATGATTGCCAGAGAGGTGGGGTAAGGGAATGGGTGAAGTGGAGTAGATGGTGCAGGTTTCCAGTTATGGAATAAGTCACAAGGATGAAAGGTCCAGCATAACGAATATAGCCAATGATACTGTAATAACCTTGTATGGTGACAGATGGTAGCTCCACTTGTGGTGAGCATGAGATACAGAGTTGTCAAATCACTATGTTGTACAGCTGAAACTAATGTAACATTGTCAACTCAAAGATCAATGGAACAGAATAGAAAACCCAGAAATGGACCCACAACTATGTGGTCAACTAATCAACAAACCAGTAAAGAATATCCAATAGAAAAAAGACAGTCTCTTCAACAACTGATATTGGGAAAACCAGACAGCAACATGCAAAAGAATGAAACTGGACTACTTCCTTACACCATACAGAAAAATAAATTCAAAATGGATTAAAGACCTAAATGTGAGACTGGGAACAAACAAAACCCTCGAGGAGAATACAGACAGCAACCTCTTTGACCTCAGCCACAGCACCTTCTTACGGGGCACATCTTCAACGGCAAGAGAAAAGCAAAAATGAGCCATTGGAATTTCATCAAGATAAAAAGCTTCTGCATGGTGAAGGAAACAGTCAACAAAACTAAAAGGCAGCCTGTGGAATAGAAGAAGATATTTGCAAACAACATATCTGATAAAGGGTTAGTATCCAAAATCTAAAAAGAACTTATTAAACTCAGCACCTCAAAAAACAAATAATCCAGTAAAGAAATGAGAAGACATGAATAGACACTATTCCAAAGGAGACATCCAAATGGCCAACACATGAGATGAAGCTCAACATTTGGAAAAAAACAAATCAAAACCATGATGAGATACCAATGCACACCTGTGTCAGAATGGCTAAAATTAACAACATAGAAAACAACAGATGTTGGCAAGGATATGAAGAAAGGAGAACCTTCTTACACTGTTGGTGGGAATGCAAACTGGGGAACATTATGGAGGCTCCTCAAAAAGGTAAAAACAGAATTACCCTACAATCAATTGCACTAGGAGGTACATATCCAAAGGATACAAAAATAGAGATTCGAAGGGGGTATATGCACCCAATATTTATAGCAGCATTGTCAACAATAGCCAAACTATGAAGAGAGCCCACATATCCACTGACCAAAGAATGGATAAAGAAAAGGTGGTACACACACACACTGGAATATTACTCAGTCATCAAAAAGAATGAAATCTTGCCATTTGCAGCAACATGGATGGAGCTGGAGGGTATTATGCTAAATGAAATAGGTCAAAGACAAATACCCAGGTGATTTCACTCATATGTGGAATTAAGAAACAAAACAGATGAACATATTGGGGGGAGGGGGAGGAGAGAGGGGAACAAACCATAAGAGACTCTTAAACATAGAGATCAAATTGAGGGTTGACAGAGGGAAGTGGGTGGGGGATGGGCCAGATGGGCGATGGGTATTTAGGAGGACATTTGTTGTGATGAGCACTCAGTACTGTATGTAAGTGATGAATCACTGAATTCTACTCTGAAACCAATATAGTACTATATGTTAACTAAAACTTAAATAAAAAAAAACAAAACTGTGTGTCAACTACACTTCAATAAATATATAGTCTCTATCCTTAGTGAGCTGCTAGTTGGGTGGCCAGATAAATAAACAATTAGGTTTTATGCTAGATATTGACACAAATTGTTACAAGAAATGAACCAAGAAAATGACATCTAAGTCCAACTGGAGAGAAGCACACGGTCAGAGAGGTCTTCCTAAAGTAAGCACTGTCCCAGCTGCATTTTGTGGGCTAAGTGGAAGTAAGCGGGCTGAGGAGCACTGTGGGGGTGCTCCAGCAGAAGAGCAGCAATGACAAAAGCCCAGTGCGTGCAGGAGGTGGCGGGAGAGTGGGGGAGGTCATGCATGGCAAGGTTTGTGGCTGGCAAGCTCAAGATGGTCCACGAGACATTGTTTTGTGTTAATACGCCCATTGCCCCTTCTTTGCTTTTCAAGCTCTGAAACAAGTTCCTGCTTTGGTTCTGGAGTGGGGAAGGGCAAAGGACAGGCCTCAGTCCAGGCCATGCAAGCCATGCCTCCCCTCCTGGGGGCCAGGGCACAGGGCCTTCAGGGGGAGGGGTGGTACAGGGAGTGATGCAATCAAAGGGGTCACTGAGCAAGATGTTCTGGAAGCAAAATAGGAAACCAGAGGGAAGTAAACAAGATTAGAGATGGACAGCAGATGTTTGAACTGAACTAGGTCACAGGCCTAAGGATCGAGAAGATGACTTGGTGGTTTCCCCAGCACTCTGGCTGGATGTGAGAGTGGTGTTGAAAGAAACTCCCTAGGATGGCCTGCAGGTATCTCAGGGATGGGCTGGCTGATGCACGAGAGATACCAGTTACTAAGAAAGGGAATGCAGGAGGAAGCAGATTGGTGGGAGACAGTAAGCCAGTACCTGCTGAAAGTGTATCTAAGAGAGCGTACAGGAGTTAATTTGCAAACATAGGGAAAGAACCTTTAACCAAATAAGGTCTCCCCGATGACCTGTGGCAATCCATCCCACTTGTCCAAGCGAGGAGCCACAGCAGAATCTCCCTCAGTGTGCCATCAGTAACAGAAACTTTTTTTTTTTTTTAAGATTTTATTTATTTATTTATCTATTTGAGAGAGAGAGAGAGACAGAGCACAAGCAGGGGGAGCGGCAGGAAAGGGAGAAGCAGATGGGGAGTGTGATGTGGGACTTGATCGTGGGACTCTGGAATCATGACCTGAGCCGAAGGCAGACATCTAACCGACTGAGCCACCCAGGAGCCCCAGAATCTCTCTTTTTACGATTTCTATTCTTTTCTGGGACTCCCTGAGAGGGACATCACTAATTTCCCTCCAGATCAAACAAGTTCTGAAGAAGGTAGATCAGAGTTGCCATGAAAAAAA
>CM053614.1:42483028-42527511 GCA_028646535.1 Procyon lotor | reverse complement strand
GTCTGTACACTGTTCTGCATGTTACTTTTTGCCATGTAACAGTATATCCATCCTAGAGATCTTCCCATGTTAGTATCTTCATCTTGGCAGCCGCGTTATACTCCACTGTACTTGGCTATACCACTGTGTGTCCTATACTGCCATTTGTACAGTTTTTAATTATAAAAATGCCACACTACTTTTTTTTTCAAGATCTTCTTTATTTATGTGACAGATCACAAGTAGGCAGAGAGGCAGGCAGAGAGAGGGGGGGGAAGCAGGCTCCCCGCTGAGCAGAGAGCCCGATGTGGGGCTCTATCCCAGGACCCTGGGATCATGACCTGAGCCAAAGGCAGAGGCTTTAACCCACTGAGCCACCCAGGTGCCCCACCACACTCAATACTCTTGAATATATGCCCTCTTCACACACAGGCAAGAGAACCTGAAGAAAGATTCCTACAAGAAGGATGCTCCTATGGCTCAGTCAGTTAAGCGTGTATCTTTGGCTCAGGTCATGAACTCCAGGTCCTGAGATCAAGCCCTGAGTCGGGCTCCCTGCTCAGCCGGGAGTCTGCTTCTCTTTCTCTCCCTCTGCCCCTCCCCACTGCTGGCTCTCTCTCTCTCTCTTGCAAATAAATAAATCTTAAAAAAACAAAAGACATTCTTTTAAAAAAGAGAGATTGTTAGACCAATGGGTAAATATATCTATAATTTTAGGGGTTATACCACTTTGCAATCTCACCAATAAGGTATGAAAAATCTCAGCAACAAAGTCTGTTATCAAACTTTTTTATTTTGTCAGTCTCATCGGGGAGAAATGGTATCTCTTAGGGTACGTTATTTTAACGTAAATCAAGCATCTTTTGTTTAAAGAATTTTTTATTTCTTTTTCTTAACTGTGTCCTTTGTCCAATTTCTATTAGTTTTGTCTTTATTCCTAGGAGCTTTTGATAGAAGAGAGATTAGCTCAAATACAGGCTAGAAATTTAATACAATAGTTTATCATGTGGCATTGGAAGACAATAAGTCACCCTACCATTCTCAAACACCTAAAGTAACTGTCTAGCCATGAAAGATTAAATAATATGCCGAGGCCCAACTGAAGGATCTAGAACCCAAGTTGCCTGACACAGACAAGCACAAGAAAATCTCAGTTAACCATAAGTCAGAGGTCAGGTACAAATTTCCAGTGTGTTCCAATCTGGAAACAGACACAAATGGCCTCATGAGAGATCTAGCTCAAATTGCTCATGGCCTTTAAGAAAAAAAAATCCATTGTATCTCACAGCTGTGCCACAGATCTACTCTCACACAGGGCCTTATGAATCCCATTAGCTCAGTGGGGTTAAATAGGTGCTGGGGATTAAGGAGGCCACTTGCTGTGATGAGCACCGGGTGTTGGATGGACGTGCTGAATCACTAAATTGGACACCTGAAACTGATATTACACTGGCTCTTAACTCACCTACGTATGTGGTTTCCCAGCTCAAAGCAATTAGAACTCAGAAGGTTAAAGGAAGTAAGGTAAGGATATGTAAGTTTAAATCAGACTCCTGGACAACAGATCTCAAAGAAAGAGACTAAGCAAACAAGCCAATGCCAAGTCAGAAAAGCACACAGCCAACTGGGGTCTGGAAGCAAAGAACCCTAAAAACGGGCTTCCAGGGTCCGGCTCCTGGAAGCAAAGAACCCTAAAAACGGGCACCAAGGCAATGACTGTGGGGAGAATATACTATACTCAGCGTCCATTCTTAACGGTTCGGCCTGACAGAATCAAATCCTGGAGTTGTAAAGAACTCAGTCGTTCCTCATTCCCAATTCTGGAACAGCTCTGGTGGGTCACTGGGCCTCTGCTTGACTAGTTCTGGGCAAGAAACCTCAACATTAAAGAGAAACAACTCTACGGTAGGTACGTGTAGTGTGCCAGGCACCAGGCTAAATTCCTGTTATTTAGGAATTTCCTCATTTATTTTGCTCAACAACCCTGAGTAGGCATTTTACCGATGTGGAAGTTTGAAGATGTTAAGTAAGTTGCCCAAATCACGAGAGGAAAAAAAAAAAAATGAACCGCCCGGCACCCGAGAGCTGGCCCGGTACTATCAGTGAGCCCTTGTGTTCCTAGGCAATGGCCCAGCATTCTCCTCTTGAACATGAACGATGTCTCCGAACAGCAACATCAGGCAAGGCCACTCTGCGGTCATGATAAATTAAGACAAAAAACAAGTCCCCTCATAATCTCATCTGACCTCAGACAAAATAAGAACACTGTCCAAACCACAACAACGACCAAGCAACCCCCCCCACCCAAAACCACCATCACCACCGCCACCACCAGTCCTGGCTAATAAGTGACTGCTGCTTCTTGGCCAACCACAGCTTTCGCCTTCCTTGTGAAGATACTCAATAGAATTCTCCCCCTTGCTCACAGCCTCCAATCCCGAGCAAAGTCCTGTTTCCCTAAACTCTCCCCACAATCACCAACAAGCCTACGTGCTCTAAGTCCTGAGACGCCCGGTGGTGTGAGGTCCCTCTTGCTACAACAAGCAACAAACCTAACTTTTCCAACTCCACATACATTCCTGGAGGTCTCTGGAGGGCAATGATGTCACACAGAGAATTAGGATGAAGTGAAGGTTCCAGTGGAGGTCCACCTGCCTCTGAAGCCTGAGCCCTTGGCTTCGCAGATTTCTCAGTCAACTTTTTAAAATTTGGGCTGCATAGGATTCATTTAATAAAATAAAGTGTGCTCAAAAGGGCAGACTTCAATTATAGTGGAAGTGAAAATCACAGTTATGGGACACAGTTATGGGACACATGTCCTCACTATGAGGGAAATGAGACATTGCTGTACTTGCCTCATAGTTAAAAACTTCAGCACATTTTGAATTGTTTTTAGTATTTTAAATAACGATGTGAAGTTTAGTCTATTAAAACAGAAGTGGCATCCTTTTATATCTTCATATCCACACTCACAGCCCAGTGCCTGAGCTCATTTTCACAAGACAAATTAAAGACAAGGTATTCCGTTACTCCTTTCTAAAATAAAAATCAGTATGTGAAATTAAAAAAAAAAAAAAGGTGGTCACAAAACAGGCAGGAGCTTGAGAAAGGAGTGAGAGTGAAGCGACAAAGGCTTTTGGGAAGTGGGGTGGGTAACAGAAGAGACAGGGTTTCAGAACAGAGAACTCGGGGCGCCTGGGTGGCTCAGTCGTTAAGCGTCTGCCTTCGGCCCAGGTCAGATCCCAGGGGCCTGGGATCGAGCCCCGCATCGAGCCCCGCATCGAGCCCCGCATCGAGCGCCGCATCGAGCGCCGCATCGGGCTCTCTGCTCTGCGGGAAGCCTGCTTCTCCCACTACCAGTCCCTCCGCTTGTGTTCCCTCTCTCGCTGTGTTTCTCTCTGGCAAATAAATTAAAAAAAAAAAAAAGAACAGAGAACTCACTGGTCCCCTCCAGTGTTCAAAGAGAACAAAAAGAAAAACACTTCTGGAAAACGCAGAACTTCGCCTCCAAGCAAGCCATCTATGGGACAGCAGCCGGGAGCCTGGGCCCTGTTTCTCAGATCTAACTGCCTGGATTCAACTTCTCGCAGCTGTTCTCCTTTATAGGAAGAGCCTGTTGGTGATTTCGACAAGGATCAATTTGCATTTCTCCAGCTGCATCTCTGGCCTCGCTCCCTTCTTCCCTTCCACACTGACTCGCTGTCTGCCTGTCCCTTGAGAGCTACGATGCCAAGACCTCCGTTCCTCCCATCCCATTCACTCCTTTGAACGGAGCAGGCGCTCCACCAGGGATGTTTTAAAACGTCCTACGACACACGCCTTGGTAGGAGCCGCCCCTCTCCCTCTCGCGCGCAGATGCTAAGTGGGCTCCCAGGGGATCCGCACCTCGAGGCCTAAGGAAGCCACACAAGCAGCTGTGATGTCATCCCGCCCCCTGCCGATGACACCCAGGGGGGCTTGGCCTTCTCCGCAGGCTTGGGGCCTAATTTGAGACGAATGAGGAAACCGTTCCAGCCCAGAGAGCCCACTCCCCGTGGGCGCTGGCCTCTCCTTCCCGCACGCACGCCCCGCAAGCCGGGAAAGCTTTTGCACACCCCGGGGGAACCGGAGGACAAAGAACGAAGGAGTGGGGAGGGGTGGTGAACAGGGGGAGACTGAAGGTACCGGCCCCGGCAACAGCTCGGGAAGGAAGTGCCCGCGGGGAAGGGGGGAGAGGGCTGGGAATGTGTGGGGGGAGAGGGGCCCGAGATGGGGCCAGCCGACCGACTCGTCTCCCTTCGGGGGGACGACGGGAAGGGGCGTCCCGGGGCCGGCCGCCCGCCCAGACGCGACCCGGAGGCGCCGCACTCACCTGCCCGCGCCGCTGCCGCGTCCTCGCAGCCGCGCACTGGGCGCCCGGCGTGGGCCCGGGCTGTTGAGCCCCGCGGGGCGGGGCGGGCCGGGGGCGTGGGCTCGGCGGGAGGGGGCGGGCCGGCGGGACCTTTGCTCGGCCGCCGCCCCCGGCGCCGCGGCCAGCCAGCCGGACGGGACTGGGGTGCGGAGCCGAGCGCGGCCGAGGCGGGGCGAGGATCGCGGGCGGCGTCCCGAGACCCGCCCGAAGGCCCGGAGTAGGTGGGCTCCCCCTCTTCGGGGGACTCCGCCCACGCGGGTCGCGGACACCCCGAGGATCGGCTTTGCCCAAAGTCCCCGCAAGCTTTTCGGGATCCGAGGCCTGGGGCGCACCGCGGACATGCCGGGGCCTCACCAGAGGAGTGGGCTCGGTCTCCCTTCCCGAGGCCTCATCTCCCGCCCTCAGTACCGTGGGGTTTGAAGCCTGCCGGATCCCGTCGCTAAGAGTTGGGTGCCGCCTGGCACCGGGCAAGTCTGAGGCTGCTCTAACCTGTGGGAGCCCCTGATGCCAGGGCTGGGAGTCTCCGGATTTGTGCTGTGACTGTGCCCGCACTAGTCCTGACATTATTAATAACTCATGCACCTATATTCTAAGCTCCTCGAGGGCAGCGCCCAACATCCCCTACTAGGTACTTAGTTAATGAGTGAACCTGAGCGTAGTTGGTGCTCAAAAACTTCTTGCTGATTAACTTAAACACTATATCCCTTCAGTCAGTATTTATGGATCATCTTTTTTGAGCAGTACTCTAATGAGAACAATGAATGAGAAAAAACAAAATTCTGTCCTTGGAGAACTTGCATTCAGGAGTGTTAGTTTTGTTGCTACCTTCCACAGGGCTGGGAAAGAGGCAGAGCTTTGGGACCGGGGAGGGAGGAGGTGTGTTCTCAGTGTATTCCTAGAAGTTACCCCACTCTTGTATTTGTCTCAGGAAAGTCCTCCTGACTATTTCCATTAAAAATACAGCCAGTCCGGGGCGCCTGATTGGCTCAGTGGGTTAAGCCTCTGCCTTCGGCTCAGGTCATGGTCTCAGGGCATTGGGCTCTCTGCTCAGCCGGGAGTCTGCTTCCCCCCTCTCTCTCTGCCCGCCTCTCTGCCTACTTGTGATCTTTCTTGTGATCTTTCTCTGTCAAATAAATAAATAAAATCTTAAAAAAAAAAAAAATACAGCCAGTCCATCAATCTGCAGGAACACTTCCTAGTTCCTTGCGTGCTTTTTCAAATCCCTTGCACTGACCACCATCTGAGAGAATGTACATATGGTACTTAATTCGTGTATTATCTTTCTCTTCCTTAGAATGTCAGTTCCACGAGGGTAGGGACTTATGTCTGTTTTGTTCACTATACCCAACACCTAGTATAGTAGCTGATGCATGGTAGATAAATTAAGTAATGCATCCTCTTTGTTTTACCAACTAGACTGTGGGGTCTTATTCATCTGTGCAACCATTAATGGTTGTTGGACAAGTGAATAAATAGAAATGGTTGAGAGAGGCGGTCCTCTGTCTTGCCAAACTAATAGGTATTGGAAGACAAAAAGAATCACAGCGCTGGCTTTTGAAAGAGAATTTTCGTCCATGCTACTGCTTCTCTATGTTCATATAATTGTATAGTGATGACTATGGCTTGTTATCAGACCTAGGCCCTTAACCTTAAGAACATCCTTATAAACAGCATGTTCACGAAGTTCCCGCCAAGAAGCCCAGCCCAGTCTGGACAGGTTACCACCTCTAACTGAGAGTGTGTGAGCTTTCTGTTGCAATGGATACTTAGGGACTTCAAATTCTTTCCCTCTTTTTGTCTCATCCACTGCATTTCAGTTAAACACCTGAGAACAATAGTAATAGTATTCGCTGCCAATATTTATATAGCACTCTCTAGTTACTATCACGAAGCACGGTTCTGAGTTCAGTACATGCATTGATTGACTCATTTAATCCTCGCAGCAATTGAGCGCGGGTCCAGTTACACACGAGTACATGGAGGCACAAGCCAGGAAGCTTACGTAGCTGGGAAGTAACAGAGCCAAGATATAAACAGATCATCTGACACCATCTGAGTTTCCTTGTTTGAGATATAACTGACATACGACATTGTGTATATTTAAGTTAGATAACACATTGATTTGCTATACTTTTATACTTTATTTTATTCTATAATTCATTAGTGGGGTGCATGACATAAATGAATGTAGTAATGAGCCAGCCCTGCATGGCTGCCATAACTACTTCTAGTTACTTGGGGGTCGATTTTGGAGACACCTGGACTCTCAGATGAACAGCCGCTGTGGAAGAGAAAGAACACACACAGGCTTTAGATCAGATAAATTTGGGTCAAATCCAGCCAACCACTTACCAATGAGTGACCTTAAGCAAATTTTCAACTTCCTGTTTAAAAAATTACCTATAGTGTTGTCATGATATTAAAAGAGAAAATGTGGAGCACCTGGGTGGCTCAGTGGGTTAAAGCCTCTGCCTTTGGCTCAGGTGGTGATCTCAAGGTCCTGGGATGGAGTCCCGCATCATGCTCTCTGCTCAGCAGGGAACGTGCTTCCCCCATCTCTGCTTGCCTCTCTGCCTACTTGTGTTCTCTCTGTTAAATAAATTAAAAAATCTTTTAAAAAAAAGAGAAAATGTATAAAAAGCACTCAGCACATAGCAGACCATCAATAAAATTTCATTTCCTTTTTTTATTCATTACTTTCTAGTTAATGTCACTTTTGAGTCTAAAATTGTTCACCTAGGTATAATTTTGTCTTTTACCATATTGACTGCTTCCCAGAGGAGCATAGCTACTAACATAAATTAACATAAAATTTGGCATCCATTGATATGGAGTTTTAAGCCAATTTATCTCCCTGAATCCCAAAGTGTTTTAACTGGAGACGGTAATGCCAAAGCATATTACCAATTACTGCTTTAAAATAAAAAGCTTTATGGAGGGTTAAATACAGCCCAGAATGAACAGCCTATTTCTTTCAGGGTCTCAACCATCTCTTGTTCAACTGCAAAAGTATAGATACAGGCAGGAGAAAACTAAAATTTACTTGGTGGCCAGCAAATGGCCAACCAAAATTATCAAAATTTGAAATCTCAATGCAAAGATTATTGGGGATAAGTAAAGAAATGAAGTAATTTAGGGGCACCTGGGGGGCTCAGTCAGTTAAGTGTCTTGTCTGCCTTTGGATCAGGTCCTGATCTCAGGGCTCCTCTCAGCAGAAAGTCTGCTTTTCCCTCTCCCCCTGCTTGTGCTGTCTCTTTCTCTCTCAAGTAAATAAAATCTTTTAAAAAGTGAAGTAATTTGTTATTCAAATTATAATTTACTACATGACAAACTACCTAAAACGTAATGACTTGAAATAACAACCACTTTATTACATCTCAGGATTTTGCGAGTCAGAATTTCAGGCAGGGCTCAGCTGAATGATTCTTCAGTTCCATGTGGCTCTGACTGGGATCACTCAGTAGAATTCAGCTAGCGAAGGACCTAGTCTGGTGGGTCCAGGATGGCTTTACCCACATGTCTAACGCCTTGGCAGGGATGGCAAGAAGGCGGCACTCAGCTGGCATCATCAAGCAGACCCCCCAACACGTGGCCTCTTCATCACAGTGGTCTTGGGGAAATCAGACTTCTTATATGGAAGCTCACGGCTCCAAAAGTGAGTGTTTCAAGAACCAAGACAGAAGTTGTGTTTTATGACTTAGCCTCTGAAGACCCGGCATGCAACTTCCACAGCATTCCATAGCTGAAGCCGGCACAGATTCATAGAGAGGGGAATTATTCTCTACCTTTCAGGGGGAGAAACAGCAAAGAACTTCCAGACACCTTCAGTCTCTCACGCTTGTTTTTGTGAAAGAGAATGGCATGAAATAAAGTTAGCAAAAACCCCTATATTTTTGGCCATTGTTCATGTGGAAACATAGATCGTTGTCAGCATTAAAGAGATTTGCAATGAAGACCAGGAGTCATCCACCAGAAGTCAGATTTATAGAAACGTTCAAGAGTAGGGCAATTCAGAGCTGCACGTGCTTTTCTTGCCCCCTTATCATTGTTCCTAAAGTTTGTCCAGCATCTAAGTTAGCTCTATCCAGCACAGAGAAAGACAAAGTCCATACTTCCAACATTTTGTTAATTTAACAAATATTTGTTAAGGACGTCCTGTACGCCAAGCCCTGTATTAGATACTGGGGCTATAATAGTGAGAGAGGGACATGAAGTTCATGTCCTTATAGAATTTGGGAGTATATCCAGGAGGGCAGACAGATAAACAAGGAGGATACAGGGTGAGAAGTTCAACAATCAGGTGCATGGCAAGGTTTGGCTCCACCATGGAATGCGGTAGAGGAGGAAAGGTATCCAGGTCAAGTGAAGTCAAGTAGGGAAAGCAAAACAAATAAACCCCCAAATGTTAATGCCTCAAATATAACAGCAGCTTATTTTTTCTCAGTGAATAGCTGAAGGCAGTTCCAGAGTATGGGAGGTGGTGAGGGAGGAGGGTAGCCTCTGTTCCTTCAGGAACCAAACTGGTGAAGACACTGCCCTTTCCAGCTCAAGACTGCCCTAGTTTTCTGGGCACAGACATCCCCAGCAGGCAGAGAAAGAAAGAACCTGGAGGCTCTCTCATGGGAGGTTTTTCACGGGCCTGGCACTTTTGCGTACCTTCTTTTGGCCAGAAATCAGTCATACAGTCCCTCTAGCCACAACGGAGGCTGGAAAATGTAGGCTTGGTGCCCAGGAAGAAAAGAGGAAGCCAGTTTCCAAGAGCCATAGCAGACTCCACTTCGAACTGCTTTTTGAGGACAAGCAGGTGTTGGCCAAGTTCCTCATTTTTTTTTTAAGATTTTATTCATTTATTTGACAGAGAGAGATCACAAGTAAGCAGAGAGGCAGGAAGAGAGAAGGGGGGGGAAGCAGGCTCCCCGCTGAGCAGAGAGCCCGATGTGGGGCTCGATCTCAGGACCCTGAGATCATGACCTGAGCCGAAGGCAGAGGCTTTAACCCACTGAGCCACCCAGGCGCCCCCAAGTTCCTCATTTTTATAAAGGATCCCAATAAGGGCAACCCAGACCGCTAAAGCAGTTTCAGTTTAGATCATTTATTTTCAGATTATATAACACATAGTATGAAAAAATTAAACCTTTCTTCATCCTACACCTGGTTTAAAGGCTGTCTAAGAAAACATGGAGAAGCTGATGATAAAGTGGGTGAGGGTGGGATTTTCATCTTCAACAATTATTACTGAGAAAACTTCTTAGCTGAGTTTTAATTGAAGGGGGAGAGTGGGAATTGTATATACATTTGTGATTTAGTAAGGTTCCTAAGAAGGCTAATTACAACAGAAAAAGCAATTTGGCAAGAAAAAAATTTTCTTGGCATCTGACTCAATCTTGACTGATTGCAAGAAACACCAGTACAATAAATTTGTTAGTCTGAACAGTTGAAGGGAAAAGAGCTCCCAAAGTCCAGCCCCTGCCACGTCTGGGCACCTTTGACACCATGAAAGGTTTTTACTTTGTTTCAAACTGTCGAGACAGGTGGACTTTCTTTTTTCTAACATCTACTTCGAAATCTTCACGCTTCGTTTCTCCCCCAGAAGAACTGTACCTGTCACCTCACTGCAAGGCTAGTTTTCTCTGAGGAATTAGCTACACACGGTTTGGGGGGGGGGTTGGGGCATAGCTACCCACAGACTTCCTAACTCAGGAAGGCTCACGTTCTGGAAGCAAATCCGCCTTCCTCTGCTAATGTTCCCATATTAAAAACAATAAAAACACTGATGGTTAATTTTATGTGTTGACTTGACTGGGCTAAGAGGTACCTAGAGAGCCGGCTAGACATTATTTCTGTGTGGGTCTGTGAAGGTATCTCTGGAAACAGATTTGAATCTGGAGACTGAAGAAAGCAGATGCCCTCACCTGTACAGGTGGGCATCATCCGATCTCTTGCGGGCCTGAAGAGAACAGGAAGCGGGAGGAAGAGTGAATTTCCTCTCCCTGCCTGAGTTGGGACATCCATCTTCTGCCCTCAGACGCTGGCATTCCTGATTCTCCAACCCTCAGACGCCGACTGAATCACACCCCCGGCTTCCCTGGTTCTCTAGCTCATAGAGAGCAGATTGTGGGACCCTCAGCCTCGGTAATCATGTGACTCAAGTCCTAAAATAAATCTCCTCATATATAGATATAATCCCGATGTCTATATATAGAAGAAAACAGAACCAATAGGATATATCTGTCTATATCTGTAGTTCTACATGGATATACAGAAAAATTTTCCCAGCAAATTTTATGTCTACACAGATATATCTACATGGTTATGTAGATATACAGTTGACCCTTAAACATGGCCTTGAATTGGGCGAGTCCACTAATATGCGGATTTTTTCAATAAACAGACATAAAGTATGATCAATGTATTTTCCTTGTGCTTTTCTTAATAACATTTCCTATGGCTTACTTTATTATAAGAATACTGTATATACTACATATAACATATGAAATGCTTAATCAACTGTTTACGTTATTGGTAAGGCATCCCAGTTGACAGTAGGCTTGGGGGAGTGAAAAGCTAACCATGACCCCCAACCCCTGGGTTGCTCAAGGGCCACCTGTGTCCCATTGGTTCTGTGTCTCTAGAGAACTCCAATACACACACCAAAAGCCAACTAAACATGAACATCCCACCATCACCTTGGACAGCCGGTTAAAAAGCTTAAGAAGCTCACAACTATTAAAGGACTGACTTGCTAAAGAAGCTTTTTAAAGAACCCAGTAACTGTGCTTTGGGCAGGGAAGTCGTGTGGAAATGTGTTTTAGAAAGACTAGCCTTTGATCAGGACCCTGAAGTACAGGATCCAGATAATTCAACGAGCATGCTTGCAAGCTCCCTTATTTCTTATTTCTCCCTCCTCACCAGAAAAACCCTGCCGGCACCAGGGTAATGCCAAACATTCCCTCTAACAAGGATTAGCCGCACATTCTAGAATTAGAAGTAGGCTGGAATGCAGATATTCCCAAGGGAACTCACACTGCAACAAAGAATCACATAAGACATAAAAATTGATGCAGATTCTTTTGGGATAGCAGGGTTTGATCAAGAAGCTGAAAGCTACATGAGGGTTAGGGAAAGGAAATCACTAGTTATTTCACAACTTTGCTACTTTGAGCTTATTTGGAACAGAGGGCACCAGGTTGGATATCTATAATTTCTGTAACCTTTGAATGCTTACTTTGTGTCCAGGATGGTCTTTTATGTACATTATTTCATTAAATCTTTGTACAACTCTATGAAGCATTACTATCCCTATTTTATAGATTAAAAAAAAAAAAAATCAACTAAATCCTAGAGAGGGAGCTTACAAGTCTGGCATAATTGATACTAGCATTTAAACTCAGGTCTGAGTCCAAGCCCTAACTTTCTCGACTACTACCTAAGAAGTGAATTTTGGGAAGAAGTCACACATTTAAACATAATTCTGAAAGTTCAACTTTTCACCTTTAGGTAAATTAATAATCCATCAAAACAGATTATTACCTCTGTTCCTAAAGGTTCTCTGGAACAATGACTCCTAAAACAACCCCTCAGGCCAGTCTCGTGATTTTCATTGCCCTAATATTAAAATGCAGCATTTTTATGTTTTCTACAAATCTCTTTTTCTAGGAAAGTGGGAAAACTGGGTAACCTGACTTTGGCTGAAATTTCAAGGGAGGAGAAAGTTGTAAGACTTTCTTTTTATTTCTATTAAAGCTTTTGTCATGTCTTCTAAAATTGCCTTATGACAGTCATTGTTGGGCTAAGACATCCAGGATAAAAATAAATTTAAAATCTTTTTATTATTATCCATATCTACAAAAACCTAAAACATTTTCCCAGCTCACAATTCAGAGGCTGATTTCTCTTATGTCTTGTCTGATGATTCTCTAGTATTAGGGAATCCAGAAAAATGCTTTTTGATGACTCTCAGGCATGTTTGTATGATACTTATTATTTATATACTTTATTAAATGCCATCTGCTTTTGCTTTATTAATGTTTTATTAAGGACCATCTGGCAGTTATTATAGATCATATAGACTCTCCAATGAGTAGGTTCTCATCCATGAATAAATTATCAAGTGTCATGATTAGCAAAAGAGAGATTAAACTGGGAAGTGGAAAGAACAGGGGACGGAGACACACATGTCCCAGGGCTGCCCCAGCTGGTGTTGTGGCCAGCACAGTCCTTCTGCCTCTCTGGGCCCCGTGGGTTTCATCTGAAAACTGAAGGTTAGACTCAGTCTCTGAGATTACTTCAAACTTTAAAATTCTGGGTCAGAAGCTCAAATGCAGCGCTCTGGACCCAAACCCCAGGAACACAGGGGAGGGGATTCTGTATGGGGTGGCTGATAAACACTTCCTGGCTGTGGCCTGGGACCTAATGATTTAGGATGGATGAGAAGAGGGAACAGCATAAGCCAGGCAGGTGCAGCAATATATAGGGCTTGGGGTAGGAGCGGGGAACCAAGACTGGAAAGATAGGCAGAGAGCAGATCGGGGAGGGCTTTACCTGGTAAGAGGAACTGACAGTTGGATCTTTACCACCATTTTCCTCCTCCCTGGCCTTAGCTCTCTTTACTCCTTGGGAACCATTCACGTAGGTCTAGCCAAACAGATTGGTCTCCTTAGTGAGTTAAACATTACCCTTAAAGCAGAGTTTTCCAAATGGTACAGCATGTGGTGATGAGTGGACCTAGAAATCGAGACCTTCAGCCCTTGAGATGAGTCACTGGCTGGTTATTATATAAACATTTCATTTTCTATGCATGCCATGATATGGTAAAGATTGGGAGCACTGCCCTGAATTGATCTGGCCCACCAAATTAATTTGCTTAGCAAATGGTTTTCTTCAGCAGTTCAAGCAAAAAGCACTTATATTAAATTGTATAATTACTTATATTACTATATAATTACTATTCAAGCAATTATACAGTTGTATAATTATATTAAATTGTATCATAGACTGAATACTTGTCTCCCCCCAAAATTCATCTATTGAAATCTAATTTCCTGTGATGGTATTTGGAGATGTGGCCTTTGGGAGGTACTTAGGTCATAAGAGCAGAGCCCTCCTGATTGGGATTAGTACCTTCACAAAAGAGATCCCACAGAGCACTCTTCTTCCCCTCCTGCCACATGAACCACGAAATGGGCCTTTACCAAACACCAGATCTGCCTTGATCTTGGATTTCCCAGCCTCCAGAACTGTGAGAAATAAATCCTGTTGTTTAGAAGCTGATATTTTGTTATAGCAGCCCAAAAGAACCAGGACAATTATATGAAGTTGTATTATATATTATGTTAATCAAATGAATGAATGAAGATGGAGAAAATTCACTCAACACACATATTCACTGAGGCCCTCATATGTGCCTGGATTAGGCATGAGGGATTCAGCTATAAACAAGAGACGAAAACAGACTAGAACCCTGCCCTCCTGAAACTCATATTCTAAGGGGTGAAACGACAATAGACAGGAAAATAGAGAAAACACACTTCCAGTTTCCAGTTTGGCATGTAAGGAGCTTGGCTGTCATCACACCCTCCTAACAATAAGTGGAAAGTTGAACAAACTGAAAGACCAACAACTCTTCTTGGATCTGTTGAGAAGGGAGGTCATGGGGCAAACAGCTGTCTTGGACATAAATACAGAGAATCACAGGAGACAAGTTTAAGAGTTAAAACCTTTCTACACTTTTGTGAGTTTTACCTCTAGGACCTCTAGCAGGTTCTCACAATGAATACTGGAGAAAAATCTTCTAATGCTTCCAGCAGGGAAAGAGGAAGGGTAACCATCTAAAGGCATATCAGTGCATCAGTTCCTCTTAACATCTCCTTAACTGTCTCCAACGTGATCTCTTTCACCAAGGCCTGAACTGCTCAGGCTTTATCAGAGCCTGACTAACCTGGGGAAAGAGAAATACCCAACTTCAGCTCCAGCAGCCATCCTACACACACACACACACACACACACACACACACACACACACACACACCACCCCCCACACACTCCCCCCGGGGGCAGGGAGCCAAGAAGTTTTTGTGAATTTCACAGCCCACCTGCACAGGCTCTCTGAAAGACTGAGATCTAATCACAGAGCTATGGAGCCCTTGCCCTCCCCACACCACCTTACCACCACATCACTAAAGGCCTATGTCCCACAGTTTCTTTACTCAGTGCATACATAATTGCCTAGCTTTAAACAAAAAGCCACAAGGCATACTAAAAGGCAAAACTGGACCAAACCAAACCAAACCAAACCAAACCGAAACAGTGTTTGAAGAGACAGTACAAACATCAGAACCAGACTCAAATATGGCAGGGATGTTTGTATTATTAAACCAGGAATTTAAAACAACTATGCTGAGGGTTCTGATGGAAAAAAGGAGACAGAGGGGCACCTGGGTGGCTCAGTCGTTAAGTGTCTGCCTTCATCTCGGGTAGTGATCCCAGGGTCCTGGGATTGAGCCCCACATCGGGCTCCCTGCTTGGCAGGAAGCCTGCTTCTCCTGCTACCATTCCCTCTGCTTGTGTTCCCTCTCTCGCTGTGTTTCTGTCAAATAAATAAAATCTTTAAAAAAAAAAAAGGAGACAGCATTCAATAACAGATGAGTAGTTGTAATATAGGAAGAAATATTTGGTCTTTGTCCCTGCTGGCACAGAGTTCTTCAAACTCTTGGAATTTCCTGGTGATGAGTGTCTTTGGCGTGTTAATGAAATGACTCTTGGTTGAGGGGTGCCAAATAGCTTCGGGATGAGAGGTGCTCACCAGAAAAACCGTACCATGTGATTAGAAGGTTGGAAAATTCAATCCCACTCATGATCTCTGGGGAGGAGAGAAGGACTAGAGATTATGTTCAATCACCAATAGCCAACGGTTTAATCAATTACACCCATGTAATGGAACTTCCATAAAAACCCATAAACAGTAGGGTCTGAAGAACTTCCAGGTTGGCAAACACACTGAGGGGCTAGGAGGGTCATACACCAGCATGGAAGCTTCCGGCCCCCACCCCATATCTTGTCCTATGTGTCTCTTCCCTTTGAGTGTTCCTGAGTGTTAGAAAGTATCCTTTCTAACAAAGTGGTAATAGTAACTGAAGTGCTTTCCTGACTTCTGTGAGTTGTCCTAGTGAATTATCAAGACTCATGAGGGAGTGGTGAGAATCTCCAAATTTATGATGAAGCAAAACAAACGTATGAGTAACCTGGGGACCTGATACTTGCAGCTGGTGCCTGAAGTGGGGGCAATCTCGTGGGACTGAGCACTTAACCTGTGGGTCTGTGCTAATTCTGGGAATTGGTGTCAAAATTGAATTGAATTGTTGGACACCCACTTGGTGTTAAAAGACTGGTGAATTGGATGGTGTTAGAAAACACTCCGGAAAGAACCTGAGAGCAGTGTAAGCAAAGAGAGGAAAGCTCTGAGAAGGAATTATAGAGAAATACTAGAGATCAGAAACATTGTAACTGAAGGGAAGAATGTCTTTGATACGCTAATCAGATGGACGCAGCTGAGAAAAAGACTGAAAAAAAAAAAAAAAAGAAACTGAATAGTCAAGAATCTAAGACAATGACCACAGGCATGACATATATGAGAGCACCACAAGAAGACTCTGAGAGGGGATCAGAAGAAAGAGCTGAAGAATAATGGCTGAAAGTTTCCCTGAATTAATGTCAGACTCCATCCCACAGATCCAGGAAGTTCGGAGAACACCAAGCATGACAAAGGCCAAAAAAGAAAAGAAAAAACCTTAAAAGACCCCCACAAAAAAACAAAAAGTAACCGAAAGAAAGAAAGAAAGAAAGAACGAAAGAAAACGAAAACAAAACAAAACAAAAAACCCCAAAGACCCAAACCCAAACCCAAACCAGACAAACAAAAAAACTACACCTGAGCACAGCCTCCTCCAACGGCACAAAATACGAGAAAGATAAAAATCTCGGAAGAAGAAAGCACAAGGCATGTTAGATAGTGGCAAATGTTAATGGAGAAAGAAGTCAAGAGTGGACTACGGAGTTATAGAGGGAGGAGGGAGAAAGGTCTGGGATTTTCCAGAGTGGCCGAGGAAGGCCTCCCTGGAATGGAGACCTTTCAGTCAAATTCCTGTGAGCTTTGGAATTCATGGACACTTTAAAAATGCTTTTCTTTATTTGGAGCCTGCAACAGTCCCTGTGGTGCAGTTGGAGTGGTGTAACCAGGCAGCATCCTGGATCTTACCGACTGTGTGACCTTGGGCAGGTGACCTGACTTTCTAGGCCTCCAGTCCACATCTCCATTTGAGTTCCTTTCTATAGGACCTAGAGCCACAAGGACCGCTCTGTCCCCAGCTCCTTGCGTGGCTGCCCCTTGCTTATCTTCAGGTCTCAACTTCAACTTCACTTTCTGGCAGCATTCCCTGACCCACAGCCTTAAGAAGCTCTCTCTTATTTATGCTCACATCTTTCTTCCTAGTAATGTTCTTCATTGTAATTAATTCATTGGTGTGTAACTACCTAGTGTCTGTTTTTCCTGCTAGAATGTAAGTTCTGTAAGATGGAGAGTTATGCCAACCTCTGCTCACTGCTACATCCCGGAACTTCCCAGAATGTCTAGCAGAGTAGACACTCCATGAGTATATTCTGAATGCATAGATAAATGATGAATAAATGAACAATCAAGTGGCTGTTGCTTAGAGAACATTCTAGACTAAGCAAATGGCACAGTTAAGTAATTGGCATATATTTGGTGTCTGATAAATGATAGCTGCTGATTTTACGGATGTATTTCTCCTCAGATGCTAGTAGTTCCCAGGACTAACTTGGTTTATTTCTTTGCAAAAGCTGTGGGATTTTAGAACTGGGTTTCCACATAGTTGAGCAATTTCTTTAGAAATCCAGATCACCAGAATTTAGAGGGGAATTTTTTTCTGTTTATTGCCTCTCCTGCTATATGCTAAAGCCTTATACATACATACATATTTACACACACACACACACACACACACACACACACGCCATGACATGAGTCTTAATCTTAGAAGATGAAGAATCCAATATCCAGGGACTTGGGTTATTGCAAACAATAAAATACCCAGTACCATTCAAGGCCCAGTGGGATGACATGAGGCGGACAGTAGGTGCTGGTTAGGGTACAGGATTGAATCGTTAGAGGACCCCATGCTCTTGAACCCGGAACTGTCTATGTGGTCTGGGAGGCTGCAGACAGCGGCGGTGTATGAGATGGCACTCAGACAGAATAAACTTTTCTTTTCCACCTCTATTTCTGAAGAGTCTGTCTTTAGTCTCCTGGAAGCTCATCAGTGACAATAAAAACATGTTTTTCTTCTTATTTCCTTTATAAATGCAAGTCCACTCAGGCACTTACAAGTTCTTGGGTAAAAACAAACCCAGTGTTTAGTTTTACATCGCCATTTAGATCACTTGGGCTATAATTCCACTTTATGACTTAGACATCTCCGTGTACAGAGCCAGTAACTGAAGCACACTGAAAAAAATTAAGTTTGATTGCTTAAGATAAAATGCTATTCTTATTCTTTCACGTTTTAGTGCCAATCATAAATCCATATATCCATGGCCTTCATTTTAATATAGTTTATGACTAATTCACTTTGTGTTCATCTTTGATGGCAATTTGCACTGTTCTTCCATTTACTGATTTGTCATTGGTTCGTTTTCATAGGTTTGATGCAGACTCTCAGCTTCAGATATATTTTGCAGATCTAAAGAATTTTTAAGAGGGTGCCTGGGTGGCTCAGTCGTTAAGCGTCTGCCTTTAGCTCAGGTCATGATCTCAGGATCCTGGGATCGAGCCCTGCATCGAGGCGGGGGGGTCTCTGCTCAGCAGGGAGCCTGCTTCCCCCTCTCTCTCTGCCTGCCTCTCTGCCTACTTGTGATCTCTCTCTCTAATAAATACATAAAACCTTAAAAGAAAAAAGCAGTTTTACTAGGGAAAAAAAAGAATTTTTAAGACTAACAGTCATAGTCATATTGTAATTTGTCAGTATCGCTCCCTCTCTCGTCCACCTTTACAAGTTAAAGTCTTCAGAGGGGCTCAGTCAGTTAAATGTCTGACTCTTGATTTTGGCCCAGGTCACCATGTCAGGGTCACGAGACCCAGCTCTATGTCCAGGTCACACTGGGCATGGAGCCTGCTTAAGATTTTCTCTCCTCCTCTGCCCTCTTTGACCGCCCTCCCTAAAAAACGGAAAGCTAAAGGCTTTAGCAGCTTTTCTGTTCCTTCTGAAACAGTGATGACATGGGCCCTTGGGTTTGCGGAATCAAGGAGCTTACATAGATACTGATGAAAACGTCTCTTGGAAGCAACTCTTTCTAGAACCTAGTATGCTCCTTCTGAGTCAGCCTAACTCCCTTGCCAGTTGTAGAAAGCTCTGTGGTTCCTACTTCCTGGGGTCACCGGAAGACACAAGTGCCACAGGCACGTCTTCTCTCGTCCCCAGTACAACCATCTCCTTGCTTATTTTTCATGGTTTCTGATCTCTTTTTATCTTTTAATTTCCCTGTGTTTACATAAATGTGTATCACTTAGATGCACAAAACCCTTTGGAAGGTATCTGGGGTCTAGGTGATAAACAAATCATCCTGCTTTCTTTAGGAGGGGAATAGATGGTCTTTCTAAGAGACTCTGACCTTGTAGCAGTCTGAGTAATGAGGGGCTCTAGGCACTATCTGTCCTCAGTCTCCCCCATAACTCCGTCATGACCCCTCCAAGTCATTTCCTGGCAGCATCACTCATTTGCCACTTCCCAGTGTCATGGTCACTTGCTTGACTTTTCAGATAATTCATATTTCACCTGGAACCCTCAAATTAGAACCAGGACCTCCCCAAAGATTTCATGCATTTCCCAGGATTTCAATCTCATCCTCACATCTGGCTTTGAGATCCTGGGTCTGCAAACCCCCCCACGCTTACCTAGTCCCTCCTGTCTTTGGGCGTGATCCAGCTACGGAATCGGGTCCCGGTCTTTCATTTACACAAATATCACCTCCACAAGGCATTTGTGTATGGAAGATGTTACTAAATGCTTGGAGAAATAAAGAGAGCTTACAAGAAAAGAAAACAGCAACTAAAAATCACACAATAGGTGGCACTGGCATTTTGCTGTCCCTGTGGTTTGTCTTTGGCAGAGCCATACTCTTAGAACGTCCTAGTGTTTTTTCAAATTAATTTTCCTAATGAAGACAGTTCTCCTAAGAGGAATTCCAATACCAGGCTTTATGGTGATTGTTATCTCATCCTGTTACACAATATTATATGGCCACATTATCTTCCTACCTCTGTGTTAAGTCTAGGAAGGCAAAGGTCTCTTTAGAGCCCCCTTAATAATTCAGGAGAAGGGAAGGGCATGGCTAATGGCCATCTACTGTGTGTCAGACATCCTGCTAGATCATTTTCTACACGTTATTTATTTCTGTGCTGTGAAGTCAGGGTGGTTCTCTTCTTTTCATTGACCTAGAAACTGAGGCTCAGAGATTAAATAATTTGCCTAAAAACCATAGTGTTTAGAATGCAAAATCACCACACTTTATGAAACAACTAGAATCCCGTGATTCTTCAAGCTTGCAAAGTGTGGCTTCTCCTTCCCCCCAAACCCCACCTGCCCCAACCTCCCTCTTGGAATCTTTGCTAAGGGTGCACGGGGGCAAGGAAGAGCTCCTGGGTGCTGGGCACGTTGGTTGTGCTGATTAATCCTATGTGACTAACACAGTGGTCATAGTGGTGGGCCTGTGGGAAAAGAAAAGTCTCAGAAATGGGAAGATGGATTTTGTCTCTCACTGGAAGCCGGTTCCTGAAATTAACGGTTATTTAACTTTTTTATTATGAAAAATGTCAAACCTCGGGGCGCCTGGCTGACTCGGTTAGTAGAACATGCGACTCTTGATCTCTGGGTCATGAGTTCGAGCTCATCCATATCTTGGATGTAGAGCCTACTTAAAAAAGAAAAGAAAAATGTCAAATATCTATCAAAGACAGAGAAGTATAATAAACTCCCCATATCCATCCATCACCCAGCTTCAATTATTACCAACTCATGGACAATTCTGTTTCATCTGCCTCTGCCCCCATCCCCTCCGGCCACCGCCGTTTCATTTTGAAGCAAACCCTAGGTTTCATTTGATGACCAGGTCTTTGCCACCTCATCAAGATTTGCTTTTATGTCATTAAAAAATTCAATTAAAAGTAAAGCCTTAATGGGCTGCCTTAATCAAAGCCTCCTGGGGCAGATAGAAACTGCTATTGCACAAAGGAACCCATGAGATGGGCACTAAAATTACGCTCTGTCAGCTTAGCGTCGGCCTCACTTTGCCATCTCTTAGGTCATTATTCCTATCTCCGGTTCCAAAGATGATTTACTTCCCAGTCCAATCTGATGCAAATTGTGTCCTTTTATTGCCTAAAAGACCATACATTTATTTATGTGATACAGAAATGTATATAATCCACGTAGTACTAAAAAGTGAAAAATTATACGCCAAAATATTAACAGCATCTTCTCAGGGTGTTATAAACTCAGGAAATTTCCAGTTATTCTTTCCTTGCAGCTTGTAATTACTTAAACTTTCTCTATTTCTAAAAGTAATGAATTATTTTTATGAATAGAAAAAGGGGCAAAAATGTCCACCAAGAGGAATATAAATTCCAAAGAAGCTTTTATAGAAAATGACATATCAGGCCCCCTCCATAGGTTGAACACTTCAGGATAAGTGAAAAGTGGATGAAATGTTTTAATCAATTAACAGAATTTGGACACCCTGGAAGTTCTTTGCAGTTCTCTGCCGTGTCCATGGATAGATCAAGATCTGACCCTGCATGTGATCTGAACCCAAACCATACCCATGGTCTGCCCGATGCTCCTAGGGTTACTGCAAGGGGCAGGGAGCAGCAGAGGAAATATAGCTGAGAAATCCAACCACTCAAAGTTTGGGGTTCTTAGATGGCTCTTGGGGACAGGAGATAGGATACTTGAAACTAGGGCTCTCCTGGAAAACCTAGAGATACAGAGGAGGGAGATATAACATTCTGTCTGGGCACAGCCAGCGGGGAAGCTGAAGTCCCCAGAAACTGCACATATCCCCTCAGGATATAATCACATGGCCACACTGAGCGGGACTCTGGGAGATGTCATTAGCTGGTAACCATGTGCCCAGACAAAACCTCTATTATTTTGGATTAAGGGGAGAATCAATATTGTAGGGACATCTGGTAAACCGCCATCATATTGAGCACATAATACTTCCCAAGGCCCACCACCATCCCCAAGCCTTCTGAGTGGTTTTCTGCACAAGTTGTCACACCAGTAACCACGTGACCCTCTGTCCAGGCCCCAGCTCAGGGGAGACGGCCTGTACCAAGGCCACTTGGGACAATGGCATGTACCAAAATGGGGGCGTTTTTTCCCAACTGTACTGAATGGGCAGTCACAAATCTTTCTCTGCCAAACCTTTTCAAGGAAATCTACAAAATCTCCATCTTCTGCCCAAGTCCACGTGGTTCAGTGGGAAGAGCCCTGGACAGGGAGTTAGAGCAGGAGCATCAAACACAAAACCGTCTTCTAAAGGCTGTAGATGCTTGAGCTGAGGCTGGTGGGCGAGGAGGCAGGAGTTTGGTAGACGTGGACAGGTGTGGGGATCCGAGATTGCCAGGAGCTCAGCCTAACAGGACAGAAGAGGGGCGGTGATGAGGGGTGGTGATGAGAAGGCTGAGGGGAGTCAGAAGCTGGTAAATTTAATACTCGTGTATGCAGCCCCATAAGATAGTAAACACGACCATTTGTTAAGCCCTCGTTCTCATTGGACACGAGGGTAAGCAATGACATATATTCTGTACAGCTTAGTGCCCAGTATTTGGTCTCAAGACCAAATATGCTCTTAAAAACTCTATGCTTTCGAGAAAAACTTTGTGCTCTTAAGTTACAGAGAACCCTGAAGAGCTTACATTTATGTAGGTTCTGTCTATGGATGTCAACTGTGTTAGAAATTTAAACTGAGCAATTCAGAAATATGAATGTATTTAAAACATCAACAAAAAAATCCACTATATGTTCACATAAAAACATACTTTCAATGAAATAGAACTACAGTTTCTGAAACAAACAGAGAACAAATTGAGGGGGGACACCTGGGTGGCTCAGTGGGTTAAAGTCTCTGCCTTCGGCTCAGGTCATGATCTCAGGGTCCTGGGATCGAGCCCCGCATCGGCCTCTCTGCTCAGTGGGGAGCCTGCTTCCCCTTCTCTCTCTGCCTGCCTCTCTGCCTACTTGTGATCTCTCTCCTCTCTGTCAAATAAATAAATAAATCTTTTAAAAAAATAAATTGAGGGAAGAATAGCATTGCTTTACATTTTTGCAAACATCACTAAACGTTTGGCTTACGGGCAGACAGCTGGTCAGAGCATACCTGCTTCTGCACTGCATCAACCTGCTGTATTCTCATGGCTCAGAGCTTCTGGAAAGGCCACTGTACACTCTTGAGATGAGAGTGAAAAGGGCAAATAGTGTCTAAATATTATGATGAAACCATGAGACCTTGCACTTCCCCACCTTGAGGGCCTGCAGGTGCCCAGACCACTTTCTGAGAAGTGCTGGCCGAGAGGCCAAGAGCACCAGCCTCCTGGCTTTATCAGGCAGGAAGGCGATCATGACCATGAGCTAGGTCTCAGTTTCCTCCTAGGTAAAGCGCGATGCTAAAGGAGCCTTGAACTAGGGTGAGCGCTCCTCGGGAAAGGGCAGCGAGCAGTGCTCCGCACAGCTGCCCTGGGGATCAACTGCAGTTTAGAACTGAGGAAGCGGACCCTCAGACTAGCAGATCCAGGATTCGAACCCTAGTCTCTCGGACCCTGAGGTCTGGGCCTGTGACCACTGCGGCACCCATGCGCCATGCTGAGGCGTTCCGAGCAGAGAAGCATCACATGGAGAGTAATGACAGGACCCGGGTTTGGGAAAACCACTCTGCTTGCAGCCTAGAGGATGAGGCAGATGGGGGCTCTGTCCGCCAGGCAGGAACTGACAAGGGCGCGCCTGAGCCAGGGCCAGTGGGGCTCAGGAAGAAGGACTTCACAGGCAGGCTGGCTGGGACTCGGTCCCCAGGAGTGTGTGGATGAGGGAGATGGTGGGGTCTGGAACCTCTCCTGGTTTCTCACAGGGCAAATCCTAGCAATTGTGTGTGACAATATATTCAGAGTTCCGTCAGCCAGGGCAGCCTTGGTGTCCGGGCCCGGCCACCCAAGCATGGAGCGCCCGTGTGCCGGACCAGAGTTACTTAGTCTCTGACCCGCCCAGAGGTCAAAGAGTTACAGGATTTCCCAAAGTCCCCACTACAAAACACATTTTTAGCACAAATTATCTGGCCTGGCCAAGGTCCCGGGTATACGAAGCCACACTTATTAGGAGGGATATTTCAAAGGCTCAGAGGATATCTCCAAGGAGATGGCCCAGGGCCAGTCTTTTCTTCCTTTACAAATGCAGGGTTTGAATAAGCCAAGCCCAGCTGCATTACCCTTTACCGCACGCAAATACCCAGATGGCTGTTTAAGAGTTCCTCTTGGAACAAAATCACCGCCTAAGTTTTTCACCAAGTGCACCCAGATCTGCTCTGTCCATAGTGTCCCTTATCTCAGCTCAAGACAACCACATCCTTCTAGTAGATCAGGTCACAGAACCTGGATTTGTCCTTGACTTCTCATCTTACATGTCCCCAGTCCAACTCGTCAGCCAATCTTACTGATTCTACCCTCAAAATACGTCCAGTTTCTTACTGCTTCCCTCTACCTCCGCTGCTTCTGCCCTGGTCCAAACCACCTCCACCACCTCGCTCTGGCCTGGGCTCCCTGGTTTCGCCTGCACTTCCTAGTCTCCCCCTGATCGTGTCATTGCTCTGCTCAATACCTTTTATGACTTTTTTAAAAAATGTTATTTATTGCCTGACGATTCACAGACATGTGCCCTGGGGCAAATAATACATTATATGTTAATTAAAAAAATAAAATAAGGAATCTGAAGCTCAGAGACTCAAAATCAAAATAAAATGTTATTTATGTATTTGACGGAGAGAGAGAGAGAGAGAGAGAGAGCGAGCACAAGTCAGGGGAGCTGTAGGCAGGGAGAGAGGGAGCCCGCTATGGGGCTTGATCCCAGGACCCTGGGATCCACCTGAGCTGAAGCCAGCCACTTAACCAACTGAGCCACCCAGGTGCTCCCCCTCATGACTTTTAATTAATTTCACTTCAGGTAAAAACCAAAGCCCTCTGACACCCAAATACCTCCCAGCGCTCGTCTTGACTCACCCTCTTCCCCCTGCACTCACCCACTCCCACACTCCGCGCACACTGGCCCCCTTGTTCTCCTCGCCATTCCTCCAGCCGCACCAGACACAACTTGGCTCCAGGCTGGTATTTGCTATTCCCAGGACCCAAAACGTTCTTCCACTTTTCCTCTACACTACCCACAAGTCCCTTCAAGTCCTGGACCAGATGAAGCCCTCCCTCACCACTCGATGTAACACACCGCAATACCCTCCGGGATGCCACCCCACCAGGCTTGCAGGTCTGTCTCCACAACCCTTGTGTGTCTGCTACACTGCACATTTGTCTGTTTCCGAGCTCTTCTCTCCACCCGACCCTCTGCCCGCCAGACTCGGAGCACCAGGAGAACAGAAAATTAAGTTTTTCTCTCTCTCCTGCATTCTGTATCATTGGCTGGATTAACGTGGGCAGGCAAAGGACCCTATTGAGAGGCTTTGTGACAACTGCTCACTCTTGGATAATTCTGATTCCAAAAAAGCACGATGATTCAAAAGCCAACAGCGTGGGCCCCTGGGTGGCTCAGTTGTTAAGCATCTGCCTTCGGCTAAGGTCATGGTCGCAGGGTCCTAGAATCAAGCCCCGCATCGGGCTCCCTGCTTGATGGGAAGCCTGCTTCTCCCTCTCCCACTCCCCGTTTGTGTTCCCTCTCTGGCTGTTTCTCTGTCAAATAAGTAAATAAAAACTTTTTTTAAATTTTTAAAAAATTTAAAAAGCCGACAGCTTTTTCTGAATATGTGATGTCATTCTTCCATGGGGCCAAATAATTTCCACTTTCAGGATAAGATGGAAATGAATCCTTTAAAGCAGATTCTGCAGTTTGTAGGTAAGCCCTGAGGGCAGGGACAGTGTCTGGCCCGTGCTTGGTGCTCTCGAATATTTGCTGACTGACCGCAGAACATTTCCACCTATTCTCAAGATCACAAAGTGGCAGCATAGACAGAAACTTAAGGATAATCTGTCCATTTGCTGTCGGGGCTCAATGAGATTTGTAGAGGATAAGTGACTTACCTAAGTTCTCACCACTAACTAGAATTAGGTTCCCCGAGTCCCATCCCATGGTTCTTTCCCATCCTTGAACTGCTTCTGTCAGCTTCAAAAACCTGACAAAAGCTTTGGAGAACAAGTTCTTAACACTGGGAAGGGACAAGGGTTTTGGGGTCACGTTGCTTCCATCTCACTCTGTAGCAGAAGGAGCTGGATTCTGGGGACAAGTCCCCAGACCACTACTGACTAGATTTGGGTCAAGCTGTGTAACTTCTGGTCCTCGGTGAACTCATCTGTTAAATGGGGATGGCTAACCGGCGCTGTGGTGGGACCTCCTCAGAGGGGTTGTGAAACTGAGACCTAGGTCAGGAAGACACAGTGTTTCCATCTTGCCAATATCTGATCTGGTCTTCTGCGTGAGCCCTCACCCCCTGATCAGCAAGAAAAAAATTAACTCAAGATCCAGTTTTGCTTAAAAGTTAATCTAAATAGGTACAGAATTTCAGTAGGAGACAAGGAGAAAAATTCTGGAGCTGGGTTGTCGTCATGGTCTCATAACAATGCAAGTGCACTTGAGGCCACTGAACTGTATGCTGAAAAATGGTTAAAATGGTAAATTTTTGTGTATATTTTACCACAATAAAAAATTTAAATGAGAAAACTTAAGTCTATTCATATAATTCAGACACTCTGCTCTGGTCATGCTTAGTCACTTCTAGAAAGATGATCAACCCCTCAGATTTCTCGGGCGTGGCCTCACTTTCCCTCCCCGTGTTTGGACATGCGGGTGGGGGACCACTGGAGGTGGTGGCTTATGTGATCTTGCAGCCGAGGAGGAAGAGTGAGGTCCTTGGCTGTGACTTCCTTGGCCTTCTTCAGTCCCTTCAGGGTGGTCTGCTAGCGCTTCCCACCCTTTACCTCGTAGCTCCAGGCTGAGGAAATGAAACCCCAGATATTGTGACGCATCAAAAATCTCACTGTGTTGTTAGTTAGGAAGCAGTGTTGTGGCCTAAGTGGCTTGGAGGGGAACTGTGAGTCATACGGGGCACCTCCCACCACCCCCAGCCTTAGCCTTCGCTGTCGCCAAGCTCTCTTTTTCTCTTCACCGTCTGAGGTCTGTCCCTCCTCTCAGCGTAAAAGAAACATAGTTGTGGGGCACCTGGGTGGCTCAGTGGGTTAAGCCTCTGCCTTTGGCTCAGGTCATGATCTCAGGGTCCTGGGATCGAGCCCAGCGTCGGGCTCTTTGCTCAGCCAGGAGCCTGCTTCCCCTCTCTCTCTGCCTGCCTCTCTGCCTACTTGTGATCTCTCTCTCTCTCACTCTGTTAAAATAAATAAATAAAATATTTAAAAAAAAGAAAGAAACATAGCTGTTAGCAACGTGCTACTTTTAAAGATCTAGAACCGTCGGAAAAGCAGAAGGTGGTGTCCCAGCTCAGTGGCAAGCAAATGGGGGGCTGTCTGGGAAGTGTGGGTGTGTTTGTGTACAAAATTACCACCAGCACATTATCCAAATTTGAGAATCGCTGCCGAAGTTGATATAGCTTTCCTAGGCGGGTACCTGTTTAAAAGATGGCATTGAACAAAGAAGGGAGGCTGCCCTTAGCTCCTCAAAACTTTGACAATAACCCCATCACAGAGAACCAGAGTTTTTTAGTTTGGTTTTGTTCTATTTTTTGTAAAGCACAGTTAATCAGCTCAGCTCCAAGAACAGCAGGGTAGGTAGGTTCTGGGCGACCTTGGGTTCGGCCACCAAGGTGAAGGACCCAGGAGACACAGATTCGGACAGTTGCTCCTTCGTCTGGGCTGGATTTCTAGCAGAGACTCCGTGTCCCCCCACAACAGCTCCCAACGGCGCTTCCCCTCCCTGAAGCTCCAGCTACTTCCGGGCGGAGGTCACTACTTCCTGCTGTTGCTAATACGCGGCCGGAAGCCGGCAAGTAGCCCCTTCATTTTCCTCTCTTGAGCTACTGACATTAGGTTCGGTTTCCTGCAGGGACCCCAACTATTAAGTCCATGACAAGAAACCGTTGTCTGGTTGCAGAGGAGGACGGCGATGGCCTGATTTGGGGGTTACTGACGGCCCTCAGTCATGGTAGTGCTGGTATTCTGACGGTATGGATGGGGTTTGGGAATAGAGGTGAGCTTCAGTGGGGTGAGGGCTGGAGCCTGTGACCAAGAAAGAATTCTTAAGACATCTTTGGTGCAAAATGGTGGTTTATTAAAGCATGGGAACAGGACCGTTGGGCAGAAAGAGCCGCTGCCCCGGGGGGGTTGTGAGGGGTGGCTCATTATATACTATGGGGTTGGAGGAGGTAATGGAAAAGGGATGTTTCAAAAGAACTTTCGTATGCTAAAGAGGACCTACAAGATACCGGAGCCCTTGCCATTATCAAGTTAAGGTTGTTTTTTCTTCTAGTAAGGTATTAACAAGTAAGATAGTTGGGAGCTTCCTGGAGGAAGTTACAGTCTGTCGGATTCAAGTATCTGTCAATGAGCTGCTGCACATTATAAGGACGTTCAATTGTATTTACATTCCCTTCTGGAAGCTAGTCCATCCATAGAAATGCTTTGTTCTTGTAGATTGCTAAGACTTTATAGGCACCTGGGTGGCTCAGTTGGTTGGACGAATGCCTTCTGCTCAGGTTGTGATCCCGGAGTCCCAGGATCGGTCCCGCTTGGGCTCCCGGCTCCATGGGGAGTCTGCTTCTCCCTCTGACCTTCTCCCTTCTCCTGCTCTCTCTCTCTCTCAAATAAATAAATAAAATCTTAAAAAAAAAAAAAAAAAGACTTTTGTAAACAGAGGAAGACTCCTATCTTGCAGGACTGTGATCTCTGTAAATTAACTTTGTTTTTCCTTTAGGGCACCAAGAGTGCCTGAGGAACATCACTTAAATCCCATGGTGGAGAGGGAGTGGGTTGTTGTGGGGTGTCAGCTTCTGCTTTGTCCTCAGCTTGCCTTCTCTTCCCTCATCACTATGACTCGAAAATCGTAAAACCGATGGCCTGGAACCTGTACTTCCAAATTTGATTGCCTCCTCAAAGTTGACACCTTAGGATGCTTGAAGACCTATTTCAGCAATGGCTAACATGTTAAAGTATTCCGAGGTTGCTTGTTAAGATTTTCTTTAGCATTCATAACCCATTATTTTGAATAATATTGGAAAACGGTCCTCCTCTGACGGCAGATTTGATTCAGATCAACATGCAATGTCAACAACACATAGTTGAAAAGTGGCAAGAATTTCATTATGTTTCTATGCAAATTTCACTGATTATCTTCAAAATGTCTTTTACAGCTTCTTTTTTCTTTTAAGTCAGGATCCAATCAAGTTTCATAAATTACTTTTGGTTGTCTAAGTGTTTTTAGGGATACAGAGATCTGAGTTTATACACATAATTCTGCGATCCAGTGTCTTGTGTACCATGATAAATATGTCAATGAACTGGATGGGTCTTTAGCGAAGGCTAAGAATGTTCCTGGCATTGCAAAGGACACAATTTGCAAATGGGAGGAGGAGATGAGTCATTCATAAGGGCCATTAAACTGGTAAGAGCAGTCAGCATTTTCCTTTTTCATGTTAGGGCACACAGAACATCCTCTTTCCAGAATGTGCTGAGGTAAACACAGGGCCCTCCTTGGGAGCTGTGGGGGGACTCCGGCTGCACCAGGTCCTTCCTCCTAAGCTCTGAGGGACCTACATTTGTAGTGTGGCAACTTTATGGCTTCCCAATTTATGTCCCAGGGTATTCTTACTTCAAATCTCTATCACTTTATTTTTTTAAGGATTATTTATTTTTTATTAGAGAGAGAGAGCAAGAGAGGGAACACAAGCAGGGGGAGTGGGAGAGGGAGAAGCAGGCCTCCCGCTGGGCAGGGAGCTCCACCGTGGGACTCGATCCCAGGACCCTGGAATCATGATCCAAGCAGAAGGCAGACACCCAAGGACTGAGTCACCCAGGCGCCCCTCTCTATCACTTTAGATAACCAGGTGTGTTTCTTCCTCAAAAGAGCCTAGCTTAGAGTCTTGCTCCCTCCTTCAGCAGCCACTAATACTCATTAACCTGGAAAAACAAAGACAAAGGTGGCCCTTTTTCCATGTTGTTTATTCACCATCAACTAGGTACATGAGGGGGATAAACAAATTAGTACAAACTTTTTTGGGGAGAATGGGGTATTTGAGTGGAAGGGTGAGATTTAAACAGAAAATAATCTTATACACAGCTAGATAGAAGATTTACAGATATTCTTTTTAAAAAAAAATCCTCTGAGGGTAATGGAGGAAGATAAAATCATCATGAATAAAATAAATTAGCAACTTATCATTGTGTAACCCACAATAAGTCTCAGAAAATGGTCTGCATTTTTTGTCACGATTTACAGATACTCTTGTGATAAATATTTCCAACACAGAAAAATAAAGACTAACAGCAAGTAACAGATTTATACAATGCAGAGGAAAGTTGAGCGCATGAAAATAGCTATCATCTGGTAGCAAAAATAGATTTATGCCGGTGTTAATATCAAAATTAAAGACATTCAAATAAATTATGCTAATACATCGGAACTATTATTCCCAACATCATAAGAACAACAACTTTATTGCTCCTACTCGTAACTAAAAGGTCAGAGAAAATTCTATGATAGCCTGAGGGCATAATAAAACTCAATGAATATGTAGTAGGCCTACGGCAAGGTTCAATAGCCAAATAAAAACTTTATTCTTTTCTTTTAGGGTTGATGCTATTTATAGCAGAACAAGATCACTCATTGTAAACCTGGGAAAAAAAAGATGAGGGACAGTCCTTGAAGCCCAAGCAAGTGATTTACTGGAAGTAATTAAAAGGAGAATACGAGAAAAGCAGCAGCTCAAATGCAGTAAACATGAAGAGTTTTGTTTTTTTTTTGCTTGTATATTTTTCTCTTCCAGAGTCCCACGGGAAGCACACAGAGACTGTGGGCTATTGGGGCACTCTAGGGACTTGGTGGAAAACTGGACTGTTGTCCTACGGTGAACTCTGGCTGTTTAGTTAGTCCCAGAACCAGCCTGACTTCTGGGAGGTGAAGGGTAGGGAGAGATGCACTGGGATTCCGATGATTACATTTGACTCAAGGAAATACCAGCCTCTGCTCTGGGGCCTGCAGTCAGAAGGGATCTGCTGCCCAGCCCCACCGGAGGCTGCTGGACTCTTCCAGAAGGATCTCCTGCAGCTTGGGGTAAGCCATAGTGGCCACAGGCACATCTGAAGCACAGGGTAGTCGACTACCCAGAGTCCTGTTTCCAAGAATATATATGTAATTCACCATCAATTGGGATAGGAAAAAAATGGAGGTTAAAGCATGGATCTCAGATGGCAGGGTGACCACAGTTATTGAATTGGGATTTTCAAAGTCCAGAAAGTTAAATTCTATCTCCATTCTTCCCAAAGAATGCCACATTTCTGTTTTCTTTGTCTTAAAAATAGAAAATGCCCTTGAGCTACAGATGAGATGGGAAGGTGCTTTTGAGAATAGAGACCGAAGGAAAAAAGAAGCCATTTCCCTTTCAAGGTAGTCTTAAGACTATAATAACAGGATGTATCATTAAGCTGTTTAAATTTCAGAAACACCCTTCATAGGGCTGTAGCTTTTTAAATTTGCATACTGGTCCATATCACATTCTAATTTATGTCCGCTTCCATCTCAAATAAGATGGACGACTTGGTGACTACCAAGGTGGTACTTGCTCCATTTATCCTGGTGATTCCAAAATAAAAAAATTGAAATAACAGCAGTGGGACAATTAAAACATTTCCAGATACTGTAGGACAAAGCTACAGCCATTCAGGCTGCATGTCTGGCTTTTCTTGTGGTGGGTTTTTTTTGTTTTTGTTTTTGTCTTTTTTGAGCAAGCTCTGGAGGAGGCCTATTTAGTAGTCAGTATTGCTAAAAGTCTACATTTTCATTCATAATGTGAAAACTAGATTTGGTTTTCCCTCGAGTCTCCTTAAATCTGCAGCCTGCTTCTTCCTGTCTGTGAGGAGAATTTGGATACATGCTTGAAAAGAAAAGAACAAAGCACAGATACCAAAAAATTGGATTGTGTCATCTAAACTGCTTAGAAATGGAAATGATATTCACATTGTATTCATCTTGACTTCCTGATTTGGAAGGAAAGAATGTAATATTTAATGAGCCATTTAATGTTTTTAAATGCTAATCACCTGCAGATTCCAAAAGGCTACTGACCCACTTTAAATAACTCTCCATTTTGAAAATGAAATGCTCTCCAACTACTCGGTTATTTGGTGTGACACTGAAAAAAATCATGCATTCTTTTTTCCCATTATTTATTCTTCTTTTCCCTTCATAGAATTCTACACGCTCTGAAATTATTTAAATATCTGTAAGTGTTTTCTGGAGAAATCTTTTTACTACACCATTATACTTGATATTCCATAGGATTGTTATGGACATTAGAGTAAAAGGCTTAAAAATTGGGCTTTGGTTTTAATGTAATCTGGGCAGAAGTTGGCATTGCTTTGATAACACACTTCAACTACTGCACAAATTGTATTATTGTACATTAAAGTAACATATTTAAAAAGACAAAGTTTCTCCTTTTAGTATTTATAATCTGTAATATTCAAGACTGCTGCAAAACTCACAGAAGAGTAAAATGAGTAAGAAGAAAGTGTAGGAAAGAGATCAGACAAAGCTTTATCAGAACACAACACAAAGGAAGAATATCCATTCTCTACATTTGTCTATAAGGCAGATGGTCAAACTTTTTATACAAGATCTAAAATATGGTGTTATTAAGAGGTAGAAAATACCAAAAGAGTATTTAAGAAAAACTTGTTATTTAAAATAATCCATATTTTGCTAAACTTTTAGAAAGTTAAACCGTTGTGTGGAATGCACTGTATGTTTTAGGCTAAACTGGAACATTCCATACTCAACAGAACTACGGTAAAGGGTGGGGAAACTAGGGGTCGGCGTGGGAAGCAGAAAACAGTTTAACTTGTCAGGAATTCAGTTCTCATTAAGGAGAAATTTCCTATCGTGTCTCTGGGAAACCACTATGGCATTTAATTAATGGAAATTTCTGATTGGTGACAATTTCTCTGCATAACAGGGTACGATTTTGCACAGAAGGCAATACTCCTCCTAGGGAGGGATGAGCTCAAATGCTTCCTCCTCTTCAGGGAGGCAGCCTATCTGTCTGATATCAAAGCATACATTCCACTAAATCTTCTACCATTCTCCCAACCACCAAAACGCAAATGCAAATATTCAGACTCCGGCACCATCAGAATTGTTCCGTATGAGCAATTCCAGAGCTGCTGGAGGCAAAAAGATATCCAAGTTACCAAATTAAACTGGGGTAGCTTACGCATGAACAAGTAACCCTGGGTATTCATATTTCTTACCGGGGAGAGAGAAATTTTTGTCTCCAACACAATTTTATAAGGCATAAATTTAATTTGAATTTTTCTAACCTTTGGAAAATTAGTGTTAAAGCTTCTTTTTTAACCCACACGTTAACATTCAATCTTGCATTTTTATTAAATAGTTTATATATAAAATGAAATACCAAGGTGTTCTACATTCATATAAACAATCGTGATAACGTTTGAAATTGTAAAGAAACTTACTGAGGAAAAGACATACTTAACTACTTACAATGCTAAGCTAAGCGCAGGTGATCATTCTAGATAATTTCTTTTAAATACATAGACACAGGTTTGTGGCTTCAGAAAGCAAACACAGGAGAAGAATAAGGGTGTATCATTCTTCTTTCGTTTTTCACCATAAGACAGGATGGTCCAGTTTGGAAAATCCGAGATCTTTTCTAAGTTCCAAATAGGTGCCATTGCTCACCCAGGAGTCATCGCTGGATTTCCTGTGAAGGTAAAAGAATGTCTTAAAAGCTATTGAAAACATTGTCATATTCTCTCTTTCCCTTTCCCCTTCCCCCCGGGCCTGGCTGTCATTCTCACGTGCAGACAATATCCCTGACAGCCTCCTGAGGGGACTGTGAGGGACCAGGAAGCCTGGAAACCATTTTATTGCTCCTGACTAGGGCTTCTCAAACTTAGAGGCTGTGACTCTAATGTGTTACGTTAGGTGCTTCACATAATGGTGCCTCTGAGAGAAGCATGGATAAGGGAAGAGTCTGTCATGTGTAAAACACGGCTGGGATGACGGTCACCATCTTGGTTGTGACTACGTAAAAGCTACACATCAGCCATATTGCTCATAGCAAGTTATATGTTAACATTAAAAACAAAAGGAATTGGAAGATGTAAGAGTCAGGAGAGAACAGCCTTGGTTCACTCTTCTTGAAATAGATAATATATTAAATAGATAAAAATTCATGAGGTCCAAAGGGGTGGATAGCTAAAAGTCTTCTTTCTAGTCCTATCTCCCAGACTCTTAGTCCTTTTTCTTCAGAGGCAACGATCTTATAAGCTTCATTCTTTTTTTCTTTAAAGATTTTATTTATTTATTTGACACAGAGAGAGAGAGAGATCACAAGTAGGCAGAGAGGCAGGAAGAGAGAGGGGGAAGCGGGCTCCCCACTGAGCAGAGAGCCCGATGCGGGGCTCGATCCCAGGACCCTGAGATCATGACCTGAGCCAAAGGCAGAGGCTTTAACCCACTGAACCACCCACGCATCTCTATAAGCTTCATTCTTTCAGAACTTCGTGTGTGAGCACGCATACACACACGTACATACTACATCCCTCTCCCATTTTTTACACAAAGACAACCCTCTATGGCATCCTACCCCTTGGAATTTTGACATAATGATATCTACTGGATATCATTTTTCATTGTCACAATAAGGTCAGCAAATTATAGCTCAAAGGCCACATCCCGCCTTCTGCCTATCTTTGTATTATTGGTTTTTTAAATTGAAGTATAGTTAACATACAATATTTTATTAGTTTTAGGTATACAACATATTGAGTCAACAATTCTATACAAGTTCTTCTATCAGTGGTCACCACCGTAAGTGTAGTCACCATCTGCCACCACACATTATTAAAATATTATTGACTATATTCCCTGTGCTGTGTTTTTCATCTCTGTGACTTATTTATAGCTAGATCCTCTTTAATTTTTAATCCCTTTTTATTGGAACACCACCATGCCCATTCGCTTAACTATCGTCCATGGCTGCGTTCATGCTGCACAGTGGGCTTGGGCAATTACTACTAAGACCTTACAGGCTGCAAAGCTACAACATTTACCATTTGTCTTTTACAGGAAAAGTTTGGTGACTCTGGCCATAGGGAATCCTGATTCCTTTCTAAACAGTTGCATGATATTCCATTGTAGAAATGGGCCACAATTTAACAGGTCCCTTACTGGTGAGCTTTTAGGAGGTTGTTTTAATCTCTAGCTATCCTAGACATACATTAATAATAGTAAGGAAGACATATAACCATATGTAATTTTGTATGCACATGAGTACAGTTACACTGAAAATTCCTGTAAGTAGAACTGCTGTCAAAGAGTGTGTGCATTTGTGATTTTGTCTGATATTTTGTATGTTTTAAGAAGCAAAAGGGGAGAGTGACTGTTTTCCCACGCTCTCGGAGACACAGATTTTTGTCACACTGGTTTCCCTCTTCTTATAAAGGGATGTGTCTAAACTGAGCCAGTCTGCCTGGCACACACTTTACTGCGACACAGAGGAGCCCGGCTCTGTCCCAACTTTAGTTTCCACTTGGAATTCCCGCTGACGCTTTCCTGGTTCCCATGTGCCTCTCGGTTGCCTCTGTGCTAGGACCGCTATTGCTGAGGGTTCTTGCCTTCCCTCTAGCTCTTTATTTGCAACATCAGATACTCTGACACTCTCACAGACAATCCAGAGGAAAAAGAGCTGTGGCCACGTGGCTGCAGCCACATTTGGTCCTTTCCCGTTCCTTCTAGACGGTGGCCACCACAGCCTATGTAAGGTTTTGTATTTTGCATTTAAATGTTAATTCATTTCCCACAGAGCTTCACAGGCTTTGTGAAATCATTTTTGATGCTTTCACAGTAGGTTGAATTGATGACTATCCCTTCCTAGTTCTTGAGATAGCTTAGTTACCCACAAGTTTTAATGAACCTAAAAAACACCACAGTGAACATCTTCATAAATGTAGATTTCCCTTGTTTAAAAATGACACTAGATGACTTGTGAAAGAAAAAAAAGAATTGGCCTGCTTATGGGTATATGTGTATATCTATCAATTGGTCAGTAAATCAATGGATCAGTCTGCTCATCTATCCATTGATCTAGCCCTTGCCTTTTAAAAAAATAGTTTAGAGGCACCTGGGTGGCTCAGTTGGTTGAGCAACTGCCTTCCACTCAGGTCATGATCCTGGAGTTCCAGGATCGAGTCCCGCATTGGGCTTCCGGTTCCGGGGAGTCTGCTTCACCCTCTGACCTTCTCTCCTCTCATTCTCTCTCTCTCAAATAAATAAATAAAATATTTAAAAACATAGTTTAAAGGGTCTTGTTATTTGTTTGTTTTTTTAAAGATTTTATTTATTTGACAGAGAGAAACACAGCAAGAGAGGGAACACAAGCAGAGGGAATGGTAGTGGGAGAAGCAGGCTTCCTGCCGAGCAAGGAGCCCGATGTGGGGCTCCATCCCAGGATTCTGGGATCATGACCTGAGCCGAAGGCAGATGCCCAACGACTGAGCCACCCAGATGCCCCATAAAGGGTCTTGTTTTTAAAAATATTTAGCAACTAATGAATTGTTGAACATTATATCAAAAACTAATGATGTACTATATGTTGGCTAATTAAATATAAACAAAATAATAAAGATAAATAAAATATTTAAACAAGGTTATAAATATTTTGGGACAAAACTCTGATCAGTTGAATGATTTTCATTTGCTTGTAACCTAAGTTGGTGGAAATGATCAGAAGGGACCTGACAAAATCCACAATGACTCTAGGGGAAAAAAGCATTATATTTTGGGGATAAAACATTACTTGCTGCTATTTTGCTGTTCTGGAATACATACTTTATTGCTGCTGCTGCTGCAAGATTAGTGCTAATTCCTATTGTCCATTAAAACACAATGACAACCAAAAAAAAAAAAAAAAAAAAACCCCAAACAATAAAACCCAGGCTGCTCTGAAGATAAGACTAGGGTGGAATGGGTAGGGCAAGAATCTGGTACTTTTCAGGGGGCCTGGGTGGCTCAGTGGGTTAAAGCCTCTGCCTTCAGCTCAGGTCATGGTCTCGGGGTCCTGGGATCGAGCCCCGCATCCGGCTCTCTCCTCAGTGGGGAGCCTGCTTCCGCCTCTCTCTGCATGCCTCTCTGCCTACTTGTGAGATCTCTCTCTCTCTCTCTCAAATCAATCAATCAATCAGTCAATCAATCAATCAATCAATCTTTGGGGGAAAAAAAAAGAATCTGCTACTTTTCTACATGGGCCTGGTTGGTTTATGTGTTTATTTTTTTAATGAACAAAGAAAAAAAGCCCCTACGACTGTACAGAGCCCTGGTGTGTATGCAGAGGGCCAGGCCCCAGCCCGGGACGTCTCACTGGGGCCTTTTGTAGATCCTCTATGTTCCCCAGGCCTCTGTTTCTTCTCAGTTAATATGAAAGAGGGGGTGAAGAGCTGATCATCTCTGATGCCCCTTCTAAATCCTGAAGTCTACTTTTAACAAGACCTTTTATGGCAAGTTATTTTAAAATGAATAGTAACTGTTCCAAATCCAAACTGAAGTGTTTTTGAAACTTCTGCCAACCAAGCATTAGACCACTCGTACGTTCCATGCTCCAGAGGAGAGGTTTTGGCCTTCTGGAGCAAGAAAGCCACCAAGAAGGATTGCATTCGGGGAGGGGACGCCCTTGTCCTCTCTCCTCGTATAGAAGCCTCAGGTGTCGTCAGTCCCCGTGAGCCCAGGACCTGAGTGCTGGGCGCACACACCTGAAAAACCGGGGCTGGTGCTCCACGCAGTTTTCTTCTAAGACCCGCCGCCTTTCTCTCTGCAGCTGTTCAATCCTCTGCTTTTGTATTTCAGCTTCTTCTATGTTCCCTTCTTCAAGGAACCTGTGGCAGTAAGGGGGGAAACGATGGAGCACAGATTCCAAGAAAATACCCTCATCGTGACTACCAGAACGATGGCTCTAGAACTGGACATTCAACATGCTTCCCGACCCATAAGATCCCTCTCTGAGCCTAAAAGCAGTATTTTGCAGTAGTTAGAGAAGCTATTCTTTGTGGATTTGGTGACACATACATGGTTCAAAAAATTGTATTTGTAAAAAGGAATCTGTCCCTTTGGTCCCCATCCCTCCTCCCTCCTGCTTCCTCACCACGCCCGGTAGCCTCGGGGCTCATCAGACTGTTGAATCTCTGCTAGCTGGTAGGTTAAGAATTAATATGTCAACATGTTTTTACATATATGCATTTCTTTCAGTGAGACTGAGCATCTTTTCCCATGTTTAAGAGAGAGCTGCATTTCCTATTTTGTGCACAATTAATTTTTCTATGTCCTTTTTTTAAAGAGTTCGTCTTGATTTCTGGAACCAATTCATGAAATGAGTTGCAAATACAGATTTCTCAGTTTGTCATTTATCTATTTAATTCTAGGTACATGTATATATGTATATACATGTATATGTGTATATATATGTGTGTGTGTGTGTATGTTTGCCATGAAGGAGGGTTTTTATTTTCTTTTAAGTCAAATATATAGGGGTGCCTGGGTGGCTCAGTGACTTAAAGCCTCTGCCTTCGGCTCGGGTCGTGATCTCAGGGTCCTGGGATCGAGCCCCGCATCGGGCTCTCTGCCCAGCAGGGAGCCTGCTTCCCCCTCTTTCTCTGCCTGCCTCTCTGCCTACTTGTGATCTCTCTCTGTCAAATAAATAAATAAAATCTTTCAAAAAAAATAAAGTCAAATACATAATTTTTTTTCCCTTTCTGGGTTTTGAGTCTTAAATTAGGCCCAATGGCAGAGAGAATAACTTCCATTTTGCAGAATAAGAAACTGAGACTAAGAAAGTTTACATAGCTTATTACTAGCAAACATAGGATCAGAAGTTAGATTTTTATGCACCAAAATAATTTAAATCTGAGGGGTAAGGGAGCTGGGTGCTTTTCACTCTTTCAGATATACAATAAGTTCTGTATTATTGTATGCAATAGAACTCTCAAAAATAAACACATTTTTGGATATTTCAATCAATAGAAATCAGGTTCTATTGAGGAATAAAGGTCAGGCCACGTGTAGAATTAAGCCGGGCTCCCTTCCTTCCATGACCTGAGTGCTTCAGGTGTCCCTGGGCCTCTACTCCTGATGACACTGTCTCTCCTGGGCGCCTCGGGTGGGCTGGGAGTTTTTAGTAAGACTTTTCCTAAGGAGTTTTACATCTCTGGGGATACAGATCTTTTAAAAAGTGCTTACCTTTGGTCTGGTCTAAATCGAGTGTCAGTAGGTGGTAATAAAGTCTTTGACAATGGATCCATTTCATTTAATTCCAGGGCAAACTGTGTGAAGCCATAATACTGCTCGTAGCCTTTTGGCATGGGATCTAAAAGAAAAATCATTCATCTCTAACTTGCCATTCGTTTACATTACAGTTTAATTCCTGTTCCTTTTTCATCTCAGACCAGCCATAATTTTTCTCTCTCAGCTCTAAATCCTTCCATGTCTATTAAAGTATTCTGGCTAACAAACTGGTGGTGAGTGTTCCTCTATAAATCTTCTTCTCCAGAAGTTTTCTTCTACCTACAAGGATAAGACCTCTTTTGTATGGTCATATAGGGAATTTATGTAATGCCATGAAGTTTTTACACTGTGTAAGCTACAAAAATAATTTGTTACAAAAATAAACATGTTAAAAAGAACTCTGGGAGGGGCGCCTGGGTGGCTTAGTGGGTTGAAGCCTCTGCCTTTGGCTCAGGTCATGATCTCAGGGTCCTGGGATCGAGCCCCGCGTCGGGCTCTCTGCTTAGCGGGGAGCCTGCCTCCCCCCCTCTCTGTGCCTGCCTCTGCCTAGTTGTGATCTCTCTGTCTGTCAAATAAATTAATAAAATCTTAAAACAAAACAAAATAAAACTCTCGGTCCATTTTTTCCTAACAAGACTCTGATTCTGGAGAATCCATTTTTCATTTAAGAGATGTCAAATCCTCCTCGAACTCTGTCTAGTTCCTAGAATAGTGTTGAACCTATAGCAAGTGGTCAAGGTTATTCTTTTCTTGCATGCCTGCCCTTCTTTTTACCAACTCTTGTCCCTCCAAATCTTACATATTTAAATTTAAATCTAGTTCAGCAGAAGTCAGGAATAAACATGGGATCATACCAGCAGAAATGCTGCCTGATGTGACGGGGACAGAGAAAATGGGACCAAAGGAGGTAAGGCTGTTGGACTGCTGGCGTTCTGCAGGATGGGCCCATCAAGCTGTCTGGCCGCAGACAAGTGTTATCATCCAAGTAAAGGGAAGAACCCATGAAGGTGAGTCAGAGATCCTCCGGGCTGCCCTTCCCACCTCAAGCCCAGACTGCACAGGCCCAGGGGGGAGGCCTGCTTCTACCTTTCAAAGGGCGGGGCCACTGCTGCAGTTCTGACCTGCCCTGCTGCCACCACCCAGAGCCTTGGGGACCTTGGGAGCAGGGCCACTGTCCCACCCATCCAGAGGCTGGGGCATTGAGCCAAAAAGTATCATGTGCTGTCTTAGGATCGAATGGCATTTTTCTTACAGGGTTTTGGACTTACCTGGTAGCCATCGCCCCTTTATTCTTTTCTATTTCTCCTTTTTGGAACGGAAATGTCTATCCTACGCATGTCCTGCCCTTGTATTTAGAAGCACATTTTGGTTTCATGGGTTCACAGCTGGAGAGGCTGGAGCATTAGGCCTCAAGTCTCACCCATACCTGATTTAGAGGATATTTAGCTAAGAATTTGGATTTTAGACTTTTAGAGTTAAGATTTTGGGGGCTGTTAGGATGGAATAAATATTTTACATGTTGGGGTGCCTAGGTGGCTCAGTGGGTTAAAGCCTCTGCCTTTGGCTCAGGTCATGATATCAGGGTCCTGGGATCGAGCCCCGTATCGGGCTCTCTGCTCGGCAGGGAGCCTGCTTCCCCTCTGCCCCCGCCTGCCTCTCTGCCTACTTGTGATCATTCTCTGTGAGTCAAATAAATAAATAAATAAATAAATAATATTTTACATGTTAAGAAGAGTGTGGTTTGGGGGAGCCAAGGGCAGTGTCAGAGACTGAACGTAGGGCTGTATTTGGAGAAGGAGCCTAAGAAAGTAATTATGGTTAAATAAGGTGCAAAGGGTGCAGCCCTGATCGGGTGGCCGTTTGCAAGCCAAGAAGATGCTCTCGCCAGAACCCAAATTTGCCAGCACCTTGGTCTTTGATTTCCCAGCCTCTAGAGCTGTAAGAAAACACGTATCTGTTCTTTAAACTATCTGCTCTATGGTATTTATCATAGCAGCCCAAGTGGTCTAACCCAAGTGTAACGCCGTAACTTGAACCCCAGCTAAAACTCAAGCTACAAACACCAAGTTTACATACTGTGTAAATCAAATGTAGGCTAATAAAATCCACTCCTAGCCTTAGCAGGAGTTGCTCTCACATACAAATACAAACGCTTTCCACACCCTGTTCTATAAACCCAGTTTTCCAAGCTTCGGGAGTCCTTTCTGCCTAATTTTAAGTCTAATGGTTCATGTATCTTGGTCATGAAACCAGTAGCAAAGCTACCTGCTGTGCCTTCAAGAATCCAGCCCGGCCTCCCAACCACTGGAGTAAAGACAGTGGTTCTTCTTGAAGACGGGCCAGAGACGCTCAGGGCCAAAGCACAAACCGAGAGTCAGTGAGCAGCCACAGCAAGCGTACAGTTCATGCACCACGTGCTCTGTCCAGGTGCTACTCTAACATCCAGAGAGGAAGGCAGTTCTCATCTCCGATACATACTTTAAGCAAAGGACAGTGAGCATCTCTGAACCTCTAAAGCTGGGAAGGTGGCCACTGGTTCCAATTCATGATGGCTTCAAGGCCACCTCTGTGACAGTGCACGCTACATATGGCTGCCACCCAGGGGAAGCGACACTGTTGGTGGCTTACCCTACAGTTATTTCCCTTTCTTACTTGCTAATGGGGAACTGATCTGTTCATGTGGCCCTGTGTCCTCCCTAGGGGGCGACTCTAGGCCCATCTGAATCTCTTCTGCCTTCCCAGCTGCCCTTGACTGGATGGGTTTGGACCCACTTGAGGCTCACAAAACTTAATGACACCTTTGCTGGGGAATCCTAGTAAAAGTTTCCTGAAAAAAGAGAGGCCACCAGAGAGGATAGCTCTTTTGTTCTCATTTCTCTCCTGCTTAGTGACCTGTCCCATGGGGATGTGATATTGAATCATGATAAATATTTTACATCTGTGAGGGGACACATCCCTGCCATACTGGGAGTAGAGGAATGTGTCGTCAGTGGTCTGTGCTTTTGACACAGGTTAAGTTGCCTGAGTAACCACCGTGGGGCCAGCCAACCCCTTACTTGTTAAATAATAGCACACATCCTAATGGTTTAAGTTACTATTAGAATGGTTTTTTGGTTTTATTTTGACCAGCCTAAAGCATACTAATGTTGGTATCTCAGAACAATAATTTACAATATGGCCAAGTCTTGGAAATACACCTATCAGATTAGAAGATGGACAAAAGTTCTAAAATGTTTTGGGGGACAGGTTATGAAGATTTGGCTTCCCTAGCCCTCCCCACAGCTGCTTGGAGGGCTCAGTATTTTCTAGAATTACAGGAGAGATCAGAGTGGCTAATGGTATTGGGTGAATCTGGGAGACCCCTGATGTTTACAAAAGCCCTGGATCACTCTTCTTGTCTAACAACCGTTTCCTCTTTATCCATTCTTACTCTAGAATGACGTCTCGTACTTCAGTGACTCTACTTCTCGGTCCCCAGGACAGGCATGGGAGTGATGTGCGGAGCCCGGAAGAACTCCTCGGAGACAGTGACCATGGATTAGCAACGGCTTTGTTCTGGGATTAAGAACCCAGGACCCAGTGGGCCGACTGAGGTATTGTTGGGAAGCATGAGGATGAGTTTGAGATACGACTGGTGCATGAAAGGGCCGGTCGCTTGAACAGAGTTCAAAGCAGGTGGAGGCTGGAGACCCTGGATGGCAGACACGGAGGCCAGCTCATCTGCTGTGGCCCTGGCTGTGCGCCCCCACCCCGTGCCCAAGACTGGTTAGCCGGGGTACTGACTTGCTCTCCAGACACATGCGGACGAGGAGGGGCCCCCACAGTAGATGCTTTCATGCCACTTCCCGAACAGCCGATGCACCACTTTTCCATCCTTGTCAAATACTGTGCCTTCAATCTCACGGGCATTAGTGCTCCAGTATTTTGCCTAGGATTCCAATGAGAGTTATCTGTTTAGTACTTTGGAGTCAACTTATTACAAGACACTAAGAGGAAAAAAAAAGTACAGAGAAAAAAACTATAGGAATGATTCTACATCGCAGATAATTTGCTAGCTCTGGGTTCTGGCTTTTTAAAAAAATCATATTTTTAATTACTTAATAAAAATTAACATCCAACCCTTTATTTATAGTTTGCGATGCAAGAGTCGACACTTGTGAGTGATACAGGTCTTCCCCTCTCTTTTTGCTGCATACAATGTTAGAAGGAAAGGCTCAGGGCTCACACATTGGCCAAGCAATACGGCTGGCTCCTAAGCCCCCTCATCTGGAACTGCTGTTTCAGGGACCTCACCATGGCTCTGACTGTTGCAATTTAAGAGAAGAGTAACTCATACATTTTTTCTCAACATGAACTGGATAGTCCTCTGTAAGCCAACAAAGGGGGCTCCTTTGTAAAGCAACTCATTTTCCGTTTCTCCTATCATTTCTCCCCCAAACTAGATTTGTTCATCCAGTCCACTGGAATGTGATGCAACCCCTATTTACCCTGTGGATTGGTCCTGATCTGAGAGCAGCTCAGTCCCGCTCAGCCTTGTGGGCTCCATACAGTACCGCAAGCTGGCCGGCAGAGGGGGGCCTAACTCCCTAGAGTGGATTTTTTTTCCCCCAAGTCTCCCAGTTACCTGGCTGCCCTAGAAAATCTCCAGGAAAGAACGGAAGGCATTACTTCATAAATCAAAACTCCTAGTGCTATCTTCATCCAAAACAGAATGCATAGTTGGAAACCAATAAAGCTGAGTGGCATTTTGGGGCCATATTCTGGTGGTTTGGTTTCTCCCTGCTGTGTCTATGGGCAAGATGGGAGGAAGGACAGAAGACAGCAGCATCACAGAGCTACCTCAGAAGCATAAACCTGAGGCCTCTACTCACGTCAACATGGAGAAAAGGGAAACAAACACTGTCTAGGCTCTTAAATTTATTCTGAAGCAGGAGTCGGATTTTCTGTTACAGATATTGGCTGACAAATCCAATGCTGGCAATACGGCGGGACACCACAGGGGAAGGCGCTCACGCTCCACGGGGAAAGGCTGCATCTGCTTTCAGATTCTCTTTCAACACCAAACACACGTCCAGTGTTCTAATTCCCTCTTTTCTCGCAGCCACAGAAATCGATTCTCTGGCCCTAAGTGTGTGAGTACCAGGTGGATGGTGGAAATGGGACTTGAGCTCGTTTCCTTGGCAGAGCCGCTGAGAAGCAGCTGCCCTCACCTGAACCAGGGCATATAGCCCAAGTCCAGGTCACCTTTTGCTTCTTTTTGCAGAGAGCCTACGTGAAGTTTTCGAGGAAGGTTCATTTTCATTTCACCCAGACATCATTAG
>CM053614.1:42464042-42482528 GCA_028646535.1 Procyon lotor | reverse complement strand
GAATTCACGGGGCCACCTGGGTTACCTTGATAAAATTCACTTTGCAGTGGCAGGAGTCATCATTCAGGTTCTTGATGACAATCTCTCCATAGTGCTCGATCCATCTCTGCCCACTTAAGATGTTATGGATGCAAGAGGTCACTTTGTTCCACTCAAAATGATCTCCGAAGCTAAAAATGAGGCAACGGTGACGTTAACAATTCCCGGAAGAGCCAGCAGCAAATGCAAACAAATACTGCTATTTAAAAAAATAAAGTTCCAGGATGAATTACTCATTCCTTCATTTACGGAACCAACAATGACTGAGGGCCTAAGCCGGGCCAGGCCTCCTGAGCTTCCGCTCTCCAAAGAGACATGCAGGCCACAGAGGGCCACAGCGGGCAGAGCCGGGCACTCTGGAAGCTGCCAGGGACTTCACTAGAAGCTGGTGAGCTCCTGGAAAAACCTAGTCTCTCCTTTGACAGGAGAAAACTGAGAGCCAGAGGTGACTTGTCTAAGTCATCAGACTAGAGAAGGGAAGAGGCAATGGGGAAGGTGTGGGGATCTCACATTCTGTTCTCTCTCTCCACGCACGCACAGGCATATACACATGTATTTATGTGTGTACATACGTACACACAGTGTGTGCGTGTGTGTACACATATACATACATGTACACATATGTACACACGTGTATATATGCATATGTGTGTATATGTATATGCAAAGAGAGATATAGATCTTGTATATGAATTTTAAGATACACATATCTTAAACCTTTATGATGAGAAAGTATTCAGGGGCGCCTGGGTGGCTCAGTGGGTTAAAGCCTCTGCCTTCGACTCAGGTCATGATCTCAGGGTCCTGGGATCGAGTCCCGCATCGGGCTCTCTGCTACGCGGGGAGCCTGCTTCCCCTTCTCTGTCTGCCTGCCTCTCTGCCTACTTGTGATCTCTCTGTCTGTCAAATAAATAAATAAAATCTTAAAAAAAAATGTTTAAAAAAAAAGAAAGTATTCAGGTACTACTCACAGAGTCATATAACAGTTATGAGGATGCTGGTAACAAGACCAAACACATATCATGGCATAGACTCTGTGCCAAGTACTTTTTTCAATGCTTTACATGTATTATCTGTTTAATCTTCACAACAGCCTCGCAAAGTAGGTGGTTTCTTACTCCTGTTTCATAGATGAGGGAACAAGTGCTCAGGAAGGTTAAGGAACCTGGCCAAGGATGTGCCATTGGTAAGCGAGCACCTAAGCCTCGTGGGCCCCACCCTGGAAGCCACCCTCACAGCCATGCTGTATAAACGAGGATCAATAACTCCTGTAGGATCAAGATATCTTTCTTAAAAAGCATTTTGACAGCGAGGTAGGACGACAATGTTAAAGCAAAACTACCATTCCTAATTTTGTTAGGAAGTAAAAATGAGTTTTTAAAAACCTTCTGCTCAGGGAACTTTGGTTTCCAGGTAGCATTCCCATGTGAAGGAAAGAAAATGTGAGCTTGTCAAAACGAGCAACATTTGAACTTGCTGTCAAACCAATTAAAAGAAAAGAAAAAACATATACTCAACACCATGGGGTATAACAGGAATCCCATTCCTCAAGCTGTATCTTGGCCCTAAAGTCTATATAGTTCGCAACCACAGAAGATCTTACGCTGGCAGAGTCACGTGGGTTGTGCCAATGGGAACAATTTCCATGGATTTGCCCCAGAATTTGTTTTTCCATCTCACGTCTGAAAAGAAATACCAATTAGTACATATTTAGCAGGAGAGCTACACAGATCAAAGAATTCTTAGGCTGGATAAATAATCATTATATAGAACAATCTCTTCATAATAAAATCCATTATGTTATAGGATAACATTTCATTCAATATAAGTACCAACTGAGTATCTGGAACAGAATCAGGAAAACTAAAATTATAAGATAGAGTCTCTTTCTCGGAAGAACTGATGGTATGAAAGGCAGACAAAAATGAAAACAAGTACTGCTCAAACAGAGAGGCACGGGCTATAACTAACTATGTTATATGATGAAATGGAGCCAGAGAAGCAGGAATGACCAACACTCTCAGGGAAAGCATCAGAAGGGGCAACTTAGATCAGGCTTTGAAGAATAAGGTTCACCAGGCAGAGAAAAGGTGACAGAAGGCAGAAGACAGCTTGTTCAGAGAGAGAGAGAGAGGTCTAAGAGAACAAGGTGTGATTCTGTCCTATGGGTCTTGGATTGTTTAGAGAGAAGAGCAGAGAGACAGATTGAGTACAAAAACAGTGGGCTCTAGAAGCCAGGCAAAGAAGTTTGGTATGTATGCCCTGGGGGAAAATAAGATGTTTCTTTAGACAGAAAATGCATGTGATTAGATACAAACTTCGCACAGACAATTGGGAGTAATACAGATTAGTGAACCAGGAGCACAAGAAATGAGAAGGAAGGTGACAAGTTACAAGGCTGCTGTAACTGGTCAAGAGGTAAGTGAGGGTGAAGTGAACTAACACAGTAGCGGATGGAGTAGAAGGGAATGATCCCAGAACCATGAAAGAAGTAGAAATAGAACCAGTTGGCAAATCAGATGCAGATTCCGAATGACAGGGAAAATTTCTGGGTGATTTCATATTTTTCTCACTTGCATAATGGTGGCACCAACTGGGAGAGAAACAGAAAAAGAATAGAGTAGAGGGCACCTGGGTAGCTCAGTCAGTTAAGCATGTCTGCCTTCTGCTCAGGTCAGGATCCCAGAGTCCTGGGATCGAGGCCGCACCAGGCTCCCTGCTCAGTGGGGAGCCTGCTTCTCCCTCTACCCTTCCCCCTGCTCATGATTGCTCTTTCTCTCTCAATCTCTTGCTCTCAAATAAATAATATCTTTAAAAAAGGGAGAATAGAATAGAATTAGAATTTAAAAAAAGGAATAGAAAAAGGATGATATAGACAGCTAATCCCTCTGACTGCTGCATGACAATACAAAGACCATGGGGGAGCAAAGGTGAAAGTAGGGAGGCCAGTGGGGGGTCATGGCCATGATCCAGGGAAGAGATAGGGCTGGGACCAGGCAGCCCCTGGCCACATATATATGATTTCACTTACATAAAATATCCAGAATAGGCAAATCTATAGAGATAGAAAGTAGGTAAAGTAGGTTGCCCAAGGATGGAAGAAGCTGATGGAAATAGGAAGTTGGGTTGGGAAAAGGTATTGGCTAAAGGGTTGTTTTCTGCTTTTGTTTTTTGGGGTTTTTTTTGGTTTTTTTTTGAGTGATGAAAATGGTCTCTCTCTTTTTTTTTTTAGGATTTCATTCATTCATATATTCATTCATACATTCATTCATTTATTAATAGAGCTCAAGCAGGGGGAGGGGCAGAAGGAGAGAAAGACAGAGAATCTCAACATACCCTGCACTGAACATAGAGCCCAACACGGAGCTCCATCCTATGACCCTGAGATCATGATATGAGCCAAAATCAAGAGCCAGATGATCAACTAATTGAGCCACCCAGGCACCTCTGGAGTGATAAAAATGTTCTTAACTTGATTGTGATGATAATTGGACAACTTTGTCAATATATTAAAAATCACTGAATTATGCCTTGTAATTAGGTGAATTGTATAGTATACAAATTATTTCTCAATAAAGTTGTTACCCCTCAAAAAAAGATAATTGTTGTTTAAAGCAAAAATAGTAATGATGTATTCTGGGATTTATAACATACATAAATAAACATTACATCTGCAATAGTTACAAAGGTTAAGAGAGGGGAAATTGAAGTATATTTGTGTAAGTTTTTTATATTTAGTGGCATACTATTCCTTGAAGATAGACTTATAATATATTAAAGATATATAATATAAATCCTAAATAACTAAAAAGTGAAATAAAAATGTATAGCTAAGAAGTCTACAAAGGAGAGATGATGGAATCATTGAAGTACTCAGTTCAAAAGAAGGCAGAAAAGAGGGGCACCTGGGTGGCTCAGTGGGTTAAAGCCTCTGCCCTCAGCTCAGGTCATGATCTCAGGGTCCTGAGATCAAGCCCCACATCGGGCTCTCTGCTCAGCAGGGAGCCTGCTTCCCCCTCTCTCTCTGCCTGCCTCTCTGCCTACTTATGATCTCTCTCCTCTCTGTCAAATAAATAAATAAATTAAAAATATTAAAAAAAAAAAAAAGGCAGAAAAGAAAAAAGGAGAACAAAAAACAGATGCAACAAATACACGACAACTACTAAGGGGCCACACTTAAATCCAACTACATCGATAATGATAATAAATGTAAATGGCCTAAACAACTTGATTAAAAGACAGAGAAATGTCAGATTGGATTAAAAAGCAAGATTTGGGAGTCAAGAGCCTATGGGAATAGGTGAGATTGCCCAGGAAAGGGCTGATGAGGAAGAAAAGAAGAGGGCTAAGGAGAAAACTGTCATGTAAGGTAAGGAGCACACAGAAACCACTTGGCGAAAATCCTTCCTGTTACCTAATCCGTAGCTTAAAAATAATAATAAAGTGTTTACATGGTCAAGGACGTTTTAGCAATTAGAAAGTTAGAGATCTTTGAAGAATTATTCCCAGACAGTTTCAGTGAAAGTTAGAGATGTTTCTAATCAAGCTTCACTTCTAAAAACTTTAATAGCAAAGATTCAGAAAAACTACTACAGTACCTGGACCCTACACTGGTAATATTGCCTCCAGAAAAAGGAACTGGTTGGCTGGGGACTGAGGTGGGGGAAAGAGCTTTTTTTAAAAGCAAAGGAGTAAATCAAGTGTCATCACTGTTAATAGAGAAAAAAGCTTTAAAAATTGATGTGTGTGCTCATTGTTTGAAAAACCAAGATGCTCAAATTTTCCTTCTATACTACACTCTGCCCTTTGAATAAATATATATTAACAAAATTAATCCATTTAGAAAATATTTGCAGTCTTACTTATTCTTCAGAACAACTTACCCTCCTCCCAAATCCAAAATACAAACTAGGACAACCGCCAAACTAAAAAAAGTCAGCAAACTAAAACATGCTGCTTAGAAATAAAATTAAAACTTTTCAGAAGCAGAAAGAACCCGGTTGTCTAAACTCTGATAAATACCTGTAAATATCAGTGTCTCTTGAAATACACAAGGCAAAAAAAAAGAAATACACAAGGCATTTCAAGTGGCCAACACAGATGGAAAATTTTTGTTTGTTTGTTTTTTAAAGGGAACAACTAAATTATCCTCCTGAATCCTTAATTATGAACCAGACAGGTGTCGGGAATTGTTCAGGGGTGAGAGGCAGGAATGCCAAGTGGTGCAGATCCACACAACAAGGCCCAAGTCCAGGGCCCACCTGTGACCTTAATATGCATTTGCAGTAGTATTTGAATAAAATAGCTCTACAACACTACAAAAAACGACACAGGCCAAATATATGAGCACATTACCTTGCCAGAAAACAAAATTTCCAGACTCAGCGTGACATGCAGAGATAGGTGGATGGTGGCTGACCTGATGGAAACAAAGGCCAGAAAACAAAAAATTAGTTCACTTTTGTGTCTCATGAAATCCATTCCTTCGCCTTGCCCTGAGAGGTAACATAGTATAAGGTGTCTAAGTGAATGGAAACTTCAGTTTTCCTTCGACAAATCGGTCCTCAAGAGGGTGCTCCTCATACAGCCAGCCCCAATTTGCTCAAGTTCCTGAGGCCTGAGAAGAAATCAGGTGCTGAAGCCTCCCCAAGAACAAGAAAAACAGCCAAGAGGCAAATGTTGGGAGTAGAGACATGTCTTGAAAGATGTAAGAACAAAAGCAAGGTCTCTCTCAAATAAGTAAATAAAATCTTAAAAAAAAAGACTGTTTCAAGACAAATTTTTAAAAGAATTTTTAAAAATATTTCATTTATTTGAGAGAGAGAGAGAGAATGAGGGAGAGAGAGAGCATGGTGTGGGGAGGGTCAGAGGGTCAGGCAGACTCCCTGCTCAGCAGGGAGCCCAATGCTGGACTCGATCCCAAGGCCCTGGGATCATGACCTGAGCCAAAGGCAGACACTTAACCAACTGAGCCACCCAGGTGCCCCCTATGCGATTTTCTAGGGCAATTTCCACTTCTAGCAGGGTTTAGAAGTCTATGTCCTAAAAGGCAACTCTCAGCTGGCCTTCAATGTCTTTTTTTCATTGAACTCCTTGGAGATATTTAATACCACAAAATGTGGCATTCCTGTTCCCACTTCCTCCCCCCATCAGCTCTCAGTGGAATCAGTGAAATTAACTATTAAACCTTGAGATCATATAAAACTAAACCAGGGAAGACAACACCTGCACTCTATTTCTTCCTTCCCTTCCCCCTCCCCCCCACCTACCCCTCAGTGCAGCAGGTGAGGAGTTATGGAATGGTCCCCTCCCCCGAGAACATAAGCATATTTTAAAGTAGATAGTTAAAAGTAAATCATAGTCATTCCCACAGAAATAATGTGCTAAAAAAATGTAGGGTTCACAGCCTTGATCAAGAATTTGGCATTTTATAGGTGCAGCCAAATCTGGCTACAAACATCAAACATCAAAGCAAAATACAGTATATACAAACTATAAACCTCTTCTGTAATAATTTTAAATCCCATAAAACTGGGTTAAATATACTATCCACATGAATTATAAAAGAAGCCCTCTCATACCATAAAATCTATACACGTCCTATAAAAATGCAACTTTAGGGCGCCTGGGTGGCTCAGTGGGTTAAAGCCTCTGCCTTCGGCTCAGGTCATGATCTCAGGGTCCTGGGATCGAGCCCCGCATCGGGCTCTCTGCTCGGTAGGGAGCCTGATTCCCCCCCCTCTCTTCTTGCCTCTCTGCCTACTTGTGATCTCTCTCTGTCAAATAAATAAAATCTTAAAAAAAAAAAAAATGCAACTTCGACCTTTTAAAACTATTGTTACAGATACATGAATCAGTGCTTAGCAGAAGACCTTTATGTGGGTTCAAAAGCTGTTTTCTGAATGAATAAATCTCAATAGTAAAATATCAATGATTTTGTTTATTTTTTTCCTGGCTTAAAAGGACCTTTGGGAGTGATTTATTTGGTGAACATTGATTTTAAAAACTTTACAAAGCCTCCCAGGAAAATTAAAGTGAGGTCTGATTTTTCTTTGACCTATTTTCTCACAAGAGTTATTTATTCATGAAACATTTCTGGAGCGTGTGCTGTGTACCGCACTAGCATCAGGGAACGAGGGAGGGTTTCTGGAGTCCCAGAGATGCAGGTCCTAACTCAACGACATCATCTAATGGCTGAAGGGCCTTGAGCAAGTTTTTAAGTCTTTGGGCCTGAGCTACCTCATCTGTAAAATAGAGCTCGTATCACGGCTTTGCAAACAAAAAGATGACACATGTGAAATTACAGGATCTTATGCTGGTAAGGAAGTGGGCAAGGACTAAATTTTAGCCATTTTCATAAGTAGTATTTCCATTTAGTCATCATGGTGACCTTGATCTTGTGTCTTCATTCGCCTTATTTTATAAATTAGGGAAAAAAGAACATGTAGAATGCTACACAGGTAACTAGTGATGGTGGAGGTGGCTCTAAATTAAGGTCCTCTGATTTCAAATCCAATGCTTTTTCCTTTATGTCCCAGCTGTCTCTCTATGGCCACTCTCAAAGCTGGGCTCTGGTCCTCCCCAAAGTCTCCACACACTGTTAAGATCCCATCTTATGGATATTTAGACAAAGGATCTTTTGAGTCTGAACTTCCAATTTCTCTGAGTCTCATTTATGTCCTTGTAAAATGAGGTCTGAAGGTCTCTTTAACTTCAAAATGCTCTAAATTTAATACCTAATTCTCAACGTCTCTTCAAATCCCAGCATCGGTGGACGTCAGCCAATTGGGAAAAGATCATGCTAAGGCTTTGACTAACTCAAAGTCCCACTGAAAGGGATAATTCATGGTTCATAATTTAATTTTTGTTGATGGCAATCTTTCTAAAATCTACTGGAACAGAGAATAATGAGCACAATCCAACCTTAGTGTTGGATTTGGTTGAGTTTCTATTCTTGTTACATCTTAACCCAGATGTAAACCAGAAAGGCATTTGATTTTGAGTCTCTTGACCCAGCCCTGAGGCAGACACTGTCCCTCAGCTTACAGGATAAATCCAATTTAGATGGGTTTTTAGCATCCCTCTCTGCTTCTTCCTCTCATCCCAAATAAAAACAATCTCTAACTGGTAAAGATCCCCAAGCATTCAGGAATTTAGTATATATGGTTCTTACTGTTCAGGCATTTATATGTAGCTTTCTTTCTACAAGCCCCAAGTCAGTGAGTTCCCCTACTAGTTGGGAATTCCTGTCATTTATTTATATATCTCAAGATTTTCTTACCCCGACCTGATCATTTTTTATTTATGCTTTAAATGTACTTTATATAAGAGGTGAGTGGTACGGGGAGAAGCAGATGGGGAAAGAGTGTATTTTAATATTTGTGTATTTTTGAGTATATCTTTTTCAGATTTAGGAAAATACCCCTTAACCACATCACTTCTGCAGCTGTCCAAAGATCTAACTATAGAGTCTACCTAGTTCCTGACTCGCCTCCAATCTTTTAGAAAAGAGGACAAGTGCCAGGTGAGAAATCATGCAGGTGCAGGAGTGCTCGTTTACTGACTGCCTCTGATGTATCCGGCGCTGTCCTAATCCTTGGGATATAAAACATTTTGGTGCAGAAGTAGGTGAGATAGATAGGAAAATAAAGAAACAGATAGGATAGATAAAGAAATTCGTCAGTAGTAACAGGTGTTAAGAAGAAGAATGCAAGGCATGAGGCTGAGAGGATGGTAAGTGGGGGTGCTCTTCCAGGCAGGGTGGTAGGGGCAGGACTCTCCACGATGGAATCATCTGGGGCTAGGAGAAGAGAGGAAGTTCACCAAGTGGAAAACTGGGAGAAGTGCATCTGAGGCAGAGGACACGGGCACTGCTCAGGGCTGGCCAACCGCTCCGTGCGCTTTAAGAGAAGCAGAAGGCCAGTGCGGCTGATGCTGGATGAGCAGAGGTGGGAGAGGTATGCTCTCTGGGGCTAGTGTCTTGGGGGCGGGGGGTGGGAGGGGAGGCTTTGGGGAACCATAGCCAGGACTTTGGATTTTATTCCAAGTGATGGGAAATTACTGGAGGATGTTGAGCAGGTGTTGCTCCTGTTTTGAAGCAATCACTCTGGCTGTTGGGTGAGGAATTGGCTGTGGAAACAAGAGACCAGCTAATGAGTCTACTGCAGTGATCCTTGTCACTGATTACCTAGGCTTGGGCTTGGAGGCCAGCACCAGTGGGGTAGGCAGTGCACATGGCTGGCTGTGGAAGGAAGGCTTCTGAAGGAAGACCCCAGGATTTGCTCATCAATAGGATATGGATTCTAAGAAAAAGCCATTAAGGATGATGCCAAGGTTGCTGGCCTGATTTTGGGGGAGAATGCAGTTGCCAGTTATTTTCTCTTCCCGCATGTTCAGAGTTCATCACTTTGTTTGATAAACCCATGGCTTCTTGCCAAAAGCAGAAACAAAAACATACATTAAGTGATAACTTAACCGAGAAGTGGAGAGCACTGGTTTAGCGGCCTTGTATTTGAACTGTCACTAGTTCTATTTGAACAGCCTAAATTTCCCTTCTGATAACCTCTTTAAATAAGAGGCCACTTTATTTTTTTTTTATTTTATTTATTTTATTTTATTTTAAAAGATGTTATTTATTTGACAGACAGAGACATAGGAAGAGAGGGAACACAAGCATGGGGCATGGGAGAGGGAGAAGCAGGCTTCCACTGAGCAAGGAGCCCAATGCGGGGCTCGATCCCAAGACGCTGGGATCATGACCTGAGCCAAAGGCAGATGCTTAACAACTGAGCCACCCAGGTGCCCCAAGAGGCCACTTTAATCAGTAGTGACGAGCTCTGCATACCAGTAGATAAAAGAGCTTATTTTATCATGAGTGAGCATGCAGGGAAAGAAGTGATAGGTATGGTATTTATAAGTCCGTCCAAGAATGTATGTTCAGAGTTCTCGTGATGAGTAACAGAAAAGGAGGGCTGAGGCCAGGGAGCAAAGGAAAAAAAGACTTCATTTGAATCTTCTATGGGTTAGTAACTTCCAATAACTCCATTTAGCTTTTCCATCACCAACTCTCAACAGTACATGGCTTGGGGAGGAGGTCCAGAGGGAACAAATGGTTAGAAGGACTGCAACAGTCATCTGAGAACTGAAGTTCTAGATCATCAGGAATGATCTCTTTCAGGTAATAGCTTAACCGCATAGCCTTTAGACACCAGACCTTTCCCAAAGGTATGCAAAGAAAGGCAATGCTAACTGAAATCAGTTTTCTGAGTCATCCAGTCTCCGATGAAACTCCAAGCCAGCTGGTTAGCTGTCTGCCAGGCAGCAGGAGAACCAAGTAAGGAAGAACCTGTCAGCAGGACACTGGGTCCCTGAGGAGAAGAAGGAAGTCCTTTCTGAATTCCCCCTTTTCTGAGCTTATTTAGACAGCCAAGGCTGAATCACAGTTCCTGGCACAAAGCAAAGCCCTCCCTGGAGAAGGGGGTCCAGCCAGAGGGTGGAACACAGGACAGGAATGTTTATGATTTACTCTCGAATGTTGCTTATTCACAAAGGCCACGGCGCAGAGCACAATGGGAGCTGGGCACCAAATCCTACCCGAGTTTGGTCTAAGTGATAAGGGCAGGCCAAGTCGCAGAGTCTGATCAGCATACCCAGCGCTATTTTCTCACCCGGAGCCAATGACTCTGGCAGCTCAGAGCACAGTAACTACACCTACAAGAGACGCCAAGACAGGTGAGGGAGGGAGACCACTGGAGGGACACAGTGGGCACCAGGAGAGGCGAATGCTCCAGGCCTCGGTTTCCCTGCCTCCAACGATCCTCACCTCACCGGCCACACAGCAGGTATTCTGAAGATCAAATAAGAGTCTGTGCGAGTGTGAAAAGCACAAAGGACTCTGTACCTAACAGAACCTAACAGTTCATTGTGGTGAGGAAAATTTGAACAGCAAGTGCTTTCTCTGGTTTCTGACTGCATGAGTCATTCTGATGGCGCATTTTGGGGTCTTTAGGGTGAGAGACGACACAAAAGAGCAACCTGGGACGGAGCCAAGCTCTGTGAAGAAGCAATTACTTCAGTGTCTTCGGCCACTAACCACTTCGAACAACCACATCTCCCCAAACCACAGACCACCACCACCCAAAGGCTCAGAGTAAAGGACAGAGGCAGCTTTTCAAATCTCGAAAACTCCACAGAAGAGCCAAGTTACCGAGTTTCCTTCCAGGTCCTTTCCCTGGGATAAGAGAGTGTCATCAGCGTCCTTGCTGTAGTAAAATCCCACCCAAAAGTGCTCATTTGGGAGCCCTACCCAGCTTACCACATTGGTCATTCAGTACACATGACTCGCCGTAGAGGTTTGAGAAGGCCAAGCAAGCCCCTTGCTCTGAAAGCTGACGTGGATCGCCCACGTGTAATGCAGGCGGGGAGAGGCGTGCTGTCTCCCTCAAGGCAGAACATCTCCCGGGCCAGAAGCAGGAAGAGCCACACTGGCAGGTACCAGCACGTGACCCACCAAGCAGCCTGGCGCTCTCTGTCAGTGAGTGAAATTAGATGGTCTTCACATGCAGTGAGTCAGTGGGTCAGCAGAACGAGGCTGGGAGAGGGAGCACAGGAGGCCAAGCCGATGTGCCTCGTGGTGGCCAGGAAAGGGACAGCCCCGGCCCCAACCCCTTCCACTCCTGGGGCAGTGGGCAGCTGAGCACCTCGAGTTCAATAGCCACCTCCCCTTCTCATTCTACACTCACCCGGTGATGAATTTCTGGTTTCCCAAGTCATCTTGGGAATGACTTGGGGATTGATGGGGAGAGGATGCCCGGTCTTGCGATCAAGGACTGCGGGTCTGCAGGTCGGGACTATCTTTTACAGTGAATGCACAGAATAGCATTCTAGTTTGTACATCAGTTTCTTAAAGGCTTAGCTAGGGTGACTCTGTCCTTGAGAGACTCTTCCATTCTTGGATGTCATCAAAGAACCAACTATCTGAGGCCCTGAAGCTAAACTCCAGGCAGAAGAAGGGGTTCCATCGTGATCGGCACTGGTGGTACCACATGGCTTTCTATTACAGACTGGCCAGGGACAGTCTGCCCCCTTCAAGGCCCTTGACTTAGACACCTTATTTACTATTCTTAACGCTGCACAGTAAAAATCATTTTCAAAGTTGCCTCTCAAGATGAAAGCGATAGCGGAAAGTTCACTGTCTTCAGTGTGGGTATTTTATATCTCAGGGTAGAATTTCATCTGAGCCATACTGCAACCTAGGAGTTAAGCATTATCATTCCTGTTTTAGAGATAAAGACACTATTGAGGCTCAGAAAGTTTAAGTAGCTTATCCGAGGCCACACACAGAAGAAGTGGTGGGGTTAGGATATGAAAGCACACCCTATACTGCTCACAATGACCTGATCTCTCTCTCGATTATTTTCCGGGGATCCATTTCACGGAACCAAAGACTGAGTTATGTAACGCTCTTTCTGCCTTTGTGCACCCCTGTCTGGCAGCTCTGCTTTCTCTCTCCCTGCTACCATTGGAGGCGTGCAAGTGGATCCCGAATTTGGCCCTGCCCCGTGAGGGGCTCACGGGATGGAAGCTCAGCTTCATGTTACTACTCTTTTCTTTCACCATTCACCCTGTCCTGACTGTCTGCGTTAGTCTGGGCTATTTTGGGCCGTTATTTTCTCACATGAGTGCATATAATGCCATGGTAACCAAATTATATTTTCATTTATTCCCATTCCATTTTAGCTTTGGTATTTAAATAACCCAGTTGAATTTGAATCGAATCATCTTTTCCTTTTAACCACTGATTTAACTCTCACTTCCTCGATACCCGTATTTAATTTGTTTTAGTTTCTAACTGGAAATCTATTAAAAATGTACTTTGGGATTATTGTATATTCCTTTGCCTTTGAGTTTCAGAGGATACTGCTGAGGAGTATCCTCTGAAGAGTCTTGACAAGAAGAGTTGTCTTCTTGTCCTTGTTATTGTTGTTGGACAACTTCTTGTCCAAGTTATCCTCCTTGACAAGAGGAGTCTTGACAGTGAAGACTAGCACCAGCCTCCGAAATCCCTCAGCTACACCGCCTTTGCTTTCCTACCTCCAAAATGCAGATTCACTGACAAAGGGGGAAGACGATAACAAGGAAAAGAATATGCTAGCATCCCACCCACCTTTCCTCAGTTTTCTAAGAACCGAGAGGACAGAAATGTACTGAAGCAAATGTGTTTAATGTTCCCAGGCTGACGTTTAGGGAAATGGGCAAGGTGGACATGTTGGGTCATTGTCTTAATTAGAGGTGAGGGGAATCTTTTTCATTTTCAGTAGTAGTACATCCTATTTTAGCTAAACAATTCCTCACTGACAGATACGTGGGACGTCCCCAGGACCCCACTCTTACAAACCATGTTGTTACGCATCAGTCGTGACCACAGACGCTCCTATCACACTTCATCCTCCATGTACCAGATACCACACCAGGTGCGTGGTAGAGAGTATCTCATTTAATCAGCACAAAGCCATCTGAGGTCTGAAACCACTGTCATTATTTCCACTTTAAAGAGGAAACTGAGGGACAGAAAGGTTAAGTGACTTGCCCAGGGTTACACACCTGGTGAGAGGTAGAGCTGAGATGTGAACGTAGGCTGGCCCCAGAGACCCTGCTCTTTCTTCTCGAATATTATTATCCGCTAACGCTTTTGTGGGAAAGTCTCACGGAACTTCGAGGAATGCAGGCTACATCAGTATGAAGTATGTCCATCCATCAGATGAAGACAGGCATTGCTGGCCCCCGGCCCTCATCCCACCGCAGTCTCCCCGCACCCAGAACAATGCTGGGTAGGAGTTATACGCTCAAGAAATAGTTGTCGCTTGAATGAATAATACATGAATGAGTGATTCCTCTTAAGTAAAATCAAGAATGATGTCTTTATTTGGTGCTACCCATTTGGATGGTGGCATTCATACTCTAGAAGGACAAGGTCAATGAGTAAGGGTGCACACTTTAAACCTTTAAATCAGTTTGGGCAAATGCTTCATCCTTTGAAAATCTGTCTTGCTACGGCTTTACACAGAGCACTGCTGATGCCTGCTGTCAAAGGCGTGCCCCGCATGCTAGTGCCTTCCCGCTCACGGGGGTGCTCGGGTTTCAGGGCAAGGGAAGTCATTCCTTCTCTTTATGAGTAAATGCACTGTAATTATCTCAGTTGCTTTAAAGCCAGTGAAAGGTGGACAATAAATATTTCAATAGCACATGTAATGGAAGGCACAAGCGACTCCTCCAGTGCAAGCCGATAAAAAAGGTGTACAGAACAAACAAAAAGGGCATATATCCACCTGTTCTGAAAAAAACTGGAAGCCTCTGTCCTCACGGATACACTCATACGTTTCTCCGAGAACGGGATTAAAGGGCTTGCTCCCAGCTCGGAAGTAGCTAGACGCGTATGCAGATACGGCGAAGGCGGCCACATATACCTGAGGAGAGGGAGGAAAGAACTTTATTATTTCTTTAACAAACAAACATTTTTTTAACAAACAAAGACATGAACAAAACACCTCTCAATTTATGGTTTATTTTGGAAAGCCAACAATTTGTCTCTGGTTTAGAGACAACCAAACCAACTTTGGTTTAAAGTGGCAGGTTAATAAAGGTCATTTTGGCCCAGAGACAAACAAACCAAACATTTGCAAATGGTCCATCTGTCCTAATGCCAGTTGGCAGAGGCTTTGAAGAGGATGATACTTACCGGGTGAGCTCCCCTGTTTTTGAGCTGTTAAGCTAAGTCCACAGTACCTCTAACCTGATGATCCTAATAATCCTAATTTTCAGGAAGGAGAGAGATAAAAAAGCCCCGAGAGAGCCAAACTTCCCTCAGAATTCAGGAAAAGCAACCTTTCCTAACAGGATACCATAGAAACCTACAAACTCATTCTGACAAAAGAAAATCTGTGATAGCAATTTCCTGAGTTTCCTGTAACAAGCCACGGGACAGGGCACGGTGCCTCTGAGAGTCTGGCTTTTTTGGGAGGAAAATAAAAAAGCAAAAGGCAAAGGAAGGACAGGCTATAGATAAACATGAAATAAGCACTCACTGTGAGGCTCTCAGTATTTTTATCAGTTCTCCTTTTAGGGCAGCAAAAAGATACATCATTTTTCCAGTCTTTTTTGGGGGGAGGAGGGTACAGAACAGTGAACCTAGGTAGTGATGGCAACTTCCAGTGAGTAACAATCTTAATGCCTCCCCTTCCCAGCACATTTCATGAGATTTCTTATACTGGGGAGAAAAAGCTGAGCGCTTTCATAAATGTTCACTAGTCACACAACTCTTCTTAAGCCTTTTGCAAACAGGACCCACCTTTCCACTCACACTACAGAATTCTGTAGAGCATCTGGATGGCTTATAAACATCAATTCAGTATGCTCAATTCTTTGTTCTAGAAATCTGGGGATCTGTGGCTCTCTTTGCTTCCCCGCGTGTTGGTTACCTGTTAAATAGTGGCTCACATTGTCTATACAGAATGTTGAATCAAGCCTGAATCACCTGCATGATTTAAAATATAACGGAATCTGGTGTCATTCCTAATGCTGGGAGAGAAGGGGAAGGAGGGAGCAGACACAAGGAAGCATCCTCCTCTTAGGCCAGGGATCTGAGATGGACCCCATGCGGGGGCATGAGCCGACCTGCCGGGCAGGGAGCAACCCACACCTATGGCTCTTGGGCAATGCTTTCCTGTCCTTTCTCTTCCAGGTGCATTGTACTGGAATGCAAAGCCTTCACTTGAAGGCCTTCTCAAGGTCAAGTCCACCAATCAATCAGCTGACATCCTAAGGGTCTCTAAATCGCTACAAGAATAAAACACCATGAAGAATATTTTCATCTTCAAAATCAGTCTTTTAAGAAAAGAGATGTCTCCAAATGTTGACTTTCCACACTTGCTTTAGAAGCCATCTGCCCCCGCTTTGTTCAGCAGAAACTGTCTAGAAAAGAGTAACAAAGAAGATAAAAGCACACAGCAGCTTGTTTTTTTCTCTCCTACTCTTATTATCATTAGCATCAAGAAAGTCCCTTTGACGGAGAAGTCCCTAGAGACTATGGAACAACAATGGGATGGATGCCCCTCTCATCTATAGCTAGATTTCCCCTTCATCTTCAAATCACTAATGTAATGAGGTTTCAGTAACGGGCAAAACTATGGAATGCTGAGAATTTAGAAAAGAATGGTGTCCTCCATCAGTGAGAGGATGAATTTTCAGGTCCTCAAAGCACAGGGGGTGTGCCAACTCCAAATTAGCCCATGAGCAAATGCCCAGGACAGAGACTGCATTCGGGGGATGACACTGAGGTCTCAGCCGCCCATACAAACAATGACCTTACTATGTTAGGTCTTTACCTGTTACCTTACAGGTAACAAGTGAGGGGGCCGAGAGAGGAAGGGACACTCAGTGTCAAAGAACAAGGTCATCTAGTCACAGAAAGGAATGATTTGGTCATCATCCAACCACCAGGGTCCCTTACCTCGAGCCCACAAGAGAGGGGAAAGATGGGAAACACCTGGGGGCCCCTTCACTGAATGACCCATTACTTGATCAGAAGTAATAGTGAGTAGAGAACAGAAGGTGAATTTTTCAAAGGCGAATTTTTCTAAGACGAGGTGTTTTGTTTTGTTTTGTTTTCTTAACTTACTCTGTAGCATAAGAGTGGGGGTGAACAATCATCTTTCTTGTGTAAGAAAACCTTACATAAGGTTTTCTTATGTAAAAAGAATTTTTTTTTTTTTTTACCTCGACTAGGAACATTATTTTCAATGTTCCTAGTGGGTCTAGCTGCTTGTGGGACCATTCCAAAAAATAAACAAAAACTTTCTCAAGGGAAATTCACCGGGGACAAGAAAAACAGCTTGAGAAATTAAATTCTGTCCACCCAGGATAGTAAAAAATAAACATGCAGACAGGCCTCAAGACATTATTTCCAGTCAGGCATATCAGAACAATCATTTGGAAGATTCTGGAGAAAAAGGAAGCATGAAACCACAGAGCCGAACTACCCAGAGGCACCAACTGTCACAGAGAAGCTCCCCTCAAACGGCAAGTCCTGACACGTGACTGTGTAGGGGAACTAGAGGCTGATGAGACAGGAACCCATCTGTAGAACAATGTGGATGACTTGCAGAGGTGCCCAGAGCTCTGGCTTAGCTTCTGCTGGGCCCCAGGAAGGGCCTGGGGGCGACTGCGCTGGAGCGGGGGCAGGACCACCCAGCGGGAAGGTTAACTCCTCACCATCCTTTCCAAGGCACTGGGGATCTGGGCAGCCTTGTCCAGGAGCTCGCTGTACTCCAGCTCCTCGCACAGCCGCTGCAGCGTGTTCAGGGGCTCGTTCAGCTCCACGGGCATGGCCACTTTGGACAGATCCTTCCCGATGTTATTCCGCAGGATGTTCCACAGGCTGATGGTACTGGCGCTGGGGCACGGGGCCGGCAAGCAAGTTCTTCGCTTGGACTTGGCTTCCCTGCCACTTTCGAGCACAGGCCCTGAAAGGGAAATCAGCCCCATGGTTTCTGGAAGACTTTTTATTTTATTACTTAAAAAAATACAGAAATAAAACCTGACCCAGCAAGTGTTCAATTCTACTGTTAATCTCAGTTATCTAGGACCAAAAGCCAGAAAATGAAATGAATTCCGCACAGCTCACTTAAGCACCCAAAATGACATGTGCTAAAACTCAGGGACTTTATTCACAGGGAGGTCTTCAAGTCCCTATTCAAAAACCAGTGTCTCAAAGCTTAAATATCCTTAGGGTAAAACTGGATTTGTGGGGCGCCTGGGTGGCTCAGTTGTTAAGCGTCTGCCTTCGGCTCAAGTCATGATCCCAGAGGGTCCTGGGATGGAGCCCCACATGGGGCTCCTTGCTCGGCAGGAAGCCTGCTTCTCCCACTACCATTCCCTCTGCTTGTGTTCCCTCTCTCGCTGTGTTTCTCTGTCAAATAAATAAAATCTTTAAAAAAAAACAAAACTGAATTTGTATGCTCTTAGCAGTTACTGTTTATACTTTTAAACTCTTAAGATTATTATTATTATTATTTTTTTTAAAGTAGTATCCATGCCCAGCATGGAGCCTACCATGGGGCTTGAATTCCTGACCTCTGGGTCAAGAATCAGAGCCTAACCGATTGAGCCACCCAGACACCCCTAAACTCGTCTGATTTTTAAAAAGCACTTCAAACTCTGATTAAAAACTTTTTTTTTTAAAGACAATTTTTTTTTTTTTTTTTTAAGATTTTATGTATTTATTTGTAAGAGACACAGAGAGACCGATAGCACAAGCAGGGGGAGTGGAAGAGGGAGAAGCAGGGAGCCCAATGCGGACTTGATCCCAGGACCCTGGGATCATGACCTGAGTCAAAGGCAGTCGCTTAACCAATGGAGTCACCCAGGCGCCCCTCATTAAAAACTTTTAAG
>CM053614.1:42435667-42463542 GCA_028646535.1 Procyon lotor | reverse complement strand
GGCCCCCCACCCCAACAGCTCCTGTTATTAAAAAGTTACGCTCTTTTTCAGGGATTTCCTCTCGTAAAGCCTAAACAGCAATGCCCTGATTACAGCAACTAGGACACGAGTTTGACTGAGGTGGGGATTTGTGAAGAACATGAAATGGTTTCTTGAATGTTTGTGGGGTAAGGGAAAAGAGCTGAAAGCATCAACAATATCACGGCAGAAAAACAGGGGGCTAGGAGAATAACGCAGCAGAGCAAGTATCTTCCTTCCTCTTACTTTAAGCACTACCCTCCCATTAAAAAAAAAAAAATTTTAAGGCTGGGAGGGACAGAAGGAGAGGGAAAGTTTTAAGCAGGCTCCATGCCCAATCAGAGCCCGACGCAGGGCTCAATCTTATGACCCTGAAATCATGACCTGAGCCGAAATCAAGAGTCAGACACTTGAGGCGCCTGGGTGGCTCAGTGGCTTAAAGCCTCTGCCTTTGGCTCAGGTCATGATCCCAGGGTTCTGGGATTGAGCCCCGCATCAGGCTCTCTGCTCAGCGGGGAAGCTGCTTTCCCTTCTCTTTCACCTGCCTCTCTGCCTACTTGGGATCTGTCTGTCAAACAAATTAAAAAATCTTAAAAAAAAAAAAAAAAAAAGAGTCAGATGCTTAACTGAGGGGAGCCACCCAGGCACCCCACTGCCTTTCCATTTAAAACTTTTAAACCCATCAGCCCCTTTAAAAAATGACAAATATGCCACATTTTTTAAAAAAGATAAGCAGTAAGAAGAAAATAAGACCTTACAAGTCTAGCCTCCATCACTAAAATGCTGGTATAGATCCTTCCAGTCTTTTTAAGACACCTACATATGCCAGATTTATATAGTTTCTTTTTTCTGAACAGACAAGATCCTACCCATACATTGCTTTGAGACCTGTATTTTTACTCAACTGTTGTGAATATCTTTCTGGGTCTACAAGCAGCCCTGTGTAAGGGCGGTGAGACACCAGACGCTTGCCTCCAGTCTCAGGTGGGCCACTTCCTACCACTTTCTCACTCAGGAAGCTCTTCAGCTTCTTTGAGCCGGAACTTTCTTATCTGTGCCAAGAAGATTACAATAATATCTGCTCCGCACGTTGCTGCTAGAGTGAAATGAAACAGTGCATGTAAAGTGCTTAGTGAATACCTGACCTCATAGCTATGAGCTCCCTATTTTTATCATTGTGCTGTTGACTATCCTATCACATGATGATATTGCATTAAAAAATCCAATTTCCCTATTGTTGGGCATTTAGGTTATTTCAATTAAAAAAAAAACAAAAAACCCTTTCTATTTTGAAATCATTATAGATTCACAGGAAGTTGCAAAAACAGTACAGAGAGGTCCTGGGTACCCTGTAGGCAGTTTCTCACTGTGATAACATAGAATATGCTACAGTATCAACACCTGGAAACTGCCCTTGGCCTCATCTATAGCTCTCCTGAAGATGTCACCAGTTTTATGTGCTCTCATTTGTGTCATGTGTCAATTGCATGTGTCTATGTCAATTGCATTGATGTAAATATATGTCAGTGCATTTTATCCCACGTGTAGATTCATGGAACCACCACCACAATCAGGATAGAGAACCTTCCATTACCATCAAGATCCCTCTTGCTACCCCTTCATGATTACAACCATATTTTTGCTTTTCCCCTGAGCCCTGGCAACCACTAATCTCTATTTCTATCATTTTAACACTTCAAAAGTCTTACTACGTGGAATCATACACTACATAACCTTTTGAAACTGGCTATTTTCCCTCATCAAAATGTCCCTGACATCCACCCAAGCAGTTCTGCATACATATCGTTATTTGGTCCTTTTTAATGTTGAGCTATATTCTATTGCGGGGACGTCCCCTAGTTTGTTTAACCATGCACCTGTTGAAGGACATTTGGGTTGTTCCAATCTTTGGGTAATACAAATAAAGCTGCTCTGAACACGCATGTATAGGTTTTTGTGTGGACTTAAGTTTACATTACTCTGGGATAAATGGCCAGGAATGTGAATGTTGAGTTATATGGTAAGTGATGTTCAGTTTTACATAAAGCTGCCAAATGACTGTTCAGAGTGGCTGTCCCACCTTGCATTGTCACCAGCAATATGTGACAGACCCAGTTTCTCCATGTCCTCACCAGCATTTGTATCTTTCTGAAGCTAGAATAGGGGTACAGTAATATCTCATCCCGGCTTTAACTTGCAGTTAACAATGTTGAACATCAATGTCTAATTTTTGATATGATAAACAATGCTATAAGAGGTATCTTTATTTGGATAAATTTCAAAGTAGTTTCTATGAATGAATTCGTCAGAGAGGAACTGCTGGATAGGCAGATTTTTTTTTTAACTCGAAACAAAACGTCATATTGCTCTCCAGAAAAGCACCAATTCATACCACCACCAGCAGCGTGTAAGTTAAAGAATACCTAATGCTCTCACTCTCTCCCCTAAGGGCTTAAAAAAAGAAACTTCTTTTCAATACACTCCCTACTACCAGGGAAATAAAATAAAAATTGGATTGCCCCAATCCTACTACTGCAGAAAATGAATCAACTAAGATCCCCTCTCCAGGGACATCCCGTACCCAGACACGCGTATTTCATGACATTTTCATCAAACACATCAGCCAGAAAGAAAACTCACTTACCTTTATGGGCAATATGACACAGGTCCTCTTGCATTTTAGAAAACTCTGACGAGGTTTCAGAGCCATCAGAGTAATTTTTCTCTTCCCCAAAATCTAATGTTGACAAATTAGGATTGGAGGAATGCAGTCTTACGGGGCCAGCGAAAGGTTTGGGGACCTGAAGTGACACCAAAGGCAGACATTCCTTTTCAGATGCAAATTGCCTAGAATATTTACTCATCACTAAAATTAGAAATTGGTAGGAGAACATTTTATAGGCAAATCTTTCTACTGAGTGATAACTTAAAATAAATGAAAACCCAGGAAAGCACTTTCTCCAGCAACTTACTCTGGCTTCTTGTAAAATAAAAATGGGTGAGAAATCACATACTCTTTTGCAAATGATCAAAGCTCTAGGTTGAAAATGACAGCTAAAGCTGCCGGGCTCTTTCTCATTTCTACTCAATCCTTTCGTCCTGGCAATAATCACCCAGTACCTAGGTTGTGAAGAGTGGCTAAGTTTGAAAATGTTTCCTTAATTTGCATCTGGTACTTCTATAAAGCTAACTTCTCACATGTTTGTACATAAATCACTCTTTACTTTGAAAGTACTTACGTTCAACCCATAAAGTGCTTTGAACCAAAGAGTATGCAAGAGTATAGCAGATGACTTATCCATTAAGTCTCTGATTTATTTGACCCTAACAATGTCCCCATTTAATACGCAACGGCCGAGCTGCAAATCTTAGCCTCTGGCTTAGCTGTGCACTGAGAAGTTGGCGCCTAGCATAACACAGTGAAACTCCGGGATGGGGGTCCGGGAGGCTGGACACAGAGGCAAAAGAGAGTCTGCACAATGTCCCGTTTCCAGAGACTCCGGTGGGCTCAGAGGGATGAGAAATCCACTGACTGGCAGCAGAAGAGGTGGGTCAGAGCCCACACACAAACAGGCAAGAGGGCAGGCAGGCTCAGCATTAAAGAAGGGGAAACCGAAGTCCGAGAAATGGCCACACTCCCTCCATCCTCATGCCATTTCCTCTCACCCAATTCCATGGGTGGAATGCTTATTGTAGCATCCAGAAATCGAAGTGATTAATTCCTCTCTGCACGGGATATTTGCAATCCTATGGGAGTCCCTGCAGCCCCCAGCAGGCGGCCCGGAGAGCAGGGGAAGCAATGGTTACCTGCAGCGTTCCTGTAGCCTCTTTGCCAATAGCTCTGGACCGCCACCTCCTGTGTGATCTTTTTTCCTTTTTGGGACTTTCAAAAGCTGTACCCTTTGTTTCAAAACAGGAGAGAGAGAGCACAGAAAGTAAGGCCTTCCAGACCAAGGAGCGAAAACTGCAAAGCCAAGTGACCACCTCCATCCCCTGGAATGTGGCGGAAGCAACCAAGACCGGATGCCACCGCACTGTTAGCGCGAGGCTGGGGAGGAGAGAGGGAAGCAGAAGAACAGCGGGGTGCAACCAGCAGAGGGATCTGGCTGACCTGGATGGCGTTGATCGCAGGCGCCGAATATGTGCGGTGCAGAACGTCCATGCTCTGCAGGAGCTGGCTCATTTCCACCAGGTACGCGTGACAGTGGGCCAGCTCTGAGGGACAAAAGGAAGATTCATAAGCCCTCATCTTGGCACCCAGGTCGCCCTATGCTCACAGCAGCTACTTTTTAAATTTATCTGTACTACTTGACTTGTATCTGTACAGAGAGGAAATCTTACTTCCTCTTTTACAGAAGAGCCAGTGCACTGCCACAGTGAAGGGCAGGGGTTTGGAGAACAAGACTGCCTTGGTTTGAACACAGCCTGAACTCTGAATCTTGGGTGAATTACGTCACTGCTCTGTGCCTCAGTTTCCTCACCTGGGAAAGGGAGAGAATTATACACCTGACTTCATAGGAGAGTTGTGAGTTGACACAGGTCAGCATGCTTTTGGAGTGCTGGTACTCATCAGCAGTAAGTAAAGCAGCTCCCATCATTAGCATCATTATTTCTAATATTGCAACGACAGGGTGTCATTCTCTGCTTCCAAAGACTCCAGACAAGTAAATGAATGAAACAAAGATGAGGGGTTTACTAGTCTCCAAGGACACCTGTGGATCAGGGACCCATGTGAGATTGTGATGATTATCTGCACTTGACCCGAGAGGACCTAAGAGTTCTCACACCAGTTCCTTGGTCCTTAACTCAAAAGACAGTCCTTAATTTGCTGTTCGCTGGATGATGGTGGCTATTTCCACCAAAAAATCAAAACCCAAATGCCTCTCAAACTTTGGCCTCATCAGAATCAACTAGAGAATTTGTTAAGCCATAGATCCTTGAGATCCACTCAAGATTTGGTCTCTCTGAGAACTTGCGTTTCATATAAGTTTGTAGGCTAGGCCAATTCCGCTAGTCCAGAAATGACGCTTCAAGGACTAGCTGTGCCACAATGTCACTCAGTGAAGCTCCCACGTGACATTTACTGGGAGGGCAAATCTTATACAGCCTCACATGTGATAGTATCTGCATTCAACAGGAGAAAATGCGCTTTTCAAGACCTGGCATCTTTCTTTCATCTTGGTTCTCAATCATGGCTCTGCTTTAAAATCAACTGGGAAGGGGCGCCTGGGTGGCTCAGTGGGTTAAAGCGTCTGCCTTCAGCTCAGGTCATGATCTCAGGGTTCTGGGATCGAGCCCCTCATCAGGCCCTCCACTCAGCTGGGAGCCTGCTTCCCCCTCTCTCTCTGCCTGCCTCTCTGCCTACTTGTGATCTCTCTCTCTGTCAAATCAATAAATAAAAAAATGTTTTAAAAAATAAATTAAATAAATAAAATCAACTGGAGAAATTCTTTAAATTCCATATGTCCGAGTCCCATCTGGAGATAATTAAATCAGAACATCCCCAATCCCACTGGTGACTTGTTTTCTTTTTTAGTTCCCTGAGTGGTTCTTAGCTAATTAGGGTTGAGAACACTGAGCTTCCTTATGGAAGAGTTCTCAATCCTGACTCCTTATCAGAGTCATTTGGGAAACTATAGAAAATCAGTGATGCCAGGGCCCAAGTGCAGACCAATTTAAAGAAATTCTTGTGGAGAGTGGGTATTCTTGCCTTTTAAATGCTCTTCTGGTGAATCAGGTGATTCTAGTGATTCTAGTGTGATTCACTAGAATCACACGAAACTCCTATTTCGTGAGGATCTCCATTTGGTTCACCCACTCAGCATGAGCAATGACTCCCAATCTTGGATGTACACAGGAGTCAGTTTTGGCACTTAAAAAAAAACAACCAGAGCGCTGGGCAGAGCCCACCCATGGAGACTGCGATTTAGTAGGTCCTCATGGAAATCAGATGTGGGCACTTGAAAAATATGAAAGGAGACCTGTCTGCACGTACAGCCAGGTGAAGATGGGAACCTCTGCAGGGAGAGTGTCTTTTGTTCATCACCCAAGAAAACGCAGTAAGCAAACTCTGAGAGGAAATGTAGACCAGTGACAGGGAAATTCACCTGAGGTGTAAATACTCAACAAGTGCCATCTAAGAGCCATGACAGAAGGAAGCTGAGGTTTCAAGGCACTTTACCTTTTGAGCATTTTTCCATGTCCTCTGAAGATTGTAACCATAATGGAACTCGCATCTCACCAGCACAAGAAAATGATAAATTGCTTCCGGTTTGAATTGAGGTCTGCTTCGATATACTGCTACGCTGCTCCACAGATGACAAAAGCACATTATAAATGAAAACAGCCCCGTAGGAACACGTTAGGTAAAGGATAACAAAGTGAACTGGTCGCTAATGGAAGCCATTGGCTTGGAATGGGGAAGAAGCTTCTACAAAGCACTCCACTAGAGAGCCCCAAGCTCTGGCTGTCGCCTCAGCCTGGCCATATCATGCTGTCATGCCTGGGGCTGCAGTCCTGAATTTCTTCTTCAATCGAATGATAACCATGCCAAAATCATGATATAAATGTTGGGAAATTTCACAATCCTGTATGGCTATAAACACGCATACTGCATTTTACAACCAGATAAGAAAACCCAAGTCAAAATGGTCAAGGGAGGGCTGGAGACAACATTAAATTCCTCCGTATGTTCGTCAGTTACTGTCCCAGTGACAACCGATGCTCCTTTGGCCTTAGTTCTGACCAGCTGGGCAAAGAGATTCTTCCCCACGAACCCCTTCCTCCTTCAGACAGAGACCCTCCAGTGGGGACTCCCTTGCACAAAGCCACCCCCTTCTTTTAGATTCATTATTGGCAAACTCTTACCTTCCTACTTGAAATGGAGTCCAAGACCCCAGACGCAGAGTCTGTGACAGTGGATCCTGGAAAATAGTGATTAACCTCATGTGGAAACATGGCGATTTCATTCTGACGATACATTCTGTGGTGTCGGAGTTTGGATACCCACTCATCAAAGATTTCTTCTGACTTGACCTAAATTGTATTAAAAAAGAAGGAAACAAGAGTATCACTCACTGAAAGGAACAATTTCTTCATTAAATTGAGATGCCCTCTCTTTACATGTAGGCCCATGTAGAAATATGAGTTCATTGACTTAGTTTAAATTTATGTGGTCTATAGGAACAAGTTTGAGGAGGAAATGGAGAATAAAAATGATCTTCATAAACTTCACTTAGGCTCTCAGTGAAAGACTCCAATTGTCATGCTATTATTAAGAAAGCAAAACATTACCACTTACATTAAACAACAGATAAACTAGAAATCATTGATTTGTCTCAAAATATTCCCAAATTCACTCGTCACCCCACTTCTATTCTTACTGAAAATATTAGCACCATGTTTCTTTTTAAACTCTTTTATAATTCAGACTTTTCAGATCAATCTTCTCTGAACTGGAACGAATTTGTAAGTTCTTCCCAAAATATTTAACCTTGTTAATCTTCTCTAACGAAGAACACATTGCTGAGGAATGTGAAGGTTATTTTAAAACACATTTCCCCTGTACTTAGAGATAGAAAAAAAATGTGAAAAACTATTATTGGAGATTTCCAAGATTTTTCAAACGCACTTACACAAATAGTTAGCCACTCTCTCCATAAATGAGTATCTGTCAGTGTCTTCTTTGCATGAAGAATAATGTTTATAACTAGCAACTTTTATTATGAAGTATTTCAGATGTTCATAAAAGTACTAGAAAGAATATAACAAGCACTTGCACACTAGATCTTTCTTCACAGTGCATGTTTTGTGTGTACGAGGGTGTATGAACATTTTCAAAGAGAGAAACAAAAGACAACCTATATATCGGAACAGAGACTCATGAAGTGGCAATTTAAAATCACCGAATGGGATGCATGGTAGGTTACTTTCCAAGAAGCAAACTCCAGGTCAATCTGTTCAAATCTTTCCTACCACCACTACTGAGAGCAAGGATGTCTGTAGTCATCACTCGCTCATTCAGGAAACGTTAGGTTGACTCTTAGATGTATGTGTTTTGTTGATTAGAAAAACATGAAGGACCTGAAACCCCTCTGGGAGCTACTGAATATATCATTTTCAGGAAAAAGCAATACAAACTGACTGATATCTATTTATTTCCCCCTAAATTATGTCCTCGAAATGTATTTCACTTCCCAGATGCACTTATGGCAAGAACTTCACAGGAATCTGACATCACCCTTTACACTGATCTGCTCTCAGGGGCCCTTAAAAATTGGCGCCCAGAACATTCGTCTTGACTCATTTTTTATTGGCTAAGTGAGGTAGAAAAATAAAAGCACTTCATTAAGTACCCGGCATTCTGTTGTGGCCCCACCAGCAGATATAGGACCCTGGGCAGACAGCCACTTAACCCTTCGGCTGCCCGGATTCCTCATCTATAAAATAAGACAAGGGGATTGAGTGGCCACCACTTAAAAACTGCCTGACTCTGAGGCTTTTAACAAGGACCCTCAGACAACCGCTCATACCTACACTAACACAGCTCACGTTCAATCGAATGAGCCAAAAACACAAACAGAACTTGGAGTAAATCCACGCAGAGAAATATTAAAATGCGTTTATCACGATATTAGCACACAACGCTATTTTAAGGCACTCGGGTTCTTCAAAAACTAGGAATAAAGAATTACTTTTATTCTATTAACTAGAATAGTGGATGAACAAGAACCTATTATTTCCTGACCATGTCGAGGCAGAACTCAGTAACAGTCACTGGAAGTACATGGAGACACAACTGAAACTCCTCTAGAAGAGACTAATGTTTGAAATGGGGTGGGTGAGTGAGCTATTCTTTCTTTTTTTTTTTTTTTAGTTATTCTCAACCAGGCGACATTTGGCAATGGGAGACGCTTTTTGGCTGTTACAACTTAAGGAGACTTGTTACCAGGATCTAGTGGGGAGAGGCCAGAGACACACCCTCAACACCCTCTAATGCACAGGACAGACCCCACAGCCAAGCGTTCTCCAGCCACTACGTCAACAGCGCCAAGGTTGAGAAACCCTGCTTTGCTCAGGCCTCAGGCTGGAAAACAGTATGGACGGACTATCTTGTGCAGTCAGTCAAGCACGTGCATGCGTTAGGCGTACATTTATGTAAGCACCACATAGGTTCTATGAGGACAGCACGGGCATCCTAAGACATGGAGCTCATCATCTCATGCTCTCATTTCCCCAGCCCCCATTCTCACTATTACAAGTAATTTGCCAAAGTAAGAAAAGAGTTTTAACATCTTCTCAATTAATTCCTCACATTCGGGTACCACCTAATAATTATACACAAAAACTAAAAGTTATTGAGCTTACGGCAGGCTGGGCATCATGCCAAGTTTCCTCCATGCAGCGGTTCAACATGGGCACTATGATAATTCCCATTCCAGGGAAGGGTGGCGAGGCAACGGAGACTTTCAGGACTAAAAATTTTGCCAAAGGCCAATAGCGCGGTAAGTAGCCAGGTCAAGATCTGAACCAGAGTTGGACCTCTGGACCCTACCATGTGCAGGGGAGAGGGTGGAAGGGACTAGTCACAGGTACTATTTGGAGGCCCATACTTCAGGAGAAAAGTATCCGACATTCACTGTACTATGAAAATTTTAATGGAATCTCTACAAAATTAGCTAAAGTGGTAAGACTAAATATTAAATATTGTGTTTCAGGGAACCTACTTTAACCTACGGTAAATGGTTCTTCACTAAAGGCGGTACAGTCTGGGGGAAGGATGGGTTATTTGGAAACATGAAGATTTTTGTAATTATTGACTGTAGGCATAATCATAGTATGGGGGGGCGTGGTCCTTAGCAGGTGGGCGACAAGGATGCTAACCCTTTGGTAGCGTGTGATACGGTCCATCCAAATATCAACAGCATCTGTTAGAAACACTTTGTAATGAAGATCTTCTACACATTGGTTCGATCTTTTGAAATAAACAAAGGGCATTACCAAATAGCACTGTATCTGAAAATCCCTTTGCAACTGAAAGAAACCGTGGGACAGGAGATCACGCCCGGGGAAGCAGCCTCACCTTCAGATGGTAGATGTGCTCCTCGGTATCCAGATCTATGCATTTTGATGACTTTTTTACGGACATCACCGAGAGCCCAACATCAATGCAGCCATGTAGCTTCTCTCTCTCGATCTGCAGAGGTGTGAGAAGAGGGCCACTTGAGATGTTAAAAACAGTAGTGACATCCCTGACGCTCCTCTAGCCTCCCTTTCAACATCCATGAATGCTTGTTGGAAAGATGACTTACCAAGCCCTTAGTGTGAACTGGTACTGAATTAAGTGCTGTCCACGCATTACCCGTTTTAGTCTACGAGGCGTTAAGTAACAAGTGTTTTGCACAGCCAGCGAGTGAGGAAGCCAGAGGGTAAGTCCCACGGATGGACTTCCACGGCGAAGAATTCACCTGTTAACTGCACTGCACTGCACTGCACTGCCTTCCACAGAATTAGTTTCCCATTTGGAAGTGATTTAAAAAGGGGAGTAAGGGCAGGAAGCTAAGACAAGCCACCGGGGGTCAGGCCTTATGCCAGGTTTTCTACAGGCAATCCGACGACATGAGCACTCTAGGAGGCAAGGGAAGCAAGAAGGGCAGAGGGAAGTGCTGGGGGAGAGGAGGACACATACAAGGGGCGGGACGAACAGTCATTCCAGCCCTTGTGAGCTGTGTCCCTCCTATTAATGCAGCAGGGAACTCCCTATCCTCTTCATCAAGGGCCTCGGTCACTGTAACCGTGGGAGTGATATCTGTCCTGTTTTATTCCTGTTAACTTGCTGGGAAAATGTCTTTTCCCACCCAGAGGACCCCTCGGCCCAACCCTAAGACCTGAACGGACCCTTGGATACCCACCGCGGTGTTGAGAGGAGCCCTCCACCTTTGCTCGGTGGGCGAACGAGTCCACCCAGAACCCAGGGCTGGGATGGTGCAGAGCCGGTACCTCTGGTCCATGGGAAGGAACCATCACCCCCTAGGGTTTCCAGTTTGGAGAAACGCAATCCCCAATGCGTGCAATCTCATCCATGAGCTGACAACAACGAGCCCTTCAGAATTCTTTAATAACATATTCGATTAAGAAGAAGACTTACGTCGGTTTGGCTCTTGGCATATTTCAAGATTCCTTTGTCCAGATAGAAAAATCTCTGTAGGGAAGAAAGGGTAATTCACTAAGACATCCCATTTAAACATGCACCCTACCCTTGGTCCCCGTGTTCAACTTCAAATTAAGTATACACACCTACGAGTTGTGTACTGAGTGGGTGCAGATGACGGTGAGGCTGAGACCAGTGTCTTACCTTGTGCCAACCCTTCAAGGGCCATTTCCTCTTTTTCAGCAAAAATCCTTTCTGAATGGCTGGCTCCTGGGTGTAACTCATCTCTCCTCTCAGCCCCTCCACCACTTCCCAGCTGTCCTGTTCCAATAAAACAGACGATGCTAAATGGCTACCTTCACAAATAACATTCAGGAGCATGTCATCCTACCGGTAAGTCCATCCAAGATGGGGAGATTGGCTGGGTTTGCTGGCAGGGGGGTGGGGGAGAGGAAATAAGATTTAATTTTCATACAGGTCCTGGACTTCACGGATTTAATGCTGTAACTTAATGGCATCAAATTTGATTTTTTTTCCCCCCCAAAAACCCTCTCGTAGAAGAGAATGTTTTTCCCTCTTTAGTGCTGAAACACGGCTAACAGTAAGGCTTGTACTGCCGGTTCTATTTTGGTCTCCCTTTGACATCAGTTACTGTTTGCTCACCACTAGACTTTAGTCGGAATTTTAACCACAAGCTACAGCCATGGGGTGGGAATATGGGGAAATTGGCTTAAGAACTGGCTGCAAAGTATGAGACTGAATGCAAGCTGGCAAACAGGACAACTTGGTCAAAATAATGAGTCAGTTGCAAGGTAATCTCTTTAAATTCTAGATATTTAAATACTAGAAATCCTGAAGCATTAAAAAGGTGCTTTTGAAACAAGTATTTTTATCCTCTTTTTCCAGAAATGTTGTCTGCCACACCCTTCTTCTTTTTCAGAAACTTTTGGTGGGAAAGCGATTATTGCTCTACTGAGCTGTTCATAATTTTGAAGAGGTACCAACTGTATTACATTAATCCTCTGCTGTGGACTATCTGGGGAGTGTCAACTCGTTGAGAAGGATTTAAAAGGGACACAAAAGAAAAACACTAAAAATGCTGAAAATTTATTCTTAAGTGTTTGAAAATGCACAAATCATTGCAAAATTACCCCTAGACCAAAATTGGCAATATCCATTTTAGAGGCCAAGATAATGGATTTTTATTTTACTAATGGATTAATGTACACAAAAAGCACAAGTCTTAAAAGCACAACCTGACGAATTTACACACCCATACCATCAGTAACTACCATCCAAACCAGAGAGAAACATTTCCAGCACATAATTAAGTTCTGACAAACATGTCCTTCCCCACCCCTCCAGTGTTTTTGAGATATTATTGGCATATAACATATAAAGTTTAAAGTATACAACGGGATGATCTGATACCCCTGCTTTCTGTACCCCCCATCACTAGCCCTTTTTTTGTGTGGTGATAACACTTAAGATCGACTTTCTTCACAACTTTCCAAGAATATAATAAGGCATGTAGTCACCATGCTGTACATTAGATCCCCCAGAACTTACTTATCTTAGAGCTGGGAGTTTGTACAATTTCACTACCGTTTCACCATTCTGACCCCTTCCCACCCCAGGAGACACCATTCTATTCTCTTTCCTTGAGTTCAGCTTTTTCAGATTCTGCATATAAGTGACAACATATGGTATTTGTCTTTCTCTGATTTATTTCATTTAGCCTAATGCACTCAGTGTCTATCCATGTTGTTGCAAAAGGCAGGATTTCCATTTTTATGGCTGAATGATATTCCCCTTTGTGTGTGTATCACATTTTCTTTATCCATTTATCCATATATCATTCATCCAAACACTTAGGTTGTTTCCTTGTCTTGGTCACTGTGAATAAAGTTGCAATGAACATGGGGTGCAAATCTCTCTCCACGAGATGAATGTGTCCTTTTGGCCAAGATTTCATGTTGACTAACTTGCTCTTAGTCAAATCTCCAGACTACAGGTGAGGGTTACAGGTAGAGGCCAGAGGAATTGTGGAGATGGACAGTAATAAGTCTGGACTAGCACCAGGGAGCAGAAACAATTTGATTCGAGCCGCAGGAAACAGTCTAATGGAAGGGTATGGAACCACAGGGGTCTTGGGGGCCCTGGCTCAGTTTCTGTGTTGTCCTCAAGTTCAATACGTGGGAAAATAGTGATAACAAGAACACCTCTCTACTTTAGCAACTGAACTCTTTCTATGACAATCCTGACAGATCTGCCTTATATCTGATTGCACTTCACTGTGAATATAGTTAAAGGTACACGCCACACTTCTGAAATGTGGGAGGAGGATCCCAAGATCTGGAGTTGTAAAAGGGAATTCTTCAATGGAAAAAAGCAAACCTTATATTTAGCTCTTAAATGGGAGCACTTTTTCAGAAAGGCAGCAATGTCAAATGAGATTTCTTTATCGCACCACCAATTATTCAAAGTCACTTAATTATACCTAGACAATATATGAAGAATGCATATTATGAAGTAATGAGAAGCCACACACACGTGCACACACTCACATGCTCTGCTCACATATATTTCAGCTTAAAAAGCCATTCCTCAAAATTTAACGTGACCCACCTGCCAAAATTTCAATTCTTTTTTTATTTTAATGAATTCTTAAGGTCAAGTTAAAAATTCCACCGCCTCCAGGAAGCCTTCTTCAAAGGACAGTCCCATTTCATCCTAGAAACTTCATCAGCACCCCATCTTACCTTTCCAGTGATTTACCACTTACTTTTATATGTAAGATTTTATCATCCCTACTAGACAACAGACTCCTTGAGGGTGTAAAGTATCTAGTTCACTTCTGATCTCCTCACAATGCTTAACCTGATGTCCTGTGAACAGTATACATCTGACTGGCTAATCAATAAACTTGGTCTTAGAATAAGACTGCAAACGGATTTATGTCCTGGGACTATTATAAATCAGCATGCATTTGAAATGTGCCCAATATCTTTGGGCCAAATGACTATTTACAAGTTAAATACAGCACATTCATATTTGTGAAAAAGAGGATATGTGCATGTTATCATTGTTAAATGGAAAGCTACGGCTCAAAATCTTTTGGAAAGTACTCTAAGGGGATCAAGTCCTTTTGATTTGTTTAAAACACCCAAGCAGAAGGCAACATGCGGTGATAATAGTAGACAATCACGCGTGTCTGCTCAATACGTTCAATTGCGCAGAATGCAAACGCCAACAGGGATTAGATGTTAATTGCATACTTTACAAAACTGAAAAGAAATAGAATGAGATCATATCTGTAGTTTAAAAAAAAAAAAACCAAGAATTAAATTTCAAACACATTTCAAGGATTCATGTTAGAACTAGATACCTCCTGAATTCTTGAGACATAATACATTCCTGCCAATGAACCAATGTGGACGGTACGGAATCAGACTGCATTTGTTGGCATTTAAAGGAAAGGAGCCAGAAAGGGATTGCATTTATGCCAAACAAAATATCATCTTTTTTCCTCACTTTCTTTCCTCCCTGGGCTGAGAACTTAAAACTCTCACCAGGTTGAAAAAGCCAGATTTGCCGTATTTAAGAAAGTGAAGACTCTGTTCGACTAAGGAAGAAAGCTCTGCAGCCAACTCCTTTTCTGGGCTTGTGGTCCAAATCCTCCCCATCCAACCTCCCTGTCTGTCACCGTCCTTGAGTCACTCGGCTGAAACCCGCGAGCCCGCGCTCTCTGTGGGGGCAGTCCTCTCCCTCCAGGGCTGCCAAGCAGTGGAGGTACTTTGTGTTGTCGCAGTTCCCCAGATTTAATGGCTGGGACCCAGGGATGCTCAGTGTCCCACAACACCTCCATCTTAGACAACGAAAAAGTTGCCCCACTTCCCATGAGACTTTCCAAAGTGCCAGTGGCCTTTTTTTGTAGCTGAAACCTGTTTAAAATCTCTTGAGCACAGAATTTGACTCTGTTTCACAGCTACACCAAAGTATTTCTGCATGGTTTTTAGACACTTTGAATTCTTCATATCGGACCTAGCAGGTAGCTGAGGGAAGACTCTGTTGCCTTCTGCTGGGGACTTTAACAAGCATCACTTGCCATCCTGGAGAATCACGTCACCGAAGGCTGTGTCACTTGTGGTATTTGAGTTATTAGCACGACACACCCCTACGGGTCTGCATTAGTAGGTGTATCTGACCACATCATTATGTCTTCTTGTATGATCATAGGTGGGCTTCTACTCTTTAAAATAAATATTTTAATATTAACCACCTTCTCTGAGTTTTCCTTTCTATGACAGCAAAGCATTATGGTGATATTTTCAAAATTATTATTCATTATAAATTAATAATGAATTTCATTTGAGGAGAGTAAAAGGGTCATTGAGCTATTAGTCACAATAAAGGAATATTGTTTTGGTGGGATTAAGAACCACTGTTGAGGGGCGCCTGGGTGGCTCAGTCGTTAAGCGGCTGCCTTCAGCCCAGGTCAGATCCCAGGGGCCTGGGATCGAGCCCCGCATCGGGCTCTCTGCTCTACGGGAAGCCTGCTTCTCCTGATACCATTCCCTCTGCCTGTGTTCCCTCTCTCGCTGTGTTTCTCTCTGTCAAATAAATAAAATCTTTAAAAAAAAAAAAAAAAAAAAGAACCACTGTTGAACCCGACACAAATTCTGTGAGAAGAAATGTTATGTCTTCATGGTGTAGTTCATATTCAGAACTGTGAGGGCTTAGTTAATTAATTTCTCATAAGTGAGTTGTCGGTTTCATCCTCAAAATGTCTCTCTTCTCTGTCCCTTCCTCTCTGTTCCCCAGCCACTATCCTGACCCAAGCTCTCATCCAACCTGGTTTCCCAAGACTCTCCACTTCCATAATCATTTACGGGGCCCCATTATGCCCTACTCTCCATGCAATATACAAGTGAATATAATGTAACGCTTGTCTGTATTTCCACTTTGGTGGTTTATTCATATTGTCTGAGCCTCCCAGAATCTTCTCTTCATCTTTTCCACTCACACAAACCCTTCAAAATTTTAGTTCGGTTTCTGAAATTTTCCTAAATTATCGAAACCACATCAATTGTGTATTCCTGTAAGTATAGTAGTATCACTGTCTATTATCAAATAGCTTAGTGTTTAATTAATTCATGATTTTTTTCCCAACTTTTATCCCAGGACTTTAGTCTTTTCTCCCCAAAACAGTTGTAGGGGAGAACCCTACATTGCTTAGAATCCCAGCAATGATCTACGTATATATATTATTTTTAATTTTTGCTATATATATATATTTATGCTATATGCCACATATATATACACACACATATATATCAAATAAAAGAATTCTCTCAGCCTTATTAACTATTGGGCTTTCAACCCAAGAAAATGGATTAAGTTCTCAAACCATGTAAATGGTGCTAGATAGATGATTAACAAGGAAATGTAAAATCGTAGCCATACTTGTATATATTCTGACATTTAAAACACAAAAGGGTAGTGCGTCAGGAAATACTATCCAAGGGGGTCTACTGAAACAACAACAATATAAACAATAACATAAAATTATTGGAGAAAAGTTTCTAGCTCCATGAAAGCAGGAATCTTTTCTGCCTTGCTCACTACTTAATAGGGCACAGTAGGTATGAATAAATACATTGAGCAAATAAATGAAACACAATAACTAAATGCATTAAGCATGTATTATCTGCCAGGTCATGTGCTAAACACTATACTTAACATTATGGGCACTTAATCCTTGTCCCATCCAGCGAGGCTGGATTAGTGTCCTTATTTTGGAATGTGGAAACTTCTGGAAATTTTTGGAATGAGGAAGAGAGCATTAGATAACTTCCTGAATGCGATAAAGCCACCAAGTAGTAAAGCCATCTGACTTCAGAACCTCCATTTTTACTCATGCTGCTACATATTATAACACATACTCTGCTATAATTTGAATATATAAATTCTGATGATGAACCAGAGTAAATGCCAAGCAGCGGCCAAGATCCTGAAGCAGTTTGAAGGAGTTAGGGAACACTGCCCCAAGGGTAGAGACAAGCAAGGACTGGGGTCCTGCTCAGAGCTTCCATGTTTCCTCTCCTGTAATCCCACTGCTCAACAGCAGGAAATCAGCCTGGGCACTTCAACACTGCCAATTCTTTGCTCGTTTGCTTTTTTTTATTTGGAATGTCTGCCCCATCTACTTCTCAACCTGTGAATTCTTATTTGCCCCGAACCTTCTCCTTGGGGCACGAATTCTCTCCCTCATCAGCACCTCCACAAATCTCACTCCAATGAGTCTCTCTCTGAGCCAGAACGTGCTTCCATGAGGCCGGGGACAGTCCTCTATGAAGTAATCTCACTATTGGGGACTCAGGGGCCCTGAAGAAGATACTCACTGAATGAATGAGTCTGAGGAGCAAGGGGGTATGAAAAGGGCCTAACAGAGTCCTCAGGGCAAGGGATTTTAATCAGGAATGCTGGAACGGGGTGACCTGGCACTCAGGACAGAAAAAAAGCAAAGATGCCGGCTTCTGTTGGCTCAAAGGACCTGGGGTCCCAAAGGAGCTGTTTCTGTGCCACACACCTGGCGGCCAGGGAGTAGGACATGCACTTTGAGCTGAACGTCCTAGGATACAGGACAGGGTGGCTTTGGGCCCCCGGGGAAGATGGAGGCCATGCTGACTTAGCCCAACATGCCTGGGCTGATGTGCTGCTGCCCTGAGGCTGTCAGGCTGAAAGCTCACCGTGCCCATCAGATGGAGAGAGAAATGTGGCAGGGGCTGGGGAAAGCGGCTTCCTAAGGTCTTCGCTTCAGTTTAACTGAAGGCAGTCTGGCACTGTCGTCCGGCATTAAATTCAGCCTGTTTTACTGAATGTCAAAAGAGTGCCAAATATAGAAAGCTGCTTTGTGGTTGGAAAGGCAACTAAGCATTTATCCGTGCTCATGAGCTGGCACAGTTCATTTCCATATTGCTGAGTGCACGAGTTGAAGGCGCACCCCCCCTCCCCCCCCCCAGGCACAGCTGTTTCCACAGTGTACGTCTCCTCTGCAACTTTCAAAGGCTGGATTCTCGGCGCTGTCCTTGCAGTGATGTCAGAAATAGAAAACGACTTAAAACTTCCAATCTTGGTGCAGCTGAAGAGTGTCGAGGAGGAAGTTTTGGGGTTCCCTCATCCTATCTGGCATGACTGGGGAGTGGGTTGCTCTGATTATTTATTTAATCTGTTTCTCAGGTTTTTAAAATTTACAAGGCAACAATACTCAGCATTAGATCACATGGAGAATAACTTAACAAGTCTTTAATGATTTTAATGACTTTTGTGATTTTTTTTTAAAGATTTTATTTATTTGAGAGAGAGCATGATGGCAGGGGGTCACAGAGGGACAAGCAGACACCCCTGCTGAGCATGGAGCCCAATGTCGAAGGCTTGATCCCAGGACATTGAGATCACGACCTGAGCAAAGTCAGAAGGTTAACTGACTGAGCCACCCAGGCGCCCCATCATTTCTGACTCTCTAAAGCCTCAGGATCATCAATATCATCTTTTATGATGATACTATGAACATATGGAAATACTTGTCAATAGATTTCCAGTTAAATTAAGGACAGCTTTAACTGATGCCAGACCAATTCTGTACTTATATTTAATCACTGAGAATTGAAACTGTTACTTCTCATCCAATTGTTTCTTCCTCAACTAAAATTTCTGAGCACCAGCAGGCCTGATAGCAATAACAATTAAAAGAACAAATTAGGGGCTCCTGGGTGGCTCAGTGGGCTAAGCGTCTGCCTTCAGCTCAGGTCATTATCCCAGTGTCCTGGGATCGAGCCCCGCATCGGGCTCCCTGCTCAAAGGGGAGCCTGCTTCTCCCTCCCCCTCTGTCCCTGCTTGTGTTCTCTCTCTTGCTGTCTCTCTCTGTCAAATGAATAAATCAAATCTTAAAAAAAAAACCAAGAACAAAACCAAATCCATTGGGAGGTGGATGCTGTGTGTGACCTAATGCAGTGCTTCTCAAACTATAACATACATACTGATCACTGAAGATCTTGTCAAAATGCAGATGTCAGTCGGGCAGCTCCGGGGCAAAGTCTGAGCTTCGGCACCTTCACAGGTGTGGCCGCTGATGCTGGACCACGGGCCCACTTAGAGCAGACACTCCCCAGGGGACCAAGCTGTCTTGAAGAATTAGGGTTTGACTTGCTGGGCTCTGAGAGCCAAACCAGGACTAACGGGTAAGAATTATAAGACCCTGGATCCCAGCGCTGCAGGAAGGACCAATCATCCGATTATTTAATAAGTAGCGCTATGAACAATAACAAAAACAACATGGGCCGCTCTATGAAGTAGCCAGTTCCCACGTCACTGGAGAGCTCCATCAGAGGCTAGCAGAGGGACTGCAGGGGGTTCCTAGACCAGGAAGGTACTCAGGATAAATGAGCCACAAAATCTCTTCCAAATCTTATGTCACAAATTCATATCACATAAAATGGGCACGAAGTCTCAGTTATGCAGGATGAATAAGTTCTAGAAATCAGCTGTCCAACATTATGCCAATAGTTAACAATACTGCATTGGGAATGGAAAAGTTTGTTAAGATAGTCTATCTCTGCGATGCCTCAGTTAGCCATCTGCCTTTGGCTCAAGTCATGATCCCGGGGTCCTGGGATCTGCCCTGTGTCAGGCTTCCTGCTCAGAGGTGGGCCCACTTCTCCCTCTCCATCCCACCCCTCTGCTTGTGCTCTCTCATTCTCTCTGTCAGATAAATAAATAAAATTTTTTAAAACATAAAACAAAATAAGATATTGGCTGATCAAGTCCCCCAAAAGCAAACAAAAAACCCAATAGCATTAGCTTCTATCTAGTAATCTCAGGTACGATCCCTGATCTTAGGATCTAAGTGAGAAGAAAAAAGGAAGGCGAAGCAGGGAAGAGCCCACTCAAACTCTGCAGGCTACATGGGGACTAGAGTCACAAGCTGCCAACGGCCATATACTTCCTCTCCCTTCACACGCAGACACATAGCTCATCCACCCATGCCTCGGCAGGGAGGCAGACATCCAGAGTCCTTAGACCCCCAAATGTACTAAGTCTTAATTACGTGGGTTGTCACAAACCAAACACTGCTACCTTGATTACTTAGAGAATGGGAGCGTATGCACTCAGTCTTGGGGTGAGCCCTTGAGAGAGCACGGGAGGTCAGGGAAAGAAAAGGAGGGTCCCTGGCAGCAGCTACCGACAATAAGGAGGGAAAAGCCATGGGCTGTGTCAGCTCTTGTTAATTCCACCTGAGGTCCAAATGAGAGAAAAATGCTTTTGAGTTGTGTTAACCACAGACGGGTTTATAATTAAACCAGTATTAATAAAAATAAACTTTAATGCACATATAATGATGATTCCGACCCTGTTGAGCTCTCAGCAGTTATGGCTGTAATGACACTGGTATTATTTCAGGATCTTCAAATAGATTTGTGGGTTATTCATTGTTAAAAATCCCCCTAATGGTACGCAAGCCCTTCAAGACTACAAACAGCATCTTTTATGCACTCTTTTCTCTGTAACAATCTGCTCTGTCAAGAGGGCCTCTTGAGAGCTGTAGCTACCGTTAAAGATGAAGACACCAGACCTACAAAAAAGTCACCCGGCTCAGGTGAGCATGCAGCCCATCCGAAGGGTGGGGGCAGGCTGCTTACCGCTGCTACTGCGGTAGTGATGACAGTAATCCAAGTAACAACTATGACTGCTTGATGGTCTTCTGCACGTCTCCACTGACTCTGTAATGAGGCTGTACGTAGTCTGGCCAATAGCACCCCCTGTGAAGTGGCGGGTCCCATTTGTGGGCTGCAGACCACACATAGAACCTCTCTGCTCCACGTCCCCTCTGGACAAGATCACCTGCAAGGGCACTAGCGGCCACCCAAGGCCACCTGCCACCTTGCCAGTCCGGCTCCTCGCCCTCCGGCACTGCTCTCCCCCAAGCACGATCGGTCTGACTCACGTTCCCGCACTTGACAGGCACGTGTGTTAGCCAGTGAGGACGGGGTAACTCTGTGCGCTCAAGGGACTCAAGAGTCTCTTCCGGGGTTTTTTTGTTTTTTTTTCTCAGGGTACAGAAGGAATGATTAGTTTTCCTTTACAGAGTCATGGAGTAGTTCTTTTAAACCTCAGAGTTTGAAAGAGAATGTGAAGTCATCTACTAAGCTCTTTCAGTTTAGAGAGGAGGAAGCTAAGAGAAATGATGTGTGTAGGACCACAAAAATGAGTGAAGGATTTCTGAGGGACCAGGACCAATCTTCCAACTCCAACCTAGTGCCCTTCCCCCTACCTCTTTCCAAGAATTCTCTCACTGTCACAGGGCAGAGAACCTCATGGAAGAGCCCTGGGCTCACTTCCCACACAGGGGCAGGTTCATGTGATGCCAGAGAAATTCTCCATGCAGACTCTCCTGTCTGAACAGAGCTGAGCCAGAGGCACAAAGTGGGGAAACTCTCTTGCACTCTTTATTGTATACCTACTGGCACCATTTTAATATTTTATCTTTACTACCTTTTCATTTAAAAAAAAATCATACTGTAGGGATGACTGAGTGGCTCAGCTGGTTAAGCGTCTGCCTTCAGCTCAGGTCATGATCCCAGGGTCCTGGGATTGAGCCCCGCATCAGGCTCTCTGCTCATCAGAGAGCTTGCTTACCCCTCTGCCTGCTGCTCCCCCTGCTTGTGCTCTCTCTCTCTCTCTGACAAATAAATAAAATCTTTAAAAAAAAAAATCATATGTCTTTGGCATATCACAGAGCCCTGCCCTTGGGCATTTCAGCCTGGAGAGAATCGCAGACTCTGTTGTGTTCAGACATCACACTTGTGCACTCCAACTACAGGGCACACGACTCCTGAAGAAAACCCACTTCGTTGCTGGATGGCACTAGCTGCTAACAGTGTTCTCTCTGACATGCGTGCTCAAAACTGTTGTGTGTGTGTGGTTTTTTTTTCCCGGAGCTAATTGAAATTTGCAATCGCAGTAGAGACACACTCTGGCTAACTAATGCACATATCATTTAGAATCACAGGAGCAGATGCCAGAATAAACTCTTCCTGTCTCTGATCCAAGTCATCGGCGACTTCCTCCTCAGTCTACAAGAATAACCAGTTCTCCTATGAGAACCCAGTGACAGGATAACGTCCCGGGGAGCCTTCTGAATCAGAGAAGGGATGATCTCGGTGGTAAGGATGTTAGAGTCTGGTTCGTAACTGACCTTCTGGCTTCCAAGAAGTTAACGTGATTAGAGATAAAGAGACATCACGAGGCTGAAGACTTGAAAGATCAAGGTGCTGCTAGATTAGGTTCCCAGTGAGAATCTGCTTGCTGGTCTGCAGACAGCCTTCCTGCGTGTGCTCCCATGGCCCTTGTCCTGTGTGTCAGACTGAGCTCTGGTGTCCTTCCCCTTCTTATAAGGGTACTAATCCCATCATGAAGGCACCACTCCTCAGGACCTCATCTAAACCTAATTACCTCCCGCAGGCCTGCCTCTAAATACTAGCAGGAGGGTTAGGGCTTCGACATATGAATGGGGTGGGCGGTTGCTGGACAAAAACAATCAGTCCATGAGAGCATTACTTGCCTCTTCCTGTTTCCAGTGGCTACTGGCATCCTTGACTTGTAGCCACATCACTCCAATCTCTGCCTCTGTCTTTACATCCATGTCTGTGTTCTCCTCTGTGTGCTTCTTACAAGGATACCAGTCACTGAATTTAGGGCTGACCTGGATAATCCAGAATGATCTCTTCACCTCAAGATCCTTAAATTAATTACATCTGTAAAGATCCTCTTACCAAATAAGGTAACACTCACAAGTTCCAAGGACTAGGCTGTGGACGTATCATTCGGGAAGTGGGGACACCATTCAGCCCACTAACTTGACAAAAGGAACCACTAAGCCAGAGACATACCACGGATGGGCCCGCTCTGGCGTGGGACAATCAGAAGGTGATTTTAGTTTAGGCTTGTGTACAGATGCAAAGGGAGACACAACTGCTCTTGACGGTAGGGCCAGCATGTAGAGGACTTAGGGAGGATGTCAGATTATTCTAGAGAAGGCTTCTGTTTTGCCACTTCCCTACTTGTTATACTGTCATTTCTGAGTCTTCAGCATTTTAATATCTTCATCTCACCAAAGCAGATTTAGACTCTCCCTTCCTAGGAAGGAACTGTTGCATCGGTTCAGTTTGTATTTGCATGTATAGCTTCTAGAGAAAATTCCAGTAACTGCATAGCCAGTAAGCTGTGCTCTCAAGAAAAGCTTTGGGGTCACTGTTCTGCTTTCGTATATCCTGCACTATGGCCCACACCAACCAAAAATAAAACAATAGAATTCTTAAGGCATTGCATGGAGTCTCTATCATAATAGTATTTCTCTTTTTAAGATATTATTTATTTATTAGAGATGCAGAGAGAATGCAAGCTGGGGGAGGGGCAGAGAAAGAGAGACGGAGAGAGAAGCAGGCTCCCCGCTGAGCAAGAAGCCCCATGCAGGGCTCGATCCCAGGACCCTGGGACCATGACCTGAGCTGAAGGTAGACACTTAACCGACTGAGCCACCCAGGTGCCCCTCAAGGTAGTATTTCTAAAACCCACCAGAATATAGCTGCTGGGCTCCCCATCCTGCAATTGCACAACCGCATAAACCATCCAGCAACTGCCAGCAGTGTCTCAGGAATTCAGTTTCTCCTGCTCTCCACAGTGTGGAATGTAGCCGATAGTCTATCATTTGTGGACATGGAGAGTAACAAAGAAGCCCTGACAACTCAAATATGTCATTTTAGCTGAATTCTTCACCTCTTCCATCAAACATTTTTCTTTCCAAGACTTAGAGTGGGAATACATTGAGAATTGACCCTTGTATCTTTGACCTTCCTCCTTTCAGCATGACTTGCTTAGGTATGACCAAAAGGTAGGCAGTAAGAATAAAAGGGCCAGAAAGTAAGAATCTGGAAAATGAACACAGAAACATAGAATTATTTTTCTCTGTTGGGTCCACCAAGAAACAAAAACCAAAAACAAAACAGTAGCTCCAGAGAGACCTCAGGGATCCTAAGACCATTTCTGCATTTTCTTGTCCCTGCATGAACAGAGGCGTTAGCCTATGGAGGTTTGTTTCAATAACAGTCATTTGTACCTAAGACACATGGGACTTGAATGAACTTCTAAAGCAGCTTTCTAGTACCCAGTGAAATCCGGTGTTCTCCAAATAGTTGGTTCCCTGGTCCCCAACCACTTACAAGCTGTGTGACTCAGAACAAGTCAGTTAATTTATCTCTGAGCCACATTTTCTTTCTAAAGTATAGAAAATAATACCGACCTCACTGAGTTGTTTTGAGATTCCAAGGGATAGTATGAAAGGATACATGAGCTGTAAAAATGCTAACGGATGCTTGTTAATTTCTGGTGTCCCTTGCTAATGCTTCAGACCAGCCCAGACAGAAGCAGCCCAGCCATGTGACTGCTGTGCCACCCAGCTGGCCGCTGAAAGGAGGAAGTGGGGAAGCAGTCACCATGTGGTGCTGCATGAGGGCTCTCGGGACTTTTGCTTATGGAAGGTCAATGGTTTATTTATCCGACACTTAACACAGCACCTGCTGCACGTGGCCTTTCTTGTAAATTGGACAGGCATTTAAGAAACCAAGGCAAGGACAGTTGAGTAACTTGTGCCAAGTCAAACTGTTTATAAACAGTCCGGGATTATAACGCAGGCCATCTAGCTCCCAAGGGAGATCATGGTCGGAACCTGTCATCTTTTGTGACCATCTCAGAATAACTGATACAATCATGACATTCTCAAGTCTCTCCTCCTTGATTGGTTGGTCTTCCTTGTGGTGTTTATACAGCTCATACTTTAAAAATATGATTAGGTAAAAGAAATAAGTAGGACTAAGCATGTTCGATAAATACCTGAGCATTAGAGCTTTAATCCACTTTTCACTCCTTGGCATATTCTCTCCCATTCAGCCTCAGGTCTTACGGGTGATGGCACCAAACCCAGAAAGCCTGGGCTCCCTGAAGTCCGGCATAATCTAATAGCCTGCACAAATGACCCCTCATCAGGTGACCCTGAGGGAGCTCAAACACCATCTCAGATTAGCCCAGGGGCAGGAGGGGGACAAGAGCAAATTGCATAATTATATGGAGACTTACCTAGCAATGGCTCTCTCTCCATTTCAAATCCCCTACAATCAAGGGTTAAACACTTGCCAATTATTTTAAAAGGATTCACTTCCTGATTTCTAACTTATTATATAGAAAATACTAACAACACATTAGGAAAGAAAGGAAGCGTGCTCTCTTTACAAAGCAGTCTCCTCCCCAGTGTTGATCTCTTAACTGTCGTGGTCTATTCAGCTGCCCCTGTCCTTGGTAGCTTCATTTATCTCTGCCCAGGGTCTTTTAATGATAGCTTCTTAATAGAGATTGCCTAAAGAATTAAAACGTGGGCATACAGGTCTGTTTCAATAAAGATAAAACTTATTCATCTTTATCTAGCTCAGTCTGGCTTCTGAAATGTGTTACTTTGAAAGTTCTAGGAAAGAAATGTAAGGGGGCAGTGGAAAGAAGGCGAGAGGAAATTACTCATATTTTACACGTTTAGAAATAGCAATTCTTTCTCCCACTTAGGTATCCCTTAACCTACTTAATATATCCACAGACCTTCCCAAGAGTCATCTCTCTACCTAGCAACTACATGCTTATTCATTCATTAATCCACACTTACCTAATGTCTACCGTGAGCTATCCTGGGTACTTCATATTTATTATTTCACGTAGTAAGGACACCAAATATATTTATTATTTCACTCAGTAAGCTCACCAAAGTAAGCACCATGATCCCTATTTCACAGCTGAAGAACTGAGACTCAGAGCTTTAGGTAATGTGGCAAGGTCAGCCAGCCAGCAAAAAGCAGAGCCCATGTGAACACAGGTCAGTTGCAACAAGACGCCTTGTCGTCGGTTCCATACTTTCCAACAGAGTGTTTGTTCAGAGACCATGGGTATATACAGTGGTTAGGAATTTCATCATGGGCCAGATGAAACTCAATGGAGAGGCCTTTGTTCATTTTTGAAGGTCCTCAAAATACATCCCTGGAATGAGGGAGCTCATGAATTTGTGGGCATTTTGCTCCCACTCCCCATGTCCACCTGGCCATACGTTCGAAGCAGCCCTGATGGATACTTGCTGTTGGCCTTCAGTAAACTTAGTCCAATAATTTGCATCTGCCATGTGCAAAGCCCTGTGCTAGATGCTGTGAGGACTAAAAAGATGTGTAAATAGAAAGTCAGGATACTGAGAAGTATACACTTTTTTGACTAATAAATTAATCAAAGAGAGCTATCCACGTGAGGAGAGAAAAGGGCAGTGATTAGCATGGCATCAGTCAAACTCAAGGTTCCCAAATGGAACATGTGAACGCCTATCTCAAATCCTGTCTGGGGCCTGGTAGAATTGGGGTGCCCACTTTCTCCGCTCTTCTCTCTGTGACAATGAGCTCTAACCAGCCTTTCATACCTACCTCTCCCACTAGACAACGCCACCAGTGACCTCCACAACCAACAGTCACTCCCAGGATTCAATTTATTGGAACTACCAGCAGCATTCATTAAAAGTAAATGAATTAAAGCATTGCAATTCAACACAGATTTGCATGTGCCTTGGAAATGATCTGCAGGGAGAACATATTATTTCTATAAAAGTTATTTTTAAAATATTACAGTGATAAATGAAGATTCTTTTCTTTTTTTTTTTTTTAAGATTTTATTTATTTGACACAGAGAGATCACAAGTAGACAGAGAGGTAGGCAGAGAGAGAGGGGGAAGCAGGCTCCCTGCTGGGCAGAGAGCCCGACTCGGGGCTCAATCTCAGGACCCTGAGAACACGACCTGAGCTGAAGGCAGAGGCTTTAACCCACTGAGCCACCCAGGCACCCAAATGAATATTCTTTTCCATCAAAATCACCATGTTCAAAAAGACAGAACAGTTTCCTATGGATCAGTCTAGCTAGAGGTGTAGCTGAAGCAAAGCCTGGGACAGGGAAGAACACTGAAGCAAAAATGGACCTACCACACTACAAAAAATAGGGTTAGGGTCTGAGTAAGACAGAAGGGACCAACAGCCTATTCCTTGGATAAGCTGGTTCCTTTAACTGGGGATTTCCTCAGGGAGAAGAGGTTCCTGTCCTACAGATGAAGGCACTATATCTGAAGGATGCTGTGCTCTTCTTCAAAGGGATCCATCTCTTCAGTGGACTGTCAGGGTTCTTGAAAAAAAGACCATTTCCGTTCTGGCTCTGAAACGGGCCCAAGTTCAAAGGGAGCCGATCCGTAATTGTAAGAGTTTTGTAAATGGACAGAGGATCTTCCTTCAAAGAGTTTCAACATCTTTTAGCCGGGAAAAACATTCCATTTTCTCTCATAACTACCCTGGAGAGGAAGCAGGAGGTGAGTTTTGTCTCCATTTTGTGGATCAAGAACTTGATGACAAATGGGACACCTGTGCTGCTGTTCACCCTGCCTATGCCCACGAGCCATAGCCAAGAACATGGCGCTCTTTCCCACGACAGTCAGACTCACCTGCAGAATCCTTCTCAACACAGGGCACTAAGCAGCTGCTGACAACAGACAGGTGCTGGCACGGAAGAGGAAAAATCATTTATACCC
>CM053614.1:42383214-42435167 GCA_028646535.1 Procyon lotor | reverse complement strand
ACTCTCAATGTCACCTAGCGATGCCGGAGGAGAACTGAAGTAAAATGACTTAAGAAGACCGAGCCTTTCAGTCAAGACTATATTGTAAGTTTGTGCATTCAGTGCCCCTCTCTTATCACCACCCCAGTTCCAAAACAGCAAAAATATACAAAGTTACAAACATGTACGGGCTTTTTATGTGTGTCTATGTGATTAAAAAAAAAATTAAATATCCCCATGGATCAAACACAAAATAGAAATGCAAAAGAAACTACAGACAGAAAGATCCAAGAGTCCTACTTCTGTGGGCTAATGGGGCCAAAAATGTCCGTAGGGAAAGTCTGGGGCCTGAGTTAGCCCCACCCCTGAAGTAAGCAAATGCAGAGGGGGAGCCCCACACCACAGTGAAAGGGGGCTTGAAAACTTGCCTTATCCAGGGAGGTGGCAGAAGGCAGATGCAGCCTTACAACCAGGCTTGTGCCTTGTGTGCTGGCCCGGTGGTGGATCTTGGATATTCAATCACTGACCTGGAACAGGAGCCCCCAACTCCAAGTATAACCCTTGGCTCGTGGTTGGGGTCCTTAGGGGTAAGAAGTGGGCAATAGCAAATCCCTAGATGGGGCAAGGTGAGTACAAGGAAAGAACATGGGAAACAAACTCAAGATGAAGCTCTAAAGCATAATTCCAAAGCATGGGAGAAAAACCAGCTTAAGTTAAGGAGGGCCCAACACAGTCACCATCAGGCTTATTATCCACCCCCTGCCCTACCGGGAATGAAAAGAATAGCCTCATAGTGACTTTAAACTGGAGCTTTAAAAACAAGTAGGTGGTTGCACAGATTATCTTCATCAGTTAGAATGCATCACTCCTCACATTAAATTTCTTATTATATAAACCTTGAAGTTGGAAGTGTTGAACTTATGCTTTCAGTGAAGTGCCTGGACACACAGCGTCCCTATCTTGAGCACCTGTGAGACGACAGGATACAGGGCTGTTCCCTCCGAGCCATGAAGGCTGAACTTCTGATGCGCCGGCACCTCCCTGGCACCTTGTGAGAATGACAGGTGACCTTGGGACAGCTTGTGATGGCAGAACAGACACGGCTTGCCAAGGTGGACGACACAGCTGGAAAAGCTAAGCCACTCCTGCAAAAGAACACTTCTCTCTGACAGAAGGATGGGAAAGTGGGCAGAGTAAGAAAATAGTCCCTGAAGCTAAACCCGGCCTGTAGAACTAGATTCAGTCTAGAGTTGGAATGAACTTACTAAATTCTCCGCCTGCTCTGCCACGGAGGTGTTTATGTTTATAAAGCAGCATTACTACTTTAAAGAGGGCGATCCTAAATATAAAAGAGGACCATTTGCTGAATGAATAGCTGAATGGCCATCCATTCTGAGTGAGGAAAAAAATCGAGACTCCACGCACATTCCTCTTGTTTTTCATGACAAGCTCAGAAGAAGCTCTGCGAAAACCCAATTCATCAATTCAAACAACACACCAAAAGAAAATTCCTGTAGTATCCAGTTTAGAATGTCACTGGACGGCTCCGATTCCCGTGGTTGTTATAAGCACTTGCTGTTTAAATGAATCATGTTCCTTCTCTTTATCCAAGAAGGACATGGCAATAGATGTGAGTAGCTACAAAGGGTGAGGGAAAGATCCCACATTCAGGCTCTAATCCCAGTCGGAATCTCGGCTTGGGGAGAAAAACACCCAATGGAAAGCTGACAAGGAGAGTGAGCATACAGCTACCCTTCTGAAGCCACAACTCCAAAAGGGCCACGATGCATTAGCCAAGGACTAGTTTTAGTCATTTTTTAAAATCCCAGACGGAAGTGATTACAGTGCTAAAAAAAATTTTTTTTTCTTCCTAGCCCCTCACAGGAGATCTTGGAGGGCTCCCCAAATGTCCAGGCTGGGGCAAAATCTGATCTGTCTAGAATCATAGACTCCAGTGACACGAAGCGGCACTGTGAAGTGGCCAGCCCCCTGTCCCAGGCAATGCTCTGACGGAGAGACCCATGATGATGCGTCAGAACTGTGTGGATGAAAAAAAATAAAATAAATTAAAAAAAAAAAGAACTGTGCGGATGTGCCTGAGGTGGGAGGCTGCCGGATTGTTGCTTCCAAATCTGGAACCAAGGACTCTGGGCCAATTCTCAAGGCAGAATTTCCATGGGGGAAAGGCAATGCCAGGACAGCCAGCAGATGCTGCAGAGTCTCAGAGACCACTGCGGTCGTGAACGCACGGCTTCCTGACAGCCCACTCTCTACTTCACTGAAGGCGGTACAATTATAATGATTAACTTGCATTCACTGCCACTGACCTAAAGCCGGCAAATTCTGCCAACAGAGTGTTCTTAGAAAGAAAACCAAGAAACAACATATAATTACAGCTGGCACTTAGTTAGGAGTTACTTATTCAGGTCTTCGTTTCACTTCTTTCTTCTTCCTACTGAATTCCTTTTGACCATTTCTCTGTGGCTTTGATTCCCTCATCCAGGGGAGAAAGAAAGCAGGGGAGACTCAAAGTCACCCACATGGCAAGCTATGGTGAAGGGGAAGGTACAGGAGGGCAGGAGCATATAAAACTTACTGGAACAGTGACTGTTTTTTTGTTTTGTTTTGCTCAGTGGGGTGCAAAGGAAAGTGTGGGCTCTGGAGTCAGACTGAGTTTTGACTTCTCAGTCTGCCACTTGCTAGCTGTGTATCCTTGGGCAAATAACCCAGCCAGTCCAACTCAGCTTCCTCATGGAGAAAATAGGGATATGCATATCTCTGTTGGAGGACAGTTGCAAGGATCGGGAAAAAAATAACGCAAAGAGTCAAATATAGTTCCTTCCCATCGGGTGAGCATTCAAGCTGCCTTATTAAAAGTACCTAAGGTTTACTCTTCTCATATAATTAAGGTATGACTGAAAGCAAACACTCTTCCACTGAGAAGTAGGAGTTCCCAAGTAAATGCACACATCTTAAACTGCCAATTTCTTGGTATAAATTTGCATCTTAAAATCTGCATTGGTTAAACTTTACCTGTCGACTTCCCTGCTTGGAGGAGCAGCTACTTGTGCTCCTTGAAGGTGAGACCAGTTTTTGGGACACCCCAAGGTTCCTCTCGTCACTCATCATGAGCAGTGGGTCTCTTGGCTTCGATGTGGTCAAAATGCCATCCGAAGACAGTGGAGCTGAGAGTACAGAAGTCCCACGCAGGCAGGTGACTCAGTTCTTATCCAGTATGTTTTAAAAGCATTTTGGATGACCCAGAGGAAATCTCTAAAAGCAAAAGAAAAGGATTGCAGAGAAGTTCAGAGGCATCAGACACCATCTGTAATTAGCCTCTGATTGCCTGCAAGTGATTTGTCTACAGTACAGATTACAGGAGCCGTTATGCTTACCATAAGTTGTATCAGGAGCTATGAAGGAAAGATGCTTTACACCCATCTTTTATTGGAAATTATATATAAGTGGCTTTTCATATAGCTTTGCAATATGTCAGAATTAAGAACAGTAGTAAGAAAATTTGAGTCCAGATACATACAAAATTAGTACCATAAAAAAATCATCCCAAAGCACAGTGAGATACCACTTCATACTTACTAAATGATAATTAAAAAAAAAAAAAACAGGAAATAACAAGTATTAGAAGGAACTGGAACCCTCAGGCATTGCTGGAAGGGACATTAAATGGTACAGCATAGGTAGAAAGAGTTTGGTAGTTTTTTAAAAAGTGAAGCAGAATTATCATCTGATCCAATAATTCCACTCCTAGGTACATATCCCAAAGAACTGAAAACAGGTGTTCAAACAAAAACTTGTACAAGAAGGTTCATAGTAATGCTACTGGCAGTAGCCATAGGTAGGAACAACCCAATGTCCATCAACTGATGAATGGATAAACTACATACGGCATATGCAACAATCTGAATGCTTGTGTCCCCCTACAATTCATGTGTTAAAAATCCTAAACCCAATGTGATGGTATTAGGAGGTAGGGCCTTTGGCAGGTCCTTAGGTCCTGAGGACATAGTCCTTATTAATGCAATTAATTAATTATAAAAAAGATGACACCGAGCTCCCTAGCCCCTTCTGCCACATGAGGATCCAACGACTCTACAACCCAAAGAGGGCCCTCTGCCTGTCATCCTCATTCTGGGCTCCCAGCCTCCAGAGCCGGGAGCCATTTCTGTGGCTTATAAGCCCTCCAGTCTGGGGTATTTTGTTATAGCAGCCCAAACGGACTAGGACTGCATAGCCATACAATGGAATATTCTTCAGGAATTAAAAGGAATGAAGTACGTGATACGTAATACAACGTGGATGAATCTTGAAAACGTTGTGCTAAGTGAAAGCATCCAGACAGAAAAGACACATATGTATGTTTCTATTTATATGAAATAACCACAATGGGCAAATCCATAGAGGCACAAGGCCACGTAGTGGCTGCCAAGGGCTGGGGGAATTGGGAAATAGGGTATGGCTATGAGCTTTCCTTTTAGGGTGATTAATGTTCTGTAACTAGATAATGGTGATGGTTGTACAACACTGTGAATGACTAAATGTCACTAAACTGTATAAGGGAAAATGGCTAAAAGTTGATTTTATGTTATATGTATTTTACTATAATTTAAAAAAACTGTATTTTGGAGGGATGAGGTGGAAGATGTGTTCTACCAAAGGTTTTGGAGACATCTTTGAAAAACATTATTACATACTGTGACAAAACTGTGAAGGAAAACAGAATTTCCCCCACCATCTATAGTATCCTAGTAACTGAAACAATAATCACCTTGGAGCGCCCACACTACCTACTGTCAAGTCCACAGTAAGAGTTTCCCATACACATGATCTCATTGACTCAAAAGTCTGATGGGAGATTATCTCTCTTACAGAGGAAACAATAGAGCCTCTGAAAAGTCAGGTTAACTTGCCCAATCGAGCAGCTGGCAAGAGACTGCATTCAGGCCAGACGCCAGGCCTCTCATCTCGGTGCTGGAAATGAGCGTGCTCTAACCGCCGGGTCTGGTGGTAACAGCTACTGTCCAACTTTGGAACCCAGCAGAACTGAGGAACTGCCTAGAAAGACTCAGTAAGCCAGCTTCACAGAGCCCCTGCCCCATTCCTTCAACCACTGCCTTCATCCGCAGCCCTGAGTAAAGGGTGACTAACAAGTTTGGTTTTGGCTTCAGAAGCCCAGCCTTTTATTTGACACACTAAGTTCAAATAAACTCTGTAACTTTCCCACGCATGTTGACAACGATAAAATATATATATATATATCCAATCTATTTAGCTCTTAGTGTTCACGCAGTCTTAATTTTAAAAGAAGCATGTTATATATAATTATCCAGGACCCAGCTAGTTAGATATTATTTTAAACCTTTGGTGAATTATTAAGCACTCAATCTCCTATGCCTTTCGTGAACACATAGTTCTTTAAAAATGAGTATGCTGAAGAGCACTGGGTGTTGTAAGGAAGTGTTGAATCACCAGATTGTACACCTGAAACTAATATTACCTCGTACGTTAACTGGGATTTAAATTAAAAAAAAAAGAAAAAAAACAAGTATGCCAAAGCCATCAACTAAAACCAAGACAATGAGAAAAACCATATCAGAAAATAAAATTAAGGTACGTGTGTAGCCAGAGAACTCAGTTCATATGCTGCTTTCACAGATCCTCCCCAAATCTCTGTATTCATACATATTGGATCCAACAATAACTAAGACTAAATAAAACCAAACCAACACCAGCCTCTTCACAAAGTTAGCTTTACTTGTGGGGCGTGACTAATGGGACCCAAAGTTAGAAGCCAGTGCAGTCGCGTTCAAAACTGCCAAGGAAGGTCGCATGGATATATTAATAGTCGGTTTAATAGCACACTGGCTGTTGCTGTTGAAGACAGAGAGGGCAAAGAAAACATGCCGGGAACCAAAAGCGATGAATGGCTTGTGGGGGCAGCTGTTGCCGGGACAACCAATCCCCCAGTGGCTTGGGTTTCGGGGTGTGTGTGCCAGCATTTTTGTCATGTTTTTTAACGCTGAGGCTCTGTCAGGGAGGGTGCAGGGCAATAGAGACCACGAGGGGTGGTCTGTAACATGGGCAGCAGGGGCAGAAAGGGGTACTCAGGCCAGAGAGAGTGCTGGCAATCCTGAAACTGCCAAATTAGAAACACAATCACCCCATCCCAGAGGAAACTGATAAAAAGGGTCATCTTTATGGCTTAGCTCCACCAAATGCCACCAAATGTCACCTCGGAGGAAAGCTCCCGGGGCCAGGGCTGGGGGCAGGGCAAACCTCATACTCATTTAAGTAGGCACTTTGAGGTAAGGCCTCTTTTTCTCCTCCTGGGAAAAGAGGGTGTGAGACTCCAGCCTCTCCCACATTCGCCCCCTCAGCGAGTCTGGGATTATCACCTAGGGAAATATATCTTGTTTCATCCCCCAGAACCTTCCAGCCTAGCCTCCTGAGAAATTCAGTTAAAATCACCAGTTAAAATTCAGTTCACTTGTGGCGTAAAGGGCAAAAGAGGTCAAGTTCTGGGAAGAGGAGATACTTAAAACAGGGTAGAATAGAGCGTGAAGGCAACAGAGGCCTGAGACCAAGGTGTCGCAGGAATGGGGTTGTCCTGTGGAATGAGGTAGTTATTGTGTCAACCTTGAGACCCCTAAGGGCTGGCCTGCGGGTCCTCAGAGGGAAGACCCCGACAGGAGTCCCAAGACAGAGGACCTTAACAAAGAGGAGTCACACGGAAGTTTGGTGTCTCCTACTCCAACTAGCTGACTTCACAGTGCCAACCTAGTAAAATAAGGAAGATGAACCCCTTAGGGGTGACGGATACTGGCCAGGAGCGAGGGCCCCTGATTCAGGGGTATAAGGATGATGAGACGGGGACCTGTGAAACAGCTGTGGGGCTTTCTCCTCTCCCAGTGACCCTTCCCTGGAAAACCTCTAATTCAAAGGGTTTATGTAAAATATAATAGTTTCCCTGCTTACACGCTGTGAACTTAAGGACAATCATTTATTCCCACCCCTTCTTTTTTTTTTTACTGAGGTATAATGTCCATATAGTAAAGTGAACAAATCTTAAGCACACAGACAGCTCTATGAAATTTCACATTTGCAGATACTGAAATAATCACCACCCAGATCAAAAAATAGCTCCTCTGCAGCCTCCTCAGAAGGTTCCTCCACCCCTTGGCCATTGATCTGCCACATGTGGGGACCAATCCTCCTGCTGAATGCTGTGGTACCTGCCCAGAGTAAAGCTGTCTGGGGATTACCGTTCTGTGCCCTGGAGACAGACATCTGGGACTTCCCAAACTCACAGGAGCAGGCTGTATGACTGCTCTTGCGTCTTCTGCCTGATACAAGCATTTGACGCCTGACAGAAGTCAGCGTGGGATCTTCTTTCATTTCAAAGATCCAGCTCATAACCAAATCCAACAGGTATGAGAAGCTCAATGCACTTAAGTCAATTTAAAAATGCCCTTCTTGGGGTTGGGGGCCCCTGGGTGGCTTAGTTGGTTAAGCTTCTGCCTTCGGCTCAGGTCATGATCCCAGGGTCCTGGGATCGAGCCCCACATCAGGCTCCCTGCTCAGTGGAGAGCCTGCTTCTCCCTCTCTCTCCTGCTCCCCCTGCTTGTGCTCTCTTTATCAAATAAATAAATTAAATCTTTAAAAATAAAAAATGTCCTTCTGTGCTTCTGAAATCAGCTAAGTCCTCTCTCACCATTGCTACTCACCTGGGAAGCTGATGGGTCAGGTCCAGGTGATAATGGTGTTCCAACTAAAAGTTCAATGCATGAGACATGCAAGCATGGAACATCTATTAGGGAAAGGAGAACTCTGATTTCTACCAAGAATAGGGAAGAACAAATGATCAAGGCACTGCCAAGCATTTTGAGCACAAGGTTAATTTTAAGACTTACTCTGGCCATTTTGACTTAAAAAGGAATACCGAGTTTGGGAAAAGATGCAAAGGAGATGTACAGACCGAGATGTATGCGACTCAAAAGGAGCTAGACCTAAGTTTGAATTTGGTGTTCCCTTATTACAAACTCTATTCACCTTGACAGATGTAGAAACCTCTCTGATCTTTAGGGGTTTTATGTAGGAAGTGGGGCATCTTGAGGATTAAATGAAAAATGAGGACAAGGTCTGGTGTGGACAGAAGAGACAGTCAACAGTTGTTAGTTCTATTTCTTCCTCTCCTGGCTTCCTGGAAGTGACCTACACAGCACCAAATAAGATCCTATACTCCTCTTGCAACCAAAAACAAATAAGGACTCTGCAGAATTTTAAAACATATTAACATTTCCCCAATTCTGTAACACAAATGTGAACAGACTTTTAAACCATCAGAGCAGCACATTTACTTTGAATAAGACACAAATGCAAAAAGATAAAAGCCACATTATTCGTCACCATTGGCTGTCCAAGGAAGCAACTCAATATTAACTAGTTGGGTTTGAAACAGTGGCATATAACACGGCAAGTTAATATCCTATTAGACCTGCAGTCTGTGCTCATACACTTGGTCACGTTTGGCCAAGAAATAGGCTCTCCTTCCATCCTCGAAAACAACTTGCACAAAGAACAGATGGCATGTAGTTCCAGTTAGTTTAAAATCTCCCAGTAAAATATAGGGAAGAATTATGTCCCAAATTAACACCAAAAAAAAATTCATAATGGAATATCCACTTCTGGGGGCACCTGGGTGGCTCAGTGGGTTAAGGCCTCTGCCTTCGGCTCAGGTCATGATCTCAGGGTCCTGGAAAAAGGAAATCTGCCGGTTCTCTGGAGCCCCACATCAGGTTCTCTGCTCAGTGGGGAGCTTGCTTCCCCCTCTCTCTGCCTGCCTCTCTGCCTACTTGTGATCTCTCTCTCTCTGTTGGATAAATAAATAAAATCTCTTAAAAAAAAAAAAAAGGAATATCCACTTTTGGTCTTCCAGTCTTCTTTGGCAAAAGACAAATATTCAAATCCCAGATGTGCATCTTTTTAGAAATGATGCCTGCTGAAACCCCTTGATTTCCAAGATGTTACATGACCAGCAGTACACCTCTGGTCATTTGGCTCTAAAATCCATAAATTGATCAGAGGTTTCTGGAAGTAAGTTTCCAGTCACAATACCCTCAAATGGCTGATCCTGGACCTCTGTGTGTCATGCTAGCAAATCTGCTGTAACTACCTGGACAGCCGGCTTGATCCAGGGATGCTGCTGACTGTTCGGGGGGGTGGGGGTGGGGGGGTGGGGGGGGTTGTGAATCCCGAGGCTCACAAACTTGTCTCCAAAGAAGTCTGTTCTGGGCAGTTTTTCATTTAGGGTTGAAATCTCTTACTCAGAGATGCTGCTCCCAGACCTGCCCTCTGTCATGACAGATGAACAATTTCTTCATCAACCCTTGCACTGGAACCACCACCACTCCCCCATCCCACCCGGTCAACCTTTTTTCTCCAGACCCAACAGTCACATTTTCATCTGCCACGTCTTATGGGACCCTAATGATCATAGCCATCCGACTCTGATCACACTTCGATTTGTCTGTGCTTCCCCGCAAAGGGTGCCCAGACCTTGAGACCAGCTCCCGCTGGGGTCTGGCTAGAGCAGGAGAGAGGAGCCCACTGCCCTCCCTGGCCACGTACACACCGCAGCTATGACCACGACCCACGCTTGTCTGAGTTTTGGGGACACTCACCCCTCTTTCTTGCACTCATCGTCCTCACTGTTCTCTAGGACTCTGATGTGGTGGGGGCTGTGGAGAAGGTGGGCTTTTCTCTCGGAACAGCACTCCTTTGCTCCTTCGGCTGAACTTTAGGACTTGCCTATTCTTTTTTATTATTGTATTTCCTCACATTAGTTTTGACCCCTGATTCCAGTTTGTCAGGACATTTCTGGGGTCCTGTTGCCATTCAGGGGTCTCGGCCTGCTTTTTCTTTGTGGGAGCACTCGCAGACCGCCTCAACATGTGAATTCTGTCCTCATCTAACAAATGTTACCGGCAGATTTCCTAAGAAGAGCACCGAGGGTACTAAAATCCTCTCCATAGCTTGATGCTAATTTATCCCTTCATTGGCATTTCTGCATTCACAGTTGTCAACCCAGCCACAGTTAATCTTCCTAACTGTATAGTCATGCCCAATTTCCCACAGTGTCCAGATCTGCCTTCTTCCCATCTCCAGGGTTCTTGTTAAAAATGCAGATTTTGGAAGCTCCACTTTAGACAGACTGAATCAGAGTATCTGGGATGGGCCTCATGTCCTGAACACGTGACATTCAGGGGATTGTGTGCATGATGGAGTCAGTCGTTCTTAACCCTGCTTTCCTTATCCTGAGGCGATCCTTCTCTCTGTGTATCTGTGATGCAGCAAGGAGACAGGAAGCCGAAGCTCTCTTTTATAATCCTAGGCCTGTGCTTTCCAAAAAGTGGCGCCCAGGCCAGCAGCACCAACATCACCTTACTAGAAATGCAAGTTCTCAGAGCCTTCCGAACACCTGCAGAGCAGGGGCTGGGGGTGAGGCCCAGCCATGTGTTTTCAGCAAGTTCTCTACAAGTTTTAGAACCCCTGCCCTAGGGTAATATTCTTCTCCCCATGGAATCTTGAGGCTTCTGGTATATATTCGTCAGGGACTGGAACAGACCCTGCGCTCTCCTCTGAGGAAGATTCTGTCCTGCTGCCTAACGAACCTTTAAGTCCGGATGGCACATCCCAAATCCACGGCAAATTTTCTCAACCCTCCAGAAAACTAAAAGACCCTACTGGGACAGACAGATCTTATCCTCCACAGGCCTGTGTGGACGTGGTGGGGTCAGTGGAGGCCCATGCATTCCCTTTTCCTGACCAGGGGCCTTCATTTCATGAGACATTAACTGCAGTTTGATCACAAGAGTCACCCTATACAGATCTGTCCTGATCCTCAACACAAACTATCTACCCTGAAGGCTCTCACCAAGTATCATAACCTTGAGTCTTGTACTGTCCAGGCTCTGGAGAGCAGTGGATCTCAACTCTGACTACACATTAGATTTATGTGGAGAGCTTTTAAAAATGACCAGGCCCTGCCCATGATCTAGTGTAGTGGACTTCGTGGTCGGGCCAGGCTTTGAAATTCCTAAGACCTCCACAGGTGACTCTGATGATGGGATCCAGGGTTGAGGGGCATCAGTAATAATTTAAAAGGGTAACATAGGGGCACCTGGGTGGCTCAGTAGGTTAAAGCCTCTGCCTTCGGCTCAGGTCATGATCTCAGGGTCCTGGGATTGAGCCCTGTGTTGGGCTCTCTGCTCAGCAGGGAGCCTGCTTCCCCCTCTCTGCCTGCCTCTCTGCCTACTTGTGATCTCTCTCTGCTAGCTAGCTAGCTAGCTAAATAAATAAATAAATAAATAAATAAATAATTCTTTTTAAAAATTTTAAAAAAATTAAAAGGCTGACATATTTTTTTTAAGATTTTATTTATTTCACAGAGAGAGAGAGAGCACACAAGCAGGGAGAGCAGCAGAGAAAGAGGGAGAAGCAGATGCCTCGCTGAGCAGGGAGCCCAATGCAGGGCTCTATCCCAGGACTCTGGGATCATGACCTGAGCCAAAGGCAGACACTTAACTGACTAAGCCACCCAGGTGCCCCTATAATGGTAACGTAATGCATGCACATAGCTCAAGCCAGATCATCACATGGAGGAGTTGGTCCAATAGCACTGTTTCCCCTCTGATGAACCGCTTTGCCTGCACTGCCCTCTGGGTCATGCCCTTTGCCTACAATGAGAGTGATCATATATACAAAAATAAACCACCAACCCACTCAATGATATTGGGAGATTTTATAGAGTGGTATAACAATGAAGGCCATGAGCTCTGGATTCAAACTGCCTGGGTCCAAAGCCTGCCTTGCTAAGTGGCTTTCAGCAAATTTTTAGCCTCTTTAGATCTTCTGTGTTCCGTGTGACAGATAGAAATAACGAAAGGATCTTCCCAAAGGGGTTGTTGAGGTGATTAGAGGAGTTAATGCATTTGAAACCCTGCAAAAGGTGGACAGGACAGTCATCACTCGATGAGCTAGCTAACCAGTGTGGGGGCTGTGCTCACTCTTGTGCACGACATCACCGTGGCTGCTTTTCTCTTGGAATCAGAAAAATAAAAAGGGTATTCACAAATATCCACATTCCTACTACCCAGCACTAATAGGTATCCATCCTCATTTATACTATTAAGTATAATAATAGTGTAATTCAGTATATTACACTATACACTAATAGATATACAATTAATCTCTTCTATATCTACTATTTTTCTGGCTTTTAAAAACTTGTGCCCAATAAATAGGATCATACCATACATTTTATTTTTTTAAGATTTTATTTATTTATTTGACAGAGAGAGAGATCACAAGTAGGCAGAGAGACAGGCAGAGGTGGAGGGGGAAGCAGACTCCCTGCCGAGCAGAGAGCCCGATGCGGGGCTCGATCCCAGGACCCTGAGATCATGACCCGAGCCGAAGGCAGAGGCTTTAACCCACTGAGCCACCCAGGCGCCCCCATACATTTCTTTCTGCAGCTGGCTGATTCACTCACAATCGTTACACACACACTCTAGCTCATTCGTGTCGCACAGTTTCGTGGTATGACTATCCCTTGTTTCACTTATTCTTCCTTTAGTTCATCTCTGATTCTTTGCTCTTAACAACAGAGCTGCAGGGTCTGCTCCTTGTGAGGCTGCGGCATGATTTCCTACAATAAGCAGAACGACTATATCTTAAGGTAGAACTAGTTCTAGTTTTGCTTGTTAGTCCAAATTACTCCTCAAAATGGCCACACCAACTTGCACAAGGATTTCTTTAAAGGACCTTTATAAGAAGATAGCCAGGTCTCAGGATCAGAGTGTCAGTCCTAACTGACTGGCGTGTTCTCAGGTTTTGGACCCCTGGAATTTATATATGAGACCATATCCCTCTCTGTCTGGGGTGCTGCGAGAGACAGAGAACCATGGTAACAAAGATGAGCATCCCTTACTGTCATTGTGCTCTAATGCTCTCAACTACCCACCTATTTGCCTGGATAGTGTGCGTATTCTTGGGAACCACTTCAAATACTTTGTGAAATAAGACATTTAAATTAAAAAAAAAAAAAGGCTTTTGTAGCTAGAAAGTTATGTGAACTGCTGTTGGCAAGATGCCCCGAGAGTGGGCAGTTTTCTCCTCAGGTCCCTGGGATGCCCCCATGTTGTCCTGTGGGGGAGCCCCGGCCTCAACCTGACCATCCGAATGCCTCAGAGATGCTTGGAACAAGTGAGGGGGCAGGAGAGACACACAAAGAGCTCACAGAGTCAGAAAGCAGCCTATCAGAAGTATCTGTGGTGAAGAAAAGCAAAGGACAGGACAACCGGGGGAGACCCTAATGGCCACAGTTGCTCACACTAGCCTTTCCGAGTGTACAGATGGATGGCGCCAAGCTGGGGGGCTTCCTAGGACAGAGCACTCGCCTGCAAATATGGGGAAGGAGGTAGAGGTAGTTTCCAAATGATTATTAGTTTTCGTCCAAGTGATTATTGTGAAAATCATACACCTGGATGAATCCTATCCTTTACCAGAAGAGAAGTTTTTGACTCAGACCTTAGTTTCCCACCTTGTTCATAAGGCTATCACAAGATATACTTGTGCGAATACTTCAAATACACTTCGAGAAGTCCGACATCCTCCTTAAAAAAAATGGGAAAGGAGCTTGCTACCCAGAAACCCTCCTGTCTGGCAATACTGGCTCGCCACCCTGATGCCCAGGGCTTTGCCTCTGCACAGAGCCCCTACTCCTGGTCACACGGGCTTCATCCACTCTTGGAACTTACCGCCCCTGCCCCCAACTGCTGACTTCCCTCAGGAGAGTGGCTTTTGCTGCCGGTGGGACTTCATCAGGCTGTGGCCTCGTCAGCAGTTCCATATTCTCATCATTCTCCATCCCCGTGGTTCCCAAGGTTGTAGAACACTATCGTTCCATCCTAGCTCTCCCAGGACAAGTTCTTGAGCTGAGGACGACCCAATCCTCTGGTGTCGACTGGTAGAAATAAGATCTACTCTATCAGTGATGTTCTTTTTTTTTTTTTCTTTTTAAGATTTTATTTATTTGAGAGAGAGAGAGAGATCACAAATAGGCAGAGAAAGGGGGGTAAGCAAACTCCCTGCTGAGCGGAGAGCCCGATGAGGGGCTCGATCCCAGGACCCTGAGATCATGACCTGAGCCGAAGGCAGAGGCTTTAACCCACTGAGCCACCAGAGCGCCCTCACTCTATCAGTGATGTTCTTAATTCTTGATTCATTTTTTATGATCCGGCTACCTAACCACAAGAGCAAACTAGAAAAATCCAGCCTGTCTTGTCTTTTTTTTAAAGATTTTATGTATTTATTTAACACAGAGAGAGAGATCACAAGTAGGCAGAGAGGCAGGCAGAGAGAGAGAGAGAGAGAAACAGGCTCCCTGCCGACCAGAGAGCCCGATGTGGGGCTCGATCCCAGGACCCTGAGATCATGACCTGAGCCGAAGGCAGAGGCTTTAACCCACTGAGCCACCTAGGCGCCCCTCCAGCCTGTCTTGTCTTAAGTAAAGCCAAACCAACGCCTTTTCTAAATGTAAACTGTTCACCTGATTCGTAACACTGCATTAAAGAATTCTCCAGTGGATGGATGGAACCGACCAGTATGCAGCTGGGACTCTTAGCCCCGGGTGCTTGTTGGAATGTCCCAAGGGGCGGTGGAATGTCCTTACAGTCCTTCCATCGGAAATTTAGGGGTAGGACGTGGGCAGCAACAGTTAGGTAAAAGTTAGGTAAAAAAAAAAAAATCTCCCCAGTAGATTCCAATGTGTAGCCAGGACTGAGAAGCTCTGCTCTAGAGTTTTCAGAAATTGCCTTTCTCTTTCTGTAATAATCTTGACAGCATCTACCCCCTGGGAACCCACCGCTTCCTGTTTCATCCGGCAAGTGAAGACTGAAGGAACTCCGTCCCCTGGTGTGTGTTGGTCTGAACCCATGTCCCAGAGCAAGTTACATGTTTCCTACCTCTTCCCCTGTCTTGGGTTTCAATCTCCTCTTCTCTTGTGTGTATTCCGTTCTTTTCAGTTAGTACTTCTCCTTTAGAAAATAGATTGGGGGGGAGGGGTGGGATTGGAATAATTCTTTTCACTCTCGACATCTTGTGAAGAGAAATTTCCTACACCCAGAAGCTTACTTTCATGTGTTTGTCTGGCTCTAGATATAAGTTTGAAAAGCTGTTTTGTAGCTTTTCAACATTTTTTGAAACCCTCAGCTCCTTCCTGACATGAGCTCTGCAGACTTTATTCTAACACGTGTGACACTCTTAGTTCGTTCCTCTTCCATGTGCGGCTGGCTGGCTCCTCCTCTCTCCCAGGCACACGGGCATTTACTAAAGTTTTGCCCTTCATCCGCTTTTTTTCTGTGAGTTTTAGCTCTTGATCATCTCACCCACACCCCTGACTTCAGTAAGGCAGCTGTCTACCCATTCTGCGATCTTTACCCTCCTCTGGACCACGGCCTGGATTTCTCCCTGGAGCGTGAAGCCTGCTGCTTACTTCAAGTGCAAACTCATCACTCCCTCATGCTGACACCTGGGCTGAGTTCCCCGACTGCAAGACACCCACCATCTCCCGGTCCACCCCTCCCCCCAATCTCTCAATACTGTGGATTCCAGCTCTGATCTGACACTCACTTCAGCATCCTAACTGGTTTTCCATTCTTCAGTTCCCACGAGCACCAGTCTGCCCGAGGCCCCCCTGAGGCCTCTCCCATCACTTCAATCTACCTTACTGTCCCTCACCTGACTCACCTTCCCCAAAAGATTCCAGTGTCTCTCCTCGGCTCAAAAGTCCCTCGGGTCATGGAATTAGGTTAAAAATCCCAAGCCCTTCACACTTCAGTTAAATTTAGCTGGCTTTGGACTCTGGTTCTACCTACCATTCACTGTGCATTACTAAACTTCTGAGTCGTGCCTCATCCGAAAAGAGAATGAATGATAGTATTAAGCTTTTTGTGAAGACCGAAATAATGTATGGAAAGCACTCAACACAGTACCTAGCAGACATCACTCCATTATACTTCAGCTGTTAATCACTCACACCTCATCTCCAAAAGCTCACATTGCACACCCTATATTCTAGGGCATAGAATGTACCTCCCATTACCCCCCTCTGCATTGATCCTGGCTAGTTTCTTTCTGGGAAGAACCCTGGGAAGCACGTTTTCTCCTCCATCTGTGGAAATGTCCCCCACCTTCCAAATAGCACTTCGAATGTCATCTCCTCCACTAAACCTTTTCTGAAACCACCACCAACCCCGGTTTTAGGTCTCTTTTAAACCTCTGCTTTACTTTTGTGCTCTCTGAAAGTCTGTCTTCTGTTTCCTGTAATTGACTCACTCTTCATACACTGACCACTAGATGTTACGTCTACATCTAACTGGGGGACGGCATTTTCCCCATCTTTACATTCTGTGGGAAAGCAAACGTACCAAGACTGGTAGCAATAATAATAACAACTGTGATTGCTGAACCAGACTGATAGGAGTTTCAGAACGTTCTAGCTACCCTTTCTTTCTGAGGTGTCCTTACCATTCTGTCTTTGGCCCCAAGAGAGATCATTTCTGTCTTTTGTCCCAACTGTTGAAATGCTTCTAGAGTACATGGCTATGCCCAGAGCATGCTTCTTTAGGGATTTGACCTCCTGGTTCCTGTCACTTATAGCACCGGCCAATGCGTCTTTGATGGATCAGAAAGAAATCCACAGACGTCAATCCCTGTATTATTTTCTCCGTCTTAAAAATTAAGTGATCACCAAAACAAGCCAAGAGTTGATCAGAAATTAGCAGAATATGACCTGTGGCGCTTCCATCAGCACCTTTGGTGGCCACCCTAGATTTATAGTCTCCAGGGAGAAAGCATGATCCCTAACCTCTGTCTAGCAATCCATAAAATTGATCCCACAGCAACAACCTTTCTGAGGCTTTTTTCCCCCTTTCCCCAGCAAACCACCCTTAAGGTTTGGATTTTCATAGGTCTGCTTCTTTAAAGTAAAATACATCCTTCTAGAATCATATTTTAGCCACGAGAACCACGCTCACCTCCTAGGTGAGATGATCAGACGATCCTATCTATGCTCACGTTTTCATGCTTCGTGTCTCCTTTGCTTCATCCTCATAGGCTGCACTATGGCCGACGGTACAGGCCACCCTGCTTCCCAGGGGTCCGCGTGAATTACTAAAGGTCTCCTACTGGTGCTCTTACCTTTGCGATGCCTACTGTTCTCCATCCAATCAGGTCCTAACGTTTCTTCCTTACCATTAAATTTCAGTTGAACTCTCTTGACCAGGTTGGTGAATTTCTTGCCAAACATGCTTGTTTGCAAAGATGGCAAGAGGCTGCCCCCAAAAACCAAACCCATTTGTCAACACCCCCTGTGCTAGGGTTAGATGTCCAATTTCCACATCCTCTTCTAACTCCTGGCTCCCTTCCCCTGAAAGCTAGAAACATGACATGGTCCACTGGAGACCTTCGGTGTCCTGCCATGACTTTATAGTATGAGAAATATATTTGAGGTTCCTTATGACAGTTTAATGTATTTTTAACCAAACCAACGAACAGGAGTGATAGGCGGTAGGTGTCATAATTTGGCAGATTATTATGCATTCTCTGGCTTACGGTTCACCAATATCCAGAATTGCACAGTTGCAGTTGGACACAAGGTTATCTAATTAGAAGTGACATTTCCAGCCATCCTTGCAGCTTCGTGGCGGGGTGGGGGTGTGGGGGTTATGACCAAGTTCTGCCAGCGAGGTGCCAGCCGTGCTAACAAGAGATGCGCACGTGTTCTCTGTCCTTTCCTGAGGGCTGAGAGATGGGGACGACTGGATCCAGAAACGAAAGCCCCTGGTTGAAGATAATAGTGTTACCATGCCCACTGAGGAATCACCATATCTGGACAGTTACGTGAGACAGAAATAAACTTCAATCTTGTTAAAACCACTTAATTTGGGGGTCTGTCAGTTACAGAGCTGGAGCACCAATAACGTATGCCCTAAGAAGGCAGCATGACTTAAACTTAGGAAACCTGGTAACCTCTGCACCCCTCCCCAGGAGGGCGTCACCCACCTCTCCCCTGCTCAGCTGCCTGGGCCAGAAACCAGAGCCCCTGAAACACTGGCAGTGAGAATCCTTGCGGCTCAACAAAGAACAGAAAACTACTGTTTTCCCGTTCTTGGAGCATATTCTGCTGAAACAATCCCATATTCTTCAGTAGGCTTTCCATAGAGATCTGTTCCTCCATGCACATTCACTTTCTCCAAAAGGACAGCCCTCTTTGTGTTGCATCTGTCACCCACGTGGTCCTGAGAGCCACTAAGGAACAGGATGACTGAGTGTTCTGATTGCAGAAGGAGGAGTCTACAGATCAATCCCTCCAGACCTGAACCTCAAAACCAGCAACAGGCTGGGTTTCCTCCTCCTGCCCTTTAGCCACTCTGACTGGCCTTGCCATTTCTCAAGAGGGAGAAAGTGATCATGAAAACACAAGAAGCCAAAGGAGAATGAATGGCTACCCTGATGAAAACTGAAGTCAATATACACCTATATAGTACCTACTAAGCATCCAGGGCTAACTGGTAAAGGATAGATGGAAACTAAGTGACCAAAGCTTAATACGAGAAGGAAACCACTCTGATCAAGGGGATAAGTGGTGTATAGAGGAAACAAGCCAGAACCCAGGTCTTGATGGGATACCTAATTGGATTATGGGCAGTCACAGGGAAGAGCTCAATGGGGTTGGAGTTGCAAGCAAAAGCTTGAAAGAGATAGTCCGTGGGGAGAAGCTCCCCAGGGGGATCCCATCATGCAGCCAGGCTTGAGAAATATTCCTGCAGGACAAGATCCCCCTGGGGAGCTTCTACAAAATACCGGTCTGGCCCCACTCAAACCCATTCATCCAATGTTCCCCAGATGAGGCCCGGACCCCAGGGGGAAAGGCACTGGAAAAGGTCCCCAAGTGATTGTGATGAACTGTGGGGGTTGAGAACCACTGCCCTAAATCCGGCCTCCAGAAATGACAGCAAGACTTACTCCACAGAAAACTGCCTTCTTTTATTTTGGCATTAAATTTCATTTTAGTATCTAATGCCAGACCTACGTCTCCTGCATCTAATTTATAGCAAATTAAAATGCAAAGCAGGATGTGACTTAGCAGTTTAAAGGGTAAGAAGAGAGCGCGCCACCGAAGAACTTAAAATAACATCTTGTGGTTTGAATTTTATCAGTGGGTGTTGTTATCCATCCGTAACTGACAAGTGCTGGCGGAAGCAGGGTAGAGTTTTAGCAAGTGGCAACCACAGGCAGCCTTGCAGTACTTATCTAAAAAGGCGATCGACGACTCACTATGAACTGTGAATGCAAATTTTAAAAAACTTCTCCATCTTCCGTAAAAATCTAATTGTCTTTTCAGAAATGTGAACAGGAAGCTAAGTGTAAACATGAACAATAGTCCATAAGAGCCACCTGAACCCTCTCAAATAACAAGAAACTAAATACCCAGGGGCTAATGTATCAGATGGGTGCGCTTGAAGTTCTTCTGGGCGTCCAACTAAAAATAACCTGAGGATTAAGAATCTAAGCTGATAAAAAAAATTCTATCAAACGAATTTCTCAAGATACATGTTGGGTGTGTCCTTCCAAAACTGCAGGGGCAGGAATAAACAAGGCGTTTTAAAAGGCTCGAAAGAAAGCAAGAATTCACTAATTAGTGAGTGTAGGTGGGGAGAGAAAGCAATACAGGAAGTTTTACTCACTCCTTGGGGAAGGACTGTTGCAAGAAAATGAACACACAACACTTTTAAACTGTGCAAGTGGAACAAAATTATAAGGAGAATTAGATGGAAAAGGCAGAGAGAACAGATTTTAAAAACTGGGGTGGATATCAGGAGACTAGAGCTAAAAAGGGAAGAAAAACGTAAAAGCACCTCTCTCTGTAACTGATGCCAACAACGTCGTGGTTATTTTTTCTCTCCAGGAGCGTATACATCAGAAGCAGCTTGAAGGCTGTGTCTTATTCTTTTTTGGTTCTGTTTTTTAAATTGCCTACAATGGGCACGGAACCTGGCGTGTGGCACGTTATTTATCAAACGGATGACCTCCATGTCCCCTCCCCCTCACACTAGCTACTAGATTTCTACTAGAACCCATTTTAATCCAGAAATAGAAAAAGAAGTATTCTCATTTATCTGTCCCCATTTGTCAAATGTAAAAAAATGTAAAAATGTGAAATCTGGATAGATCCTGTTTAGAAGTTTGCATCTTCTGAGGGCACCGTAAAAGAAATAAGTAATAGAAATTACAAGAAAACAGATGTCAGAATGTGAGATGTAAATAATGTATCAAAACTCCAGCCGGATTCCATCTGATTGATTTCAAAAATTAATTTTTAATTTGTAAAGGGTCAGCAGCCCGACCTCTGCTCTTCATTCTGAATCCCCCAGTGGTGTGCATCCACTGCAGACCTAGGCTGAGTCAGGGAGGTGAACACACTGAAGGGGTTTCAATGTTCTATTCTATATTCAGACGGCAACTCTCCTGGCATCTCTCATCAAAGACGTCCCAGCGCTATGCAAATGACAACCCCCCACCCTCATACCCACAGCAGAGCCGCTCCAGCACAGAGCAGTGACAATCCTCTCCTGGAAAAGAGACCTGCCCCAGTTTCTAGACACAGGTCAGATCTCAAGGCTTGTATTTATGGTTTAGAGAGAGCTGACGCCAATTCTGATTCATCATTACTGGTGTGGAAGACATAGTTTTCAAAGATGACGACACCAATATACATCTCATCCCCAAACACTCTCCACTGACTGGCAGGGTCTCTGCTTCCTTCCCTTGAACCTGACTGAGCTTGCGATTATGGCCAAAGTGACCCCCGCACCCCGTGTGACTTCCAAGGCTACATTAGAAATGGTAACACAGCTTCCACCTAAAGCTGTGTCTCTCTCGGGATGCTCTGTCTTCAACTCAGCCATCATGATGTGAGGAAGCCCTAACTAGGCGATGCGGAGGGAACACTTGGAGGGACTCCTTTAGAAAAGAACTGAGGCCACGCCCCCACCCCAGCCAACCACCACCAGTAACTCTCAGGCATGTGAGTGAGTGAGTCTTCAGAGGTTCCCACTCCCCTTCCCCCTCCCCCACCCCGACCTTCTCACCACCCCAGCTGACACTCAGTGAAGCAGACTCCAGCTTTCCTCCCTAAATCCTGTTCACATCACAGATTTGAAGGCTAAATAAAGTGTTCACGTCTTAACTCCCCAAGTTTTGGGGTTGTTTGTTACACGGCACCACGTAACTACAGCACGAGGCAGGAACCCTCAAAAGGCCCCCCTCCAGGTAGGAAGCATGGGAACACGGGGTCAAAGGACAGTTCAATCAGCAGTAATGCCCTCCTTCTCCCGACCCTCAGGCCAGCAGGCTCCTCCTACCAGAGCATCGCGCTCCTGCCATGTCACTCCTGTCACGTAAGTCAGACTTGGAAGCAGGCTCCTTGGTCAACAAACCCAGACCTGCCTTAGAAAATCACGTAAATGAAGCACATAGTAGAGGACACAGGTCAATCAGCTGACCAAGGTGGCTGTGTACCTGATGGTCATAGACTACAAATGGGACAATGGAATCTAAAATGGGAAAGATGAGAAGACAAACAAACCCTTAAGAACCCTGTAAACATACCTTTTAACACGGACCACAGAATTTCTCACTCATCATTTGGCACTTATCAGTTGCTTAGGCTGTGGCTGGGAGTGAGTTCTCAGCTTGCAAAGGAGCCACGGAGACATTCCTACTGAGGTCACAGGGTCAGTCATGAGAGTACAACTAGGACAGATCCCGGGACTGTTACTCTCCATCAAGAACACACCACCAGAGACAAAGAGGGAATTGAAGTAGAAGATTGAAGCAGATACATTTAAATATTTCTAAAGAGCAGTTTTGTTGTTAAATTAAAGAGTCAAGTGGCGCCTGGGTGGCTCAGTCGGTAGGACTCAGGGCTTTGGCTCAGCTGTGGTCTCCAAGTCATGGGACTGAGTTCCACATTGGGCTCCACGCTCAGTAGAAAGTCTGCTCGACATTTTCCCTCCCTCTCCCTCTGCCCTTTCTCTCTCTCTCTAATGGGTAAATAAATCTTTTAAAAAAGTCAAAATCCCAAGCTCCATTGAATCCTTTGGTAAGAACACTGACTAGCTCTTGGTCCTTGGCCAGACCATTGCCTAGTTGACCTTCAGTGCAAAAATCTAACCTGGGCCACACACAGGGTTCCCAGGGGGCTATTTATGCTCAGAGACCAGAGGGTGCCAACAAGGCAATAAGAACAGTCCCTCATCATCTGAGCTGGAGCCAAAGAATGATTAAAAGCTGAGGGAGAGGGATGCCTGGGTGGCTCAGTCAGTTAAGCCACTGCCTTTAGCTCAGGTCATGATCCCGGGGTCCTGGAATTGAGTCCCGCATCCGGCTCCTTGCTCGACAGGGAGCCTGCTTCTCTCTCTGCCTCTGCTTGCTACTCTGTCTGCTTGTGCTCTCTCTCTCTGAAAAATAAATAAATAAAATTTAAAAAAAAAAAAAAAAGCTGAGGGAGAGAGGGAGAAAAAAGCCAGGAGACCAACTCACGTGGACTGTAATGAACCCTGGGTAATCGTGACATCATGACAAGCACAGAAACCAGAGCTAGCCAATAAAATCTTCAGTGCTGTCTGATACCAAAGCCTCTTCACCCCCACGTGGTGGCTGTTGGGCCCTTGAATATGGCCAGTTCAACTAAAAACTAAATTTTAAATTTTATTTGACTTTAAATAATTTAAATGTACATAGTCCCACATGGCTGGTAGCTGCCATATTACACAACACAGCTTTGCCACCCCATTCTAAACCCCTGATTTCCTCTCAGCTTTCCTTTGGCACAAAGTGAGAACAGCTTCGGGACATCGCTGGCTCCTGAAACCCTCCAGGTGTGTTCTCACCCCTACCAACTAGACAACTTCAATGGCTAGTGTGCAGCTATATCACCATAAAGGATGATGGCCTTTAAACATAAAATTTAAACATAGTAAATTTAAACACAGTCACTCATCTGAGCTTTAAAACGTAAAATTTAAACATAGTAAATTTAAATGTAGTCACTCATCTGGGCCATTTTCTTTTCTTTTCTTTTCTTTTAAAGATTTTATTTATTTGACAGAGAGAAACACAGCAAGAGAGGGAACACAAGCAGAGGGAATGGTAGCGGGAGAAGCAGGCTTCCCGCTAAGCAGGGAGCCCGATGCGGGGCTCAATCCCAGGACCCTGGGATCACGACCCGAGCCAAAGGCAGATGCTCAACGACTGAGCCACCCAGGTGCCCCTGGGCCATTTTCTTTCCCATCCCGTCCACTGTTTGAGAATGAATTAAAGGGAGAGACAAGCAGGGCGCCTGGGTGGCTCAGTGGGTTAAAGCCTCTGCTCAGGTCATGATCTCAGGGTCCTGGGATCAAGCCCCACATGGGGCTCTCTGCTCAGCAGGGAGCCTGCTTCCCCCTCTCTCTCTGCCTGCCTCTCTGCCTACTTGTGATCTCTCTCTTTGTCAAACAAATAAATAAAATCTTAAAAAAGAGGGGGGTGGGGAGAGAAGCTAGTAGTTTTCTTCATAAGGTCAGTGGGGCATTTTCAAAATAAGCCCAACCTAAACTAACAGGTACCTCAAACTATTTCAGCACAGAGATGAACTTCTTTAAAAGGATCAGATCCTCCAACTCATAACCTATTAGGAATGTTATAAAAAGATGTGTAAAGGTTAAGTGTCATTTAGGAATGGCTTAGAATGGCTGCTTAGTTTTAAGACAATCGTCGGTAATAGGCAAAGATCATATTTGGAACAAAAATATGTTAGCTCATGCAATTATCAAGATGTCAATTTTTTTGGTAGATGAAAATATTTACCACTTTCTACTATCTTCAGAAGGCAATGAAATCCACTCTCAGCCAGCCAGCTGCCTTTCACACAGAGTGAGGAGAGAAGGCAAGAAGCCTTTTAAGAGAGTTCCTGCACAGTTTACCAGTCCTAGAAACAGCTCCACAAAGCTGTCCAGTAACTATCATTTGGCCTGCAGGAAAATTATAAATTTGGCAAGGAAATGAGAAGTTTACCGAGAGAACAGCCAGTCTCCCAGTCTCCCAATATTCAAGTGTTTCCATAATCTGATATCTGGTTTACCAACTTATAGTTCAGCCACTGCTCAGTATAATAACCTCTTCTGCTTGCCTGAACCAATGTCTGCCTGCCTCAAATTCCTAAAGTTCCCTATTCATGACAGGTATTCTCATAAATTGCCAGTAGACTCTCATTGGCATCTCTTTACAAGACAATGTGGCAACAGCAAGGTTGTCTTTCAAAAATAAAGGCAATAGGCAACAGCTTCCAAAAACAAAACCACTCAGAAAACATGGCGTCCAAAAGTCCTTTTCCAACAAATCTTAATGACAACGAGGCCCACCTCCTCACACCTTAAATGACCAGGAATGACCAAGCCATGGAGAAAGACCAATGGTTAACAGTGCATTGATTACGACTGAAGCAGTCAGGGAATAAGCAGGGGCATCATGGCTACTGGGGGTTAAAAGTATAAATCCTAACGAAATAAAAATAAAACAAGTGACAACCATCTGAAACCAGGGGAGGGATGCTGATCAAAAGCGTCAGATTGTTTATCATACTGTTTAGAGCGTGCGCAACTCATTCTGACTCCCAAACTGTTGGAGGTGTTCATCTCTTCTGAACTAAGAGAACTAACCCTCTTCAGATAAAAGATGACTTTTCAGAAGAGTGGCAATTTATTTTCCTTTTGTTAAATTCAAGTAAGATCAATCAGAATATTTTACTTTTAAAACTCCATTCGGGGGGTGGGGGTGGGCACCTGGGTGGCTCCATGTGTTAAAGCCTTCAGCCCAGGTCATGATCTCAGGGTCCTGGGATCGAGCCCTACATCGGGCTCTCTGCTCAGCAGGGAGCCTCCCCCCACCCCCCCGCCTGCCTTTCTTCCTACTTGTGATCTCTCTCTGTCAAATAAATAAATAAAATATTTTTAAAAAACAAAAAAACCTCCATTCAGGAGCATCTGAGTGGCTCAGTCGGTTAAGTATCTTCCTTCGACTCAGGTCATGATCCCAGAGTCTGAGGATGGAGCCCCATGTCAGGCTCCCTGGTCTGTAGGGAGTCTGCTTCTCCCTCTCCCTCTACTCCTCCACCACTTGTGCTTGCTTGCTCTCTTGCTCACTCTCTCTCAAACAAATAAATCCTTTTAAAAAATAAAGAAAAAATAAACTCCATTTAGTATGAGCTCAATCTTACACAATTACTTCTGCCTGTCATTTATCTGTCCAGCCTTCTGTCCATCTCTCTCACTACAGGTACAGAGGCAAGCCTGAAATAAAGGTCAACACTGTTTATTTTCAGCTTGAGATTTTTGGGGTAATATTTTAATTTCTCCTTTGACCTTTTTTTGTTTTGTTTGATTTTTAAACATAAGGAACACATATCACTGATACAAAAATGAAAAAGCAATTACTTTTCTGACTTGAATGGTTCATTTTCCTCAAATGGTCACCTGATCCAAGCTTCGCTTATTCCCCCAACTTCACCAACCTTGGAATCACACTCAAATACCCTCAGCCGGTCCTCTGCATTCTCTGATCCTTCTTTCTTTCTGGCTTTTGTCTCCCTCGTTGGAAACACACTGGGCTCCCAGAGAGAGAATCTGCCTGCGTCACACCTCCCCACAGGCGTCCAGCAGGGTGAGGCGGCCACCCCCCAGAACGGAGATAAGACCACAAACCAGAGGTGTGAGTGGAAACTACTGACACTGAGCATCAGTCTGTGCTGCTTCCCCGCCACCGCCACCGAGGTGACACCCCAGCCCACTGCGCTTACCAGAAGTGAAGGCAGCTCTACCACCAAGTCCCCTTCTGACTCTCTCTCTCTCTGTCTCTCTCCCTCTCTTCTCACTCTTTCTCCACTCTCTCCCCAACCCTTGCCCCCTCTCTTTTAAAGAAAGTTAAAGAAATAAGCTCTCTCAGACTTGGAAACAAGGAGTGTTTGGGTGGAGGGAGGGACGCAGGACAAACCAGGAGGCGAAGAGAGTAGCCTCTATCCACAGGGCTCTAGCCCGGGACTCTAGCCTAACGCGCCTATCTGACAACTCAGCACAAGGTAGCTCCGTGCTCTGTCCATTCCACAGAAGTCAGGGGCCTTTTCCGGCCTCTTCCTGTCCTTTATCTTAAGGAGTATGTATCAGAGCAAAAGCTGCAGGAATCAAATTTTACCGATTCATTAGATGAGGGATTATTAGGCGCTACATAAACCAAGCTATACACGGAACAGATTAAAAATAAATGTGTAGCTCTAGGAAAATAAAGTCTCTTGTCAGTTATATATACATACACGCGGTGTTTCAGGAGTTTGATTATAGCTTCTAGTTTAAACACTTCCTTTCTGGACAGGTCTCTTATCACGAGAGACACTATCAGCTTCGATGTACCAAGAGTCATGGTTTCCCAGAAACAGCAGCTCAGGAAGATTAAAAAATCAGAGTTTGGGGCGCCTGGGTGGCTCAGTGGGTTAAAGCCTCTGCCTTTGGCTCAGGTCATGATCTCAGGGTCCTGAGATTGAGCCCCGTATCAGGCTCTTTGCTCAGTGGGGAGCCTGCTTCCCCCCTCTCTCTGCCTGCCTCTCTGCCTACTTGTGATCTCTCTCTCTCTCTCTCTCCCAAATAAGTAAATAAAAATCTTAAAAAAAAAAAATCAGAGTTCATGTCTGAAAAATTAAGGTGCTACCCTACTTCATAATTATTCAAAATGTTCTCTGCTGGGGCGCCTAGGTGGCTCAGTTGGTTAAACATCTGCCTTTGGCTCAGGTCATGATCTCCATGTCCTGGGATCAAGTTCCGCATCAGGCTTCTTTCTTAGTGGAGAGTCTGCTTCTCCCTCTGCCTGCCACTCCCCCTGCTTGTGTGTGTGCTATCTTTCTCTTTCTGACAAATAAGTAAAATCTTAAAAAAAAAAAAAAAAGTGCTCTGCTAAACACCAGTCACACAGGGTTCTCTGTGGCAGTATAATGTAAGTCCCCACAGACCAGTCACCTTGGCAATTGCCACTCCTGCCTTCCCTACTGAAGACATAGTGTAATACATGTTGGCATATTAAAGGCTCTGAGAAGTCCTGTAGTTAAAACAAATGCCTGTTTATTTTGTTGAACCCATTCAAACCTATGTGACCACAGAATGTCTTCTTTGAGGCGACACTTAACAATAGTCCTTCAGCCTGACAATCCTGTCTAGCTTTAAAACTCACTTATCCTGAGTCCATGAAATTATCTGAACTCTTATTTTAAAGGTTGGTTTATCCAACCTTACGTAGATAGTAGCTTAACATGCACAGGTACCACTTCTTGGTTATAAATTAGGCACACAACAGCTGGTAAAAAACATTTAGACATTCTTTGTTTACAGTATCATGTCTAGACTTGGTCTAGAGAAACCACGAGACACCATGAAAATCACATAAAAACCAAAAGCAAGTTCCAGAAACTGGGAACGTACTTCCCTGTTAGGCCCCTAAAAGTCCCCTGGTCTCTCATCACGTATCTTTCCCCAAACCCGACTTCCCCACTCTCGTTCCCTTCTTGCTTTCTAAAGTTTATACTCAGATTCAGTCCTTTCTACCTCAGTCTGAAATTGCCCCAAAGAGGAAACATCTGAATGGGAAGTAAAATACCATTTGGAGAAAAGAAGTAGCACTCCAGAGAGAGGTACACTTAATTAACTGGACAAAATGCTAAAAGAAATCTGTGGCAATTATCTCAGAAACTAAGTACTCACACAACTGTTATGCAGGCTTAAAAACACAGCTCAAGCAATTTGCACATATTCACCCAAGTAAACAAGAAAATGGGGTCGACATTTAGTATTTACTTCTTTACTATTTACTATTGGTCAGGGAAAACTCTAGACAGTGGGGATAAAATAATGAGAAAAGTCTGAAACTCTGCACTACAAACAATACTATAGAATAGACCAGAAAACTCGGTAATACTAATCTATATGATAACTTTGGGGAAAACAGTTTCTAACTTGAAGAAGGCTGATTTTAAGAAGGAATTTTAAATGATCTTCTAAGGCACAAAGAAAGTTTTCTTGCAACTGTGAGAAGCGTATGGGAAAGGCAAGAGATTATTTATTTTGTACCTGTCATTTCCCAGATGCCGTGCTAGATGCTTTTACATATGCTATGTTATTTAATTTTCAGAATTATCCTTCACCTTAGGTTTTACGTTTCAGTCTAAGGTTAAGAAACTGAGACAGAGCGAGTGGTCAAACTTTTGTAATATGCCTGATTCCAAATCCGTGCCTTTTATCCAAGAATAGTGAGATTTAACCTGAAACAGAATTCAAGGCCATCTCAAAGTAGCATCTCTAATAAGACTTTATGATGGCAAAGAAAAGATAGGTCAAAATACATAAGGTAGAAGAGTGGACATTAACATCACATCAAAAAATATTCCTCACAAATTTCTAAGAATCACACTTCCCAATTTTAAAACATACCACAAAGCTACAGGAATCAAAACAGTGCATTCTAGCATAAACAGAGACATAAATGGAGGGAACAGAAATGCGAATGCAGAATTTAAATTCACATATATGGTTAATTCATTTTGAACAAAGGTACCAAGATAATTCAACAGGGAGAGAATAGTTTTTTCCATGAATGCTGTTGAAAAAAGGTAAATATTCACATGAAAAAGGGAAACGCTGGACCCTAACTTCATACCATATACAAAAATTTACTCAAAATAAACCAAAGACCTAAATGTAAAAGCTAAAACTATAAAATCTTAAAGGAAAACACAGGTATAAAATTTCCTGAATTTAAACTATGTCATAGTCTACTAGATATGACACCTAAAGCAAAATCAATAAAAGAAAATAGTAAGTTGGACTTTATCAAAATTTAAAAACTTTGGGGGCCCTCGGGTGGATCAGTTAGTTGAGCATCTGACTCCTGATTTTGGCTCAGGTCATGATCTCAGGGTCATGTGATTGAGCTCCACGCCTCCCAAGAATGGAAGAAAATATTTGCAAATAATATACACGATACAGGTCTAGTATCCAGAATATATAAAGAATTCTTACAACTCAACAATGAAAAACAATCCATTTTTTTAAACAGGCAAAGGACCTGAAGAGATATTTCTCCAAAGAAGACACACAAATGGTCAATAAACACATGAAAAAATACTCAACATCATTAATCATGAGAAAAATGCAAGCAAAACTACAAAAAAATACCACTTCACACACCCCTAGGATAGCTAGGGTAATAAATAAATAAACCAACAAGCAAACAAAAGGCAGATTAGCAAGGACCTAAAGAAACTGGAGCCCTCATACATTTTGGTGGGAATGTATACTTTAGAATCTAAACAGTCTAACGGTTCCTCAAAATGTTAAACATAGTTACCATACGAGGCAGCAATTCCACTCCTAGGTAGATACCCAAGAGACTTGAAAACATAAGTTCACAGAAAAACTTGTCCAAGAATATTCATAGCAGCATAATTCATAAAAGTTAAAAAATGGAAAAACTTAAATGTCTATCAACTGCTGAAGGGATAAACAATAAGGGAAATATATATATGTTATGGGTTGAAGGTTTCTGTCGCCATCCCAAAATTCATAAATTGAAGCCTAATCCCCAATGTGACGGTATTTGGAGGTGAGACCACTGAAAGCTAATTAAATCATGAGGGTGGAGCCTTCATGCCTTCATGAGTGACATTAGCACCCTTATTTAAAAAAAAAAAAAATCCTTGATTCCTCACCCTGCTCTCAGCCATGCAAAGATACAGCAAGATGACAGCCAGGAAGTCATCTCATCAGACATTAAATCTGCTGGGACCATGATCTTAGATTTCCCAGACTCTAAACTGGGAACTAAAAGAAATAGATGTTTGCTTGCTATTTAAGGCAACCAGTGTGTGATAATTGGTCACAACAGCCCAAACTAACAGATCACACAATGGAATATTATTCATCTGTAAAAAGGAATAAAACATTGACTAATGCTACAAGTAGATGAACCGTGAAAACATGCTAAGTGAAGGAAGAGAGATTTAAAAAAGGTCACACATTATATAATTCCATTTATATAAAATGTCCAGAATAAGCAAATCTATAGAGACAGAAAGTAGATTGTGTTTGCCAGGGACTGAGGATAGGCAAAATTGGGAAATGGGGAAGAACGGGATTCCTTCTGGGATGATAAAACGTACCATAATTAGATGATGATGATGATGGTGGTCACACAATTTTGTGAATGTACTTAAAAAAAAAAGTCATGGGGCGCCTTGGTGGCTCAGTGGGTTAAAGCCTCTGCCTTCAGCCCAGGTCATGATCTCAGGGTCCTGGGATCGAGCCCCACATCGGGCTCTCTGCTCAGCAAGGAGCCTGCTTCCCCCTCTCTCTCTGCCTGCCTCTCTGCCTACTTATGATCTCTCTCCTCTCTGTCAAATAAATAAATAAATTAAAAATCTTTAAAAAAAAAAAAAGGCAGAAAAGAAAAAAGGGGAACAAAAAACAGATGCAACAAATACACGACAACTACTAAGGGGCCACACTTAAATCCAAATAAAATCTCTAAAAAAAAAAAAAATCACTGGGCACCTGGGTGGCTCAGTTGGTTAAGTAACTGCCTTCAGCTCAAGTCATGGTCCTGGGGTCCTGGGATGGAGTCCCACATCAGGCTACCTGCTCTGAGGGGATCCTGCTTCTCCCTCTCCCTCTGCCTGCTACTCCCCTTGCTTGTGCGCTCTCTCTCTCTCACTCTCTGTCAAATAAAAAAATAAAATCTTTTTTAAAAAAGTCACTAACTTACACATTTTAAAAGAATAAATTTTGTGATATGTGAAATTACATATCAATTAAAAAAATGCTCCCTTCCTAAAAATAACCTTTGAATCAAATAGAAAGAGACATATAGTTATCCATCTCCTCCCCCAAAAACCACTGGCATGAGGTAAATCCACTTTTGTGGAGTCAAATGTGACACTGGCTGTGACACTGGAATTTAGTCCTAAGATTCAAAAAAGAACGATCTGTGTTCTAAAAGTGCTTTAAAACAGCATTTTCAATTAAAAACAAATGAGCAGGGGCACCTGGGTGGTGAAGTTGGTTGACTGACCGACTCCTGGCTTCGGCTCAGGTCATGATCTCAGTCATGGGCTTGAGCCCCAAATTGGGTTCCATGCTCAGAGTGGAGTCTGCCTGAAATTCCCTCTCCCTCTGCCCCTCCCGCTCCTTCTCTCTCTCTGCCTCTCTCTCAAAAAATAAATAAGCCTCAAAAAAAGCCCAATGAGCAATATAATATCAACATGGAAGACTATATTTCAGATCAGTCTACATAAAGCCTCTGACTCTACATGCTCTAATGAACTCATGGAAAGGAAAGAATGAAATAGCCAAGCCAAAGGTCGAAAGCAAACTCAACACATGGAAACACCAATACAAATCGTAAGACTTGTCAACCCTGCCTGCCACATTACTCATCCTTGAAATCATGAACAGATCATGGACACGCCTCCTCATTTGGGAGGTTGCTGACAATCATACCCAGAAATGAAACACTGGTTCCCCCCTCCCAGATCTCAAAGGCATTCTTCTACGTGGGTAGCAGTAACAGCTTCCATCACCGAGGGCCTAGTTACAAGCAATCAGGTCTAATTAAAACCCTTACAGAACGACTGAAAGCCAAATCGAGATGTGATGTTAAAATGACTTTCAAGCTCTGAAACAGTTGGTTGATCTTTGATCTGTACTCCTGCTTTACATTTAGCAATGACTCAGACCCACATTAAAAAAAAAAAGTTTACCATGACTTCAATTCTCAGAAATACCACCATGTAGGTTAAAATATTCACACAGGCCAACCCATCACTAGTCCGAAGAGCACCCCAAGCTAACAAAAAGCCCAAATTCTACTGTCTACAATAAAAGAACAGGATAAAATTGAGCAAGCACAGACAATTCCAACTTTTGAGAGGTTATGTTTTAGACAGTATTATAAATCAGCTATTTCAAACTCAAAACATTTTTCTATAGAAATCTGTTAGCTCATGATCTTGTACTCAAGCTAGCCCAAGGAGACCTACTCAGTGCACTTAAAGTAGAGAGAAAAATGGCACTTCTTATAGGGGAAGATGCCATCCAGGTTAAATCCAGAATGTAGCTCAGAGTGACAGCACCCCAAGTGCAGCATCAAGAAATAGGATGGGAACACTCTGGTCTCATGATTCCCCAGGTACTCTAAACCGGTGGACAAATATAGGCCATGGTCCACAGCAGGAATCTCTCGCTACTCCCATTCAGACATCACAAGGACCTCTAAGGCTGGGGAAGTCTATGGGTTTTTGCTACTCTCCCAAAGTTGGGTTTTTTGTTTTGTTTTTTGGGGGAGTTTTTTGAGAGAGAGAGAGTACACATGTGAGCAGAGGTAGGGGAAGGGCAGAGGGAGAGGGAGAGAATCTTAAGCCAGCTCCACACACACTGAGGAGCCCGACATAGGGTATGATCTCACGACCCTGGAATCATGACCTGAGCAGAAATCAAGACTCAGACACTTAACCAGCTGAGCCATCCAGGTGTCCCCCGAAAGTTCTAATTTCAGTAAGCGTCTGCTTATCTGGAAATTAAAGCAAACCAAAGAATTCATATTGCAAGTTTTTTTAAACCTTTGTTGAACAATAACATTCATATAGAAAGTAATATTGCTGAATTTTTAAAAAGGATTTTATTTAGTTAGTTATTTAGTTATTTGAGAGAGGGAGAGACAGAGAGGGCATGCAAGTAAGGGGAGGGAGAGGGACAAGCAGACGCCACACTGGCTGTGGAGACCAATGCAGGGCTCAGTCTCACGACCCTGAGATCATGACCTGAGCAGAAATCAAGAGCCAGATGCTTAACTGACTGAGCCACCCAGGCGTCCCTATATTGCTGAATTTTTAAAAATGCATTTTGTAGAGAAGATACATGAAAAGTAGTGAATTTCAGCAACTTCTCAACTGTTCCTACACTCAGTGGAGATTCCATTCTTCATTACTATGAAGTCCGACAGACAGCAGAGAGGCTGCACAGAGCAAGTCCATCAAAGACATCTATGGAATGAATCTCTGTACCTTTGTGCATGCTACTTATTTTTAAAATATCCTAGAATGGGGACTCCAAGGTGGCTCAACCGGTTAAGTGTCTGCCTTTGGCTCAGGTCATGATCCCGAGGTCCTAGGTCAAGCCCTACGTCGGGCTCCTTGCTCAGCGGAGAGTCTGCTTCTCCCTCTGCCTCTGCCCTTCCTCTCACTTGTGCTCTCTATCAAATAAATAAATAAAATCTTTTTTAAAAAGATACGCTAGAATAACTTATATACACTGCGATAGGGACTAACAGGAATGGTCAGGCCTCAAAAAAGGTATCATATAGGGAACAAATAGAAAATAGATAATTAAAAAAATAATAATCACTATCCTCAAATGCTACAGTGTCTGGACTGTGTTATAAAGAATTCCTACGGGAAGCAGTGGGATGCAGGGGAACAGCACAGACATAGGTGGCAGAAAGACAGGCTTGCCCTCACCACAGTGTGACCTTGAGATCTGCCTCTTGGTGCCTCAATTTCCTCAACCACAGAACTATTCTTACTCAGGGAATTGGGTGGCCATCCCATTGGATGGGAGGAAAATTAAGTATTTCCTGATGCCTTTAGAATGCGGTTTCACAAATAGGTATCACTCATTGAACAACTGAAGAAATAGGATGCCTTATGGGATGGATCATTCCAGCAAGCCCACAGAAGAACTGGGAAGCGTGTGCTAACTCAAGCCACCCCCCCGGCTCTCCTCTGACCTACCCTCAGACCTGACTTACTCGGCTCTGTCCCCATTCTTCAGTCTGACCTCATTCTAGCCTGACCACCTGGTTCTGACTCACAGCCTTGCCGTTAACCCTGCTGTCGGCGCTAATCCCCCAGCCCCGCATCAAGTTTTCAGGTCAAAGCTCTGTCTCCTCCACACCTGCCAGGACCTGCCAATGCGGGCGCAGACCCAGGGCTCCAGGGTGAGCGTGAGGAATCAGCCTCCTTGTGGAAAATCTCATGCTTAATTCTGAATACAAAAGGAGCTTCCTACCTGAGAGTCAATACAGAAAGAAAACCAAAAAAAAAAGGAAAGAAAAATGAATTAATAAGCTGGATGACTTAGAGTTTTAGGAACTGAAAAAAGGAAAAAGAAAAGGCAAACCTGTAGGTAAGGCCATCAGGGACAGTCTACCATTTGCCTCACCCGCCTACCCCGTGTACACATGTGTGCGTGTACACACACACACACATACACAACACACACACACCCCGACCAGACAATTCTTCGCTTCAGGGACAGCAAATCTCATCCTAAAAGATAGGTCATCTATCACAATGGATGGAAACCATCAAGAAAGGGTCTGCGCTAATCCTCTTTCTTTACTAGGCCCGCAAAGAACACAGGGCCTGCTTGCTGAATTCTCTCTGCCGAGAGGAGCTCACCGTGACGGGTCAGCGGGGGCAGGTGGCATCAGACTCTCCAGTCTCATCACAGGCACCTGGGAGAGGGGCCCCTCTCCCCAGCACCCCTGTCTCCGAGAAGCGGCCCCTCCCTGGCCACTGGAGTCACCCGAACCACGGGCAGCCACTGTATCGACTCACCTGAGCCAACGTGATTCTCTTCGTCCAGAATTTGGGAGGCAGACACGGGGAGCACAGCTGACTGTAATGCCACGCAATTTGGGAGACCCAAGGGACTGCCAGGGGTGCGGTTCTGAACCATATGCGGGGAAAGCAGAGAGAATGGGACCGCAGGGTGGGTAGACAGAGGGGCTGGAAGACCGAGACACGCCAACCGCAGAAATGTAGAAGAGACACAGAAAAACAGGCAACACACACATGCCATAAGGCATGGCCAGGGGCAAAGGAAGAGGCACATAAAGAGACAAATGAGACAGATGGGCCACATGGGCTGGACGACCCGGTTGGGGAATGCAGATTTTGGGGGGACTGCTACAATGTCTGAGGTCCTGCCATTTTTCGGCTGTGCTTCCTGCAGCCTGCCCTGGGCACGACCTCTGCGTCCCTCCAGCAAAACCCTCCCTTTGCTGATTCAGTTGCACATACAATTTTCCACATGTGAAGTTAGAAAAGCAATTTTATTTTTTTTCATTTTTTTTAAAGATTTTATTTATTTGTCAGAGAGAGACACAGGGAGAGAGGGAACACAAGCGGGGGGAGTGGGGGAGGGAGAAGCAGGCCTCCCACTCAGCAGGGAGCCTGATTTGGGGCTCGATCCCAGGACCCTGGGATCATGACCTGAGCTGAAGGCAGATGCTTAACTGCTGAGCCACCCAGGCGCCCCTAGAAAAGTAATTTTAAATATCAATACCCAAGGAGAAAAGGGATTGGCAAATTTTGACACATATTGTTGATTACAGTATAAATAAGTAAAAGTATCCGGGAAACCTATTGAACAATTGTTATTCAAATGTTATAAAATACTCTTACCCTATTACTCATTATTTATAATAGGGAAAAAGTCGATACAACCTTCATGCCCAACAGCAGGGGAAAAGTTAAGCAAACTAAAGCTAGAATATATTATTTCATATCAGGAATAATATTGTCACTAAAATCATTTATGAAAAACATAACCTGTAACCTGTTTATGTTAAGAGAAACATGCTAAATATAAAAGTGCAGAAAATTTTGTAAAAATATTTATTGAAAGTAAAGATCATAGTTAAAACTCAATGAGACAGGGAGCACCTGGGTGGCTCAGTGGGTTAAGCCTCTGCCTTCGGCTCAGGTCATGATCTCAGGGTCCTGGGATCGAGCCCCACATCGGGCTCTCTGCTCAGCAGGGAGCCTGCTTCCCCCCCCTCCCTCTGCCTACCTGTGATCTCTATCTCACTGTCAAATAAATAAATAAAATCTTAAAAAAAAAAATGACTCAATGAGACAATGAGGAGCTACATTTGGCTGTCAAAACAAGGGGTTTTCTCCCCCTCCTCCTTATTAATGTATTTTCAATACTTTTATGAGAATATATTCAAGATGATATAATCACTTAAAATAAGGGGTTAAAATAGTGAGAGTCTATCCTAACAGTTTTGCACTTGTTTCTCTCAAGCTGTGACTTACCCTATAGCTACAGTCCCACTCTGGATTCCTACATAGAACTACCGACTCCAATAACCAGGGAAAGCTTCTTGCCCATGCTGTCATGTGGGTATTTACTTACTACACATTTCCTCAGTGTTTGCCCGCCTTGTATGAGGCTGGGTTTAACTGGTGCAGACACACTGATTGGGCATCTTCTTATTTTCTGAGGTAGCCATTCCTTTCTTTTTTAATTTTTATTTTTTAAAGATTTTATTTTCTGAGAGACAGAGAGCATGCAAGTGAGAAGAGGGACAGAGAGAGAGGATCCCAAGCAGACTCCACAGGGAGCATGAAGCCCAAGGCAGGGCTGGATCCCACAACCCCTGCCAAATCAAGAGTTGGGCGCTCAACTAACTGTGCCACCCAGGTGCCCCAGCCATTCCATTTTTAAGTGTTTTGATGATGTCAATGATCCCCAGCTTAATCTGCAGCCCTGAGGCCTGTGTGAGAGGGTCGCCAATCCACCAGTGCTCAGGAGACTATTCGATGTCCAAAAAGGTCCCCTCTACCCCTGGATATTTAGATCTATGTCAGTGCTACTCAAGAGGCCCAGGAATCACATTTGTCCTGGCTCAGGTTGGTTGCTTGTTTTCCCTTCAGGGATAATACAAATCAGCCCTATTTGGCTGCAATTAATGTCCTCTTTTTTTCATTTCCTTTTTATGAGCATGCATTTCATTTCCTTTTTATGTGCATATATATATATATTTATATGCAAAGGGGACAAGGGATGAGGCATAGCAATTTATCATTTTTATATACGTCCTCAGGTCTTCACAACAGAAGAGCACTGTAGACCTATACATATAATTAACATTCAAAAAACATTATTAAAGGTTTCTAAATAAATTGTATGACTATAGAGTTCAATGTTTTAAATACTATATATATGAGCATGAGATCTGATTAAAAAGAGCCAAGAGATGAAAGAAAAATTCTCCTGGTAGGCTCTTCACTGACCTATAGCTATAATAACAAATCCCCCTCAGTCACCCCTATCAACACGCATCCCAGAAGCATGTGTAGATGGAGGGTGGAGAGGTTGGTGTACTTACCTGACTTTCTTATTTTTTGTCTAGATCTTGGAACACAAAAAAGGGTGCCCACCTATTATAATATGTGGCCAGGTGCCTTTTCAAGACTGGAAGTAATACCCCAGTTCCAGCCCAAATATTCTAAAACCCAAGACATTTTCCACACCTCTCCTTTCTGGGCCTCTCAACAAGAACTTTCTTCCCCCCAAAGAGGCCAATGGGCAGGCCTGCTTGACGTGAGAAGTACTGACAAGTCTCCATTGATTTCTACAAGGATGGCTTTTCTCTCAGGTTCAATTCCTGAGGAAGGAAAAACTTCCCCTCAAGAGCAACATCTAGCTTCTTTAGGGCTAAAAAAGGCATTCTGCAGTTCCTATTCACGTGGGAACATGCCACTGTCTCTCTCTGTCACTGTCTGTGGCAGAGGGCATCGCAGGGTGACGCGGAAGAGGAGAAAAAGCAGGGAGAGAGGTGGGTTCTACTAACTCTTTAGATCAGGCTTCCTCCTTCCCACCTCAGTGTGGTTCCAGTTCAGAGAGTTGGCCGGTTTGACACATTCAACCCCACAGCCTTTTTCTGACCCATATTTGTGACACAGAAAAGGTTGAGTAGAATAACTATCTTGGCTTCCGTGGTTCGCTTTTAAGACAGGCTGGCACCCCTGGAGTTAAAGAGACATAACACTTTTTCTGTAGCATTAAAAGGATCCTTAAACAGCTATAGAGTAAAAGCTTATCAGCCTTCAGTTTTGCCCCGGTGCGGTGAAGAGGCAGATGCGATGACTAGGTGACTCCCATAACAGGGCTTGATATGTGGTGGTAACTGGAACCCATTATTACTTTATGTCTAGAACAATGACCTTCCGAGTGTTCTGAGTTGAGGGAAATGAGAGCGATCTCTTCGCAGCGATAGAAACAGTGTTCGCAAAATGGACACCAGTTCATAAAAAGCTCGCCAGTCCTTGGTTTGAACGTGTCAGGGCATGTCATGCCCCTGTTCAGACTTCTTCGGTAGATACTCATTACCTATAAATAATAGATAATCTGCGAATCAGAATCATCTGCGGACATTTAAAAAACCGAACATGCTCCAGTCCTCTTCCTGAAGATTCTAATGGTCCTGGGATCTAAGGATGAACTTTTATTTATTTTTTTTTAATATTTTATTTATTTATTTCACAGAGGGAGAGAGATCACAAGTAGGCAAAGAGGCAGGCGGGGGGGGGGGGGGGGGCAGGCTCCCCACCGAGCAGAAAGCCCGACGTGGGGCTCGATCCCAGGACCCTGAGATCATGACCTGAGCCGAAGGCAGAGGCTTTAACCCACTGAGCCACCCAGGTGCCCCAAGGATGAACTTTTAAAAATAAAAAATTAAAAAAAAAAAAAAAAAAGCTTTCCAGATGATTAAAATGCACAGGATAAAGGGCTACCAATTTAAGAGAAGAGGTCTCAAGCCTTCTGTGACACCCAAGCCTCAATTCCCATAACTATCCACCTCCCATTTCACCTTCCAACAACACCCGTCCACTTGCAGCTCCTCACAAACTGTGTGTGAGCCTTTGTGCCAGCCACTCCTGCCCTCACTGGGAGGAGAGCAGGTTAGCCACGTCTAGGCTTTCTAGACGTGTGGCTCAAATGAGGCTTTCTGTCCATTCTTCCCTGGCATTTCCAGATACACAAAAGGTACAGAGAAAGGACTCTAAGCAGACCACTACAGAAAAGCATCAAATCTCAAAGGAAGAGAACCAGAGAAGAATAGAGGAACAAAGGAATTACAAAATGGCCAGAAAATAATGAACAAAATGGCAATAAGTTCATACCTATCAATAATCACATTAAATATAAATGAACTAAATTCTACAAAGACACAGAGGGTCTGAATGGATTTATAAAAAAAAAGAAAGAAAGAGAGAAAGAGAGAGAGAGAAAGAAAGAAAAGAAAAGAAAAGAAAGAAAGAAAGAAAGAAAGAAAGAAAGAAAGAAAGGAAAGAAAGAAAGAAAGAAAGAAAGAAAGAAAGAAAGAAAGAAAGAAAGAAAGAAAGAAAGAAAGAAAGAAAGAAAGAAAGAAAGAAAGACTCAATTCGGAAGTAAATACATACAGGCAGAAAGTGAAGGAATGGAAAAAGATACTCCACGCAAATGGAAATGAAGACTTAGTAGTTATACTTATATCAGACAAAATAGACGTTAAGACAAAGACTGTAATAAGAGTCAAGGAAGGTCACTATATAACGATAAAGCGGTCAACCCAATAACAGATATAATATGTATATTTATGTACCCAGCATAGGAGCACCTAAGTGGATAGAGCAAATATTAACAGACCTAAGAGAAGAAATAGGCAGCAATACAAAAATAACAGGATTTTAATGCCCCCTTTTATCAATGGCTAGATCATCCAGGCAGATCAATAAGGAAACACTGGCCTTAAATAAGTTAGACTAGATGGACTTGACCATCCAGGCGGGCACACACACCAGGCTGCCCTCGCACACACCTGATTCTGGCAATCACAGTCATCACAACAAAGTATTTGGTTGCATGTCTCCTTACTGAATGATAAGCTCCTGGAGGACAGACATCATTCTTCTTCTTTATATCCTGCCGTCAAGCAAAACACCTATCATGTGATAGGTACTCAATCAATTTTTGGTGAATGAACTAATAAATGCACCATGTGAAAGTAATATAGTCAAAAGTGTGATAAGTAATAGTATTGGCATTATTTTGTTGCACAAAAGAAAACGTGAATAAACAAAAATCAAATTTTTACTCAATTAGAGTCTCCATAATGTGCCTTGAGTTCTAAAAGTTACTTAATAATCCTCAAGCACACTAAAGGGAAAGCTCTTCGGAATCTCTGATTCAATTAGAAGCAATGCTGCTTTCATCTTATGTCTAGAACTCATTTCAAGGGGACTCCTATGACTTCAATTCTAGTCTTAGACATTGCTGAAAGAAATCTCTGAAAGAAGGTGGCAGGAGAGTTGGCAAGACAAGGATACATTAGATATGCAGTTTAGAATTTTCTGAATAGCATTTTGCTAAGCTACAGGCTTACAGGATTTAAAATATGACTCAGAACACCAACTTTGATGCCAACGTTTTTATTTTTAGATTTTTTAGCAAGGAAGATGGCTATAAATTCAACCTACTCAGTCTACAAATCCTCTCAACTTCCTCCTTGAGAACAGAAAAGCACTTGGCATTTTTCCGGGTATTATTTTATTTGCATACATAGTGATGCTGGTAAAATTTTGGTAACTAAAGAAGAATTAATAACTGAAGCTCTAAATGATTCCCATGATTACGGCTTAAGTTGGCAAAATATCCTCAAGCAAGGAAGAAACTTGCTCATGGAAATGTGCAAGGGTGGATTGTTCAGTTTTTTTTTTCCACAATGGCATGCTTGCTTGTAGTTATATCTGTGTTCTCAGACAAGTGACAAGGGGATGATAACAGAAGGACCACAAGTTTGGGTGACAAAATGGAACCACAGAAGATTCAAAGGCTTGGTAAAAATATTTTTTGCCTTATACCAAGCATGCTCTTTGCTGTTTGACACCCTAGTTTCTCATGATCGTATTTCTTATTTTTCAAAGATTCAACTCTGTTGAGGTATAATTTATATACAACAAAATGTACCCCTGTTTAAGTGTACGGCTTGATGAGTTTGGACAAATGTGTATACCCGAGCCACCTCAAGCAACATACAGCACACTTCCCTCAACCAAAAGTACCTTTCTGCAGTCAGCTCCCACACCCACTCACCCTTCTGATGTCCAACCCTATCAACTAGTCCTGTCTGTTCTAGGGCTTCCTATCAATGCAATCGTGCAGAATATGCTCATTTTGTGTCTCTCTCTTTCTTTTACCATGTTCTTGACTTCCAGCCACAGTTTATCAGCAATCCCTTCCCCTTGGTGGCTGAGTAGTATTCCGCCATATAAACACACCACAAGTTATCTGTTCACCGGCTGAGGAACGTATGAGCTTTCTCCAGCTTTTGGTTGTTCTAATAAAGCTGTGATGAACATTCATATACAGGCCTTTCTGTTGGGTAAATACACAGAAGCAGAATTCTGAGGCCTTAGGGTAAATGTATTTAACATTAGAAACTGCCAAACTGCTCTCCAAAGTATCTGTGTCCTTCTTTACTCCCACCAGCCATGCCTCCTGACTCTCCAGTTGCTCCATATCCTACTCAACACTTGGTATTGTCAGTCTTTTAAGTGTTAGCCATGCTGGTGGGTAGAGGGGTACCTCACAGTGGTTTGATCTACAAGGTATGAAATGTGTTCCCTTCATCATTCAACCTTCTCCTCCTCCTATAGAAACAGGCAATATGGTATAATAGAAGACCACTGGGTCAGTTTCTGGAGTCTTGAATTTTATCACCAACTTTGTCACTAAATAGTTGCATAATGCTGTACAAACCATCCACCTGACCTCATTTTTGCCTCTATCTACAAAACGGTTAAGTCAGCCCAAAGGAGGCTTAAATTCTTGTTCTAAATGAAAATGAGCACAATTGAGTTTTATCAAAAGCAACTTATTCCTTTCATAATAGTTAAGCATTATTTTTGCATAATGTCCAACAGTTTTCAAAGAGAATTTATATCTATCCTATTCAATGCCAAAGGAATAATTATGTCCAAAACACCACACATTAAAAAAAGGAGGGGAGAAATAAGAGCCCATCAAGAAAGGAGATTCCATTCAGTGTAAGGATCCCTCTTTTGCTTTGTGCTACAAAGCTGGTTTGCTAAATCAGTTAACCTTCCTGAATTCCCTTTCATAGTCCTCTGAGCTTAATTTCCAAATTGCTTTTAAAAGCCTTTCTGACTCATGAAACACAAATAATCACCTGTGGTCATTTAAGTTTTGCTCACTGAGCTTTAAATTGCTTATAGGACCCAATTAGCAAATTATTGGATTTCATCAGCCATTTTGCTTTATGCACATACAATATATCTTTACCACTGTTCAGTCTCATACATCTGGCAACTTACGGATATTAAGCAAATTCCAAAAGTTAATCCTCATCCTTTTTGTTCTCATAAGGCAAGGTAAGGGTAAAGGCAGAGACGAAGTTAATGATAAAAGCAGGAAAATATCATACATTCTTTATGAGGAAACTCAAGGAGTGAGAAGAAAGGGTAAATAGTGATCAAAGGTGGGGAGGGGGAATACATGGCAAAACACTAAAGGAAATGAGTTTTCAGTTCCAAAGAAATATGTACTGAAAGAAAAAAACTGCAAATAAAACGTCCATGTTTAGGGAGATATCCGGGAAAGAACACAACACTTCTTAACTTCAACTCCTGTCTAAGCAAATTATATATTGCCTACCCAAGATTCAGATTACACTTAACAAAGGTTTCCCATATCTTGTTTGTTCTAAAGATATCTCAGAATATGCCAGCAGACACAGAATAAACCTTTTATTGCTAACAGCAAAAGAGACTTGGGCTTCAGTGGGAGGTCTATTTCAATATGAATGAAGGAAGTTGAGTTGCAGCTAAAAAAAGATCACATCATTCATTTAAAAAATACATATATGCAGTGTACTTCCAAAGGCCTTTTACTCATCAAGGGGAAAAGGAAAATAATCTACCTACCATCAGTTCAGTAGATCATTAACCTCTCCTGGGTCACCAACCTCTTTAAAAGTTTAATGAAAGTTAGAATGCAGTCTTTCCAGAAAGACAATCCTATGGGTTTGCCCAGCCCCAAGAGGTTGAGCTCCATGAAAGCCTTCCATGGAGCCTTTAAGAGTTTAGGGACCTTGGGCTTAGATGAAGGACCCCTGATTAAATAAATTCATCAGTGTGATTTCTGCTGGCAATAATTCAAATAGATTCTGTATCCAAAAAGAGGAAAGCAAACCTCTCCTAACCCAAATCCCCAATATAACACATGGTAGAATCCGAAGGGTTTTTTTTTTTAAAGATTTTATTTATTTATTTGAGAGGGAAGTGAGCAAGAGAGAGCACACGAGCAGGGGCAGGGGCACAGGGAGAAGTAGACCCCCCCACCAAGCAGGTAGCCTGACACAGGGCTCGATCCCAGAACCCTGAGATCATGACCCACGTCAGGTGGAAGGCAGACACTTAACTGACTGAGCCATCCAGACTCCCCAAAGATTTTTTTTTTTAATTCTAAAAATTATTGAATATTCTCTTAAGAAGTCTATGTTTAGAGGTAGAAAGTGAGCTGGACAGATGCTCCCAGACAACCGTTCCCCACTCGTTACCCCTCCAACATCAGAGTAAGCCAACAAGTATGAATAGTCATTTGAGTGGGTGATGTCAGTACCTTCCATTTCTAGAATAGGTTTATTCTGAAAGCAGGAATTCTTTATGGGGCACAGAGGGAGGAGAGTAAATGGCTAGAAAAATGTATGGGAACAAACTGATGTGATTTAATTTTGAGACATTCAGAAATATAAGTGGAAAAGAAGGATGACTTGAGAATTCTGGCTTATAAGACAGATGTCTGTCTATGGCAAGTAGAGTAACAACCCCCAAATATATCCATAGCCTAATCCCTGGAACCAGTGAATGTTACCTTATATGGCAAAATGGACTTTAGAGATATGATTAAACTGAGGCCCTGGAGATGGGGGGATTATCCACGTAGTGCCAATGCAAGCACAGGGCTCTTCTAAGAGAGAGGCAGGCAATCCATTAGTAGACTGCAATGTGATGAGATGGGATGGTGGAAAATGAGATGTGATGTGGGACCCTGAGCCAAAGAATGCAGGTAGCCTGGAAAAGTTGGAGAAAGCAAAGAAGTAGACTTTCCACAAGAGCCTCCAGAAGGAACACAGTCCTGCTGACAAGCTGATTTTAGACTTCAGACCTCCAGGACTATAAGGGAATACGCTTGTATTATTTGAAGCCACAAGACTCAACAATTTACTTTTGTTACAGCAGCAATAGGAAGCTAACACATTCTCCATCTCTGTTTTCTTTAAGATGCTAAGGAAATAAAGGAACAGTGTATAAAATGAGTATTTCCTGATGCACAACAAATACCTCCATGAACAAGGCTAAGGATAGTTCAATTGTGGCCCTGAGCCAGGAACACATGGGGAAGTTATGTGATATCATGGAAAACCACTGGACTAGGAATTAGAAAATCTGGGTTCTCATCCTCGCTCTTCCATGTACAGTGATGTGCCATCAGGCAAGCACAGCCTCTTTGGGTCACAGTGACTGATCTTTAACATGAAACGTGTAGATTACATGAATTATAATGTCTCCAACAAAGGCCAGAGAACTTTCTCTACTGACTGCTTCTAACCAGTGGTCAGCTTTCCCATTCCCTAGTGCTTCCACACTAGGGAATTCCACACTCCTCTTAATCCTTATACCACTCTGTGAGGTTGGCCACACATTTCCCATTTTAACCTTAAAGAAGACAGGTCATCCGCACATCATCCTTGGGATCTGAAAGTAGGTCTGTCTGATGAAAGGCCACCTTCTTCTCCATGGTACTGTGCTGCCTCTCTGGGCCAGGGTTCACACTGTGCGTCTGCAGACGTGAGAAGGGTTAGAACAAAAGAGCTAGAGAAGCCCACCAACACCAACCAGGACTGTGGAGATGCTTGAGAAAATGAAAGAAAATCTGGGGAGCAGTGGGGAGACTACATTGCCTCACATCCAAACATTTTAGGCGCCAGACGTTTAAGGATGAACTTTCCGGGAGCACTTTTTAAAACAAAAGAAACATTTCATGACACGAAGTGGCCTCAGAGGGCAGACACCCTACAGTTCCAGGAGGTAGAGGGCCACGTTCCAAACCAGCGAAACTTCTTTCCTTCACATTCAAATTCCGCACTGGGCCTCTACGGCCGCAACAACTCCAATCTTCACGGTTCACGGGAGGAGAATGGAAAGGCTGCTGCCCAAAATAGTTTAATAAGGCCAGCAATGATTCATGGAGTAATAACAGGCCAAGCAGGCAGATGCCTGCAGAACTAGGGCCCAGCTGGGAGGGGGTTTCACGGCCCAAGGTCACAATGGAGAATAAAGAGGACATTTATTACACATTTTCAAGGAGGGAAAGATCATTAGTACCACCTGCAAACTCCCAAAAAGGCAGTCAAATATGAGGTAATTCAGCTCGACAATTTATTAACACTGTCCTAGAGTTCAAAAGCAATAGACCCGTAAAGGTAAAAAGCAACCATGCAAACAAAAGCTCTTTGGAATGTCTTCTCTCTCAAAGGCTCTGATTGAGTTCCCAAATCTGCCAAATAAATTTCATGTGCATAACCATATCTTATGTTTCAAAGTTTCAAATAGTTTCAAAGAAGCAGAACATGGAAAGGAGAACAAAAATACCCAGAAAGCCATAAAGAGACAAACAATCGTAGGCCAGTCTAAAAACCCAAACTTGAATAAGCCCACAATACAGAGCACTTAAGTCATCAATGATATTTCTGATTATACTCTTGTTCCCAAGGAGAACTAACAGCTGAGCAAAAGTTTAAGCATGTTGTGCAAAGAAAGAGAAAATTTGCTTTTTCATAATTAATCTATCTTAAAATCCAGTTGAGGCAATTATTTGCATATGCTCCTGATTCTCTTCTGAAGTCAACATTTACATAATTACTTATTAGCCAAGTAAACAGATGGGCAATTTACAAAGTTAATCACTATCCGCTTTTGCTATCAAAATTGGGTATTCCAGCCAAAGAGTCAAACATACCTATGCAAAGATGCATACAAGAATCACATACAGCATAAATAGAAAGAGTAAAACAATAAACACTAAGATTCGTTGGCATTACAGTGGTTTAGTCTAGAAATAGCTCCGTGGATAAAACAAGAAAAGCAAGGTTTAAAAGAAGGAAGAGACAGAATGTGACGAAGCTGATGAGAAAAGGCAGGCCATATGTGTCATTGCTCTAAAATGGGACTCGGAGAGAAAGTCAGTTTTCTCAGCTGGAGTCGGAAGTTAAGAGTTTGGAAGTGATGGGAAATAAGGTCACGTGAGAGCACTTTTTCACATGTGAAAAGGTAAATCTCACCACTTCAAGGAAGGCTTCGTGAAAAACATCAGTATCAGTGACCTTGACGTGTTTTTATTCAAATATTAACAGGTAACCACAGCATGCTCAACCCGGATCTCACTGCCAAATGTGAGTCTCTGCTGGCCACCTGAGACGCTGAAACCTTTCATTATATTCCTCTCATGTATCTGAGTTAATGACAAATAAGTGAGTTCCTGGGATCAAAGACAAATTACCGGTAATAGACGTGAAATTAAAACAAGTGCCTAAAATAGCAACAACAAAAAATATCTTCATCAATTATTAGAGTATAAGTACCTGCTGAGCCAAAATGGAAAACAACGCTCATTTAACAGGTACTGTGCCAAAAATATATCTATTTTTCCCCCTAACCATTGAGGAGCATAGAGTCCATTATGGTTTCCAGAAGCTTCAGTCCAGGCTGGTCTTCTTAAACTCAGATTAAAAATCAGGGTGAACATGGACATCTGTCTGGCTCACTCAGTAGAGCATGTGACTCTTGATCTTGGGGTCATGAGTTCAAGCCCCAAGGTGGGCATGGAGCTTACTTTAAAAAAAACCAGGGGAGGGGCACCTGGGTGGCTCAGTCGTGAAGCGTCTGCCTTCGGCTCAGGTCATGATCCCAGGGTCCTGGGATCGAGCCCCGCATCAGGCTCTCAGCTCGGCAGGGAGCCTGATTCTCCCGCTACCATTTCCTCTGCTTTTGTTCCCTCTCTCGCTGTGTTTCTCTCTGTCCAATAAATAAAATCTTAAAAAAAAAAAAAAAAAAACCAGGGGAAAAAAAATCAGGATGAACAATACCAGGAAAATTTAGTGTAACTGTTTGGATGGCTTTATCCTTTTAATAAAGTCTGTAAAATTGAGTTTGCAATGCAGCTTACCTTTGAGTGAATTTTCTAGAAATATTTCACACTTGATAAACAATGTAATGACCTATGTTTTAGTTAGGCTGCACTTCCATTTATATCTTCTCTTCCTTGGTGCAGAATTCAATATCCTTGGGCTTTGGGCAGAGGGAAAAGCCAGAAATTACAATTTTGCTGAAATGCCACCTTCCTGGGAGAGCTGATCCCCAATGCACAGGTTTGTCTCACTTTATGTACTTCACGATCTTAAAAATTGTATGTAATCATTGAAAAATGATTTTGAGAAACTTGTAGTAGCTTTTTCTTGTTAAGATAAGACCCCTTTGAAAAAATACATTCATTTTTACTCCGGAAAATGAGTAGAGAATCAGTTATATAAACTATTATGTATCTCTACAGTAACCTCTAAGACAGCCATTAAAATAATAAAACAGGCACAAGGAAGATTTTTTTAACTTAAAAAAAAAAAACAACTATAGAATTACAAGAAGTTGCCAAAGGAGTGCAGAGTGTTCATTGTAGCATCCTTCACATAGCTCCCACCAACAGTAATATCTTACATATAATTAGCCAATATCAGGAAATTACCTCTGGCACAATACAATCAGCTACACCAGAGTCTGCTTGGATTTTACCAGTTCTGCCTGCACCCACTTTGTGTGTGTGTGTGTGTGTGTGTGTGTGTGTGTGTGTGCGCGCGCACTGTGTACAGGTCTCTAAAATGTTCTCACAGGTATATTCATGGACTCAGGTGCCCACCAGAACTAAGACACAGAACGGTTTCGTCACTGCAAAGGAACTAAAAGAGAGCCTCTTGCTGGACTAGTATGTGTTCTCTCTCTCTCGATCTGGGTGATGGTTATGCTGTACACTTAACATTTATGCAACTTAGAATGTAACTTATGTCTGAATTAAAAAAAAAAATGATGATGATAAAGTTCTATTGGTTGACCTGGGCAAATACTCCAGAGAGATTAGGTTAAAAAAAATGTTACAAAACAGTCTTTATAAGAGGATCCCATTTTTGTACGATCCTATGTCTCTATGCATCGAGAAAAAGAAATCCCAAAACAAAAAAAGTACATATATTCTCAAGCAGGGAATCTTTTTTAATCACCATTTAATTCATTCCTAGGTTTCCCCTGGTTGAAGAGTTAACTTTTTTATCTCCAATGCAATCCTTTTTAGTATTGCCCTAAAACGCAATGTCGGTCAACTTTATAATGAAAAGGCCTCACACTATCAGTTCTAGTAAAAGATGAACTTGAAAAGGCCTTCCTCCTGAAGCTGGGTGTGTTAGAATATGTGTGAATTTTCCAAAGGAAGTGGAGACAGTGCACACAGACTGTATTTAGAGCTAACTTTCCCTCTCACAACTAAAAAAAAAAAAAAAATACCACTACAGTCTTTTGATACAACCTTCAATGACCACAGACCGTGGGCTAAATATGCAAAAGGGTTTGAGGGACCTCAAAATGCAAAAGACAAATATCCTACTCTTAACAAGATCAAAATTACAATACAGGGGGTGCCTGGGTGGCTCAGTCGGTTAAGCATCTGCCTTCAGCTCAGGTCATGATCCCAGGGTCCTGGGATAGAGTCCCGCATCCGGCTCCCTGCTTTGCGGAGAGCCTGCTTCTCTCTCTCCCTCTGCCTGCCACTCTCCCTGCTTCTGCTTTCTCTCTCTGTCAAATAAATAAAATCTTAAAAAAAAAAAAAAATTGCAATACAATTTGCCAAGTTCCTTTACCACCAGCAAGAATAAAGTCCTGGCAGTAGACAGCAGAGTAAACCACCAATTTTGTCTAGGAGAGGGAAGGTAGAAGCATTCTAGACAAAGGATGACTCTGGATCCGGGCCTTAAAAGTTGTATTTGGGCCAAGTGAGAAGGAATGAGGAAAGAGGAGAGAATCATTCCAGTCAGGGAGACAGCTATACACTCAGAAACTTTGAGACCTGCTAAAGGACAGATACCTACAAGATAGGGAAGATGTGATGGGAGATGATTCTAGAAACAATCCTAAATACCAAGCTAAAATTTTGGACTATGTTATCCTTTTTTTTTTTTTTTTTTTAAAGTAGGCTCCATGACCAGCATGGAGCCCAACGAAGATGGTGCTCAAACCCACAACGCTGAGATCAAGACCGAGCTGAGATCAAGAGTCAGACGCTTAACCAACTGAGCCACCCAGACAACCCTGGATGGCATTATCTTACATGTGGTAGAAAGGATACAAATTAAAAAATTTGATTTGTACTTTTTCCAACTATATAACTGGCATGATGCTGTATATACCCCACAACCTGACTCTTTTTGTTCAACATTATTTTTGAAATTTACTTGTCATGACCCATGTAGTCCTAGTTCTTTCATTTTAAGTTCTATAGAATACAGTTGATTGGAAAAAAAAAAAAAAAAAAGAATACAGTTGATTGGATACACGATCATTCATCTGTATGTCATTCATAAATATTGACGTCGGTTCCAATTTTTTTCTAACAAACAACATAGTGGGGAACAGAGAGTATCTACTTCCTTGTACATACATATGAGACTTTCACATATTGGAAATAGAACTGCTGGTTTATGGAGTTATAAGATTTAAACCTCTTAAACCAAAATATTTCTTGCCAAATTATTCTCTACAGTGGTTGTTCCAAATGATATTCCCATAGACAAAAAAGGGGTTTCCATTCTACATGTCCTTGTCCACCCTTGGTATAGTTAAACTATTTAATTTTAACAAATCTGTGAACATAGAATAGATATTCCTGTCCTGGTTTTATATTATTGTTTCCAGGGCCTAGAGCTATTTCCAAAATATAATCCATTAATTAGAATGTGGATAGTGAGGGAGAGGGAGAAAAACTATTAGGTGTGCTGCTTGGGTAACAAGCATAGAAATATCTATAGGAATTATATTTATCTGCAATTCACATGCACACACGTGTACACACACACACATGCACGCACGCACAAATGGTGGCCTAGATAAATAAGGGTTTATGTGCCATGAAAAAAATCCAGAAAGCATTCCAAAGCTAATATGGCAGGCAGCTCTATGGTCACAAAGAGCCCAGCATCCTTTTTTTTTTAAGATTTTATTTATTTGCCGGAGAGGAGAGAGATCACAAGCAGGCAAAGAGGCAGGCAGAGAGAGAGAAGGAAGAATCAGGCTCCCTGCTGAACAGAGAGCCCGATGCGGGAGCCCAGCATCCTTTTATCCTGAATTCCATCTTCAAGATCACCTAAGGGCCAAAGATGACTTCTGAAACTCTAGTCATAATTCAAATTGGAAGGCCAGAAGAAGGAAAGAGATTTGGGCAAAAAGGTCATTATTTCCCAGCTAAAGAGCTTCTTTTTTTTTAGCCTTCTTTAGCCTTCCTTGAAGTCCCACACAAGACTTCTAGTAAGATTCACTGGCCAGATCTTAGTCCTATGGCTATACTTAGCTCGCAGGAAGATTACATAATGAGGTTTTATTGTGTTGTTTGTGTTTGTTTGTTTGTTTGTTTGTTTGTTTGTTTTAGATAAGGTGCCCAGGAAGAAAACAAGATTCCGTTACTAACGAAAAAGTATACTATGGGAGGCAAAATTCTTTCCCATAAGTAAGTGATATGATTAATCAAGACACAGAACACAAGAACAGACAAGAAGAAAGGAAATAAAGCTCAAAAGATAGAGGTCAATGTAGAGATACAGATTTAAGAATTGTCAGCTTGGAGCTATAAGATATAATCAAGCAGTGACTAAGCTCTAGAAAACACCACCAATCAAGAAAAAGAGGTGATGAGGTGATTGCACCAGGAGAGGCAAGATTTAACAGGAAGGAGGAGGAAAAGTCAATGAAGGAAGTCAACATATAGAAAGAGAATATTCAGAGAAGGAAGGAAATTAGTACTCATAATTCAAAACGAGCAAAGTCTTTGAGCACTGAGGAAGGAGGCACAGAAGCTACTAGCAACTGTGTCCCCAACCGCCATTCTCCCTGGCTTCTTCATTGCTAATAGAATTCCAGTTTTGTTCAGACACTGAAAAGTTATGTATTTGAGAGGAGCCTGAGCCTCTCCCCAACTCTAGGCTAGAAAGCTAGACAATTCCAAATCTATCAGGAAATCCCAGTCCCCTGGCATTGATTGGTTTAGGCAAGGAAATGTGGTGCACTCCTGGCCAGTGGGAGTCCAGGGTCGGTCTGAAGAGGAAATACAGCTAATGTGCTGTGATTGGCAGGGAGGAGAGACTAAAGACACTGGGTCCTAATGACACTGTCAAGCCATGAAATTAAGGTAATCTGGAACCGTCCTACTTCCAGACTTCTTTTATACAGCCTCTCTCTTTATAGAGAAAGTGAGCGAGCAAGTACAAGCAGGGAGGAGCAGAGTGAAAGAGAATCTTAAGCAGGCTCCACACAAGGAGCCCAACTTGGGGCTCAGGACGCTGGGATCATGACCTGAGCTGAAATCAAGAGCCTATTGTCACTTAACCTGAGCCCCCCAGGCGCCCCTATGTAGTCCCTTATTTAAGACTTTTGTGTTTGGGTTTTCTGTAATTTCAGCCAAAATCATCCCAACTGATACAACAGTCAACAGTATCAAAAGTTATAGACAGGAGAGCCTGGCAGGATGGCACCAGGAGGCCTTGGGACGTGGGAATTAGAATGGAATGTCCCATCACTGTTCCATCACTGAGGGGAAACAGCA
>CM053614.1:42326554-42377678 GCA_028646535.1 Procyon lotor | reverse complement strand
CTTTCTTCTTGTATTTGAGCAAGCAACATCCGTCAGCCAAAACAGCCACTGCTGTTATTTGATGACCCCACCTGACCCCACCGAAGGCACTATCTGATAATAAAAAGACAGAAGACAATCCACTTTATTTCAGATCAAGCACCATTTCTCTCCCCATGACAGGCCTTCCCTCCATCAAGCAAGTCTTCTTTTCCCAGGCTGAGCCTCTCCAATTTATTCACTCATCCTCCCCCAACACCGTTTCGGCCCCTTCTCATCCTGGTCACTCCCCTGAGGACAGGGCCTGTGGTGGGTGTGTGTTCCGCCATAGTGTCCTGTATCTACTCCCTCAGCAGATGCTTGGTGAGCAACAAGCGCTATTCTAGGAACAAGGGCTACACCTCCCGCAAAGTCACTGCTCTCTCGAAGAGCATCTCCTGTTGCACCGAGAACAGTGCCCAACACAAAGCAAGCACTCACTTTTTTTTAAAAAAATATCTCTCATGAAATGCATAGCCTGCATTTGAACACAATATTCCAAACATGAGGTTTAACGTCTTGAAAATGGTACACTTAGAAATAGTGAAATGATTACTGACAGCTAGGGAAAAGAAAAAACTAAATGTGCGTGCAAGATTTTAAAAAGCTGAGCAGTCTAGTTCATTATGTAAGCTCAAGGACATAACTACATTATGAGGTTCAAATTATGTCTGCACTCTGTTCAAAAGTGTAGATAATATATCTTAGAGTGATGTAAGGCACGGCTGATTTAAAATACTTTATTTCTTTGTATGCATTCCAGTTACTATTGCTATGTAACAAATTACTCTGGCAACTTTGAACTATTTTACCTGGCCCATAATTTGGAAGGGTCAAGAACTTAGGAAAGCCTTGGCAGGGCAGTTCTGGCTCAGGGTCTCAGATGCCAGGAGGGGCTGGGGTCATCTGAAGGCCCAGTTGGGCGGATGTCAAAACGGCTACCTCACAAGGCTGGGAGCTCCTCCACGTGGCTTCTCCAGCACGTGGACCTCAGAGTCATGCTCTTTCTATACCACACTTGGCTTCCCCAGAACTTCCCAAGAGAAGCAGGTAGGAAGTTGAATGGCCTTTTATGACCTAGTATTATAAGTCAAACAGTGTCAAAAAAAAAAAAAAAAAGTCAAGCAGTGTCATTTCTGCAATATTCTATTGGTTGAAGCAATCACAAGCCAACTCAAATTCAACACGAAGGTACACAGACCCCATCTATCAATGCCAGGAGAATTCTGGCCGTTTTTATAAAAAATTGCCACAGTTCTTACAGGTTAAGTTTCAATCACTTTTAAAACATGGGGAGGTAAAATACTGCATTCTAGATATGAGTCATTATGAGAGAAATATTATCTGCTACTTTGCTCGGTCCAAATATTTTCTTTTGTCAAACAAGTTAAGCTTATCTGATCAGCTAATAAGAGGGTCATGAATGGCTTTTTCCTTTTTTTAAAAAAATATTTTGTTTATTTATTTGACAGAGAGAGATCACAAATAGGCAAAGAGGCGGGCGGGGGGGAGAGAAGCAGGCTCCCTGCTGAGCAGAGAGCCCAACACGGGGCTCGATTCCAGGACCCTGAGATCATGACCTGAGCCAAAGGCAGAGGCTTAACCCACTGAGCCACCGAGGTGCCCCCATGAATGGCTTTCAAACTTTGGGGCTCTTGAGCAAGAAAAGGCCACGTGAGCACAAAGTTCCTCTCTTTGGGACAGGCTCTGGGTCTGAACTGCTGAGGGACAGGCTCTGGGTCCACCTTACCCACTCCAGATGGCAGTGATTTCTCCCTTCTCTGCTCAGCTCCTTTCACTTTTCATCATGGACTTCAGACGGATGTGGGGTGGAGCAGGTGGAAGGGGAGGCAGTGACAGAGAGACAGAGACTCTGTCTCTATCATTAGCTTTGTGGCGCTAAGAACTAAATTTTTCCTTTCCCTCAGCATCCAGCAGGCACCCAAAAAAGGTTTGTTCTTGGACTTGCGCTCAGAGTCTCAGCACTCATTATTCTTGCCCCATTCATACTTTTAAATCATTGAAACAAGACCACCGGGATAACAGAGGCTGGACTGCTGAGCTGCAGAGAGGCTGAAAGCTGTCTAAAACAGAGACTCGATGTTCCCCATTTCTGACGACAGTCGAGGCTTCAAGGTGTTTCAAGAGGATCCCAATGTCCCATGGAGGTTGGACTCAAAAAAGATTCTAAAGGTCTTTCTGCGTAAGACCTCCATAACTCTATAACACAGGATTTACGAAATAAAAGCAAAATTGAATTCCTGTAAATGTGTGAAATATGTACATCCAAAAATGTATTCAAATAGAGAAAAAGACACTTAAGAAATCTGAGGAACACATCTTAATTGGGAGGGCATATGGGGGAGCTCTCCGGAAAAAAGTTTTTCTGAGGTGCATATACACAAAGTGTCTGGTTGCATAGGATTCAGCAAAGGAAGCCAGGTGTTCTTAGTGGTGGCTGCCATTCCCTGCCCAACAGAGCAGTAATTAACTGAACAATATTCAGAGAAAAGTTTTAGGCATGACTGTCATGATCTGTCAATGACTCACCAAAAGAGCCCACCAAGTCATGATTTCTCTGGGCCTCTATTTTTTCCTTGTCAGTTTCTTGGTCCCATGTACATTCTCCCCATGAAAATATCATTAAGTAATCTCACCACCCTGGGAAGAATTAATGTTAGCAGTGTGGGGTGAATCCACCTAGAATTTATTATCTATTTGTTTATATTAATGAAATCGTCTTTACATCCTGTTGTATGCGTATTCTGCAGACTTCACTGAACACTACATCTTTCCATGATGAGATATACCGACCTACTGCACGGCTTCATAGTATTCATCATACACTGTGTTTCATCCATTTTAGGAAATGTTTTTCCTGCATTTTAACATCCCTGATATTAGGTGTACCTCGTATTTAACGGCCGTCCAAGTTTACTTGGCAGAATATTTTTCTTCTCTAGTGGCACATAACTTAATGGTGGATCGTACCATGAACAGCCTTGGATTCAATGGTATAGTTGGCTGTGGTTTATATAACCAATCCACTTTTGGTGTCGGTGTTGGCACCAGATACTCCTGATGCCCCTCAACGTGGTCCCCCAGCCCAGCTCTGATTTCAGCCACAGCCATGGGAAGGAGTTCCAAGGGGGACAGATGCAGGCCGCTGACTCCCACACAGGCAACACAGGGATCTCCTTGGTTTTCCAGGGCCTTCTCTGAAACTGGACACCAGCTCAGTCTGGAGGCAAATACATGGGAACACTAATGGCCTGGGTTACAGTCTCAACCAGGAGGGAACAGGGCCGGCTGTGTGAACTCTCTAGCCTCCTTCCTTTCCAAAGGAGGAATCTGGGGGTAGAACCAAGCCCTAGCTGACTACAGTATCAGCCTCCTCACACATTCTTATTTTGGCTTTTCCTTACTCCTTGCCTCTTTCTCTGCTGCATCACTCCTGCTTCTTGGGATCGCCTCCCAAATAAACTATATGTCAACTTCTTGCTTAGGCTATACATTGGGGGGAATCACAAATAGGGCACTGATCATTCCAGTTATTTCTAGGTCTTCAGAAACCTAGAAATTTTTTTTATCTGTAAATGAGATATCTGTAAATGAGAAAATGGAACTAAAATTCCTCCCAACGCTCAAATTCTTAGACTCCAAAGGATCTCCTTTTCCCTTGTATCATAATAAGGGTGACCTCTTGAACCCAGAGGAGCAAACCGCCTCTTTCTTTCTCCTGAGGCTAAGTGATCCATTGCACCAACAAGCTCTGATAGTCTAAAACTAAGTCCTTAAAGTTTTTGATAAACACAGGACCAGGCCTTTGAAGTGAGACAAAGAGAAAGCAAGAACCACTCAGAGATGCCACAGTGGGTGGGTGATCTGCTTCAGAATGCTGTGACAATCACATTCAAGAACTCACCACATACGGCACTGACACAGAGATCTGGCCCCAGCCGGAGAGCCCGACCGGACTGCACTATTTAAACACCTTCCAGAGACCCCCCTGGGCGGCTCAGTCGGTTAAGCTCAGGTCGTGATCTCAGGGTCCTGGGATGGAGTCCCTCGTCGTGCTCTCTGCTCAGTGTGGGAGCCTGCTTCCCCCTGTGCCTGTCGCTTCTCCTGCTTGTGCTCTCTCTCTCTCTCCGACAAATAAATAAAATCTTTTTTTAAAAAATAAGTAAAAATAAACAGCCTCCAGTTTTTCAGTGCATTATGCTTCAAAAGTATGTTTGTAAATGAACTGCTTGGCATTTGCAATTTACTTTTCCCACAGAAATGCTATAAATGATTAGGTTCCCAAGCCAGGCCACTAAAGATATTTATTTTGCCAAAGCACCAGCAAAAAAGTTCCTAAGGAAACACATAATTTTACCACACTACATTTCCTAACCACAGAAAATATTTAGTTATGCAACCAAGACTCCCAGAACAAATATTCACCCCACCCCAACACACAGACCTATAAACAAACATACTAGTGAAAGGGGATTTCTCAAGAATCAAAATGCCTACACCATGTTTATTTAAGTTCTTATAACTGGTCTTGAAATCCAGGCAGGGAACAAAAACTTAAACTCACCATAGCTCTCAAAGGTGAAAACAGAGACAATTAAGTTCAACACAATTGAACTTAATTCAACACAATTACCTTCTTGGCCTAAGGTAAAGAGTAAAAGGAAACAAAGAGGGCATTCAGAATAAGTATGTTCAGAATTAAAGTGGTTATATAATTTGGAACTCAGATCCCCACAAAGGACCATTTAAAGTTAATGCCCAATAGCTAAAAGCCAAGTTATAAAAATCACAAGAGACTAAACCTAAGTTGAAAAAAAAATAGTTTCATATTCTTTAAAGTTAAGCCTTAAATTTTAATAGGTCACAATTGCATTTATATTAAATTATATCAAAGCCCTACAATTAATATTTGTTCACTTAATATCTAATCAACCACGACCAACCACCACCACCACCACCACCCTCATAAAGAGACTCTCTTGGTACTTGCAAATCATGTATCTCATAAGGAGTCAACACCCAAAATATATAAAGAACTCATGCAACTCAATAGCAAAAACACCAATCTGACTAAAAATGGGAACAGGATCTGAATAGATATTTTTCCAAAGACGACATACAGATGGCCAACAGGTAGATGAAAAGATGCTCAATGTCACTAATCATAGGCAAATGTAAATCAAAACCAAAATGAGACAGCACCTCACACCTTTTAGAATGGCTATCATCAAACGACAAGAAACAAGTACTGGCGAGGCTATGAAGAGAAGGGAAGCCTGTGCACTATTGGTGGGAATGTCAGTTGGTGCAGCCACCGTGGATAATAGTATGGAGGCTCCTGAAAAAGTTAAAAATAGAACTACCACAGGATTCAGCAATTCCATGTCCGGGATCTATCCAAAGAAAATGAAAACACGACCTTAAGAAGCTATCTTCATCCCCATGGTGATTGCTGCATTATTTACAATAGCAAAGATATGGAAACAACCTAAGTGCTCACTGTTGGATGAATGGATTTAAAAAGTTGTGATATTTATATACAATGGAATAACATTTGGCCATAAAAATAGGAAATCTTGCCATTTGTGACAACATAGGTGGACCAGGAGGTTTTTATGCTAAGTGAAATAAGTCAGAGAAAGACAAATACCATATGATCTCACTTATATGTGGAATCTAGAAAGAAAGAGAGAGAGGAAGAGAGGAAGAGAGGAAGGAAGGAAGGAAAGAGAGGAAGGGAGGAAGGGAGGAAGGGAGGAAGGGAGGAAGGGAGGAAGGGAGGAAGGGAGGAAGGAAGGAAGGAAGGAAGGAAGGAAGGAAGGAAGGAAGAAAACTTCATTCATAGCAAACAGATTGATGGCTGCCAGAAGTGGGGGTTGGGGGTGCGCAAAATGAGTAAAGGGAGTCAAAAGATACAAACTTCCAGTTATAAAATAAGTAAGATCTGGGGATGTAATATACAGCATGATGACTATAGTTAGTAATACTGTATTGCGTATTTAAAAGTTGCTGAGGGGGGTGCTGCTCCTGGGTGGCTTGGTCAGTTAAACATCCAACTCTTGATTTTGGCTCAGGTCATGATCTCAGGATCCTGAGATGGAGCCCTGCATCGGCTCCACACTGGGTATGGAGCTGCTTAAGATTCTCCCTCTCCCTCTGTCCCGCACCCCCCACATCCCCACTACACTCGCTCGTGTGCGGGCTCGCTCTCTCTCTTAGAAAAAGAAGGAGAAGGAGAAGAAAAGAAAGAGGAGGAGGAGGAAGAGAAGATGAAAACAAAGACAAAGACGAAGAAGAAGAAGTAGTAGTAGTAGTAGTTGTTGTTGTTAAGTCAGTAAACCTTAAAAGTTCTAGGAAAGAAGGGAGGGAAGGAGGGCAGGAGGGAGACTGACTTTCTGATTACTGATAATTGTGGCATCAGGGAATAGAAAGTGGAGAGGAGAGAAGTGAAGAAATCTGGGATTGTAGAAACTGACTGTCAAAGAAAGCAATCAAAATCTTATGCAAAAATCTTTCATGGCTTGCCATAAGTGGATCCTTAGGTGATCTTTTTTCAAGTTTCTTAAAAGTAAAAATGATTTCAAAGAAAAGTAACTCCTTTAAAAAAGGAAGGAAGGAAGGAAGGAAGGGAGGAAGGAAGGAAGGAGAAAGGCAGGAAGGAAAAGAAAGAAGGAAGGAAAGAAGGAAAGCAACTCCTTGTCCAAGTAAGAAAGTAAATCATAATTATTTTCTCAATTGTGCACAGAGAATCTGTATTTAATTTCATAGGGCTTCTGGTCAAAAGAAAGGAAAAATGAAAAGTAAATGCAAACCAAAAAAGTCATACAGCAACATTAAATAAATCCCTACAGTCCATGACTACAAATGTGGATACAAAAACAAAAGACACTTTTAGAGGCAGGAAAAAAAATGGTTTACAAAAGCCAGAAGACTCTTAGTGTTTATGACCTAAACCTTCTTATTGCACGTTTTGTTTTTCTCTTTTACCCAAATTCCCTAGTTTACTGGTAAAGATGTAAGACCTGAGCTGAAAGAAACAATACTTTCACTTCTCTCTCCCATGTAGGGGCTGACAAAATGCACCACAGGGGAGAAACCTGTATTAATCATCCTCATGGTTTGCAAGAAAAGCTCTTTATTAATCTCTGTCTAAACAAATACAAATAAACAGAGACAAAACACTCGAGACACCAACCTGCTGCAAAAGCTCTCAGAAATCAGACATAACACCCACAGCACGTCTTTCGGCTTGAATGAGTAAACACTTCCACCAAGACCTCAACTCTTTTTATTTTCTTAAAACACAAAAGAGAATCGTGTTATTCAAGCACGAATGAGACTGTAGAGAGCTTTTGTATTGTTGATAGCAACATTTCTCGGGGATACTAATAACTGGATATCACCGAATAACTAAGAGGAAGAACATTAGTGAATGTGGAGGGTCCTCCTCCTAGCTCTATCCTTTCATGCTTTGAAAAGAGAGCTCAGACACGGATAGTTTTAGAATGCAACAGTCAAGAGGTACTTGAACCACCCAGGTACCAGAATGATGCACAACATTCTATAAACAAGGCTAGTATTTGATTGGGTTAGGATCAATAATCACAAAATTAAGGAAAGGAATTTAAGAAGCTAAGTAAAAATTAAGTAAGTCAGCCTCTTATTTTGGGGGGCCCACAGACAGACTCACGATCTCTGCCCAATGTCATGTAACCACTAACCATATAGCTGCTTATCTAGGTCTACCTTGTGTCTGCTTTGACACTCAATACAATGCATGATAGAAGACTGAAACTTCAGAAGGTTAAGTTCTAACTTTCCATGTTTGAAAAATTATTAACATCCTTAATATGTGAAATCGGGTGAAATTTTTGGTGTTGCTTTTCTGATAAGGAAAGCCTCACATGAGCCATCTCAAGAGACTAGGTATTAAAATTTTTCATCTAGTTCAATATCATTCATGTCAGGAAGATGTATATTTATAGACAAAATCCTACAACATTCTTAATTCTGTGTATTACATCAACCCTAAAGGGGTTATGGTTAGATAATTTCCAGGATTCCCTGGCCTTAAAATCTGCAAACCATTAACTAAATTTATAAAAAAGAGTATCGTCAGGGTTCCCAGATCTAAAACACACACACACACACACACACCGCAACCAATTCCCTTTCCCCTCCTCCATCTCACCCAAAATAACTCTGGGCTATTTCAAACAGGATACCACCTTACAAGGTGAAAAGCTTCCCTCTCTCGAGTAGTTTTCTGTCATCATTCTAATTGTTCTAGTGACCTATCTCCAGCTGATTCCCAATACCCAACCAATCCCCGGCTCTGCCAGGGAGTCAGCCCAGATGTCTCCAAACCAGGCAACTCTTCCCTGGAGTTTCTTTCAAGGACAATTATACCAGCAAGTTCTAATTTCCTATCCCTGTAGGAAAGGTTGCTCAGAGCTTGAGTTTTAATGTCTCTTATTAAAGTATAGCCTGCCTGCTAAATTATGACCAGATTTTCAATCATCATCTTAAATAGGAGCTTATTAATTGAGGGCTTATTATTCTCCATGTGAAAGCCAAAGAGACTAACAGAGAAAGGATGAGGCACGACAAGCAGCAGTCAGACTGTGTCACTGATTAAGTACCTCATAGCCACGGACAGACACTGCAGGTTTATCTCCACTCCCTATTTTAGGACCTGGCATCAGAGATGCTCGGTAAATGCTGAATGAATGAAAAGAAAGAAAATTCCACATCACTCTAGGACGAAGGCACCACTGAGGCTCTGTTTCATGAAAGGTCAGTGCCCTCTGGCACCACATTACACACTCAACGGCATGAACTAGAAGGATACCACACGCAGCCCGGGATGGCTTTTGCTAAAATTGTTACAACACTTCGCCAAGAAAGTCACCTTCATGCAAATCGACATAACAGCAATGATGGACAGTCTGAAACACATCCTCCAGCGCTCGGGCAGGCCTGAAAACATACTCAGAGAAAGGGTCTGCGTAACACTGAAGCTTTTGTCTACTCAAGACCTTCCTTTCTCTTCCACTGTGCTCCACTCTACTACCTTCCCCCACAACTCCCGTTTTCCTGTAGGCACACGAAGGAGCTAGGACGCCCCATTAGACAGTCACGCGAGCCAAAACATCATCCTGAATCCCAGGAATAAACTAGTTGCTTTATTAAGTGATGAAAAGTCTTTCCAGTCAAACATTTTGGATTGTTTTTTCATGAAGTTATTATTTATTCTCTGTACCAACACAGACTGTTGTTTTTGAAGCCTTTCTCTGTGTGTCAAAATCTTCCAGTCTCAAGGTAAGGCATCAGACCAAAATAGCTTTCAATTTCCGTATAATTATGAAAGTCTTTACAGCTACTCTTATGCCAAGAATCACGTTACACCACTTGAATTCATATAAACACATTCCCTACAGACCCGTTTAACCTGGGCACATCCACTCCAAAGAAAGCGTTTAGACAAACAGCACTCTCACTGTTCCAACCATATCATTCAATGCTGCCTGGCCAGTTTTCTCACACAGATCAGGAAAAGATATAGGTGGGGAGTGGGGTCCAAAAGAAGAATCCTGCAATCCTTCTCACCCCACCTTCTGCAGATAAACTTAGGTCCTGTCCAAATAGCACAGTAAAAAGAACTGAAAACTTTGGCCATAAACAAACAAAAATCATTCTGCATTGACATGTTCTCTTTAAATTCAAGCCTAGAAATTTTTAGCAGGACTGTGGGAACCAAACCATATTACCTAAAAATTATAAGGGCAGAAGACACTCTGAAAGGATTTTTTTCTTAAGCATAAGAAATATCATACCAGGTCTGGTAAGTGGTCCCTCTGGCCAAGGGTTCTTGCCAATGGTAGTAAAGGGGATAGAGTCAAGGATAAAGCAATTGGGCAAATAAGGACAATGTAATTATGTCCTCCCTAATCATGACCTCAAAAACCCATGATGTCCTTTGATCACCAGAAGTTTCATGGGAACAAGGATTTTATTTTGTTCACTGCTATACACAACCCCACCACTTGAACAGCATCTGGCCCAGAGAGACTCCCCAAAAATCATTTTTGAATTAATACATTGTTCCAGTGCAGTTACTCATGAATTTGCTTAAAGACAGTAGCACATTAAAAATTTACCAGTTATGGGACACCTGGGTGGCTCAGTTGGTTAAGTGACTGCCTTCAGCTCAGGTCATGATCCTAGAGTCCCAGGATGGAGTCTGGCATCAGGCTCCCTGCTCAGCGGGGAGTCTGCTTCTCCCTCTGACCCTGTCCCCTCTCATGCTCTCTCTCTCTCTCTCATTCTCTCAAAGAAATAAAATCTTTAATGAATGAATGAATGAATGAATGAATGAATGAATGAATGAATAAATAAATAAATAAATAAAAATTTACCCGTTAGTTCCTCTCTAATAAGGCCAAAACAAACCAACCAACAAAAAACCCCCTAAGACTGGGGGCCACCATGGCATTCAGGGACTCATTGATTCCAACAACAAAAATATACTGAACACCTGCAGTGAGCTGTCAGCTTTTCTGGTGCTGGGGACACAGTGGTGGACAAGACACGGAGTTCCTGCCTCGTGGGGCTTCCAACCTAGTGACTTGCATGGGCTGCTGTGTGGAGGACAGGCTGTTGGGGTAGGAAGGAAAAACAGAGGCCAGGCAGGACACGAGTGTGGACCAAAGGGGAGGCGGTGATGGCTCGGAGCAGGGAGGTGCTGGTGAGAAGGGGTTAGATTCAGGAGACGTTTCGTACCTTTAGAGGTTCATGAGAATAATCTAGGTGATAGAGAAATCGATAATGTAGGAGAGAGGGGATCCATCCACAGGGCAAAATAAGCAAGAGAGGTTGGGAACCCACACGGACCAGGCCAGAGACCAGGGAGTCACTATTAACAAGAGTGAGGGCAGAGGGGGCAGGGACCATAATCTTCCCCAGTCCTAAAGTTTGCAATAAAGTAAAATCTTATCTCAACAAAACCTTTTAGGCTTCAGGTTAAACTCAGTTGTTGTTGTTGTTTTTTTTTTAAGATTTTATTTACTTGACAGAGCGAGCGAGAGAGACAGGGAGCAAGCACAAGCAGGGGGAACGGCAGGCAGGGGAAAAGCAGGCTCCCACTGAGCAGGGAGCCTGATGTGAGGGTTGATCCCAGGACCCTGGGATCAAGACCTGAGCCAAAGGCAGCCGCTTAATCGACTGAGCCACCCAGGCGCCTCATAAACTCACTCTTTTCTATGACTAAGTAATACATATTCATCATACTTAGAGATTTTAGACAATACAGAGAAGTATTGAAAAGCACACATTGATATCACCTATAATTCCCCCATCCAGTAATAACTATGATAAACTTCTGTTGCATCTCATCTGTGAAGAAGAAATGCTTATTACTTATTAGAATATAATAATAATAATTACATATTAGATTATAACTAATTTTAAAAAAATCCTTCATCGATTTCCTCTGGCTTTATTTCCAACCTGCCCAATCCAGGAACTTGCTGTTATCAAGAACTGAAGAGGAAAGCACCACGATCTGCATTCCCTTTTTCACATCTTCCTTAACTAGCTAGTAAGTATCTTCTTTCATCTTTATCTTGTGCACAGGATACATATGTTTCTCATAGAAGGTGTTTCTGTTTATAACGTTAGTCTTATTGTTAGACTTAAAACTTCTGGATTTTTTGTATTCTTCCTTGTGAATCTGGCCCTTTTTCTACATGTTTTGATTTTTAAGCTACTTGCATAATTTCACTTTATTATTCAAATTTTATTTTTCAATGAGTATACATTGTTTTGTTCCTCTACTTTTAAAAAAATCTTCCCCCTCTCAGCCATTACTTTCTTCTCAGTGCAGTTCCCTTGGTGTCGAAACTGCTTTTTAAGACAGATTCTCTTTGTTCTGCTGAATTTCCAGTTCCTGGGTTCACGGTTGGCTCCACTAACTGAAATAGTGAGACCTTAGGCATGTCCTTTCAAATATTTTTCTCTCCTTACTGATGCCTCCCCCTACTCAAGCCTCCAATATTAAACACTCAACAGCATATTCTAACTGCTTATTGGTATGACTGGAATGAGTCACGTCCCTAAAGCCTTTTGCCTCACCTGGAGCCAAGTAAGGTCAAGTAAGACCAAATGGATAGGAACTGGTTCTTAAGCCATTCTAGAAACTCTTCAGTCTTTATACTTGAATAGACCCTTTGCTTCTGATAAAAGAGGAATTTAATACTCTGAATGGGTGCTGGGTGGCTCAGTCGGTTAAGTGGCTGCCTTTGGCTCAGGTCATGACCCTAGGGTCCTGGGATTGAGCCCCGAGTTGGACTCTCCTCTCAGCGGGGCGTCTGCTTCTCCCTCTGCCCCTACACCTCTACCCCTACTCATGCTGTGCACGCCCATTCTCTCTCCCTCTCTCTCAAAACAAAACAAAACAAAACAATCTTATTTAAAAAAAAAAAACCTCTAAAAGGAAGGGGCCCAATCCAGGTGAAGCAACATAACTCGCTCGTGTGGTCTTTGCCGAGATCATGGCAAAACAGACATGTGCACACAAAATTCGCCATCGTCAACTGAGGTTTGTGAGAAACAAATCCTTCCCACTGATAAAACAAGATTACACTTCCAGACCCCCCAAAACAAACAAATCCACAGGCTGCAATAAGCCAAGTGTTATCAAGCCTTCAACCACCTCTCTCTTAATGAATTTCAACTTTTTCACGCAGGGATAGTATGAGACCCAGCTCTAATCCAGATTGAAGTGCGGAGATCAGATCATAGTGCTAACAGTGGATACAGATAAAAATTGCTAATAAACACTTCTCAAATCACAGCTTCAACTTCATTCTGCCTGAAACTACCCTCACATTTTGCCTTTTGTCCATTTATTAAAATTCTAGTAAATGAAGTCTTTTCTTTAACAATATACTTGATGGTGCAAAATCTGTATCAGCCGCTGAAAGATTTTGTGAAATTTGCTGAAATACCTGAGCCTCGGGTTTCTCATTCGCAGAACAAAATAAATTCTGCTTCTTTCCTTGGTTATCATGAAGCTTGAAAGAGGGAATACATGTGAAAGAAATTTATAAATGCTAACAAAGTGCACAAAAATTCAGTTGTTAGACTGCAATTTAAAGTCCTGTATTATCTCATTTCCTATTTGGGGGAGGGGGTGGGGGAATAATTTTACTTGTTTTTAGTAGGTAATACATTCACATGGCTCAAAATTCTAGAGTTGCCCAAGGGTATACAGTGAAAAGTCTCCCATTCCTTCCCACCAACCACCTAATTCCCCTATCAGGGAGCAACTAATGTAATCAATTTACTTACCTTTTTTCAGATGCATGTACATTTTCCCCAAATTTTTACATAAAAGCTATTGTTACTCACCATTTCACACCTTTTTTCTTTTTTTTTTTTTTTTAAGATTGTATTTATTTATTTGACAGACAGAGAAAGAGAGATCACAAGTAGCCAGAGAGGCAGGCAGAGAAAGAGGGGGAAGCAGGCTCCCCGCCAAGCAGAGAGCCCAATGCAGGGCTCGATCCCAGGACCCTGAGATCATGACCTGGGCCAAAGGCAGAGGCTTTAACCCACTGAGCCACCCAGGCGCCCCTCACACCTTTTTCCCAATTAAACTATACATCTTGGGGATTGTTTCATTTCCAGATATCAATAGAAAGAGAGCTCCCCTATTCTTTCCACTGGCTGCACAGGAAGTCATTGAGTAGAGGAACCATAATTTATTTTCCCATCTCCCACATACAGGTTATTTCCCGGTCTTTTATTGTTATAGTGTTTTACTCATGTATAAACATATTTGTAAGATACATTTCCAAAAGGGAATTGCTGCATCAAAAAGTATACACATTTTCAACTTTGAAAAAGACTGCCAGATTGCCTTCCATAAAAGTTTATAGCAATTTATTCTCCTTCCAGCCATAAATGGAGACAATTTCTCCACACATTTGTCAATAAAATCTCTTGTCAAACATCATTGTTAAATCTCAGCCAACAGGACAGTGAAAAACGGTATCTCTGTGTGTTTTAATTTGCTTTTTCTAATGAATTGTTTTTGGTCCTTAACTAGTGACTAAATAGTCACTCTTTGAATATTGGGAATTTTTATTTTGCTCCCTTTAGCTTTCTTCCTCTGTACCCCTCTACACACCCTAAGACCCAGCAAGTCTGAACTGCTTGCTATCCCAAATGGGCCACATTTGGGAAAATACCCATGCCTTCTAACTCCACTCACAAAAATTTCTGGACAAATTCAAAGGCATTTCAATGTTTACGAAATGTTCCTATATTCCTTTCATAGGACTTATTCCCTCCTTCCTCAGGGAGCCCAGGGCACATTTTTAGAGCTTCATAATAGCATCATTTCACTCTGCTATGTATATATAGGAGCTTCTTAAAGTGTAAAACCAAATTCTCCATTTTAGCATCCCCTCTAATATCCAACTCATTCATTCAATTAATGTGGACAAAAGACTGAAGTAGAAATAGAAACTGTGAATTTTTTTTAAAAAGATTTATTTTAGAGATAGAAAGAGAGCCCCTGCAAGTGGGGATTGAGGGAGTGGGGAGCCAGAGGAAGAGAAGCAAACTTCCCACTGAGCATAGAGAGAGCCCAACGAGGGGCTTGATCTCAGGACCTGAGCCAAAACCAACAGTCAGATGCTTAACCAACTAAGCCTCCCAAGCGCCTTAGAAACTGTGAATTTCTAATTGTATGTGTGTCCTCAACATTCCAAACAACACTGTAAATCTAGTGATGGGGATAATAAAATAAAGATCTGGAAACTTGTTCTTTGGCCTAGGAGGTCATATCACAATAAATGCTAATAAGTCCTTTCTCTAAATTTTTTAATGTTTTTTTGTTTTAACAGCAAAATCCTTTGACTTAAATGACCAAAGAACATAATAAGATCAAAGTATTTTTAAAGCAATATATTAATTCCCAATAAACCCACAAAAAGGGGATCGACTTCTTTACTAATCAAGGAAATGTAATCTAAAAATCACAAGATACCAAAAAAAAAAAAAAAAATCACAAGATACCATTAAACAACTGTCAGAACAGCTGAAATGAAAAAGAAAATGTCAAGTGTGGATATAGGTCAACTGGAACTCTCAAATACTGCTGGAGGAAATGTAAATTAGTACAACCATCCTGGAAAACTGTTCGGAGAAATCAACTAAAGCTACACATATGCCAACCCTGTAACCCAGAAATTCTCCTCCAGGTACACAGCCAACAAAAGCAGACGTGCTGTTCACCAAAAGCCAGGGTATAAGAATGTTTATAGCAGCATCAATCATAACAGTCTAAAATGGGGAAAACCGAAATTTTATCACTAGGATAAATAAATTTTTGGTGCAGTCATACAGTGAAATTCTACCAGCAACGGGGATGAGTGAACTGCAACTTCGCACCAAAACATGAATGAATCTCACACATTCCAAGAGTCTATGAGATCCTATCTGTGTAAATTACAAAAACAGGCAAAGCTAATTGGATGGTGTGACAAATCAAGAGAGCCCTTTGGGATAGGGATAGAGATGGGGGATATATGAGGGAGACTTTTAAGAAGCCAGTAATATTCCGTTTTTTAATCTGGATGCTGGTTACACAGATGTGTTCATCTTATGCAAACTCATTAAACTATACATTTGTGCTCTGTAAAATTTTCTGCACATATATTATACTTCAATACGAAAATTTATATAAAATAAAAGCAATAGGCTAAACCTCCAAAAGGGAATATATTTCTTTTTAAATACTCTTCATGCATAAATGTTTTTTTAAATGTCATGGTGATGATCTGCCACTTCCAAACCCAACTAATGTGCATTGGTTTAACCCGAGAGCCTACGACTAAAAAGACATCCCAGCAAAAGCAATTTTCTATTTCGGAAACAATGTAGGAGCCACAAATGGTATTCAGACTTGTTTGATTGAGAAAAAAAAGAAAAATGAGGTGACCAAGGAGATCAGCTATATGGAGAAGCAAATTTTGCAGAAAAAAAAAAAAAAGAAAAGATTGCAGAAAAGATGAAAAGAAATAGAACCTCCTTAAAATGTACAAAAATAGCTATTACTCTTAAAGGAGCCTTCTGTGGAGCTCCTAAGAAAAAAACAATGATTTATTCCAATGCAGCTATGCACCTCAGAACCTTGCTTCCCTCCCAGTATTATTTTAAAACACTGCACAACAGACAAAGAAAGGGTGCCATGGGAATAGTAATTAGTGGCAAATGCAGGTGTCTGAATAGAGGAAAGCCAAGGGAAATGAAACACAAACCCTTCCACTTCATTAGTGTTCTAAAAATATTCTCATAATACAAAGGCCTGCCCTGCTTATGTTGTGTGTGTGTATAGACACACACACACACACACACAAATGAGAAACCTCATCAAAACAGGTTTTGTGAATCCTGACCATAACCCAGATACAAATACTTTAGAGATTCAAAACAGAAGTTAAAAAACTGATGGCACTGAACTAGTCAAGCAGTGCCTCAAACACAGAAATAGATAAATGTATAGTAAACTCAATTATCTGTGAAAATGAAAACAGATTTTTTTGGTAAAGGTTTATTTATTTGAGGGGCGGGTAGGGGCAGAGGGACAGGGAGAGAGAAGCTCAAGCTGACTCTACCCTGAGCAGGGAGCCCGACGTGGGGCTTGATCTCATGACGCCAAGATCATGACCTGAGCTGAAACCAAGAGTCGGATGCTTAACCGACTGAGCCACCCAGACACCCCTGAAACCATTTTCTTAAAATACCTTTTCTATTTGGCTGTGAAATATAAAAATAACACACTCTCCAAGACTGATGAACAGACCCTAACACTTATCCTCTTTCTGAACTTGATATTACTTTCAAGATCATGTTTAACTTGATCTCAATAGGGCTTAAGAAGAAGGCAAAAGAAAAGATCTTTAGTCCAGTCAACTCCCAGAGGGAGTGACTTTGCAGCCAATGTTCAAATTCCTGTTGTAAGAGAGATGGAGAAAGATGATTAACTGAAATTCACAGATAATCCGTCACAGTTCACATTGGTCAATATACAAACTGGTTTTGCACAGAAACATTGCCAAGGAGGTAGCCCCTCCAGGAAGAAACAAGAAAAAAGCCAGGATGCTGTTAAAGGTTTAATTACATAGACTGCTTGATCTTATCTGCCTTCAGGCAAACGTGTTAATAAGCAGTGAAATCTGCAGAAGGCAGGTAGCAACAAGGAAAACAAGCAAGAGAACTGAATAATCAAACTTGCAGGTGAATTTTTTTTCTTAAATCTGGGAAATAATAATTCTTGGCTCATGTAATGATAAAAAATAAAAATTGGTCTCCCCTTACAGAAGGAAGGATTAGAATTAACTACTAATGATCTGAGCTAGAAATAGCATCAAGGGAAAAAAGAAGATCAGAAGTTACCTTCCTTCCCCCATAGCAAAGCAGATTTATTAAAGGCATCTATGCTGACCATCGAGCCAAAACCAATCATAAATTGTCAAACACTGACATGGTTAAACAGGTTCAAAGGGGAGCACCATCATCTAGCCAAAACTCATCTAGGTAAAATTGGCCTTGCAATTAGCATTAACAGCAAGAAGAGCTTTTGCTGAAGGCCTAACAAGGGCTAGCAATCAAGTCTGTACATTAATCAAGGAATGACCAGGAGGTCTCTCTGAAAGTACTCACAAGTCCACAAAATAAACGAGCAGCTTGGGAAGGGACTAAATAAACAAATGAATAAAGAACATAAGAGCTGAGCATTTAGTTATCCATCAAGCATTTACCCTGAGTATTCACAACACTGTAAAGAAGGGACATCCACTATTCTTGTCCAGCCAATTCATCTCTCTGGTAGCAGCACCTCAAACTTCCTCAGAGGAACCATCCCTTGCCCTGTTCCATAGGAAACACCAACCCCCACCTGGCCAATGACAGCCCTGGTAACTCTGGCTCCAGTTACTGGTTCAGAGTTAGGAGCATTAGTCCTGGTAGGGACAATCAGAGGCAATAAGCATCTCCAGAATACAGTTGCTTGGCTTGCAGGAAATAAGCCAATACCTGCCAGGAGGTACTCAGGTGGAGAAAGCCTGCCTACGAATGAGGCCAGATAAAAAGAGGGTAGGAGATGGCAAGAAACAGGGCTCTGAAAACATGATTTGAGCCCCTAGATCCAGCCATGCCTGAAGCTAGTATTACTCATGGACTTTTTAGCAACATACGCCGCCAAATTTTCTTTTATTTTTTTTAAGATTTATTTATTTAGAGGTCGCAAGTCGGGGCAGGGGCAGAGGGAGAGGGAAAGAGAGGATCTCAAGCGGACTCTGTGATGAGTGCAGAGGCCCACACGGGGCCCGATCTCACAACCCTGAAATCATGACCTGAAGTGAAATCAAGAGTCAGACACTTACCCAACTGAGCCACCCAGGCACCCTGCAAATTTTCTTTTAAATTGTCTTTAAGCTCAACAGGTTTCTCTTCCTTACAAACAAGATGCCCTAATGCATCACTACTACCCTAGTCCTTTAAGCCTCTTTATAGGAATAATTTTTCAGCCAGAACACATACCCTCAATCATTAAAAGTTTTTTCAAAATATATTTTGAAGTGAAACATTCTGAGAAATGGATATGAAATAGGTTTGTCATTTATTATTCCAAGAACCTTAGGAACCTTTTGGTGACTGGATTATTTCCTCCCACAAAGGAAAATAAGCTTCATGGTGTAATTGATTATTCACACCAGATCCTAGTAACAGGCTGCCTGGGCCTTTAGAACACCAAAACCCTTTTTGTTCAGCTCCGGCATCCCAGGAGTTCACAGGATGAAGCGAAATTTGAAGATTTTGCTGCTTGAATTCCCTTCTTTTGCCTCCCCCATGAAAGAGGAGAACCCAAATGAAGAGTGCCTGGGTTCAACAAGCCTCCCTCCTGTTCCCACTTCTCCACAAAACAGACCAGTCACGGAGAACCTCAGGAACAAAGTGCTGATATCAGTGGTCACACTCTGTGGGTCTGTAAGTCATTCGCATCACACAACCCCACTCTGACTGGAAAGCACACACTTGCCAGGACAATCTCCCCAGGGAATGTGGCCAGCTCTCTCTCACATCTATCCCGGGCAGACCGCAGTACATCAAGTTCACATTTGATTGCCTTCGTCCAGGCCCGTGGCTGAGGTGGAAGAATGCTGACCCAGGTTCCAAATGGCCAAAGCTGCCAACATAAAACGATAGAAAAGATCCAGGACTAGAAGTCTAGAGGACCTGGAGCTGGCCCTGGCACCAGCTTTGCTAACAACTGTGCATGACCTTGGGTGAGCCATCTCACCCTTTAAGATGCCAATGTCCTTATTTTTAACATGTGATGGGTAGAAACGGATCAGGGTTTTCACTGTGGGTGGTGACTTCGGGAGTGGATGATGAAATCAATTTAGTAGATCAAGACCAACATTAAAAACACCATTCTAGGGCTGACACGTGAATTATATGATGAATCTAGAGCAACTTGTAGCTGCAGAAAGTAAGAATATGCTAAAAAAAAAAAAAACACAAAAATCAACAATGATGGGCTTATGTCAAAAGAAGAGAGGAACCAACTGAAAGTGCACCTACCAGCCAAAACCGGTACAATTATAGTGACAAAATAAATAAAGCACCATTGGACTATAACCCAAAGTATAAAATAAACATCCAGGAACCCACAGATATAAATATTAACTGAATAAATCAGTGCATGAGAGATAGACAAGCCTAACATATAGAAAACACCTACTAAAGTATGTAGCTACTCCAGCCTCCAGGAGGTGAACATAACCCCCACTCCTTAGGTGTGGACCGCACCCAGTGAGTTGGGGAGAGAGTAATTTTACAATGGAGACTCCTGACAAACAGCACCTGAAGCAGCTGATCAAGGTCACAGGGAGAATGATAAGTCATTTTGGCAGCAAGTACCCTCAGTATGGTGTGGGGAAAAATGGCACTTCATCTCTGTTACCTTTCTCCCAAAAAACCCGTAAGCCTAGTCTAGTCATGAGAAAAACACCAGATGAATCTGAACTGAGGGCCATCCCACAAAATGGCTGACCAGCCTGCCTCGAAATTGTCAAGGTCATCAAAAACAAGGAATCCCGGAATAGAAAAAAATGTATTAGGTAAAAATCAAGGAAATCAGGATGAAGTAGAGACTTGGGTTAATAATAATGTATTAGTGTTGGTTCGTTAACTGAGACAAACGGATCTTCCTCATGTAAGATAGCAATCACAGGGGAAACTGAGTGTGAGGCATAGGAAACACTAGTATCTTTACAACTTTTCGGGAAATCTAAAACTGTTCTAAAAGGAAAAGCTATTTTGGGGTCGGGACGGTCATTAAAACAAAGTCTGAGCATTATCAGAGCAGCTCATCTCTAAGCTTTTCTCCAGCCATAAAGGCTAGTGAAACTAGAAGGAACACTACAAGCTGCAGGGAGAAAATCTAGGCGCAATCTCAGCTCTGCAATTTGCCACTTGGGTAAGTCACTCACCTTACCCAAGGTCCTCAGTCAGAATTTCCCCAACCATGCAACAAGGTTAATACCTGCCCTGTCTACCTCACAGTGTTATTTTATTGCAAGAAGCAAAGAATATCAATGTGATTTAGAAATGTGGAAATACTGCACAAATGATGGCGGTTATGATAACCTAACCGTGATGATAACCAGAATTCTCTGGTCCCTTCCCAAGTCAGAGAAGACTCAGGGCTGTCGAGACTCAGTCTTCTGCCTGAACCAATGTTGGGATTTTCAAAGGGGTCCCCAGGCTGGCAGCATCAGCATCACCTGAGAACTTGGTAGAAACGCAAAATCTTGGGCCCCAGCACAGATCCACTAAATCAGAAACTCCCGGGCTAAGGGCCAGCGATCTGTGTTTGAACAGGCCCTGCCGGTCATCCTGGAGGTGCTAAAGCTTGGAACCACCGCCCCAGAGAAAATGACAGGTCACGGGGATAACTGTGAGTCCCATTCACACGGGCCACATTCCTCCAGGAGGCTTCCTTCCCCATTAGCAACCACTTGGCTCTCATCTCCTCCAGAGCCCCCTTCACCTCTTAGCCAGTTCTCCCACAACTCCTCTGAGAGAGTGGAGGAGACACAGTAGTAGCTGCAGGGATGTGGGCAAGACCGTGAAATGCTAAGCTTCAGTATGAGCTAAGTAGCTAGAGCAAGACACAAGAACATGCCTTTATTTGGCCCAACTAATCTGTCAAGTTCTTAGCAATGAAGGAAAATCAGGGCACCCCTCCGGACCATTACACCAAACAGTTTACCAATGCCCAGATTCCAACACTCTGTCCTTCTGGTCCCAGGCCTTTGTCAGACAAGGGGTCTTAATCTGTGCATCAGAAAAGGCAGACACCTTACATAAACACCCACCTGCGCTTATCTCCAAACATCTGTGAAAATGAAACCTGGGGGGCGGGGGGCGCCTGGGTGGCTCAGTGGGCTAAGCCTCTGCCTTCGGCTCAGGTCATGATCTCAGGGTCCTGGGATGGAGTCCCCGCGTTGGGCTCTCTGCTCAGTGGGGAGCCTGCTTCCCCCTCTCCCTCTGCCTGCCTCTCTCCCTACTTGTGATCTCTCTAATAAATAAAATCTTAAAAAAAAAAAACAAAAAACCTTGGGATGCCAGAGAACCAAAGAGACTTCCAGGCCCTTAAACCAGGAACAAATGATGCAGAACTGAAAGTAACCGACTGGAATGCTACTAGAAAAACAGGAATTGCAAGCCAGGAGTACAGCCCCTTAGCAGGCCTGCCCAAAGAAGCCCGTGCAGTCCTTTCTCTGAACCACGTCTAGGCTACCCACCTTTCCTTTTTGACTCAGTATCGGCATTATTCCTAAGGATACACATACAGTAAACGTAAGACAATACGGGGCTGGAAAAAGACGGAGTTACACACCTAATTAGGGCAAACCAGACGCTGTCTGTGTACATGTATACTGACAAGGCAGAAAAACTGCCGACGCACAGTCTCTCTGAAGAACAGAGGCACGACTTGCCCGGGTCTTGGGACAGGAAGACGACGTCTCAGCACCACTCATAAATAAATCATCGGCGTAAAAATATATGCCAGCCAATAATCTTTTTCTTCATTCATGTCCACTTTTCTTATTCTCCATCAACAGCCTTCTGGAGAATAGAGGCTGTAGCCCATAATTTACTGACAGATGAAAAGAAAAAAGATAAACAATATGCCATCACATAGGCAAATTGACTGTGAGTAGAAAACCAACTAAGCGAGCTAGTACAAGCCACAGAGTTCCCATCTTCAGGGCCCCCAAACACCTGTCTTTATAGCCACCGACAGGATCCGGCTCAAGTGTTACCATAACTTCTGTCTCCCACCACCCCTCCTCCCCACCAACGAACACAAAGAAACTGCTCCAACAATAGAGCATTTACACTGATCAAAGTACACCCCCTGTTTCTCTCCAGCTGCAGAGGCGGGGTACTGCCCTGCCCTCAAGCTCCCCAGAATCGCCACCCTCCAGCTACAGCAGACAGCACCCCTTCCAGCCCTTGCTCAACACCCCCTTGCCCTAAAATGTCTTGATCTTTACAATCTTACATTTCAAGGTCCTGCTTTGTTCACGTCGCGCCCCCCCCACCCCCAAGCTCCCTCTCTGGTTTCCTCTTTGGAATTACTCACCTGCGGTCACTGGCAATCAACGAAGTAACATTCCCCCCGCCCCCACCATTGAGTGGCTGCAAGAACGAAATTAAGCGATGCTCTTTCAAAAAGTACTGAGAAGAATGTCTCACTTTTTGTAGCTATCCATAAGAGGAAGCTACTACTATTATCATTATACGGTCCTTCTGTCTTAGGCCAAGTTGCCTTTCCCCAACCTCTTAGCTGGCACCCCCCAAGGGACTACATGCATCTATCCGCCCCCCTTTCTCTCTGGGGACCTGCCCAAAAGGTTGTACAGGTTGGGCCTCTCTTGGAAACCTCAACGGCCTCAATTTCAACTAACTGGCTGACTCACAGAGGGGATTACCAGCCTTGCCAGCCGCTGGACATCTCCAGTGATGCCACCCATCCACTTCATGCTCAGCGTGTTCAAAACCAAAAGCTTTCTTTTTCTCTAAAATCTATTCAATCTTCCTATTTTCCCTTAGAGTATTCGTGGCACCTTAAATAACACCATCAGGTATGCCTGAAACTCCAAAGTTCCTTTATGTGTTTGCTTTAATGTTTACCGCACAATAATACATTGGTGTGGAACAAAAGTCAAGAGGTGCGATTTCAATCCTGAGCACACCTGTCCTTTTCCCACCGTGCCCCCTTTCTTGGGGAATCTGACGTTACCAACCTTTTCTGCACCCTTCAAAAGATACTTTCTATCTAGGATCCACAATGGGTACCAGTAAATGTTTATCAACCAGTTCTCTGGAAAAACAAAAGAGCCCTGATTTGCTGCCTAATTGTTTTAAAGTTTTGGTCCAAGTGGAATTTATTTTTCTGGAAGGTATGACGTAAGGCTCCAACTTTTATACCTGATGGTACCAACACCGCTTATTATCTCCCACAGAATCATCTTTGCCGGGGCACCTGGGTGGCTCAGTGGGTTAAAGCCTCTGCCTTTGGCTCAGGTCATGGTCCCGGGGTCCTGGGATCGAGCCCTGCATCGGGCTCTCTGCTCAGCGGGGAGCCTGCTTCCCCTTCTCTCTCTCTGCCTGCCTCTCTACCTACTGGTGATCTCTCTGTCAAATAAATAAAAATCTTAAAAAAAAAAAAAAAGAATCGTCTTTGCCTTCTCCCTCAACTCCCCCCAAACACCCCCACACCACCCTCCAGTTCCCTTGAGTACCTAGGGGCTGTCATCCTAACCTTCCCCTTTGTTCTCTACCGTCACGGACCCAGGTGAGGTCACCGTGCTTGTATTCCCAGCCTGACCTTCTCCACCAGCACTAGAATACTTCCTCTGGGATGGCTCCCACCGAGTCTCCTCCTTATTCACTGTCTGCAGAATAAAGTCCAAACCCTTCCAGAGATTCAGGATGCACTTCAGCTCGGCCCCCGCCTACCTCTCTGTTCTCCTATCCTTTCACTTTTCCCATTTAAAACCATTCTTTTTTTTTTTTTTTTAAAGATTTTATTTATTTAACAGAGAGAAACACAGCGAGAGAGGGAATACAAGTAGAGGGAATGGTAGTGGGAGAAGCAGGCTTTCCGCCGAGCAGGGAGCCTGATGCGGGGCTCGATCCCAGGAACCTGGGATCATGACCTGAGCTGAAGGCAGCCACTTAACGACTGAGCCACCCAGGCGCCCCCCATTTAAAACCATTCTTATCATCACCCTGGGAGGTTCCTCATTTCTCAAAATGCTACGGCCCTGACTCACCCTGCATTCTCGGTAGGATGTGCTTTCTACCTGGCCCTCAGTTCCCTTCCTTCACCCTATGCATCCTTTGAGGTTTGGCTCAAATGGCCACTTCTCTGCAAAAGCGCCTCTGTGCTCCTCTGATAGGGCAATACCTTGTTCCTAGCCAGCACCCACCCCTCCTCGTCTCTCACAAGTGTGCCTTTGTATCTGCCTCCTGGAATGAATGTCCCCTGAGAGCAGTGCTGTGACCAATTTCTTGATGCTCCCTGCCCCTAGGTAGCCCCTTATATGCAATAAATTGTTTCTAATGAAATGAAAATGCCTTTAGCATGCATCAGAATCACCCGAAGGGCTTACAGAAAGGCAGGCTGCCAGGCCCACTGGCAGAGAACCAGAGATTCAGTAGGTCTGGGGGAAGGCCCAAGGTCCTGCATTTCTAACAGGTTCCCAGGAAATGCTGACACAGCAACTCCTGGAACCCACTTTGAAAACCACTGCCTTAGAACACACGTCTAACCTCAAATGGAAGGCCTTTAGAAACGTAGGTCCAAATACTCAGGGAGGAGGAAATCTTCTCAAGCCGGGTGTCATTTAGTGACGGGTAGATTTCATCCTATCCTTTCAGAGTTGGGCCTAAAAAGCGGTGAATGGCCCACGGCCATGGAGGCCATGACACTGCTGGGACGGCATCCATCCTCTGATTCTCTGGCTCCCGGTCCCGGGCTCTCCGCACACTGTAGGGCCCTCTGGTCAAGGGCCTGGCAACAGAAGCACAATGACCAGACTGCACCCTGGTTCGGCTGCTTGTTCCCTCCGCGACTGTCAGTAAACTACGTAAGCCTCTCCAGGCCTATGACAACCAGGGGTTCTTTGAGTGGAAGTCAAAGAAACCAACTTGGCCAATGAAACCCCCAGAATATATCTTGGAAAAACACCAGTGCTGTGAGCACGCTAGATGTCTCACGCACGGGTTGTCTTCCTAAAGCCAGATTTAATCGGTCATAAAGCAAAGTTAATCCTAATTCTAAAGCAGGTTCAGGATTCCAAACTCAGTGGCATTTCGCCATGTGCTTAAACATGGCTTCTTCACAGCACCCAGAGCAGAACGTCGGCCAGGCCGCACAACAAACAGAAACAGAGGGGTGCAGGAAGTTAAGGAAGCAAACAAGAAGTCAGTCTGCGGGCATGCAGTTGAGATAAGGCCTGGGTCTGGTCTGGTCCGGGTCAACTCTCGGCACTTACTGCTTCTTATGTTCAAGCAGGGAAGGATCCATTCTGTTCTGAGATCAATCCAGCAAGCCTTTGGTGACAGTGGCCTTTTTTATGCAGTCAGATGTAGAGGGGTCAGGTCTGAAGAGTTCGACAGTTTGATGCCAAATCCTGACCCCCCCCTTTTTAAAAGACTTCCTTCCTTCCTTCCGTCCTTCCTTCCTGTATTTATTTGAGAGAGAGAGAGAGCACAAACAGGGAGAGCAGCAGGCAGAGGGAGAAGCAGGCTCCCCAATGAGCAGGGAGCCCGATGCAGGGCTCAATCCCAAGGCCCTGAGCTGAAGGCAGATGCTTAACCTACTAAGCTACCCAGGCATCCCAATCCTCCCCTTTTCATGGGTTTTAATGGGTCTCCATCCCGGCAGACCTCCTCTGGTTCAGTCCCTTATCAGTTCTGAGGAGTCCACTGACATGGGTCCCAGCGGATCTCCTAGCTGCAGTACCTCTGCTTGCCTCATCGATGACACATTCTCCTTGACGTGATAGTCTCCATTTTGCTCGCCATAACCAGTTTAAGGAATTAAAAGGAGCCGAGAGGCAAGCCCTGGCACAGCATCGCAGGGATGGAAGCCAGACCACAACAATGTGGCACAGACAGGAATGGTCTGGTCAGGACACACCCTCAGCACTAGAATCTCCATGGCCCTTGGCATTGGACCGAGAGTCGGGCCTGGCTCACAGAGCCACCCAGGGCCCAAGAGAATGGAGCCCTTGTTCTGCTCTCAGCAAACCAGATGCAAAGAAGTGATCCCTCAAATGGAAATCAGGAAGGGTGAGTGGACGCTGGACAGCCAAAGCACCAGCCACGGCTCCCTAGCCTCGGTTTGGTCACTGGTAAACGGAGACGATGACAGCCACCTCACAAGTTACCCGAAGATCTAAGGAGGTTGTGGCACCCAGCAAGTGCTTCCGTGACTAGCTGCCACTGCTGTTTCCACTGTTCTTGGTAATTATCCTCACCGCCTTTCAAGGGAGTATGGCTCCCCATCCCCAAGGACGCCAACAGGCTCCAAAGGACATCTCGGTTAAATCCACATGCACTAGAACTCTGCTTGAAGCAGCTCTGAATCCGTGAGAAAAACTCAAGTGGGTCTTCCCTATATTCTTGGAGTCCTTCAAATACCTCAGACTCACAGAATCTCAGCTGCTAGACAATGAGCTACTTTAGAATTAGAACCAGCAAATGATTTTCAGCTACTTTCACGGCTACGCTAGAGAATAGGTTGTTCTATCTCATTCAGTTACAAAGGTGGTAAAAACTCAACCTCGGATACAATTCCCAGTAGCAAATAAACAAACCTGTGTAGCGTCAGGGAAAGCAGTTCAAAAGCTCCAAAGAGACACTGAATTCCTCTTCCCACTCAGTTCCACCTGACCTCCCCTCCGGCAAGCGGCAAAAGGACACAAACAGGGCAAGGTTTTGCTCAGGTCATCCTCTGAGGATTCCCAGCCCCATTCTCTTTCTCCTTCGTTAGACAATCAGTAGCCGGAATCGTGACCTACAGAAAAATGGAACTTTCTCCCCAGAGTCCCAATTAAAATCCAGACTCATTCCCTCTGAGCCACAGAGCCCCACTGTAACTAACGAATCCCCTGTGACTGAGTAATATCTCCCTCCCCTATCTAAACTGTAAGCTCCTTGAAGGGAGGTTCCACATCTAATCCATCACATCCCCTCTTCTCAGTCTGGTCCCCGACACAGTGTGTGTCCTCAATAAATACTTCTTACATGTCTGGGCAGAGATCCTACCCTCACGCCTTCATTCCAGGGAGGTGTTTACTTCAAGTTTAATAATGGTTGTGAGATTTAAAAAATAATATTTAACGTTTGCTTTGCAACATTTCAGATCACGGTCCACCACAAACAATTTGGGGAGGGCAGATTTGCTTTACGCAAGTTCAACTGTGACATTCTTATATCACAGCATTTGATAACAAGAAAGGAAACAAGCATGGGACTCTGCAATGGTACTACATTTTTTTTTTTTTAAAGATTTTATTTATTTGACAGAGAAACACAGCGAGAGAGGGAACACAAGCAGAGGGGATGGTAGCGGGAGAAGCAGGCTTCCCGCCGAGCAGGGAGCCCGATGCGGGGCTCGATCCCAGGACCCTGGGATCATGACCTGGGCCAAAGGCAGCCACCCAACGACTGAGCCACCCAGGCGCCCCGGTACTACATTTTAATATGTAAGTGGAGAAACGTTATGTGGAGAAAAATGTTTGACACACACATTTCTTTTTTAAGATTTTACTTATTCATTTGAGAGGGAGAGAGACAGGACAAGCAAGGGGAGAGGCAAGGGAGAAGGAGAGGCAGACTCCCCACTGATCTGGGCCAACATGGGGCTCGAACCCAGGACCTGGAGATTGTGACCTGAGCCGAAGGCAGATGTTTAACCATCTGAGCCACCCAGGTGCCCCTACCCGCACATTTTTTTAAAAATCAGATTTTAACATGTTAACTGTAGAGAGTAAACAAGATAATAAATTTGATTTTATACTGACAGTCACAGACCCTTTGAGGATCTCTTGGGCTGTTCATGGCAATTTGATTCTGTTCTGCTTACATTAAAGCTATTTTTCAATTCAGGTGCACTCTCTGTGAGGAAGCACAGACATAGAGAAAGTGACATAATGCTCCTCTAAAGAAATTTTATATGAAGGCAACGTGCTTCTCAGCCATAAATCCACTTATTATTATTTAAGAATCATACTCCACTCATATTCCAGGGGTCTTGGGGAGCCTAGAAACAATTGCATTCTGACTCACAGACAGATTTAGGCAGAATGATTATAAATCAAGTCCAGAAAAATTCAATTTCAGGGTATAAACACTGTGACTAAGAACAATGACATTACCATTGCATTATCTCTATTTTTCCAAGATGAGGGAGATATTTCATCAACTTCAAAAGAATCAGATAAATAACTAAAGGAACAACTCCCTCATGCTGCTACTCCATTTATTATCAAAGAGGTTTTAAATGTCCACACAGGTGAAGCAAGCCCAGGAATGACACGGCAAGAGGACGCCCTGTCTGTTTCAAGCTTCTACAAAGACTTAGCTTCGAACAAATCAATATTTCTCAATCTTTTCATATAAGAGGGATCATTTATAAAAAATATTTTCCTTCAGGGGCGCCTGGGTGGCTCAGTCGTTAAGCGTCTGCGTTCGGCCCAGGTCAAATCCCAGGGGCCTGGGATCGAGCCCTGCATCGGGCTCTCTGCTCTGCAGGAAGCCTGCTACTCCCGCTACCATTCCCTCTGCTTGTGTTCCCTCTCTTGCTGTGTTTCTCTCTGTCAAATAAATAAAATCTTTAAAAATATATATATATATATTTTCCTTCAGACTTCTAAAAAAAATATCAAAGATCTTTGATTTTTAACTTCTTATGAAAAATCTCAGATATATATAGAAGTATACAGCAGCACACTGTCCCAACAGAAAGGTAATATGGCCATATGTGATTTTAATTTTTAAGTAGCCAATTAAAAAGAGTAAAAGGAAACAAGTGAAATTAGTTTTAATTATATATTGCTGTAGTATATCCAAAATACCATCATTTGAACATAGAAACAAAAATTACTGAGATAATCTTACGTTCTTCACTCAACGTATATGTCACACTTGTCGTGCATCCCAAAAAGGATTCGCCATATTTCAAGTGCTCAGCAGCCACATGTGACCAGTGGCTGCCCTAGTCAACAGCAAATATAGAGAACAGTGTTAAAAACTCCATGAATTCATCACCCAGCTTCAGTCATCACTCTAAAACTCCCTGCCCAACCGTAGATTATTCTGAAGCAAATGCTTAAAAAATTGCAACATTTCATCCATGTTCAAATTTCCTTGCCTTCTTTAACAGTGGTACAGTTGCTCAAATTGAGATCTAAACAATCAACCGTGAGGATCACCTTGTAATGACCTTGTTTGATGACACTGACCTAACAGGAGTTGTACTTCTAGTAAAATGCTTCTTTCGCTCACATGTTTCTCACACGTCTATCTTGTGCCGTACACTGATCTAAGCCCTAAGACACAACAATAAGCAAGACTCAGAAGCACTTGTGGTTTAGTTCCTGACTGCACATTAGGACCACTCATGGAGGTTTTACTAAGCAATACCAGTTCCATCAATGGGCAAATGGATAAATAAGATATGGTATTACGTACATAGAAGGCAATAGAAGAAGTGCTGATTCAGGCTATGATGGAGACGAACTCAATACAACTCTTCCCTGACAGAAGCTACACACAGGAAGAGCACATACTGTATGACTCCAATTACATGAAGTGTCCCAGATAGACAAATCCATACAGATGTAAAGTAGGTTAGTGGTTTCAGGGTGAGACAGAAGACTGCTAATGAGTGTGATTTCTTTTGGGGTGATGAAATGTTCTAAAATTAATTATGGTGATGGTTACACAACTGTGAATATGCCAGAAATCATTGAATTGTATTTCTGTGAACTGTATAAAATATGAATTATATCTCCATAAAACTGTTATTTAAAAATAAGTGACTGGGAACTAGAGGGGATTATGCTAAACGAAATAAGTCAATCAGAGAAAGACACTTATCATATGATCTCCCTGATATGAAGAATTTGAGAAACAAGGCAGAGGATAATAGGGGAAGGGAGGAAAAAAATGCAAAAAGATGAACCCAGAGAGGGAGACAAACCATAAGAGACTCTTAATCTCAGGAAACAAACTGACAGTTGTTGGAGGGGAGTCGGGGGAGGGATGGGGTGGCTGAGTGACGGACACTGAGGAGGGTATGTGTTGTGGTGAGTACTCTGAATTGTGTAAGACTGATGAATCGCAGACCTGGACCGCTGAAGCAAATAATACATTATGTTAATAATAAAATAATAAAAATTTTAAAATTAAACAAAAGTAACCAGATAAAAAAAATATGTTACATTCACACAATGAAATACTATCCATCTATAATACAGAATGAGTAAACTCCTTTAAAACAAAACAAAACTCCAGTGACCAACCCTCCTTACCCCAAGCCATTTGATCCAGAAGCTTTGGGAGTAGAGCCCAAGTAGGGACATTTTTTAAAAAATCCCCAAGTGATTCTAATGTAAATCAAATAAGAGTCAGCAGTTTCAAGACAGTTACAAAATGGGAGGCTAGCTGCTCCTTATGAAAGGGGAAGGTGCAGAGTGCCAGGAGGTTCTCCAACTTCAGTTGGAGGCAACAGAGGAAGACTTCCTGCACGGGACATCCATGCTGGAATGAAGTGGATGAGTGGGAATTAGCCAGCGGGACATGGGTGAGGAAGATGAGATTATAAAGAGGACAGAAGTTTATGCAAAACTGGGAGGCCAGAGCACATTACTCATGGCCCTGCGGATATAGGCAGGAGCTGAACTTAGTTCAATGTGACTGGAAAACAGAGCAGTGATGAATGATGAACTGTGAACCGGAGCTGATTCATAGAGGATCGAGTAAATCAGGGTAAAAATGTGAAATGTTCATTTATCAATAAAATAGTGAAATTTAGTTTAAATTCTGTAACTGTTTTGTTTTTAATAACAGCATTACCATATATATGAAAAAATAGTGCATATAAGATAAAAGACATTTGGGACGCCTGGATGGCTCAGTCAGTTAAGCAGCTGCCTTCGGCTCAGGTCATGATCCCAGGATCCCAGGATTGAGCCCCACATCGGGCTCCTTGTTCAGCTGGGAATCTGCTTCTTCTTCTACCTCTGCCTGCCACTTCCCTGCTTGTGCTCTCTCTCTTTCTTTCTGACAAATAAATAAATAAAATCTAAAAAAGATAAAAGACATTTATTCTACAGACCATGTTCGTTTTGTGAATGGGTCTGAGATTTCCTTGCAATATCTCCAAGGTGAAAACAACCGGAACGGGTACTTCCCATGGATTTCAATAACTGGGATTTCTTTTACTTCATCCCAAAATGATGAAGGCATTACAGTATTGTAATCAATACTGTATCAAAAAGTAGGAAACAAAAGGGGCACCTGGTGGCTCAGTCAGTTAAGTGTCTGCCTTCAGCTCTGATCATGGTCCCAGAGTCCTGGGATCTAGTCCCCTATCAGGCTCCCTGCTCAGCAGGGAGTCTATTTCTCTGTGTCCCACCCTGCTTGTGCTTTCTTTCTCTTGCTCTCTCTCCCTCAAATAAATAAAATCTTTTCTTTTTAAAGATTTTATTTATTTATTTGACAAAGAGAGAGTGATCACAGGTAGGCAGAGAGGCAGGCAGAGAGAGAGGGGGAAGCAGGCTCCCTGCTGAGCAGAGAGCCCGATGCAGGGCTCTGCTCGATCCCAGGACCCTGAGATCATGACCTGAGCTGAAGGCAGAGGCTTTAACTCACTGAGCCACCCAGGCGCTCCCAAATAATTAAAATCTTTAAAAAAAAAAAAAAAAAAAAGAGGAAACAAATTGCTGCATTGCAATGACTATTTTCACAGAATATTCTAACAATATAACCAAATATAACTGTTTCACATTCTTTTTAACTGATCATCACCTCCTATAGATAGGATATCACGCTTAGTGGTCTGAGGGATAGAAACATGAGGAATGGATACCAACCCTGCTTTCAGGGCATTTACAATCTAGTAAGGGAGGCAATACATCTGAATAAATAACAAGCCAGGAGGCACTAGGGTGGAGGAATTGGTTGAAAATGGGGGGAGTAATGAAAGGAACAGAGTGCTAAAGGAAAGAAAGAAATCCCCATACTCAATGGTCAGAAACTGAACTGGGGACTCACATTTTTTTTTTTTTTAATGCTGTAAGAGACTGAGTTCAAAGAGATTATTCTGGCAGAAGTGGCTTATGAGTTCAGCCTTGAAAGAGTTGGGTTTTCACAGTGCGAGACCGTGAAAGTGCTTTCTAGGCAACAGGAGTGTAGGGGCAAAGGCAAAATGCTTCATTCATTGCTGAAGAAAGTTCAGGTGGCCTGTGCACAGGGCTGGGGTGGGCACTGAGCCCAGGCTGCCAGATCGGACTCTAGGCTAAGGACTCTAGGATTCAACGGGGACAGGAAGGACCTGGGGTTTTGGTCTCAGATCCATCTAGTCTTAGCTGTAAAGCAGCCTCATCTGGTGTACAATTTTTCCTACCCTCACCTGGAGGTATAAAAACAGTGCCTACTTGGGGCACTTGGGTGTCTCAATCGGTTAAGCATCTGCCTTCGGCTCCATCATGATACCTGGGTCCTGGGAGTGAGCCCCACATCGGGCTTGCTGGGAGGGTGGGGGAGAGGAGTCGGCTTGTCCCTCTCCCTCTGGCCCTCCTCCCAACCCATGTTTTTTTCCTCTTTCCTTCTCTCTCTCATAAATAAATAAAATCTTTAAAAAATGATCACAGTGGGGCACCTGGGTGGCTCAGTCGTTAAGCGTCTGCCTTCAGCTCAGGTCATGATCCCAGGGTCCTGGGATCGAGCCTCGCATCAGGCTCTCTACTCAGCAGGGAGCCTGCTTCTCCTGCTGCCATTCCCTCTGCTTATGTTCCCTCTCTCGCTGTGTTTCTCTCTGTCAAATAAATAAAATCTTTAAAAAAAAAAAGGGGGGGGGCGCCTGGGTGGCTCAGTCGTTAAGCATCTGCCTTCGGCCCAGGTCAGATCCCAGGGGCGTGGGATCGAGCCCCGCATCGGGCTCTCTGCTCGGCAGGAAGCCTGCTTCTCCCGCTACCATTCCCTCTGCTTGTGTTCCCTCTCTCGCTGTGTTTCTGTCAAATAAATAAAAAGTCTTCAAAAAAAAAAAAAAAGAATTCACCTGACTGCGATATGCAGGAGAGCCTGAGGGAGGAACATCCACCTTTAACTGTTAGGACAGCGAGCCGAAGTCCGTAAGACCCCTGAGCAATCACGGGGCAGGAGGAGCAGGAGAAGATCCACATGGAAGGTGCTGAGGAGGACAGAGCCAAGAATTGGGGTACGCATGAACATGGCCTGAATGCCAGTGATTGGAAACTCAAGAGGGAATTTTCCAGAAGAGAAGGCTAAAAAGCTGATGAATAAGATGTAGACAGAAGAGAAATTCACAGGGAACTACAAACAACTCTCAATTATCCATGGAAGGCTCTTTCAACTGAACAGCTTCCATCCTCCTTTGTGTGCACACCCCCACCACTTCTGTGGGTATTCTAGGTTGGAGGGCTCCCCAACCCTCCCTGGAGTACTCCTGAATTGGAATTAACAATTAAGAAATCATAGTACTTCCAAGAAGCACATTCTAAATAAAACTGGATTATTCAGACCCTCATGTAAGGAAAAACATTATACTACCCCTAAAACTGGAATGGAAGTAAGGGGGGAAAAAGGTATCGCAAATTCCTTCACCGCCCCCCTCCCCCCGCCATTTTGCCATTAGCCCTTTAGGTGGTCACCATGAAACTCTTATTTAACTTCTCATTCCTCTCAGTTTCATACAGGAATACAAAGAGCTGAAATGTAGTTGTTTTACTAAAAGGTTGCTGCAGAAGCATTTAGAATTAGCTGTGATTTCTGACTCTCCTCGGTTCTACATATGGAAACAGAGCAACTAGCTGGCTTATCAGAACTTTCCTTAAGAGGCATACAGCATTACTGCGTTCAGAATTCATTTACCATAGTGGGTAAAACCCAACTGATTTCTCTTTAGATTTAGGCGAAAGTTTCTATGTGAGTGAAAGAATTTCCTTCCCTCCTTATTAAAAGTCTCCCATCTATCTACCAAGCCCACAAACCATAAACTCAACCACAAAAATCAATGGCAGTAAGAGTCTCAACAATTCAGAAAACTGTACAACTAGACACTTGATACTAGCAGCGGTTAAGTTTACAGCCCAGCCTCACGTGCTTTTAATGTATTGAATCATTGGACTCTATTTTAACTAATTAAATCGTGGGAGCAAGAGAGATTTCCAGGTTGTGGAAGGAGCTAAAGATTCAGAGTCAGAAAGACTATTAACAAAATCTAGCGCAGCAATTTACTGTTGACCAAGTTCTTGAACCTAGGCTGCAGTTTCTTGATCTGAAAACGGAGACAACGTCAAAACATTGCCTATAAGATGGTGAAGATTAAATGAGATAATGTAATGCAACCCTCGGCAGCTTGGTAGTATCTGTCCTACAATGTAACTAACTACTAGCTAGTATCGAAACTGTATCTCAGTAACGATAAAGCACCAAATAATCTTTTGACTAAGTAATAGTTTTTATTACAAATAAAGCTAAACGTCTATTGATTGTAATAGTGAAAAGCATATTTTAGTTTCTTGGAAGTGGCCCAGCACAACAGAAAATGAACTAGAATTTTAGTTCTGCCAGGATAATCTTGGGGAAATTGGCTAACCTGCTAATGCCTCAACTTCCCATCTGCTTAGAAATATCTAGCTAGGGGCGCCTGAGTGGCTCAGCCGTTATGCGTCTGCCTTCGGCCCGGGTCATGGTCCCGGGGTTCTGGGATCGAGCCCCGCATCGGGCTCTCTGCTTGGCAGGAAGCCTGCTTCTCCGGCTACCATTCCCTCTGCTTGTGTTCCCTCTCTCACTGTGTTTCTCTCTGTCAAATAAATAAAATCTTTAAAAAAAAAAAAAAAAGAAATATCTAGCTAATAAGACGACTATGATAATGTTTAATGAGGTAATCTATCTAAAGTTCTAGAACATATCTGGTTCTTAGAAGGTAATCTATAGTAGTTATTGATATTTGTTAATTTCCCAATAGGTTAAAAAAAAGGATAAATAAGCATGAAAATCAAAACCAGGTATGAGATCACCATTCCTCATATTTTACAGAGAAGCTTTTATTCATTTATTCCGTATTTTTTTCTTGCATATCTACAGTGTATCAGGCACTGTTGTTGACTTTGTAGATGGAGTGATGAACAAGACAGATAAGGTCTCTGCTTTCCTGGAACTTCCATTGTAGTGGGGGAAGGCAGACAGTAAACAGCCCAAGGAGATAATTTCAGAGACAGAGGAGGGCTATGAGGAACACCAAACAGGGTGGAGTGCCAGCAAGTTGGGGGGGTGGGGAGGGCAGGTTTGGAATGGTCATTTAGCTAGGGTGCATTTCAGCCAAGCCGGCCACACTGGTGTCCTTTGGCCAGAAGGGGGAACCTCACCTTGTATGATGCTCAGACGAAGAATGAGAATGATCAGAAGTCAGACCTATATTTTTACCTGTGTTAGGATCTCTTTTGCAGCTGCAACTTAAATACTTATAAACGCCCAACTCAGTGCCATATCTGGGGCTGGGGGCAGGGCGGAGAGGGCTTCAGATGCACCTTAAGCACAGTTCCCGGACACTTCAAGAGCGACAACTTCAGAGTCCCCTCAGCTCAGGGTCCCGACTGAGACTGGTGCTTTGTGAGACGGAGGAAGAGTACAATTGTGCATAAGGTGGCCGCAAGTTGCCTTAACGAAGGAGGGCGGCTAGCTCCGGTAAGAAATAAGTATCTGTACGATCTACCATAATGCCCTGCAGGGACTCCAGAGGCTGCAGACGTTTCTTTCCTAGGGCGCTGGGACGCCCAACGGGCGGGTGCCCCTGGCGGGGAAAACCGGGAGTGGGGCAAGCGGAGCCAGGGGACGCAGGCGAGCCGGGCGCCTGCAAGGCCAGCGTCGCCCAGGTACCCCCCAGGACGCCCCATCCCGCGGATGTGGTAAAGCCTCGCGCTCGGCCCACTTTACACAGGTTTCCTGTGCCTCTCGCCCCGGCGCCGCGCCTCTCTGCTGCCCAGGACAGCCTCTCGGGGCCGAATCCTCGGGCGCCCGGACCCAGGCTCCCCGCGCTCGGCGTCTTCTCGCCGTCAATCCCAGCCAAACGTCCCCTTCAGAGCAACACCCCGGCCCTACCTTCCCAACACCACGGCCTGGCGCCGGCCGTGACAGCATCTCCCCTGGTCGGGGCTGCCCCACCAGCCGGTTCTTCCCTGGGCGACAGGAGACAGACCCCGGGCCCGCCGCGACTGGTGGCGCCCAAACCGCCGCCCTTGCGAGCCCGCACCGCCTCTGGCCCCCACCACCCCAGAACCATGCTGCCGGGCGTCCCAGCGCTCACCTGCCCGCTCCGCCGCCGAGGACGCCGCCTGGTTCTCTGGTGTGCGGCTCTGGGCTTCGTCCACACACCCGGGAGGAGGCAAAGCCGGCTTCTCCGGTCCCCCCGCCACGCGCAGCGGACAGTTCCCGGGCCGGCGGCAGGAGACCGAGGCGGGGACGGCCTCTCGTGGAAGGACAGCGGGGCCGGAGCCCGCGCCGCGCACTGGCCGCCTTGCGCCGGGGTCCCCTGAGCTGCCCTGCCTGGCTCGCCGGCGCCGCGGTCGCGCGACCAGTTCCGGTACTTTGCCCAGAACTTCTCCGCGCGCCGCCAGTAGATGAGCGGGAGGAGCAGCAAGAGGGGCGGGGACGACGAGGCGGAGCCCTGAGGGCGGAGCCACGCGAGGGAGGCGGGGAGGGTAGCGGTGCGACCACGCTCTTACCAATGAGGAGTCGACCCCGGGGAAGAAGGTGGAGCGACGCACCTGGAAGGAGCGAGCAGGTTCCCTGACGCAGCCCGGCTGTGGGGACCCCGGTTGGGACCCCGGTTTCCGGCAGATGGGAAGGGAGGAGGGAGAGGAGAGCTGCAGCAGCGTCTCAAAGTGGCTACTGGCCGCCCAGCGCGCAGCCCGCCTGCCGTAGGAGCTCAATAAATGTTCCTCGAGTGGCGTTGCCAGGCCAGGGAAGGAGGGAAGGGACGGAGAACACGGAGAAGTGAGGGCGGAGCGGGAGGGGCTGATTTAAGGAGCCGATTCCAGGGGACACGTGCGAACTGGCGAAAAGGACTCGACTTCTTGAGGAAGTCAGAGGCAAAGAGATTGAGGACGGAGGGGGGGGGGGAGCGTAGTGAAGGGAGGGTTGCAGGCATCGGATGACTAAGGACAGAGTCGGCGTGGGACATCTGCCCAAGACTGTGACCCTAACCTCCAACGGCAGTGGGTGCAGATTCGTGCCAGGGTCCCAGGAGAAGACTTAAGGGGAGTGTGGTCGTTTTGTTCTACGCTGTTCATGTGCGAGAGGGAAGGGAGAAAGAGCATTATAGTCACAATTAAAACGCTGGAGCTCCTTGATATACAAGGAAGTCCACCCCACTTAACTGCCCACTCGCTCCTCCGCCTCCTTTGATCCTACCGACGACGCAGCGACTGATCACCTGGGGCTAGTTTGGAGCCTGCAGACGTGCCGAGTGCCGCAGGTGGCTGGGTGGAAAGGGAATTAACATTTACTCGGCGCCTACTGTGTGCGCCTGGAGCAGATGTGGGCTCGCTTCGGTGATAATGGCACATCAGGTTCCTGCTCTCAAGGAGCTGAGGTTTTAATGAGAAGCACACCATAAACAAGAACATATACAAATATAAACAAACGAGTAAATGCCATGATCTTTGAACACCGGGGTAATTGCCATGCGGAGTTTTCGTAAGTAGGCATCGGGAGCTGCGAAGTGCCCTGAGGGCCTCTTGGGAGGAGGTAGTTTCTGTGCTGGTTCCTGAACCTGGGAAAGGAGCTGCCACACCTCAGTCTCCGGAAGAGCGTTCCAGACAAAGGAAATGGAAAATGCAAGGTATTTAACCTCCCGGAAGACCAAGCTAACCTACCTGACCGAGCTGCACAACGAGTGTGGCTCCCTGGGCTTGGTACCCCACACAGAGGCTCCAAAATGTTACATTTCCGCGCCACATAGCACCTGTGGCACTGGAGGCATTTCCAGTCTCCCAGCTGACCCCACATTGAGGTTTCTAAGAATCTCGCCAGAGCCACACTATTCACATTTCACTCATCGCGCTCCGTCTTCTGCTTTCTGGAACCATCCCTGTCGCGGAACGTCTGGGACACTGTCCGTTTGGGATCTGGCAGGGGTCTAGCGAGGGCGGGAGGAACCCGACACGCTGCAGAACGAACTCACTGAATGCTGCCCGCGTCGCGCACACGGAGAACCTTAGTGGAAAAGATCTAAAATCTAATGACTCAGAAAATCTTCAGTCACCCCGCCCGCACCCAAGGAACGCCAGGTGAACGACCGTGCCTGGCAGGCGCCCGGATCTCTCAAAATGAATTCAAGGAAGCACCTTGCCCACGCCCAGCCGGGAGTGCCGGAGCAGCTCAGACTTTGTTTTCCCAACCCTTCCTCCATTTTTCGGTAATTCCTCTCTGGGAGAGAAGCTCACTATTTCCTCCCCCTCCTCCAAGCTCTTTTTTTCTTTCTTTTTTTCTTTCTTTTTTCCCTTTCCACTCTCCACCTCCCACTGTTCACCCGGTTTCATTAGCATTGTTTGGTTTGTTGTGGGGTTTTTTTTGTTTGTTTGTTTTTTCCTGCAGGAGACAGGCCTTAAATCCTAAAGGAAGTTATTTGCATAGGACTTTATTGTTGAAACTAGCAAACTGTTCTTGGCTTTTTCTTCACTTTCTTCCAAATAACCAAGTGTGTCTATTTGTTTTTTCTATTTGTACTTGAGGCAGTTAATTTGACAGGATGAGAGAGTTATTCATATTCATATTGTGCCTTGCCTCCAAGAAAAAAAGGAATTGTACTGTGCCTTTTCATAGTTTCATTTCCCCTTCTCCTAAATAAGCTTTCAGCCTCACCAGCTCCTAAAAACAAAAGGAAAAAAAAATTAAAGTTGAATCCCATGCAGAGCTAATTATTCTTGAAAAATCTCATTAATGTCCTAAATTAGCTTTCTCCTCAGAGTTTTATTTTAAAGCAAGGAACCAAATGTCTACTCTGGTGGAGATCAATGGTTCTATAGTAAGAGTTTCTGAAGACCCTCTTTGAACAGTTGAAACGAATACTTTTTCTCTTTGGAGACTTACTCATCACGGTGGGAAATTTTCAGAGTTGGCTGAACATTCCAAGCTTCTGAAATTCATAATAGGTAAGCAGATGTTTCTCAAGTGTACATGTTTGGACGGTAAAGGAAGCTGATGGTAGTAGAATGTCATGATGGGGAAGTCCAGAGGCCTCTAGAATCAGACTACCTGGGTTCCTGTCCCGTCATGACCACTTCCTGATTCTGAGAGCACCGTTCTCTGTTTTCTCATTTTCTTCCTGTGAACTGAAGGCATGGACTAGATCAGTGGTGCCATAGCTTGGCTTATTTGCTGCTACTCCCCTCCCTGCCTCACGCCAGACATCACTATTAAGTCAAGGCTGACTTTCCTACTGAGTCTCAGAATCCTTCTCAACACAGTGCTTTAGGAAGTTATTTACTGGGGGCGCCCGGGTGGCTCAGTCAGTTAAGCATCTCCCTTCAGCTCAGGTCATGATTCCAGAGCCCTGGAATCGAGCCCCACGTCAGGCTCCCTGTTCAGTGGGGAGCCTGCTTCTCCCTCTGCCTGCAGCGCCCACTGCTTGTAGTCCTTCCCTCCCTCTGTCAAATAAATTAAAAAATCTTCTTTTTTTTAAAGGAAGCTATTACTGATAGATTGGTATTCATGTATAGGTGATAAAGAATTAACATGCTGGGGCTATATGAACTTCAAGCCACTTTAAGATAAAGATCTTGAATCATCATATGATTAGAGCTTCAATCTTCTAGAATGGCGACTACAAGATAAATGGGATGAGAAGGAACTATAATTCATCTGCCTCATCAATCCCTTTTATGCGGGAGGAGGAGAGAGTTCGGTCTAGCATCTTGTCTGTAGTCCTGTAGCCTGCAGGTGATTAGAGGTGGGTCTCCTACCTTCTTAAAGTGTCCCCTTTCTGCCACTGCCACTGTGAATGGGAGGTGGAGGAAATGCTTATCTGAAGCGATGATACAGCCCTCCCCATCTGGTACCCATTTTTCTTTCTCCTTAATCTGGAATATGAATCAAAGTATTTAGTCACATAGGTACACCTTGTCAGCATTCTTCCACAGAAGAATTACTCCTCATGGGCGCCTGGGTGGCTCAGCGGGTTAAAGCCTCTGCCTTCAGCTCAGGTCATGATCTCAGGGTCCTGGGATCGAGCCCCACATCAGGCTCTCTGCTCAGCAGGGAGCCTGCTTCCCCCTCTCTCTCTGCCTGCCTCTCTGCCTACTTGTGATCTCTCTCTCTCTCTGTCAAATAAATAAATAAATAAATCTTAAAAAAAAAAAAAAAAGAAATGTTTAAAAAAAAAAAAAAGAATTACTCCTCATGACTAAGGACTGCACAAGAGTTCGCCAAATCCCCTATTAAATATAGATTGACAGGCTCCTTTGTAAAAGGATCCATTCTTAGCAGGCACTTTAAGAGATCCAAAGATGAATCAGTGGGTGTCCCTGCCCTCAATGCTTTTACAGTTTTATATATGGGGCAGATCAGAAATGGATATAAATAACTCCAATACAAGCTAAAAAATAGAAAATGTTCCGGCGGTGCCTGGGTGGCTCAGTCAGTTAAGCAGCTGCTCCCCCTGCTTGTGTGCTCTTTCTCTCTATCTGTCAAATAAATAAATAAGATCTTTAAAAAAAAAAAAAAGGAAATAGAAAACTTAAAAAAAGAAAAGAAAATGTCCTGAGAGGGGTACCAAAAATGTATTTAGAGAAGGGTGAAATTATTTTGGGAATTGGGAGCAAAGAGTCATTTCCTGCATGTCTTTGTTGACATTTTTAACTTTTGGATCAAAAATTCTTATTTATCGCCGTCAAACTTGACGTATCGGGAGTTGCAACACTGTTAGGCTTCCTGGTTTAGACACAATTTCTGCTCAGTTTAAGCAGATACTATCAGTGTAACCAAAGGTTACATTCTCACTCTCATAGCATTTTTCATCAGATGTTAAAAATTTCTGGGATGTTCTAGAAGACGGCTCATCTTTAACGACGACAGTCTCGCTTTCTCTCAAGCATTTGACAGAACCAGTTTTTTTAGCACAATATACTGTGGGATCCCAGGCTACTTGTAAGAAAGGAGCATAAAAGGAGTGAAGGGACACTAATGTCCCTTCATTATAATGAACCGTGAAACAATACTTCCTTCGGGATGAAACTACCTCGGAAGTCAGGCTGAACATTCTATTATCCTCTAGGGACCCTCTTCATAGCACACAGACATCCTATAGTATTCTTTTTGGTAAATATTAAGTATAATAATTACAACCCACATGTATGAAGCATTTAGGTAGCAGCCATTGCTGAACTAGGCTGGTATGATTTCTGTCACTCCTGCCACCAACAGGAGGCCGCCTGTCAAACTAGAAAGCCTTGGCAGGACTGCCTGAACCACACTCCTCCTGCCATGAGCCACAGCAGCAAAAATATGCCTCCGATCCTGCTTCTCCTTTGTTACCTCATTTCCCAGCTCATGCCTTGCGTGAACACATCTGATTGGTACATTCCAAGTCACATGCACTAACCTAGCTGCAAGGAAGGCTGGGAAATGTGACTTTCAGCTCTTTGGCCTCAACAATAAGGCACGTTAAAAGGAGTTTGGGTTGGAATTTGAGGGAGCCAAGCCAGGCATCCACTCTGCCTTTTCCTTCAAAGCTCCAACAAATGCGTTGGCAGAAAAAATAAAAAGCTTCGTATGTTACATCCTCTTTGATGTGTTTCAGTAGTTATGGAGTAAACCAGAAGGCCCCTTCCTTCATGGATCCCCCTAAGTTCCCGTTTCAGTCTCCACCAGCAACAGCACTGTCATTTAAAATACCATCGTTTCTTGCCCATATTTAGCTGGGTGCTCATTTTATATTCCCTTCTGGATTATAAACGCTTTTTCTTATTCTTCTTGAATGTCTTCCCTTCACATAGCACAGTTTTCCTCACACAAAAAACACAAAAAGTGTTTTATCACTTGTTTATTGAACAAAAGCATAAACAAATTTTTCCCAGAACTGCAATCTAAATTCATTTAGCAAGGTAGTGAAAGTATGTTCTTTTTGTCTGCCAGAATACTTTGTTTCAAGTAAGAGAAAATCGATTAAAAATCACTTAAACAAGGAGATGTATTATCTCACATAACAGTTGGTCTGCAGATCTAGTGATCTCGGAGTCGGTTCATTCCGTCGTTCAAGCATGTCAGCAATACTGTGTTCTTGGCCAAGTTCACCATGAGGGCTTCCTCCTCAGGCTGGATGTGATGCACATACAGCAGTTACCAACATCATGTTCAGAGGCAGGAAAGAACATCCCTTCCTTGAGTCACATTCTGCAAGTAAAGAAACCTCTCCAAGTTCCCCAGCCTGGCGGTCTTCATGTTTCATTGGCCAAAATTGGGGCACAACCTCATTCACACTTAAAGCAGTTACCAGCCAACTATCGGCCATGATTGACTGAGACCACAGGTTCATATCAGAAAAGAAAAAAAAAGAAAGAAAGAAACAAAACAAAAAGCTGGAGTTCAATTAGCAAATATTTTAGACTGTGTTACCTTTCCCTAAGAGAGAATTATACTCCCCTTCCTCCCCCCCACAGCCCCATCCCCACCACCCACTGAAGTCGTTCTTGGTCATATGACCTACTTGGGCCAATAAAATGACAGTAGAAGCTTTAAGAGCCAATCCTTGCTTTGCTTTGCTAATATTCCCTCGACCACAGGCACCAGCGCTGCTGCTGTCAGAGAGGACACCCTCTGCCTACCTCCCTTCTGCCTACCTTGGGCGGGGGGGGAATAAAGATGCAGGAGTATGGACCCAACGGAGCTGAACTGTACTCTTAGCACCAATGAAATATAAACTTATGTGGTTGTATCATTGAGATTTTGGAATTGTTACTGTAGCATATCTTAACCCATTCCTACTGTTACAGCAGAAAAAAGTGAGAAACAGACGTGGAGAAAGCAGCCCAGAGCTGTATCTCGTTTCATTCCTAATGATAAGGAAAACCTATGTGAACATAGAAGTGACATGACACAGCTGACACTGGGGTGTCAAAGCAGTCCCTTGCGCCCTCACCAGGGCAGCTGACTTCCCAACTCTCCAGTCACCCGCCATGGCATCACCACTCTTCCCTTCACCGGAGCACACGACATTTGTTCTGAATCTTCCCTGCTTCTTCCCATCTCTTCTGATTTGCTATCAATTTTTCAGACAGGTGCCTCGCAGGTACACTGTCGCTTCTTCATCAGCCCAGCCACCTCTCAAGAGTGACTCAATTCCAGTCCAAGCATCCATTCTGGTCTTCCTGCTTCCATGCAAATCTCCTGGGCTCAGACATGCTAACATGCTCTTCCTTGTTTACACTTTTCCCCCCACACCATTACTGCTTGAGAAATAGCCCTGACCAGCTGACTATCCTCTGCAAACTCCTAGCTCGTTACTTTTAAAAAAGATGTTCTGTTGCAGGTCCCTGTAAGGCCATATTTATTTCCCATACCCAGTGCTAATTTTGATGGGAATGCACCAGTGTGGTATCATAATTATTCCTGCCTTCTTACCCAGAAAATACCATAGTTTCACTGTTAAACTTTCACTTATGATTCAGGGTCACTATTTCTTTTTTTTTTTTTTTTTTAAGATTTTTTATTTATTTGAAAGCGAGAAACACAGCGAGAGAGGGAACACAAGCAGAGGGAACGGTAGCGGGAGAAGCAGGCTTCCTGCCGAGCAGGGAGCCCGATGCGGGGCTCAATGCGAGGCTCGATCCCAGGAGGCTGGGATCATGACCTAAGCTGAAGGCAGACACTTAACAACTGAGCCACCCAGGCACCCTTTTTTTTTTTTTTTTAAGATTTTTTTTTATTTATTTGACAGAGAGGAGAGAGATCACAAGTAGGCTGAGAGGCAGGCAGAGAGAGAGGGGGAAGCTGGCTCCCTGCTGAGCAGAGAGCCCAATGCAGGGCTCAATCCCAGGACCCTGAGATTGTGACCAGAGCCAAAGACAGAGGCTTTAACCCACTGAGCCACCCAGGCGCTCCTAGGGTCACTATTTCTTACGGTGATTATTGACATGATACAATGATGACCTCAAGAATTACTGAGGTGTATAAAATTATCCGCCCTGATGCAAACTGACTCCTGATACTTTTTGAGTTCTCATGTATTAACAAACAATAAAATAATAAGAACAAGGATTTGTTGAACTTGGACCATGTTCCAGGCACTATTCTAAATATTTAATTCTCATTTAATCCTAAGAGTCCAGTGAGATAGGTACTTTTCTCATCGCCATTGTGGCGAGTGACAAAAAAGTCAGGGCACACATGAATGTTCCTGGCAGCATCATTCATAATAGCCAAAAAACAGAAACAACCCAGAGGTCTTTCAACTGATGAATAGGTATACAAAATTTGGACTATCTATCCAATGGAATATTAGTTGACCATAAAACGGAGTGAAGTACTGATAATACGCCTAATGTGGTTGAAACTTGATGAAACCTTATGCTAAGTGAAAAGAGCCTTTACAAAAGGCTACCAAAAAGAATTGTAAGATGCCATTTATATGGAATATCCAGAACAGCTCAAGCCATAGAAATCCAGAGGGTGCGGATCTCTGCTTGTGAGGGGTTGGGGGTGTAGAATGGGGAGGAGCTGCTTAGCGAGTATGAACTTTGTGGACTGATGGGAGTATTTTGGAAGTAGACAGGTGGTAGTGGCACAACACCGTGAGGATTCTAAATGCCTCTGAAATGCTCCCTTTAAAATGGTTAGTTTTTTATGTGAATTTCACCTCAACCGATTAATTTTTTTTTAAAGATTTTATTTATTTATTTATTTATTTATTTATTTATTTATTTATTTATTTGACAGAGAGAGAGAGATCACAAGTAGGCAGAGGCAGGCAGAGAGGGGGAGGCAGGCTTCCCGCTGAACAGAGAGCCCCCCAATGTGGGGCTCAATCCCAGGCCCCTGAGATCATGACCCAAGCCAAAGGCAGAGGCTTTAACCCAATGAGCCACCCAGGTGCCCCCGATTAATTTTTTTTTAAGATTTTATTTATTTATATGACGGAGAGAGAGCGCACAAGCAGGGGAAGCGGTAGACAGAGAGAGAAGCAGGCTTCCTACCGAGCAGGGAGCCCTATGGGGAACTTGATCCAGGGAACCTGGGATCATGACCTGAGCCGAAGACAGACACTTAAAGACTGAGCCACCCAGGTGCCCCACCTCAATCAGTTATTTAATTTTTTAAAAGTCAAGGGTGATGGAAAGAAGACCCAACATTTAAAAAAGACTGCCTCGAGGGGCTCCTGGGTTAACCTCTGTGGTCAAGCCTCCGCCTTCAGCTCAGCTTGGGTCAGGAGCTCCTGCTCAGCCGGGTGTCAACTTCTCCCTCTGCCCTTCCCCCAGCTCATGCTAGTGCTCTCTCTCTCTCTCCCTCAAATAAATAAATAAAATCTTTTAAAAAAAAAAAAGGCTTCCTAGAGATAAAATAAAGAGTGTCAAAAATAAATAAAATAAAATAAAGAGTGTCATTTTCTCAAGAAAGATTTTGATGTCCACTGAGAGCAGGTTTAGTGGAAGCTAAAGATAGATTTTTTTTTTTTGATGTAAAGCAAGAATAAATGTACTTTAAGCAATGAGGAAAGCATATGGACTTTGTGACATCTTTTGACTGTATAGGGACCTCTGCTTAATTTTTAAGCTTGGGGGGGGAGCAGTTCCAGAAAGTTGGGATTATTAGATAACCAATCCTTGAATACACAGTTTGTTCTTCTGGGTAAATTTCTTTTTTTTTTTCCTTTTGAGAGAGAGATGGGGAGAGAGAGAGAGGACGAGAGGGGGTAGGGTCAGAGGGAGAGGCAGATTCCCTGCTGAGCAGGGAGCCTGATGCAGGACTTGATCCCAGGACTCCAGGATCATGCCAAAGGCAGTATCGATTAACCAACTGAGCCACCAAGGTGTCCCTCTTCTGGGTAAATTTCTTGTATGTACATTTCAGTGGTACACAGTTTGGAGGCCAGGAATGGATTCCCTATCTCCACTGGTCCCTGCTTCCCCAGGCCTTGCTGTATACACCAAATGCCACCAGTAACACATTTCCATTTACCCCAGCTAGATCTGCCCTCCCCGATAATACAACTGAACTGCCGTCAGCTCTCTGCCCACTCCTTAGTGAAAACAAATGAATCACACAAAAGCCAGGAGCCTTCTGGAGTTGTCTTTCCCAGAGCTGCCCCTCGATGCCTGGAGTGACCAGGTTCTGCACCGGGTGGGCTCTGCCACAGATCCATGGGGGGGGGGGCGGGGGGGGGTGGGGGAGCGGGGGGAGCAAGGACCTCTCAGGAGCATATCTGACCCCAGGTTATTTGCCTCCTGGGTCTGCCCCGAGCATCCTGAAAATGATCCCTTAAGTAAAGAAGTGCCCTGAGGGATTCCAGGGTGTGGCACCGAGTTCTAACTTCTGAAACACCGAGGTTGGACGAGAGACTCACTTCAAAGGAATTTCTGAGAACCACACATTAGAAATCAAAGCTTCAGCAAACCATTCCCCGAGGACAGCCATCCTCAGCTTCCTGCCTGCTCATTGTTCATTATTCATTTTTGTTTCCCTTTCTTAGAGTGCTTTTTTGTAGCTGTCTAAAATTACATTCTTCTGAAGTTTTGTCCAGGTATGGCCTTCAAGCTTCAGATAACGCTTGTATATATTTCTACAGGATCTATCCCTCCAGCAAAAGAAAAAGATTGGTCTAAGTCTTTAAAACAACATTGAATTTTCCAAGTAAATTATGACCTGAGGTTAGGTGCCAATTAATAGTTTCTAATTAATGTCAGCCACTTTGGTCCTTACTTCTAGCTCCCTTGTGGTTTTCTTAGGTTTGTTTTCCATAAAAGGTAAAAAGAGTCTCCTGCTCATTTGATTGCCTTTTCCTTATAATCCAGGAAATTATTTTTTGTATAGTAAACTATATTGTTATCTCAGCCAGAGTGCTATCACTTAATAATGTAAAGGTTCCAACCACATTAAGCATCAAGTTTTGTAAGCATTTGGCTTAAAGAGTCTTGTCTTTTTGCTAACAGCTGCTTTTCTGTGTCAGGGACCCCCTAGAGACCACCTCCACGTTGGAAGATTCGTTGGGAGGATCACAGGACTCGACACACAGTCATACTCATGGCTATGGTTTATTCCAGCAAAAGGACACAATGCAAAACCAGCAAAAAGAAAAGGTGCATGGGGCGAGGTCTGGACCCATCCCCCATGGAGTCACACAGGATAAGACAGACTTCATTTCGGGGTGCCTGGGTGGTTTAGTGGGTTAAGCACCTGCCTCAGGCTCAGGTCATGATCTCAGGGTCCTGGGATCCAGCCCCACATTGGGCTCTCTGCTCAGCAGGGAGCCTGCTTCCCCCCTCCCTCTGCCTGCCTCTCTGCCTACTTGTGATCTCTTTCTCTCTGTCAAATAAATAAATAAAACCTTAAAAAAAAAAAAAAAAAAGACAGGTTTCATTTCTCCAACTATGAGTGTTGTTGGAAAAACCCAGTGAAGTGCTGCTAACTAGGGAGGCTAAGTGTTCGGGGTTTTTCCTGGGGGCCGGTTGCACAGGCACCCTCTGCCTCGCATATGCTACAGCCCCAGACTCCCAGAAGGCAAGCAGGTGCTCGCCATAAGCCACACTGTTTGCACAAACACTTCAGACACAGAGAGCCACTCAGCAGTTAAGGAATCGTGGGAACCTTGCCTACGTCTAAGTGCCCAGATGCCAGGCAACACTCAACCCTGCGAGCAGGACTCTCATAGGATAGTCCTGTCATTCCCTCTTCCACACATCCTCTCTCCATTTGAAGCCTGGCTTGCCTACCCACGAACTTCCTTAAAATAATGAGCTGTATTGTTGGTTCTCAAGAGTGGGCTGAGCAGGTGCATGTCCAAGGTTCTCTTCCCTGTCTTGGCTACGTATTCATGGTGGGACCCACATGTCTGCTTTCAGGGAAATGGGCAACGTTTTGCTGGGCAACGTGCATTGTCAGACTGAGGGAGCTAATGTGGAAGCCCTTCTAGGGCTGTGCACAGAACACCCGAGACAGGTTAGTGAGGCTGTGGCCAAATCAGATAATTACGAGTCCCTGTATTCACTATCTTTTTTTAAAAGAGCCTTACTCTTCAATGGCATATATAATCTTCACATCCATCTTCTCCCGTCCTCTTGTCTGCCAGCAGTGTCCTTAGCCATCATGAAATATAAATCCAAGTACTCATGCATTTTTAAGCACTTGCCCTTATTTTAATGATAAACAAGTAAATAAGTCCATTGTTGCCTTTGCTAACAGAAGGAGAAATCACATTTACAAATGATAGAGAAATGAAGACCTCATAATGTCAGCAAACATGTAGGGACATCCCACAGTGTCATGGCAGAGACTTCGGCCAAGTCGATGTAGAAGGTGTTGCCCCTGGTTTAGGAAGAGGATGCCCACTAGTGATCATATGGACCTTTTCCTTCAAAGTGGGAGCAGGTTTGATTTATTTTCCCAAGTATGATAATGGATTTGTGGGTTGTTCAAGCTGTAGGTTGGGAGTGGCAAGAATAGAATGTTCTTCACTCTGCAATGGAAAATCCGTATCTTGGCTTTACGTGGTATCTTCAATTCCCAAACGAGTGGACTGTTGCTATGGATTGAAGCATGTCCCTAAAAATTCATACATTGAAGTCCTAACCCCCAGTACCTCAGACTGTGGCCTTATTTGGAGATAGGATCTTTACCAAGTTCAAATGGAGTCATTATGATGAGTCCTAATCCAATATGACCAGTGTTCTCATAAATAGGGAAATTTGAACACGGATACATGGGAGAATGCCATGGGAGAATGCCATGGGAAAATCAAGGCAGAGATTGGGGTGATGTGCCTCCAAGGAATGGCAGAGATTGCCAGTAAACTGCCAGAAGCTAGGAGAAAGACTTGACACAGTATCTCCTTCACAGCTCTCAGCAGAGACCAACCCTGCTGACAAACTGGTCTCAGACTTCTGGCCCGCAGAACCATGAGACAATAAATATCTGTTGTAGAAAGCACTGTGTTGGTGGTACTTTGTTACGGTAGCTCTAGCAAACTCAGAGGACCAGTCATTCAATTCAAAAAGGTGTGCGGAGGGGCGCCTGGGTGGCTCAGTCGTTAAGCGTCTGCCTTCGGCTCAGGTCATGATCCCAGGGTCCTGGGATCGAGCCCCACATCGGGCTCTCTGTTCAGCAGTGAGCCTGCTTCTCCCGCTCGCATTCCTTCTGCTTGTGTTCCCTCTCTCACTGTCTTTCTCACTGTCAAATAAATAAAATCTTAAAAAAAAAAAAAAAAAGGTGTGTGGAGCCCTGCAAAGGCCAAGAAGAGGACTGGGTGCTGGTGGGGGAGCCCACAGTCTATCAGGAGGAGCAGACGGACACACAGCGCCTGCTGTCTGGCACCCCTAGGAACTCCCAATGTTCCCAACCAGATTATATCTGGTTTCCTTCTGTCCCCAAAAAGGTAATCTAGAAATAGCTTATACCGTTAGGTTTGACTAAAAAGAAAAAAACACTTAGTAAGAATAATCATCAAAATTGCTTGAGGTTCTAATCCATGAATAATATGAATGACCACACTTCCCGAAGCTTCCCACCAGGGTACTCATCTCATTTCATCTCACGGAAACTCTTCAAGATCGATCCCGATGTATCCTCGTTTCTCAGACTAGGAAACTGGGGTTCAGACGCATCACCTCCTACCCCTGATCCCGTGTTTTACACGCCTCCAACAAACTTAGCTCCTGCCAGTGTTTCAACACGGGTAGTCTGTGCTCCCCCCATCAGAATCACGTCTGTCACTTGGTAAGATGAAGAGCTCGGGGCCCAGTCCCAGAATTACTGGCTTTATGAATCTTGCTCCTGATAAAATCTTGTTTGTTTGTCAATAAAATTCTCCTGGTGTGGCTGATGGACAAGCACAATTAATGCAGCCCGTGAACTCTGTGCCTTTGAAGATCCTCTCTGCACTTAGCCTGTGGGAATCAACGGAGCAGCTTTTAAAACTCCCAGCCTCCCTCCTCACCTGAATGGGAGTCTCCAGTGGTGAATCTAGGGAGTCATTTCTAAGGTGCTTTGAATGGACAGTCCCCACTGAGAACTGCTGGTGGGGCGTCCATGCTTTTCATTCAAATTGTTGGACCCGGTCTTAAAAAACAAAAGGCAAATCTAAACAGTAGCCAGACAAACTTTACGCCATCTGAAGGTAGAAGAAGGACCATGAAGTCAGTGGGCACCGGGGTGGGGAGTGGACAGAAGTCAAAGAGGGAACTACTAATATATTAAAAGGCCTAAGAGCAAAAGAGGGAAACTCAGGACAAGATGTTCTGACTTCACAATTAGCTTTAAAGTGACTTCTGAAAATGCTGTTCAATACCCAAAATCCACAGGGGAGCCACCACAGCGGAGAATTATCTGGTCCAAAATTATGTGGGCAATAATGCTGAGGTTGAGAAACCCTATTTTATTTTATTTTTAAAGATTTTATTTATTTGGCAGAGAAAGATACAGCGAGAGAGGGAACACAAGCAGGGTAAGAGGGAGAGGGGGAAGCAGGCTT
>CM053614.1:42316042-42326454 GCA_028646535.1 Procyon lotor | reverse complement strand
ATGACCTGAGCTGAAGGCAGAGGCTTTAACCCACTGAGCCACCCAGGTGCCCCGAGAAACCCTATTTTAAACACTCGTTCTATCATAGTCTTGAGCTTAACCCCTCCAAGCCTCACTCAATCTTCCCCTGTGAAAAATGGGGAGAATAAAACCTGTGGCACAGTAGTAATACCTAAAACACTTACAAAGAGCCTACTACGGGCCAGGCACAGGAAACCAAGATAGAGAAGTTGACGTCCAGAGAGGTTGGTGACCAGGTCCAGCTGCACAGCTAGTGAGTAGATGAGTAGGACCAAACACCATCCTATACATCAAGGTGACTCCAGGCTGCCAGCTTGGGTATAGGGCTCCCTGACTATTTGGCTATATCCCATAGCTTCCTCCCCAAGAACTCATCAGAATACTGTACATCCATGGGCAGTAATTTATTCATCTTGATAAAGCTGAGGTGTCAAAAAAAAAAGAAAGTTGTAGCCAGGAGCCAAGAATGCCCAAATATCTCCAGAGGGCTGTGATGCATTGCCATCAATGTAGCCATCAGTGGCTAATAGTCTTACCAGATGTAAACAGACAAACAATCTAACGTCACTTTTCCAGGAACAAAAATCCTGACTCTAGCTTTTCAGAATCGTAGGGTGTTTAAAATTTCCAATACCATGCCCTTTACTGCTGCCAAACCAATAGCTAAAGTGCTTTAGCTGGAAGCTTCTTATCCAAATGGGTTTCTTTGACAGAAAATGATGGCTCCATAAACATAAGTACCAAAGGTCCTATCTTTGTGTTTGGTGGATATATATATATTTCCATTGCTTTTCTGTCTTCAAAGCTGCAACACTTACATTATCCTGGGAAGGATTTCATGAACATAAGTTACAATATTTTAATTTATTCAAAGATTTTATTTATTTATTTGAGAGAGAGTGAGAGAGAGCACAAGCAGCAGAGGCAGAGGGAGAGGCAGGCTCCCTGCTGAGCAAGGAGCCTGACACGGGACCCAATCCCAGGACCCTGGGATCATGACCGGAGCCAAAGGCAGACGCTTAACAACTGAGGCACCCAGGCGCCCCCTTTTTTTTTTTTTTAAAGAATTTTTTATTTATTTGACAGAGAGAAACACAGAGAGAGAGGGAACACAAGCAGAGGGAATGGTAGCAGGAGAATGAAATTCTAATTTAGATATCAGATATGGCTCCAGACATATTACCCAACTTTCCTGGGTTTAGGAATCCAGATTTATAGAAAATAACATTCTCAGTTGTAAGTAATAATAATAGTCAATTATTATATGTGTATTACATCCCATGTGCTTGACATGTACTGTTATTCCCATTTTACAGTTGAGGAAACTGAGACTCAGTTTCCGAACAGTGGCTTCCCTAGTCACAGAGATAGGAAATGACAAAGTGAGCATTTAAAACTGGGCTCTCTGAATCTGAAGGCTGACGTCATGCTCCCACCCCCACCGTCTCCCCGCCCCACCCCCCATCAAGTGTGATACAAACACAGAGGGTAGTTAGTAAGAGAAGTAGGGAAAGAGTGCCTGGGGGCTCAGTCAGTTAAACATCCAACTTGATTTTGGCTCAGGTCATCATCTCAGGGGCATGAGACTGAGCTCCGTGTGGGAGTCTGCACTCAGCTGGGAGTCTGCTTGAGATTTTCTCTCTTCCTCTCCCGCTGTCCCTGTGCAAACGCTCTTTTTCTCTCTCTCAAATAAATAAAATCTTAAAAAAAAAAAAATAAAAGCATTTCCAATTCTTGTACCCATTTCTTGAAAACCCTTCAAGTTGCCCTAATTCGCAGCACATATTACACTTTTCAGGTTACTCTGGGATCTCGGAAATGCTCCATCACAAAAATCTCTCAAGCCCCAGCCTCACTCCCCTGGTTGTTGGCAGGCCTCAGTCCTTGGCCACAAGGGCCTCCCTGCAAGGTTGCCTCAGGACATGGCAGCTGGCTTTCCCCAGGGTGAGTGATCTAAGACAGTGAGAGACATTGTGTCCAAGACAGAAACCAAATCCTTTTTATAACCTAATCTTGGAAGTGACATCTCATCACTTCTGTCCTATTTTGTTCATTAGGAGAGAATCAATAAGTCTAGCCACACTCCAGGATGAGGGATGACACAGGGACATGAACGTTAGCAGGCAGGGATCATCGGGGCCCTCAGAGACTGCCTACCTTATTCTTTTAAGTTACAATACAGTATTCCAAAGTTTGGACCAGACTATGATCTTCTTAATACCATCAGCCATGATTTCTCATTTATTTTCTTTCTTTTTTTTTTTTTAAAGGTTTTATTTATTTATTTATTTGACAGAGAGAGAGAGATATCACAAGTAGGCAGAGAGGCAGGCAGAGAGAGAAGGGGAAGCAGGCTCCCCGCTGAGCAGAGAGCCCGAAGTGGGGCTCAATCCCAGGACCCTGAGATCATGACCTGAGCCGAAGGCAGAGGCTTAACCCACTGAGCCACCCAGGCGCCCCTATTTTCTTCAATTTTCTTTTCACTTCCTGCTTTTTGTTTGATTGGTTCTACTTTTTTCTCTAGTCTTTTGGAACTTATCCATTGTATTCATGGTGACTGGTTGGTATTTTTGTCAGGATCTATATCTTACTACCTACCCAACCCTGAGAGTAAGACAAGACTCTCAGAATGCTCTTACTCCCCACCTACTCCTTTATTTTCTTAAAATCGTTTACTCTCTTAGTCTAGATCTTGCCTGTCCCATATGTTCACAGTAGACTCACAGAGTTATTGAGCACTTAAAATGTGGCTGGTCTGAACTGAAATGCGCTTTGGGTATAAGATGCACACTGGATTTCAAGACTCAGTATGGAAAAAAAGTGGGCTACATTGTTAGCAATTTTTTTTTAAGATTATTTATTTATTTATTTGACAGAGAGAGATCACAAGTAGGCAGAGAGAAAGGGGGAAGCAGGCTCCCTGCTGAGCAGAGAGCCCGATGCGGGGCTCGATCCCAGCACCCTGAGATCATGACCTGAGCCGAAGGCAGAGGTTTTAACCCACTGAGCCACCCAGGTGCCCTCATTGTTAGTAATTTTTACACTGATTATATTTTTATTATATTTCTGATTCTGGTGTGCAGAGTTGAGAACCACTACAGGCTTTAAAATACACAACAGTGGAAGAGGAAGAGGAAATGAGAAGGTCTTATCAATAGCAAACATACATACCTACATTATCTGAAAATCAGAAGGAACTAGAGAACACACATTTGTCCTTTTAAAATAGACCTTTAAAAAACACAGCATAATAGATCCATGGATACATTCGCTGGTTAGAGCTTTGTGCATGGGAAGAGAAGGTCTGAGAAGTCTGCAATGGCTTTTTAAAATGATTTAGTATTAAATTCCAAACCATAGCAAAGATTAGCTAGCTTAAGCTCTGCTCCTACCTGCTCAAACTATGACTTGGATCACAAGATTTCAAATCCTAAAGAAAACAAATTTTTTTGATGGTGTCTCCTCCTCTCAGTCCATTCGATGGATACTGCTACAAGACAGAGGACATTAGGGATGAAAGTCCAAGCGCTAATAAAGTCTAACTCTGACCCAATTTTCAGAGCATGCTTAGACAAACAGAAAAAAAAAAAAATCACACTCTAATTTCCAAGTGCTTGCCACTATTTTGGGGGGAGGGAGCAGTGGAAGAGGGGTTCTACAGCAACTCCCACCATCAGAGGGGATTTAATAAAGTCACTTGTTTGTATGCTAAAAGCTTGCCCAAACCAAGAGATACCCCTTAGGATGACATGGGGTCTTAGATATCTTGCTGGAAACCAGTACTACAATGTACTAGTTCAATGTACATTGTAGAAATCCGTTCTACAATGAGCTAGAAACTCAACCACCTGCAGGGCTGAGACAAATAATCAAACACAGATGACACACTGGTAATGAAATGCAGCCAGAGTTAATTAACCTTGAATATTGATCACTGTGCTTTTCATGGTGGCCTTTCTACTTGACCATTTGTCCTTGAATTCCAACAGCTGCTTTCCAATTTACCACAAATAACGTGAGACCTGGTTTTGTAGATTATTATTGAAAGCAAACACAGCAGCTATATTAAAGCCTAGAGGGAGTGTATATGAACTAATTTCTTTTCTAATTTTTGGCCTCAGAGAAATGGATATTTGAGCGTCCAGTCACCTCGGGGCCTAGCGTCATACCTCCCACATACTGTATGTCATCCTTCACCATTCGTCAGACACCTTTCAAAATGCTTTCAAAGAACAGCCCCGTGGGACAGGCAGGAAGTCTTACTGACCCCAATTTAGGGCTATGTCTGCCGGGAGGACTTCACGGCAGCAAGTGATGGAAAACCCAGTTTACATAATGAGAAACATTTATTATCCCACATAAGAATTGCAAATAAGACTAGTTTTTCTACACATGGGAGGAAGTCCATTAAAATCACTACCTGCCAGGTTGGGATTTATATATCTATCAGTTACCTACAATTTTTTTTTCAGTTACCTACAATTTACAGAGTCGCAAAATAGCTCAAAGACAATGACTAGGGCAAGAATCTGATAATTTGAAATGGTACACTATAGACAATGCAGATTTTCCACTGAAATACAAAAATATTTTCTGTATCCTCGAAGAAGTCATTGTATTTGTTTAGCCACTTGGAGACAAAAAAGAAAACATCCATATAGACAACTTTTTTTCCCCAAAAATCTTGCAACCGCTGGGTCATAAATTCTTAAAAAAAAAAAAAAAGCAGCTTGAGAACTAACCTTAAAAATAAAACTGCCAATTTACCAGCAAAAACGAGTTTTCTTCAGAAACAGCAAACACAATCCAGGACAAGCCAGCAACAGCAAAAGCATAGGCAAGTTCAGAGGATAAAAGAGAGGAACGCTCTTCTAGAGAGGAAAGGGAGAAGCTTGGGAGGTTTATAAACAAAAAGCCCATTGGGGTAAACTGGAAGTTCAAAGTATGGGGGCTTCTTTTGGCGCACCTGGGAGACTCGGTTGGTAACGTGGTGGTCTCTTGATCTCAGGGGCCTGCGTTCAAGCCCCGCTTTGGGCTTCATGCTGGCTGCGGAGCTCGCTTAAAAAAAATGTATTGTGGTTTTTCAATGGCTCGGCTGTTACCAGGGGAGGAGAAGAACTTTTCTTCCTCCTGCTGGGGGTAATAAAGTAATAGCTAACGTCCTAGGGACTTACAAGGTATGTCTTCCTGTTGGGTCTGCAATGGGCAAGGAGCGGTAGGGCCTAAGAGCTCCCCCTTCTGACTTCCCAATTCCATTTTAAACAAGGTTCCCTCCTAATTTTCACGGAGTCGAAGAGAGAGTCAGCATCAGTCAGCGACACTAGAGAGGTTGCGGGCACACTGGGGTCAGAGTGACTCGCAGAGAAGAACACGTCCCAGGATCAGAATTTGGGCAAGCATGAGGCAGGCAGAGGAATGGTCTGAGCTGGAGAGAAGCTGTAGAAACTAGATGCCGAGGTCGAGTTCAGAGTCAAGCTCCTGGTGAATTCTCTATCTCAGGTCTTGGGGCTCTGAACAAGGCAGTTGGTAGAAGCCAAAAGGGCCAGGAGGACTCTAAGGGTATTCTGGACCCTTTTCGTGGGTTCAGAGCCAAGGGAAGGGGACATTTACTGATCAGTGACAGCATGACAAGCACTTTAAACATACACCCTATTCAATCCTCTAACAACCCTGGAGGGCACGTCCCTGGCACATTATGTTGACCTCTTCAGATCCACTCCTCTCCATTCTCCACCTTCCTTTGTGCCAGACATTCTCCAGGTGTGGGCCTTTGACGAGCAGGAGCAGCAACACCTGGGAACACATCAGAACCCCCAAAATCCATCCCCCATCCGCCACCATCGAATCCGGTTTGTTTTTCACCAAACCCTACAGGTGATTCTGACGCAGGCTCTTGGACTTCATCAACTGGCCCTCTCGCCCTCCGGACTCAGGCTGGTTTCATCAACTGGAAGCACCTGCAACAGGTGAGAAGGAGGAGGCGTCACAGCACAGGTTACCTGTGTCCCCAGCCTCTCACCTGCACAGGGACATCAGTCGTCACAAAAGGTGCAGCCCCTGTTGGGTTGGCCTCAACAAGATGTGCATTGTCTGTCTTCTGGTGACTGACCCTGTTTCTCTTCTCCTTACATGTAGGGGTGAAACTGGGCCTCACTGTTTCTAGCCTTGAGGTACTACACTATCCCAGTGGCTTCCTTACACCTTACCCACAGTCCCATCATTAAATTTTGTAAAAAGACTCCCTTTGATAATTTTATTAACTTCTCAAATTATGTATTTAGAAGATGAAATATTGAAGGGAAAAAGAAACGCCTCTTTACAAGTTAACTTATAGGTTTAAATATTATAATCTAGGGGCGCCTGGGTGGCTCGGTCGTTGGGCGGCTGCCTTCGGCTCGGGTCATGGTCCCAGGGTGCTGGGATCGAGCCCCGCATCGGGCTCCCTGCTCGGCGGGAAGCCTGCTTCTCCCACTACCATTCCCTCTGCTTGTGTTCCCTCTCTCGCTGTGTTTCTCTCTGTCAAATAAATAAAATCTTTAAAAAAAATAAAAAAAAATAAATATTATAATCTAGAATCTCAAAGGACTTTTTGGGAAGAAAACAAAACAAAGAGATTCTAAAGGTTATCCAGAAGAGTAAACAAGGGCACCCAGGGTGCTTAGGTCATGATCTCAGGGTCCTGCTTCTTCCTCTCCCTCTGCCTGCCTCTCTGCCTACTTGTGATCTCTCTCTCTCTCTCTGTGTCAAATAAATAAATAAAAATAAAATCTTAAAAAGAAAAAACACACACACAGAAGAGCTAACAGACTAGTATAGCCAAAATCATGTGTGAAAAAGATGAAAAATGATAGGAAAACATTCCTAGGCCCTGCCAAAAGCCCACAAAAGATTTTAAAACTTAAATTTTTATCACAGCATTAGAACTGCCATACAAATCAATGGATCAGAATAGATAGCTCAAAAGCAAACTAAAGTATATAAACTAACTCTATTATAAGGGAAGTTTTACAAATCGATTAGATAAAGAAGAATCATCCCATTAATAAAAGGGAAATTGATTTAGGTACTAGGAGGAAATAAATCGATTTAGATTCTCACCTCACAATATCATCCAAGTAAGTCCTACATGAATCAGAAAACTAGATGTAAAAGAAAAACAAAGCAAAATGGAAACAAAACACCACAAAACTAGAGGAAAAATATTTTCCCTAACAGATTAGACTTTTTAAAACTAAATGGAAAATAATCACAGAAGAAAAAATGATTTGATGATATTAAAATCTATTAATAATTACGAGGCTAACAAGTTAATAAAAATATCTAGGATCAAAAATGCAGATTTTTTTCTAATATGTAAATATTTTCTGAAATCAGTAAGAAAACAGTAATATAGTCATAGAACAATGAGCAAAAGATAAGGGCTGACAATTTAATTCCAAAACACCAAAGGAAATTTTTTTTAAAGATTTTATTTTTAAATAATCTCCACATCCAAAGTGGGGCTTGAACTCACAACCCGGAGATCAAGAGTCTCATGCTCCAAACACTGAGTCACCCAGGTGCCCCTAAAGGAAATTTTTTTAAAAGAAGAAAATTCAATCTCACTGAGCATCAAAGGATGAAAATTTAGCAAGAGGAAAATATATTCAGGCCTTTGAAGCGTACAAATTTTGTTTGAATGAACACAACAAGCATTAACTATAAATGGAGTCTATTAAATGTATATCTTTTGCTAATGCAAAGTGAATATAAATATAGTACTACAATCGTTAAATATGCTGAGACTAGGTCATAATTATTCCAACTATTAAAAAGAAGTGATAAGTATGTGACACGATGGAAGTGCTAATTATTACCACAATGGCAATGATATTACAATATATGTGTATCAAATTAACATATTTTACACCTTAAGTTTACACGCTATTATATGTCAAATATATTTCAATTAAAAAAAAGAAAAAAAAAGACAGAAAAAAAGAGAGTAAACAAAAAACAGACTCTTTTTTTTTTTTTTTTAAGATTTTATTTATTTGACAGAGAGAAACACAGCGAGAGAGGGAACACAAGCAGAGGGAATGGTAGCGGGAGAAGCAGGCTTCCTGCCGAGCAGAGAGCCCAATGTGGGGCTCGATCCCAGGCCCCTGGGATCTGACCTGGGCCGAAGGCAGACGCTTAATGACTGAGCCACCAGGCGCCCCCAGACTCTTAACTATAGAGAACAAAGTGATGGTTTCCAGAGGGGAGACAGGTGAAATAGGTGATGGGGACTAAGAGCACGTGTGTCATGATGAGCACTGGGTAATGTACAAAATTGTTCAGTCATTGTATTGTACATCTGAAACTAATATTACACTGTATGTTAACTATCCTGGAATTTAAAAAAAAATCAAAACTGAATACATCCTGCTGCCCAAATTACAGAAAGGGGAAAAATTTTTTTTACTTAAAAAAAGAAGAAAAAAGTGTATATCCTTTGTTCATCAAAATACCATTAAAGAGGAAGAAGGCAACCCAAAGAGTAGAAGATATTTGATACCTGACAAAAGGATTATAACCTGGAATATAAAAATAGTTGATATAATTCAATGAGACAGACAACTTAATTTAAAAATGGGCAAAATACTCAAATAGACTATTTACAAAAGAGGGCATCTCCAAATGGTCACTAAATACTGAAAGGTTGTTCCACCTCCTGAATCACCAAGAAATGCAAATGAAAGCCAAAATGCTGTATCACTACAGAGTCTGGCCAAGCAGCGAAAGTGAAAAAAGACTGATAATATCAAATATTAACCAAAATTGGAAGAAGCTAGAACTCTTTTTTTTTTTTTAAGATTTTATTTATTTATTTGACAGAGAGAGAGATCACAAGTAGGCAGAGAGGCAGGCAGAGAGAGGGGGGGAAGCAGTTTCCCCACTAAGCAGAGAGCCCGATGTGGGGCTCGATCCCAGGACCCTGAGATCATGACCTGAGCCGAAGGCAGAGGCTTTAACCCACTGAGCCACCTAGGTGCCCCAGAAGCTAGAACTCTTATACACACCTGGTAGAAGTCTAAATTGAAACAACCATTCTGGACATTTCTCTCTGCCAGTATGCACTGAAGCAGAACATAGGCATACCCTATGGTCCAGAAAGTTCGCTTCAGTGGCATGCCTCTCAAAAAGGCATACATGTAGTCACCAAAAGAAATGTATAGAATGTGTTCTTAATCCCAAACCAGAAAGTATCGGATGTTCATTAACAGTGGAATAGTTAAAAAACAAAAACAAAACAAACAAAAACCCAGCAGAACAGTTAAGTACATGGTGATAGACTGTATTTATAAAATAGAATCACGGGGCGCCTGGGTGGTTCAGTTGGTTAAGCGTCTGCCTTTGGCTCGGCTCATCATCCCAGGGTCCTGGGATTGAGCCCCATATTAGGCTCCCTGCTCTGTGGGAAACCTGCCCCTCTGCCTCTCCCCCTGCTTGTGCTCCCTCTCTCGCTGTGTCTCTCTCTATCAAATAAATAAATAAAATCTTTAAAAATAAATAAAATAGAATCCTACACCAAAATGGGAAACCAAGTGGGACTAATCTGTCATTAGAAGTCAGAATGGTAGTTATTCTTGCAAGAGTAATAACAGGGTTGGGAGATAAGAAGGATTCTGAAGATGGTGAATAAATTCTCTTTCTTGTGGACGCTGATTACTCAGGTGTGCTTGCCTTGTGATAATCAGATACTTCTCTGTATATATCCTTATGTTTCAGTAAAAAGTTTAAAAGTAATAATCAAATAGCAGTGTTCATTATTTCTAATTGATAATTCTCAATGTTGGCAAGGGAACAGAAAATAAGTACTTTTTTTTTTTTATTAATTTTTATTAACATATAATGTATTATTTGCCCCAGGGTACATGTCTGTGACTCGTCAGGCTTACACATTTCACAGCACTTAACAGCACATACCCTCCCCAATGTCCACAACTCAGGCACCCCATCCCTATCCCCCCGCCTCCCAGCCACCCTCAGTTCGTTTCGTGAGTCTAGAAGTCTCTTATGGTTTGTCTCCCTCCCCATCCCTTCCTGTTTCATTTCTCTCCCCCACCCCCCCAAACTCCCTCCTTGCCTCTCAAATTCTTCATATCAGAGAGATCATGTGATAATTGTCTTTCTCTGACTGACTTATTTCGTTTAGTATAATACCCTCCAGTTCCATCCACATCGTTGCAAATGGCCAGATTTCGTTTCTCTTGATGGCTGCATAGTATTCCATTGTATATATTTCATGTGTCTGTTGGCCATTTGGATGTCCTCTTTGCAGAAATGTCTGTTCATATCTTCTGCCCATTTCTTGATTGGATTATTTGTTCTTTGGGTGTTGAGTTTGAGAAGTTCTTTATAGATTT
>CM053614.1:42268344-42297247 GCA_028646535.1 Procyon lotor | reverse complement strand
GAAGGCAGACGCTTAACTGACTGAGCCACCCAGGCACCCCAACCCGGCAGATTTTAGAAAGAGCCAAAGCTAATTTGTAGAAATAAAAATTATGATCACTGAATTAACCTACATATAGTATGATAAGCAAACATTTATTATCTTACAGCTCCTATGGAAGCGGCTTAGCTGGGTTTTGGTTCTGGCTGTGTTTGCAGTCAGACTGTTGAACAGAGATACAGTTTTATCTGAGGGCTCAAACAGGACTGAAGAATCCAAGTCTGAGCTTACTCACATCGTTGTTGTCAGGTTTCAGTTCCTTATTGACTCTTGGCTGGAGGCCTGTGGATGGGACTGCTTACCATATGGAAGCTTGGTTCCCCAAGACGGAGTGAAACTAAGACAGATGCCAGTCTTTTATAACCTTTTATAATCTTAAAAGTGACATATCATCACTTCTGTCATTGGTCACTGATCCTGGTACAGTGTAGAAGGACCTTCACAAGGGTGGGAAGGATACTAGGCTGCAGGGATCATTGGCCACACTATTTGTCTTTAGATATATACATATCTGTAACTGTATATAGAAATAAATGTATGTGTTTCTGTTGGCCTTTGGTGAGGAATTCAGGGCTTTCCCATATCTTCTTCCCCACTTTAATCAAGGGGTACTGCTTTTTCTTTCCTCCTCCTCATGTCCCTTTTTTTGTACCATCACCACCCAGCACTTTTCATGATACTTCTTTGCTTTGGCCAAAAGCCATCAGGTAAGGTTGGAAAGAGTTTCTGACTTCCTTCATTTAGTTTGGAACCACATTTACTCTCTACCAGCCCAGGAATGAATATTGGGTTCTCAGCCCTGCCACCCTCTGCTGTCATCATCAGCTGATGGCAGTTTTTTAGCTCAGGTTTTGATAGAGTGAAAAGAACAGTCACCAGGGGTACTCAGATCTGCCTTGTAGTTAAACTTGGAGAAAGGCCACGGAAGACACTTGTAAGCACACGCAATCCCTCTGAATGAATTGTTTTCTTTTCCTGTAATTGTTTTTGCTTTTAAAACTTGAAGTTTTAAACCGGGTTCTCATTTGGTCATCTTGCAGTCCATTTGAGTCTAGTTTGGAATCTGACAACTGGAACAAAAAGAACTTTGAATTTGGTGCATATTTTGGTTTTGGTGCTGTTGTTTCTCACATTGTTTCTCATGGTCCTCAGCAGCACTTAGGAAAGAACTCCTAACTCCTCCAGCAGTTAGGAAAAGAAGTTTGCATAGCAGATCCCTAAAGTTGGTGGGCTTGACTTCCTGGCAAATTGTTGCATTTTTCCACTTTTCTGTTCAGGACCATTAAATGCTGAGATATAGATGCATACCAAAATAAAAGCATTCATTGTGTTCTAAAGTTTTTTTTTTTTTTTAATTTAGTGTTTGTGTAAACTACATTTTGAAGCAGCAACTACCAAGTCTGAAAAGCAATTGATGTTTCCATTAATCTTTTTGTGGGGGGGAAACCTTAATTCTAAAGATTTAACATCCTGTAAGTAAAGTTTAACATAACGAATGATATTCCATTAAGGAGCCTTTTATTGTCAGACCATTTTATTTTATTTTATTTATTTTTTAATATTTTATTTATTTGACAGAGAGAGAGATTACAGTAGGCAGAGAGGCAGGCAGAGAGAGAGGGGGAAGCAGACTCCCCACTGAACAGAAAGCCCAATGCGGGGCTCGATCCCAGGACCCTGAGATCATGACCTGAGCTGAAGGCAGAGGCTTAAACCCACTGAGTCACCCAGGAGCCCCTGTCAGACCATTTTAATATAATAAAAAGTATACCTTAATATTAAAAAAATACATGTACATAACAACTACAGCATATAAATCAGGAAAAAACAGTACACTGGTGATGTATGACAGATTTAAACAGCTTGTAGGAATGTAATGGTTTGGGTTTCAGTGAGGTATTGTATGTTGGGGTTTTAATGTCAGCTGTCTCCAGTACAAATTTTCTATCTTTTTAGTATCCATGATTTTTGGAAATGTTTTTATGTCATATATGTTAGATCTTTGGGTTGGGTAACAAGTTGGGGATGCACACATAGGTAGATAGCAACCTTTGTTCTTGCTTACTCTTGTATTCTGGATGTTTGTCCTTCATTAGATATGTGGTGTACAAAATATTTTCTCCCAATCTGTAGCATAGGTTTTCATCCTCTTAACAGATTCTTTCACATAGCAAAATTTTTAAGTTTTGATGAAGTCTTCTTCATCAGTTTTTTTCTTTTATGTATCACATTTTTGGTGTAAAGTGTAAGAACTCATGTCTGAATGAAGCACATCTAACATTTTTTCTGTAAGGTTCATCAAAGACTTCTTGCACTTAGGGATATTAGCACTTCAGCCCTGTGTTTGGGGACCGTCTTAAATAGCAAAATTACCAATAAAATATACAAAAATGTGAAAAACGTGGCACTAAGTAGACCGTGAAAAGGACACTTTTAATATGAGAACTAAAATAAGAGAATAAGAAGGCAGTGTGTAGCCTTGTTCAGCCTTAGCTGTGAATTCTCTCTCTCCTGGAGAGTTTATGTATCTCAGTTTTCTGGTAGCCTAATTTGGAAGGAAGCTGTACCTCTCAGCATTGAGGAGTTGGTACTTACAAGATCACTGTGCTGGTTATTTTCTTCTTGCCTGTATACATCCATTTTCCACCTTTCTTTGCCGTAGTACATTGGTATCTTTGCCGTAGTACATTGGTATCTACATCACTTGTACCTCCTTGCTCTCTGGCTTCTGGTTGGGTTTATCAGTGGGAGGCACTGTAACACTGGACCCTCCCTCACCTCTGCAAAGGGTTGGGAGTGGTAAGGCTTCTTGCTGTTGCTGATTCCAGGCTGCCCCCCTATTGGAGGTTCCCTTAACCCTGCCCAAAGATGTGAGTCTGTTCAATGGTCTTTTTCCTGCTGGGACCTGACTGATCCAAGTACTTACTCCTCCTGGTTTTAGAACAGCATCTAGTCCTCAGCTATGCCTGGTATTCTCCATGCCAGAAATCCTGTTTTACCTTTCTTCAGACAGTTATCCTCTGGACTTCTCCAAGGTGAGGGAAAGCAGTTGCCTAGCACTATGGAGTGGGGCAGGGCAGGGAGCCATGTCTTGGCTTTCATTCAGTCTTCTTTAATTTGCAATCTCTCACTCCAACCCCACCTCTTGCCTTTACTCCCAGACCTAGAGGCTCTAGGTTTTCCTAGATTTCCTAAACCTTTTGAGGAATCTACTGTGTAAATCAGGCTGTTTTCTCCACTGCCAGTTCAGAGTTCTTAGTGTTTTCGGCCAGTTAGGATCTATCTTTCATTTATCTCCTTTCCAGAGTGTTCCTAATATCTTGGCTCTATTCCCCTTACTGACCTGGCTGGTTTATACTTTCTTTGTGTAGGATAAAACAAACAAAAAAGTACAGTAAAAAGCCAAAATAATTTACCATAGTTTTAATGTGCTTTTTAGAATAAGTGAGATTAAATGCATGGATTCAATATATCTTAATCTGGAAGGCTCCATAAATATTTATCAAAATTGAGCTTATGATGAGCATACTTGGAGGGTAGGTTTTTGCTGTCACCTTCACCTAGTAAGGCCTTAACAATCACAGAGTTAGGAGTAGGTCTAACATCCTCTTAGGAGTATTGAGGAGGGTGACTAAGACCAAAGTGTGAAAAGAGAAGGCTGTGTCACTCCTGCATAGAGGTGGGTAGAGTGAATGCCCATAGTCCTAGTGCAGTTCTGTGTCCCTGCAATCCAGGGGACAATGTGCAATTAAAGCCCCCAATCCCTATACTGCAGAGTTGCATCTTCCATAGTTCATCAGAATTGTAGTCTGATGATGACCTCTATGATAAAAGGATCAAATTAATTTGATAAATGTGTATATCCCTCCCCTCCCCTCACATTCCCAGATATGTTTTTTTTCTTTTTTTTTTTTATTAAAGATTTATATTTATTTGACAGAGAGAAACACAGGAAGAGAGGGAACACAAGCAGAGGAAATGGTAGCGGGAGAAGCAAGCTTCCTGCTGAGCAGGGAGCCCGATGCGGGGCTCGATCCCAGGACCTTGGGATCATGACCTGAGCCGAAGGCAGCCGCTTACTGACTAAGCCACCTAGGCACCCCCCCAGATATGTTTCATATTAAGGCTATAGAGGGGGTGTCTGGGTGGCTCAGTGGGTTAGGCTTCTGCCTTTGCCTCAGGTATGGTCTCAGGGTCCTTGGATCGAGCCCCGTATCTATCGGGCTCTCTGCTCAGGGGGGAGCCTCTCCCTCTTCTTCCTCTCTCTCTCCCTGCCTCTCTGCCTACTTGTGATCTCTATCTCCTTCTGTCAAATGAATAAATATCATCTTAAAAAAAAAAAAAGGCTATGGAGAACTCTGTGATTAAGTAATGTGATTGGCTTTGTTGTCCTCAGTTTTCTCCAATATTGTTTTACCATGTAACTTTTGCATCCCATAATACCTAATATAACAAGTGCTCTAAAATTGAGATTGGAAAAAAGTTCCATAATTTTGGTCCAGAACAGTTTTAAAGGAGGTGTAATTAAATGACATGGTCAGGAAACATAAAAATTAAAAGAAATCTCAACAAAACACTCCTTAGAAATTCCTTGTGAACTTTTCTTGATAAACAATGTCTAAAATATGCCTGTTGGCACATTTAAATGGGTTGACTTGCATTTGAGGGTTAGCCAAACTCTTGGTAGACCCCTTCCAAAAATATATGGCTTTAGAGTAATTGCTATTAAACCATCTACTATGATGTACATGTTTATGTCCCCCTAAAATTCATATGTTGAAATTCTAACCCCTAAAGTTTATTAGGAGGTAGGACCTTTGGGAGGTGATTATTTCATGAAGGTGGATCCCTTATGAATAGGGTTAGTACCCTTATAAAAGAGGCCCTGGAGAGATCCCTTGCCCCTTCCACCATGTGAGGTTACAGTGAGAAGATGGCCATCAGTGAGGAAGCACACACCAAATCTGCCAGTGCTATGACCTTGGACTTCCCACCCTCTAGAACTGTGAGAAGTAAGTGTTGTTGGTAAGCCACCTAGTTTATGGTATTTTGTTTTAGCAGCCCAGACAGATTTAGACACCATTCTTTCTTGCCACAATTAGAACTCACTAGTTACTAATTAAAGCCATTGTTAGATCTTCATAATGAAATCAATTTTTTTCCTTGCATAAAAGAAATGGTTATGTTTCTCTGAGGGCTAAAGGAAAAGAAACATCCAGCTTTGAATGTGTGCATGGAAAGCATTTTCGGTTTCATTTTTTTCTACCAACTCATTGTGTCCAAATGTTTATGTTAAAAAAAAAAAAGAGCAGGGCCCATATATTTAATTTATTAAGTTAATGTAATTTATAGAGCCATCTCTCAATTAACTGGGGATTTGAGTTTTGTCCTTTGTATTTGGTGTTATTTTGTACAAACATTTACAGAAGGGGACAATGTTCACATATTTATTTTATTAAGGTACTATAGTTGTATAGACACTCTCAGTTACAGGGCATATAAATTTCAAATACTCATTTTTATAAAACAATGATGTAAACTTTCTCATACACATTGTTTTTCAAGATTTTGGAAAATTTCCTTGGAGTATAATTTGAAAATGAGATTAAAGACTATAAATTTTTCTGGTTCTAATATTTTATTGAAATTGTTAAACTTTTCAAGAAGTAAGAACATCTCCTTTTCTGGGTTCCTCTGACCAGATCCTAACTTAAATCCTGAAAACATAAACTTCATTAGCAAGATCATTATGGCTCTTCTAGAAAACAGAATCCAGCAACATGGAAGAAGTTCTGTTATATTTTTACTTTCCTTGCAAGAAGCTGGGTTTTGAAGGAAGGGATGAATATCTCAATTATAGAAATAATAGGAATTATGACCATAGAATTGGTGTTTCATCCCTGAATGCTCCTTGTCCCTGAGGTCTTTATGGTCTTCTAGAATTGATTTATGGAAACGTTTTTGTGCACCAGTTTTTGAAAAAGTGTTCTTAAGCTCCAGCAGGTCAGTCTGAGGTTTCGCCACTCCAGCTCTAGGAATCCAACCCAGAATAGGTCTTGTTTCCTCGTTGTTTTCTACGTCCAAGGACAACCGTTCTTCTTGCTTACTTAAAAAATGTTCTAAATCAAAAGCTTCCAAGTCTGGTTTACTTTCTAAAATACTAGGCTTATTAAGGCTAACAGAGTTTTGACACATACTACACTGGTCACGTATGACAGATTTAAACCGCTCATATGGAATGTAATGGTTTGGATTACAGTAAGGTATATGTTGGGGTTTTAATGCCAGCTGTCTCCAGTACAAATCTTCTATCTTTTTAGTATCCGTGATTTTTGGAAATGTTTTTATGTCACAAATGTTAGTCAGATCTTTTGTTGGGTAACTAGGTGGGGATGCATAGGTAGATAGCAACTGTTGTTCTTGCTTAATCTTGTCTTCAATTTCCTGTTTTTTATGGGTGACTCCCGCCAGTGTGTTATCACGAAGTGCCATCATTTCTGTAGAACTGGGTATAAAGGTATGAAAAGTACACAAAACTCTAGGGGTACAATCTGGACAGGAAGGTGGTCTTTGCTGGACAGTAGTAGCCTCCAGAGGACGTCGTTTCTGAGTCAGTCGAGCAATTCGTCCTTCTAAGGGCCTGGGAGGTCTTAAGACAGGATGGAATTTTTCTTGCTGTAGTGGTGGGATAAAAAGGAGGAAATCAGTTAATAAATCTGGCATTGTAAGTTTATCGCTACAAGTGGCAGGTCAAATTCATACCCATTTTCACTGAGGAAACACGGGATGGGTGTAGGAGTGCATATTGCAATGTTTGTTTGTTTATTTATAGACATTGACATCTGTGCCCTAATAAACACACGCTTTTCTCTTCTACTAATATGGAAGGGGGATAGATATTTTTACTTGGCTATAGAAAAACTCCTCTATGTAGGAACTCTTTGCTTTCAAACTTTCAGAAATATTGAAGGAATCTTAGGAGCAAGACTTCTGCTGTCCCCAACAGATGATGGTAACAGTAATGTGCAGTTATTTAAATCTCAGTGGAAGCTTTACTTTTTTGGCCAATTTAGGGGTTCTTAAACCTTGGTTGGATCAGAATCAGCTTTGGAGCTGGGGGAAAAGTGAGATTCCTAAGCTTGATCCTCTGAGATTGTGATTCAGAGGTTCTGCAGTGGGGCTCAGGAATCGGCGTTTTTTAACGAGTATCTTGGGTGATGCTGAGGCCAGTGATGTGCTATGTTTGGAGAAACACTCGTCTGTGGGGAGCTTGTCGTATCTGTACTTTTTGAGATGTTTAACAAATACTGTGAATCATGTCTGGTAACCGCAAAAGTAGTGTGGGTATTTAAAAGGTTATTCATAGATATATGTCTGTGGTGGGGGGACAGGAGGAAGAAGGAGGAGCTGATGAGGAAAGGGCATGTGGAAACTTTCTGGGATGATGGCAATGTTCATTATATCCGTAAGTGGTTGGGTCACATAAGTATGTGCATTTGTCAAAACTCATTGATTGTATACTTAAAGTTTGTGCAATTTCATTGAATGTGTATTTGCTTTAGAAGAAAAACTGCAACAAATTGAGCTCTGTTTAATGATACACATGCTGAATGTTTAAGGCTGAAGTATCCTGTTGTCTGCAATTTACTCTGAAATGTGTAAAACATCATAAAGTGTATTGATGGATGGTTGGAGGGATGGAAAGCTGGATAGATTATGTGATAAAAGAAATATAGTAAAATGCTAATGGTAGAATCTAGGTGGTGGGTATGTCGATGTTAACTGCAAAATTATTTCAACTTTCCATACGTTTGAAAATTTTAATGACAGTATATTGAAGAAAAACTAAAGGATGGATGGTGAGGATGGAATTGATAGCAGAGATAATACAAATGAGAATGGTGAGAAGACTAACTGTGTTTTGGATTTAGAAAACAAAATGGACTTAAGAGTGTCTTCTTGGGTCCTAATGTGCTTGGAGTTGGAGGATTTCCATCTGTTATTAACAGATATGTTATAAGCCAATCAGGTTTGAGTAGATACTATAAAAAAAAAAGAAACCCTAAGTCTTTGAAATACTGTGTCAAATTTGTCATAAAGAAAAAGTCTAGGTTGTATCATATCCTACTTTATAGTATCCTTTTATGCAAAAGCGGTTTTTAGTATCTGTATTTCATTCTACTACAACAAAATATTTCAACACTTAGTACACTACAACATGCCTTCCTATAGTCTGTTACTTGTCTTTTAGAAACCAGCAAGGTTCTAAAACTTACTCTTAAACTATTTTAGGCATATTTTATCTTGTTATGAATAAAAATTTAGTTGATTTACTTGCAGAATAATTTTGCAAATAATATAGTTGACAAGCATCCTTTGTATAAGTGTACATGTATTTTTTTTTATAATATGATAAAGCTGCTTCCCTATAGGGTCAAATCTGTAGAAATCTGGACAGCTGTTAAACATGCTTGACAATATCAGTATGTGGATAGTGTTTTATAGTATTAGAGAATATTTGCTGGAAGAGAAACATAAAGGAAAAAACGCTTCAGTAAATGATAAAGCACAGTCTGTGGAGTTACTTCAAGTGTTGAGATTTTTTTTTATCACCTTGGGAAATAACTGAAGCTAATGTAAAATAAATGAGTTCCGTCTAAAAAGAGTTCATACTGAAATATCTTACAGTCACTTTTTATGGGTCTTTCCACAGTTTATATCTTTGAAAATACTAATTTTGTTTTAAAAACTTTGTAGTTTTATAGGATTAAATCTAGGCCCTAAATAAAACAACATATATGTATACTATTATATCATTAATTTCATGTATATAAGTAAGCCAACAGGTGATAATTTTTGTCACTAAGGGCTTGATCATTTCTTTCAGGTCATTTCACATGGCTGATTAATCTGTGTTAATATTTGCAGAGAATTTATTGGCTTTCAGTTGTAATTCAGCAAACTCGATTATTGTGGATATTAAGAAGAGGCCTTTATCTCTTCAAAAGCAGTGATACTGTACAAGATACACAAATAAAGATTCATAGAATTTATTAAGAATCACATTAAAGGGTAAGCATTTGTAAACCGACTCCTTTGTAAATTTTAGAAGAGTAGCATAGTAGAAAATCTGTTTAAAAAAACCACAAAACATCAGCACAGTGAATAGGAAAAGAAACCTTGCCTGTTTTTGAAATAGTGGACAAGGTTATTCAAACCGGTTCAACTCAATTCAGAATTAACTTCTAAGAGGAGTTAAATTTTCCCTTTGCTAACTTGGTCAACACAACTCGTGAAGCAAAGAAAAAGTGGGCAAAGCAAGAAGGAGCCTAACACCTGGATACTTTTTCCCTAAATAACTGAGAGTTGACTGTAATTACTTACAGGCTCTGGGTCAAATCCTATCTGTCCAGTTAACTCTGCTACCTCCTTTTCATGGTAATCATCCAGTTCAAGGGGGTTCATGGGCCCCAGACCTTAATGGAAACATCAGATCTTATTACTTTGTTAGAGTAAATGAAGGATGACACTTAAATGACCTTTTATAGAAAAACTTACCCATTTCCCTTTGTAATATAATTAGAATGAATAAATTGAAAATGAATTTTACCTCCCAGTTTCTCACTAAGAGAAGCTTAACCACCCACCTTAAGTTCTGTTAGTACTTAGATGAAGAAACAGGGAAAAACATTAGAAGATGCAAGCTTGTAACAGCATTTGTCAAATATTCTAATTTTATTCTTTTTACTTGGATTAAAGTAAACTCATACCTGTAAAATCATGAGTGTACGAAGTGATCCAATGGGACCTCTCAAGATTTCTTTGTATGTTGGCTTCTTTTAGAGAGCTAATAGGATCCCATGAATTTAAAGAAGTGTTAGGAGCGAAGGTTTTAGGAGGTTTTGGGTAGAATACAGGCTTGTTTTTCTCAACGCATTTAGGAAACTAGAACATGAACATAAGAGTTTATTGTCATTAATGTTATCTAGTAGAATAAGGGCTGATTCACTGTGTCAGCAGGAAGGAGGGTAAAGTAAATTCCAAGCTGAAGTCAGATACTATTTTTTTCTTCATTAATTACTAACATTCTGCAACTTAACCATATTTGGAGTTTAACACAGTATTTTATCCAAGGAATGGTGAGGTCTTTTCTAAAAGATTTTTGCTTTAGCAGGGACTCTGTCTGCTAATGCACCTTGGAGAAATGTCCCTGCAAATACTCTACCTCCAGTAACTTTTTATTAGAGATATAAAGGGCTCTGAGGTACTCCTTTGGCTAAGGAAGCCAAAGTTGTGTGCTTCCCACTTTTCTTTCCTTGCCTGAAATGGCACCATTTGATATATTAATGCATTTTTTTAAGAGTGGGGAGTGGGGATGAGGAAAGGGAGAGAGAGAATCTTAAGCAGACTCCATGCCTAGGGCAGAGCTCGACACTGCTCAGTCAGGATCCTAAGATCATGACCTGAGCCTAAATCAAGAGTCTGATGCTTAACCAACTGAGCCATCCAGTGCCCCCATCTTATTGATTTCTGATGAAGTTTAAGTCACTCAAATTCAAATAAAATTTATTCTGTTGACAAAACTGTTTACTATGGAATTTATTTTGTATTTTCAAAAGGAGGTATAAATCATATAGGTACATTCACATATAGGTGAAATCATATAGGTACATTTTATTAGTGAAAGCTCAGAGAAGAGAAACAATATCTCTCATATCACCAAGAGAACAAATGACAGAAATAGGAATAACCAGGACACAGGTCTGCTGATGTGCTTCACTTTTTGCTATGCAGCGGGAACAATGAGAGTTGAGCTGAACCTTGAGGAATGAGCCAGTGAAACGGAGAGGCCATTGAAACGAGAGCACTCCAGGAGTGGGAAATGGCCATCCACCTGTTCGGGGACTGGGAGCTGAGCCAGGCTGTAGGAATTAAGGAAGGCAGACTTGGAAGGGTCTTTGGAGCTCAGTTAAAGCCTTGGGATTTGCACCTAGGTAAAGTGGAGCTAGTCAAGATTGTTGCAAAGGGCTGAGATGTGGAGACAGCAGCGTTTTCCTAAGCAGGACGAAGGGAGGGAGATTGAAAGAAGGAACTGAGCCACAGAGCTGGAGACTTGGGCTAGAATGTGTAATGATGGAATGGTCTCAAGAATAACTTCTCGGGGCACCTGGGTGGCTCAGTCGTTAAGCGTCTGCCTTCAGCCCAGGTCATGATCCCAGGGTCCTGGGACCGAGCCCCACATCGGGCTCCTTGCTCAGCAGGAAGCCTGCTTCTCCCGCTACCACTCCCCCTGCTTGTGTTCCCTCTCTCGCTGTGTTTCTCTCTGTCAAATAAATAAAAAAATCTTTAAAAAAAAAAAAAAAGAATAACTTCTCATATTTCTGGGTTGCTTTGAAACACATTTTGCGTGAAAGGATGAAAGAGGTCCAGTGAGATAGATGATTCTTTAAGGATTTTTCTTGATGTATAACTTCACAAAGAACAAACACAGAATTGCTTCCTTTGGAGATGACCGTGTGACACTGCAGGGACCACACTCTATCCTGCCACAGTGGTCGTCCCAAATAAAATTCAAATGTTTCTAGCCTTGTATAATTATTCCTTGCCTACCTTATAGATTCTTAGATGCAAGAGGATGATATATGGAAAATGCTCCGCACTGCCTCTCACCAACTAATTGGTCAATGAATGTCAGCTCTTATAATTTTCAAATGTGTAGATCTTTTCCTTCATGATTTAAAATTTTTTCTTCCTATCTATGTGGAGTCCTGGTACAGAGGTTAAGAGCAGAGACTGGAGTCTGACAGGCTTGGGTTCTGTGATTATAAAATAGCCGCGAACTCTCTGAGCCTCAGAAATGGGAATGATGATACTAACCTTTTGGAGTTACTGTAAGGGCGAAGTGATATACTGTATCTAAAGTGCTTAGTGTGTAGCAGTTGTTCAATGCACAGTGGCCATTGTTTTATTTTTGTTTCTACACAAATGGTTGGGATAATAAATTGTAAATCTTTCTGAAAAATTTTCATTTACTCTGTATATTTGGAGTTCCTTAATATACTATGAATTATAAGAATAGAGTTGGGGGATACACAGTGAGTGAAACACAGCCCTCCACCTTCTTTCAGTGGGGAACCTTTTTTTTGTAACCATGGAAATATTATAAAATTGCTCAAAGTATATGAAATCAGCTAAGAAAACAAAAAATGTGTATCATGGTCAAAATCTCAAGTTTTTTAACCAGATAGAAAATAAAAGAATCCATCTTTTGGGTTTTTATAAATGTATACAGTAAAAACATTTTTTACTTTGTTTTAAACACACATTTTAAAAGATACTTACATCATAGTATACACCCTGGCCTGGCCATGTCAAGGCCTTCTTCTTTGAATCCATTGGAAAATCAAGCAGTTCGTGTCTGTAAGGATTACCTGAAATTTTCAGAAAGAGCACTGTTATCCTGAATATGCAAGAAGAGTTTTCTGTGAATGGGGTTTTGGGGTGCAATAGATAGAAACAAGGTGATAGGGGTAGAGAACAATACAGGTGCACGTTTTAGCTACTTTTATAGCTTTGTTTGAATTCTTGCTCCCCTTAATAAGCAGCACATGGGCCACACAGTGAGACTGAGTCTCTAACCCGAGGTGTGGCCAGTAGCATGAGAGAGCCCTGTCCTTCACCTCTCTGATTAATGAAAAGGATTCCTAGGTAAGTTGTTAACTTTTAAATGAAAAATTTCCCGGACCTCTCTCTGGTCTCCGAAGGCTTGGCAAATACATTTCCATATTACCTGATTTGGGCTTTCCCTGGCCAAATATCAAGACATAGAATTAGTGCTTGCTTACCCAAAAGTTATTGAAAGAGAACATTTTAAAGACCCTAGCTTCTTAGGTATTATTGGTAGTTTGATAAGCTTTATCAAACACAGCATGGCCTCCACTGGTCCTGTAATAAGTTCCGCGTTAAAGAATGCTCTGACATCCATCCTCATGCTTAATAAGAGTGAAGGTTGGCATTTAGTGAATATTTACCATGTACCAGTACTGTGCTAAGTGTTTTATATCTATCATCTGGGAGGAGGTTACTAGGAGGAAGGTATTGTTATTTCCACTTTAACAAACGAAACTGAGGCACAAAGAATATAAGCAGCTTGCCCAAGGTCACACAGCTAGTAAGTGGAATAATTCAAACTCAGGCAATGCGGTACGAGGGCCTGCACTCTTAACTCATGTACTATTGATTTCTATTAGCAGAGTTAAAGTAAGTGTAAAAAAAAAAAAAAAGAAAACCTAATGCAATAGTAGTTTTTGGAAAGGTCATACAATATACTCATGTTTTTAAAGTCCTCCAAAAGGGACTTTGCGATGGTCCATGGTAAGTGGCAGAGCTAGAATACTGTCCATGCAGTCTGACTTCAGATCTCTTAAACACTCCACTATTCTGTCTCTCAAAATGTTACTATGTCCTCATGAGGTACTGAAGCTGATATTCGTGATGGTAAACATTTGCACCTCAATATTTATGTACAGAGAACTGCATTACAGGACAGGTCTTGGGTCTCCCCTTCCTCACAGCCCAAGTTTATTCAACAAATGTTTTTCTCTGCCGACCATGCACCTTTTCTGTCACCCTTTCTTCTGACACCTTTCTTTAAGGTGTCTAGTGTGGGGGTGTCTTGATGACTAGTGTATGGGCTTACAAACTACTACACATCTGGAAAGACCCCAAGGTTTGCCTCTGAAGAAGATGCCCCAAGGTGTTAAGAGGACCTAAACAAACTCTTCCCATCACCTTCTGAGTTTTATTTCAGTGACAGTCTTTCAATTTCATCACAACTGCTATACCCACATCTAGACCCTGATGATCTGAACCAAATCTCATCCTTGTGCTGATCACCTGAACTAGGGTGAAATCTTTAAAAGCTAAGCCATGAGAGAGAGCAGGGAGGATATGAAAATAGAAAATACAGGTAGAATAAAAACAATTCTATAATGTTTGGTTTCTGATTCTACCATGAAAGGCTGTGTATAAAGGAGAAAAGTTAAGAGCACCTGCAGAGAATCTGACAGACTTGGTCTGTGGTAGGGTCCCAGATGATTCTAAAGTGCAGCCACAGTTAAGAATAACTTTCATAATCTCCCGGTAGGTCACACTTTTGTGACTTGAGTCCTTTGCCCTACTTTATTTAATTTTATTATTGAATACAATCCAAACATGAGAAGACTCAATACTGTTCTGATATCAAATCACATTTTACCTCTTGTTTTAAAAATCGTTGTATCATAAGGCTTCGTTGGCACAGTGGGAGGAAATGGCTGTTGGCTTCGAGCTTTAATGCCTGTGTAGAGATCCTTAGGTGACGTAAACGTCGGGAACATGGCACCGCGGGAGATGTGTGTATGGTACGGGTGTTCAATAGGATATGAGCAACAGATTTCTCTTGAGATTTAGTTGAGCAAACAAAACAGAATAGAAAGAAGTGCAATTGAGAAAAATTAATCATCAAGTTTTTATTGGCATCCTTCTTTGTGGCGGGTACTGTTCTAATCCCTGAGGATATGACAGTGGGCCAAAGTCCCTAGACTTACAGAGTTAGCTTTCTGGTGGAGTATGTTCCATTAAACATGAGATTTTCTTAATTTTGCTAGACAAATTAATTTTGAAAATAAATCATACTGAATTCTTTATCAGTGTATAACTCTCACAACTATTGCAGAAGATACACGAAATTTGTAGTTTCTAGAATGCTTTGTAAGAAGTTCTAGTTGCATTCAATTCTTGCCACTTGTTTTAAGAGGATCCCAGTACTTTATTTTATGGGATCATTTTGGGCATTCAGTATACAAAGTGATCTCTGATGGTCTTGCACTGAACTTTCAATCTAGGCCATCTGTTTCTTTTAAGCAGTCAATCAACAAAATATACTGCCTGTTTATGTGTGCAGTACTGTTTAGAAATCAAAAAAGCCAAAAATTGCTAGTGTACTGATGGAACAAAAACAAGTTAAAAAACCCACAGGGGTATAATTTTCCTATGATTTGAAAAACTAGCAGAGTTCTTACAAGAACTAGCAGAGGTTTAAAAAAACGGTGAGAGTTGGCCCAGATGTGGGCCGCTACTGCGTACTTGGCTCACCGATGCAAATCTGTACTGAATTCAGCAGCCTTGGCATCTTGGTGGGCTCTCTGAAATACTTAGCAGTTGCTGGTCTCTCCTAGATACCACAAGAAGTTAGGGTTGATTCGTAACAGAAAAAGCTGACTCCAAGAAAAAGTCATTTACGAGGCCAGCAAGTTCTTTCTGTTTTTGTGTAAAGGGATTTGGTGTCTTGCCCTTGTCACAGACTCTTCTCAGGTGAACACATTTTTGCCTTGGGTGTAGTATCATTTTATTGTGAATCACTAAGCACTTTTCTGATTTATTTACTTTGCTTAAAAAGCACCACATCAACTACCACATGGCTTGGTACAAGGCACAAGGTCATCGACCCTGTGACGACATGAGAACATAGAATCAAGACTTTCATCCCTCAATTCTAACTGACCTATGTCCTTCGTAATCATAAAAACGCTAGCCTAGTAACTGCTGAGTGAAGCAATACTGGCTGTACTTCATTTTATAGAAGACACAATGATTTCCATTTATTCTAAATCAATACTTTGTCTAATTTGGTGGATTCTATAGTTAACTGTCCCTCTTGAATTCACTTCCCCTTACAAATTGGCTTGAAAATAAGTGATCATTTATAGTTTCAGCAAACTATTTATGTGAATAAAACAGGAATGAACACATATTTGCTCATGGAGAAAGTGTCTAGTCTAAGTTAGGAAAAGGATGGGGTTTACTGAGGTTTAGTAAAAAGCCCATGTTCTAGGGGAAGTTCTTAGACATTCAGAGCCTTGGGCGACTGTAGGTGGAGTGGTCAGGAAGCTAATCATGATAATTTGGGATTAAGACAGAAATTCTTTCCCTTAAGATTCTAGAAAGTATTTCCTAGTTTACTAGTAATACTATTAACTACTAATTAATGTATTTAGTTATTTCTTGTAATGATTTAGCAAATCATATTTTACTCTAAGACCTGCAAGCTATGGACTTTGTGTGTCTTGAGTCTATATATAATATGAGATTTTATTCAATACCTTGTATATATTATAAAGGTTATTTTTGTTAAAAAAATCTGAGTAAAGTATGGATTTTAGTTAATATCAATGCATCAATATTGGCTCATAAATTGTGACAAATATACCATACTAATATAGGATGTTGTTAATAGGGAAACTGGGTAAAAGGTATATAGGAACTCTGTACTATTTTTCAAATAATTTTGTAAATTAAAACTCTACTAAATTAAAAAGTTTATTAAAAAAAAAAGGTTAGCAAGGTGTATAATACCAGCCTCTTCTCCCACTTGTTAAAAAAATCTTTCATGAGGGGCTCCTGGGTGGCTCAGTTGTTAAGCGTCTGCCTTTGGCTCGGATCTTGATCCCAGGGTCCTGGAATTGAGCCCCTCGTTGGGCTCCCTGCTTAGCGGGGAGCCTGCTTCTCCCTCTCCTACTCCCCTTGCTAGTGTTCCCTCTCTCGCTGTGCCTCTCTCTGTCAAATAAATAAAATCTTAAAAAAATTTTTTTCATGAAAAGGCATATTTATCCTCACACTGTCTGAGACATATGGATTGCCGATATTTTTTTTTTCTTGATTGTAACAGGGAAGGAAAATATAAGTATATACTTACCCTACTGTTGAATTAGGTGGTTTGGGTATCCTAGAATAAAAACAGGAAATAAATCCTAATTTTTAATATTAAGAACTTTTTAAAGCATACATTCCTTTTAGAAATTTGCTTAAGAATAATGATGTATCCCACTTTCAAACTACAGTGTCTTTAAGATAATATTCTTGATTGTCTTTCTGGAACACTGAATATTGACCAGACAGAGAGAGATGATATCCTCATATCTCAGTTCTATTGATCCATCTGACTTCAGTCCCACTCACCACCCGTTTTGCATTTCCTACTTGCCGTGCAGGTGCAGGACTTACTGCTTCTGATGATAATACGGTTCTGGTTCTTACTGACATTCACCATCATAATGGTGAATGTCATTAGCATTCACCTTTAGCAATAGCTGAAGTGCTCGTAGGCAGCCTGACACCATGCATGTGGTGCAGTTACATGACCCAAAGTGACCTGAGTGTGACCTGGTAGGACAAGATGTGTAAGTACTGTGTGTGCTTTGTCCCTTTGCCCGGGATTGCCGATCTCTTGTAATATTGCCCAGTTGACAGAAGGGCTAGAAACAAAACTGAACAAGTTCCTGAAGGCATGTCTTTTCTGAATCAGTTCATTTGAAAGTTGTGTATTTACTAATTACTCTGAGCCCTGCCTGCCAAGAAATAATACTGAAGCCCAGGAGCAAAGTCCACACTAGAGAAGGACTGTTACCTGCTTTTATGGGATTCAACACTTAGTTTCAGCCTATGCAGGTATTTCTGAAATATTTCAGGCACGAAGAATGAATACAGTGTTATCTGTTGATAGCAAAGATCCATAAAATGGAGTATACTATTCAATTTTTGTATGTCTATTTAGAAAGTGGTACATGAGCTATATAATTTTTTGAGTCTACAGTGTATTATAAACACATAATTCACATTAATTTTAAGAGGTTTATGTCTTTCTTTATTTGGTCTCTGGGTTTGTAGGCTTGGAACTAAAAACAAACAAACAAACAAAAAAACTGCCAAAACGTGTTCTAGTTATATTTGTGGTTGAATTGGGACGGGGGACAGGGCAATGAATATGAAGAATCCAAGGGGTATTGAGTTACTAGAATGGCTATGAAACATTAAATCAGCATCTAAAATTTTTCTCAAGTGACAAATTTAGCTATGCTATTGACAAGTAAATACCTAAAATGCATTTGATTCAAAATGAAAAAAAAAATTTAAAGGAAAGCTTTTCAAAAAATTAAAAGTTTGAAAGTTTGAGTAAAAATTAAAAATGCTCAGAGACACCAGTTCCTTGACTTGAACCAGTCCATTATTTTACTGCTGCACTCTACATTTACTTTTCAAAGTTTACTGATCCTAAAGGGATAAACAGAGCCTAGCAACCATGAAATTCATGTCTTTTTGGCTCCCTCTCGTGGCCGAACTCTATATTGAAACGTCCTTCCTATAAACATTCCCAACAGTTCTAATAGTTAAAGGTAAAGAAGTGGTATTTTTCATTGTTACTTCAGTGTTGTCAGTGTTTTATTTTTATCTGAAAATTAAGTACGTTCTTGTAATATATACAACAAACTATTTCAAAGAGGAAAAAATAATTTAATATTCTGGAAAAAAATTCCTCTGAGCATAGGATAAATTAAAAAGTATTCCTTATCCAAAAAGAAGACTTAGGGAGTAATTTTATTACAAATTGTTTGTAGATTGTCATAATTAACCTCTAGCCTCATAAGATCCTGATGAAAACTTTTGCTGAGGGCGCTAGGGTATTTCCTATGAACCTTTTAAGAAATTTAACGGATTCTTCCTAGATTAACTAGGTCAAAGACAGAGAAAGGGACCCAGATGACTTGTGTGAATTCTTTCGAACATTACTGTTCCATATTTTGTATTTTTTTCTTGTTAAATGCCACAAACTCTTAGTGGGTTTTGGATTATTTGTTTTATTTCTATTTCTTTGGTCTTGGTTTCTGTTATTAATGACCTCTGTTAAAAAAAAAAAAAGGAACACTTTTTCTAAAAAGTTTTACCTTTTTAGAGGTAAGAGAAAAAAACTTTTTCTAAAAGTTCCCATTTTGGGGCTTTTCTATTTCTCATATAACTCACTTTTACTTAAAAAAAGTTATTTGGCCCAATATAAGGAAAAGAAACCCCAAACTTACAGAGAATCATTTCCATAGATGTCACTTTTTTTATTCTGCGTCAAATAATAGAATTGTTCAATAGGAAGTTTTCTGAAAAGAAAAGATTAAATTGAACATCTTTTCAAATTAAAGCGTGATGATCAGAAATAAAAGACAAATAGACTAATATAACCATGTATATATGGAAATTCCGTATATGAAAAGGTGGCATTTTAAATCAGTGGAAAAGGATTTACTTTTCAATAAACAATGCAGGAAAATTCACTCTCCATTTGAAAAAGAGTAAATTTCTATTTCATACTGTGCATAAAGATAATTTCAGATGGATTAAAAATCTAAAGAACTGGGAAAAATGCAAATATTAAAATATACAAGAATATGTTTTTTTCTTTGTGGTGGGGAAAACTTCTTTTAAGGGAAAGAGGGGTAGGTGAGGGGGAGAGGGAGAGAGAGAATGTTAAGCAGGCTCTGGACCCCGGGGAGAGCCCAATGTAGGCTCAGTCCCAAAACCCTGAGATCATGACCTAAGCTGAAATCAAGAGTCCAGCACCTAACTGACCGAGCCACCCAGGCACCCCATGTGGGGAAAATATTTTAAATTAGATTTTTCTTTTAAACTCAAAATCCAAAAGGAAATTTGATAACATCAGCAGAAATACCTTTGAGGACAGGATGGAATAAAAAAGCTCAAAGTTTGGAAGAAATTTTTGCAAAAAGATATGTAAAAGGTTAGTATCTAGAACATAATAAGAATTTGTAACTAAAAGACAATAAAAATGGGCAGAGAATAAGATCAGGAAAGGGAAGGTAAATGACCATACATAGGAAAACATAAACATAAGTACTCAACTGGAGAAATGCACTCTGATAACCAAGATAACTTTTATACCTATTCGATGGGCAAAATTATAGTTTGATAATATAACACAGTTGTCCAATAGTATGGGGACATAGATATTTTTACATACTACCATGAGAATATAAAGCATTTGGGCTATAGATCTTTTTTTTTTTTTTTTTTTAAGATTTTATTTTTTTATTTATTTGACAGAGAGATCACAAGGAGGCAGAGAGGCAGGCAGAGAGTGGGAAGCAGGCTCCCCACTGAGCAGAGAGCTCGAAGCAGGGCTTGACCCCAGGACCCTGAGGTAATGACCTGAGCCAAAGGCAGAGGCTTAACCCACTGAGCCACCCAGGCGCCTGGGGGCTATATTTCTAAAATTGAACATATTCATATATTGTGACCCATAACTTTCAGTAAGGATTTTCCCTAGAGAAACACTTGTGCATAGCTCAAGGAGGCTTGTACAAGAAGAATATTCATTACATATAGTTAATGCCAAAAAAAAAGGAAACAATATGAAAATGGCTAAATAGTCTATGATGCATCTGTATTGTGGAACACAAAGAGAAATTAAAAAGAATTAAATAGATCTGTGTTTACAGTCTCTAGTTTGTAGAAAGAAAAAAAGAACCAAGTTGCCTACTACTATATATCCAGTGATTCCACACATAAACAATATAATACATATATTTTCAATGGGTACAGGTATGATTATGTAATTGTGTAACAAAAGGTGTAAAAGGAGGCATACCAAAGTGGTAACAGTGGTTCCCTCTAGGAAGGAAACTGGGTTTGGTGGGGCAGTGGTCAAAGGAAACTGGACCTTGTCTTTGATTTTTTTTTTTTTTTAGAAAGACTTATTTTTTTTAGAGCAGTTTTAGGTTCACTGCAAAGTTGAGAGAAGGTAGAGAGATTTCCCATACACCCTTCATCCCCACACATACTAAGCCTCCCTCATGAGTAACATGTCCACTGGAGTGGTACATTTGTTAGAGCTGATGAACCTACATCGTTACCACCTAAAGTTCGTAGTATTAGCCTTCACTCTTGGTGCCTGTAATGTTTTAGTATGTATTATAGTGCTCAACTGTCACTTGTGGCTCCCAGTATCTTTCAGATACCCATCTTTTAGCTCATCTACCCAAGATAGGTTCTAAAGAACTTGCTTTCTCAGCCTCTGAGAATGGTCCTAGAGTTTATGGGTTATTTTTACTGCACAAGAATGCTGACCAAGAAAGCCCTACAGTTGAGGATGTGTTTCATAATCAGGTGGATAAAGTGACCAACTCCGTGAATATCAGTTAGGCTTTCTCCCATCACCCCAGTGCTTGCTCCGTGGCTTCATACACTAAGTTACCATAGAGGCAGGACAGAAGTTATGGGTAGATTCAGCAACGTGAATTGCTCATCAAACTGACCTGGCCACATCTGAGTCTGCCAGAAGTTACTAACTCCTAAGTATTTCATAGAGAAAAATCTCCTTGGGCATGCCAGTCCGCCACCTGGGGGGACGTTGCTTACATTGGACCCCTTCTTCCATCAGGGGAAGGATGATTTATCCTCACATGAGTATATGCTTATAAAGATGGATTTGCCTTTCCTTCTCACTATACTTCTGCCAGTTACATCACCAGTGGACTTACTGAATATCTTCTTCACTTCACTACTTTTGTCTAAGGAACTCAGTTTACCACCAAAGAAATAAAGCACTGATTGAATTTGAAGGACACACGGGGGGCGCTAGGGTGGCTCTGCCTTCAGAGCGTCTGCCTTCAGCTTGGGTCATGATCCCGGGGTCCTGGGGTGGAGCCCGCATCAGGCTCCCTGCTCAGCTGGGAGTAACTGCTTCTTCCTCTCCCACTCCCCCTGCTTGTGTGCCCTCTCTCTCTCTCTCTATCAAATAAATGCATAAAATCTTTAAAAAAAATAAAGGACACACTGGTCTTATCATACTTATAGAACGTAGATGAGCCTAATGAAGATTCATTTGTGGCTGAAGCTTGTCCTCAAGAGTGTGGCACATTCTCTGACCCAGTGACCGATAAATGGTTTCTCTAGCCAGAGTGGATGGTCTAAAAAATGAGGGGTGGAAGTGGGAGTGATACCTCTCACTGTTATACTTACTATTACTCTTGAGAAAAATTTTACTTCCTTCCCAGCCACCTTGAGTTTTGCTAGTTTTGAGGTCAAGGGAGAAATGCTTCATCAGGAAACACAATGGTCCCATTGAATTGGAAGCTGAACTGATGATGTGGTGATTGGGGCTCCTTATGATTGGGGGGACCAGGCAAGAAGGGATTGATTATACCAGGTAGATTGGAATGATGGGTCCTGAATGTTAAGAGTGAGAGGATTGCAGTGATGCACTGATGGGGAAAAGGAGTGTCCCTAGAATCTAAAGAATCTTTTGGACACTTCCTGGTATTGCTTCTAGCGGCATAAAGATAATAGAATACTGGAAGAGCCCCACACAGGCAGAACCACTAATTGCTAGATCTCAGAAGAAAACTGTGGGGCACTCCACTAGGTAATTAATTCCTACCAGCTCAGGTGCTGGCTGAGGGCGAGGGAACTTGGAGGTGGATATTTAATTATATTAATATATAGATGATTAAAAATAGTATGTTTTTATATACTATAATATATAATTATAATATGGAAATATTATAACATACAACATTATATGTGTTAACTAGTTTTATTTTTTTTCATTCACCCTTTTCCCTTATTTCCTTATTACTTTATATAGGGTGTTGCCGATGGTTTACTTCATTAGTACATAGCTGTGGACTATCAGGACAAGACTATGACTGAACTAGAAAGGAGACTATCACCCAGAGCTCTTGGGCTTGGAACTGGATCCAGGAACTGGTAAGACTCTGAATTTCCCCTTTTGGGGAGGTGAGGACATTTTCATTTGTATGAAAAAGTCTTGCATTTCCTTACTCTGGTAGCAGTTCTTAAACTTTGTTACATGTTAGAATTGCCTGAGGGATTTTCTTAAAATGCGGGTTCTGTCTCAGTCAATCTGGGGTGGGGTCCAAAATTTTGCATTCACTGTGTCCTGGATGCTGCTGGTCCACGGACTCCATGTTGAATGGAAAAGTATCTTATTGTCGTTGCTGCTGTTATTTAAGTATGGCACTCGACTGGCTGGCACAGATGGCTAACATCTTTATAACACCCTCTCTACATTTTGTTAGTTTTCTACGTTTTGACTATCTCATTTGCCCAGGAAGAATCCAGAAAATCTACTTTCCAGCCTTTTGAGCAACCAGAGTGCAAATGTGCACCCTACGTTCTGCCAGTCATCCGTACTGCACTAGACTTTGATTTGAATGTGAGTAGCCTGAGAACACAGGCTTCTTTCTGAATAAAGTAATACAACCAGGTTGTATCTTAATGTCAGTGGTTCCACCTCAGTTTTTTCCATTGTATGGCACGTCCTTTTAACAAAATTTTCAGATTCCGTTCTCATTTCAAAGGGAATTTTCTTGTGTATCTCTGAGTACTTGTTTCTGTTAGATTTACTTATAATTTGTTGTTGTTTACTTATTATTTGTTTACTTATTTGTTGGACATCAGTTTTTCTTATGATAAGTGATTATGCTTGTTCTTAATAAGATAGCTTATCTTTTTATTTTTATTGCCTTAATATCCTTATCTTTCCCCTCTACCTTACCAATTTTCAGTCATATCTATTCTGTTTCTTGCTGCTGCTTTTTTTTTTTTTTAAGATTTTATTTATTTGTCAGAGAGAGAGAGAGAGAGAGCACAAGTAGACAGAGAGGCAGGCAGAGGCAGAGGGAGAAGCAGGCTTCCCGCCGAGCAAGGAGCCTGATATGGGACTCGATCCCAGGATCCCGAAATCATGACCTGAGCCGAAGGCAGCTGCTTAACCAACTGAGCCACCCAGGCGTCCCTTGCTGCTGCTTTTTGTACTAGATTTGTGAGTGCTTTTGTGTAGATGTTTTTCTCATTTTCCCCCTTAGCTCTCTGATCTCTTTTATAATGTTCTATCTTTTAATCATCTTTTTTTTTTAATTAGATTCATATACTTATTTTGTGCTTTAGAGAATCTGGTTTTGTTTCCTGGGTTGGGTTTTTTCTCAGACTAGTTTCTTCATGTGTTTTATATATTAAAAAAATATGTAGCATACATATTACACATATAACATATATATCATATATTTTCTTTTCTCTTCCTGGTTTACAAAATGGCCTTACCATATGTTCTCATATCACATGCGTTTAATTGAACAGCTCTGTCTAAACCCGGCTATTTGCTATGATACAGTGTGAGTGAATTCTTGATTCTGTCATCGGAAATCAGTTTGCCTTTCTGTCTGTGCTACAGGCTTGACAACTGAATATTATTGTTTCCATATTTCTTTAGCCTGATGGGATGGAGGTGGCAGAGACTAAGTGCTGAGGTTGAGTCAGATAGAATACAAGCATCTTGGGTACTACAGTCTAGGATCCTGTTAAATGTCCTCTATAAGGCTCATTCCTTTCAGCTAGGGAAGTAGCCATACTCTTGGGCTTCTGTTTATTCCCTCAAGTCATCATGGTATTCTGGAAGAGTACACATTCTGCACAACTTCATCTCTCTTGAGATCTTGCTGTTTTAAAATAGAGGCTTCTATTCTTGAGGCTTTTTTCTATTCTAATAGGATTGCCTACTCAATCTTTCAATCTTCTCTTCCAATTGGAAAATTATCAGGATTTTGTTGACTCACCTTGTCTCCAAATGCATTTGGAATGCAGGGATGGGGTTAGGTATACTGCCTCTCAACCAAAAATGTGGCTTCCCTCTGTGCCTCCCGCACTTTCAGGGAGAGCCTGGAAATATGTGTGGCTGGTATTATTTTGGCTGTCACAATGAATGAGACTGGTATTAGGTTAAGGCCAGAGATGTTAAATATCTTACAGTATATGAGACAAAGAATTGTCCCACTCCAAATGCCCTCTTGAGAAACATTTAGTTAGAATGGGAATAAACTACATGAAATTTTTTTTCCTTGGCAGATTAAAATTAATGGCATAAGGTGTTCTCTTTGTATTGTTTAGGGGACTGCTGGTAAATTTCCTATTTATTTCACTTTTTAGGTAACAGGAGAGGGATATTCTGTGATTTTGCTTCATAAACGTTAATCTTCAAGCATCACTACCACCACCACCACTGCTACTACCCCTACTACTTATCATTGTTATAGAGCGCTAGTTATAGTTAGCAGGAATTTTAGAGTATTCTTTAGTTCACAGAGCACTGTATATCTCTTTAACAGCTTTTTAACATTTGCCAGTTTGTTAGAGGAAGATCCATTTCCTTTTTCTTAAACAAAGTAAAAATGTTGCTACTTTACTAAACTTATAAAAAGAAGTGTTTATGGGGGTGCCTGGGTGGCTCAGTCAGTTAAGAATCTGATTCTTTTTTTTTTTTTTTTTAAAGATTTTATTTATTTGACAGAGAGAAACACAGCGAGAGAGGGAACACAAGCAGAGGGAATGGTAGTGGGAGAAGCAGGCTTCCCGCAGAGCAGGGAGCCCGATGCGGGGCTCAATCCCAGGACCCTGGGATCATGACCTGAGCCGAAGGCAGATGCTTAACGACTGAGCCACCCAGGCGCCCCAAGAATCTGATTCTTGATCTCAGTTCAGGTCATGATCTCAGGGTTGTGAGATCGAGCCCCACATGGGCTTTGCGCTCAGCGCCGAGTTGGCCTGAGATTTTCTTTCTCTCTCTCTCCTCCTGCCACTGTCTCTGCTTTCTCACACACAAGTGCACTTTCTCTCTCAATAGATAAATAAAATCTTAAAAAAAGAGAAAGTGAAAACGAAGTTATAAATTTTTATTACTTTATAACGTCGTTCTTCTAAGTGAATGTATGCTGAATTAGGTGATGACAACTTTGCTTGGAATTTCCAAAACTTGCCCCTATGGTTAAGTAGATACTGTTAAAGTTCCTTTAAAAGAGTTTTACTTAGATACAGTTATGTCACGAAGTGATGTTGGAAGGGGGACGTTGCATTGGAGCATGCGTATATAAACGTATGTGATTATAATTCCATTAGTAAGCCGTGTTCTTTTACTTTCTTAACCTCAGATGACCTACCGTGGGACATCTTACTAGAATATTTCCTAAGCAGTAGGTACTTTCAGTTTACCAAGTCAGATGACAGGAGGGATGGTGAGGCAAAGGAGTGATCCTGTTCCCGATGAGGGACACCTCTGTGGCACCACAGCACCCCCCTGCGGGTCGCCTGCAGGGAAGGTGGTAGGGTGTGATTGACAGCACAAGCCTTTATGTGGACCACGTGAGGCCTGACCCCTCAGAGAGCTGGAGAGTACTCTGGTATTTTGTATAAAAGGTCCTTTTTTGGGTGAAAGAAAAATACTGCGACACGAGTTGATTCCCTCTTAAGAGGGAATTTCGCTAGATTGTTATAAATTTAATACTTGATTAAATTCTCTCTTAAGAAACAAGTAAAAACTATTCTGTAATTGTTTGTGAAGGGATATGCATTGTAACAGAAAATAGGACTATGTCCTAAATATATTTTTAAGAGATAAATGTGCCAAAGTGGTAACGTTTGACCTAAAAGGATACGAAGAGAACAGAACACAGGAACCTGCATTTCTGAGTCGGGGATGGTGGGTGTTCTAATTGGAACGAGTACTTCATCTCCCGGGGGGCCCACCCGAGGCTGCATTCAGTGAGCAGCAAACACACACCTCTCATTTCAAACTGGATTTCTCTTAAGAAACTCATCTTTGGCTTTCTTTTTGCACTCTGGGATTCTGTGAGTACAATCTGATCCTAGAAGGTTGAGCATTTTTTTTTTTTTTGATACATAAATTTTGAGGATAACACATGTAAACTCCATAAGGAGCTATACCTCTAGTCTCTAGAACAACGCTTGCTATATTCAAATTCATGAATGAATGAATAGCTGGAGTAAATGATGACGAAATGGACAGATGAAAGAATTTGCTTGGGCTTTGGACTCAAAGAAACGTGGACTCCAGTCCCTGTTCCACAACTTCAGAGTTGTCTGATCCAGGGAAAGGTACTGAGTCTTCCAGGTCTCCGTGTATTGTGAAACCAGGATAACAGTAGTCTCTTTGAAAAGATACTATAAATCTGTCAGGGCGCCTAGGTGGCTCAGTGGGGTAAAACCTCTGCCTTCGGTTCAGGTCATGATCTCAGGGTCCTGAGATCGAGCCCCGCATCGGGCTCTCTGCTCAGTGGGGAGTCGCTTTCCCCTCTCTTTCTGCCTGCCTCTGCCTACTTGTGATCTCTCTCTGTCAAATAAATAAATAAAATCTTTTAAAAAAGGTATTATAAATCTATATTATATTATAAAGTCCATGAGAGTGGGGACTTAAAAAAATGTGTTGGATGAATGAATGATCTTGAGGTCCTTGCTATCTATAATGTGTCAATATTTGCATCTCTCCAATTGGACTGACAGGCCTTTTCATTTGCCTCCTTTTTATTGCTTCACAGAGGCTTCTTTAAGGTTGTTGACTGCCACATGTCATTAATGTGGCTGTCTCTCTTTCTACTTGCAGCTTCTACTTGCAGTTTATTTTTTTAAACTGCTTTCGCTAGATTGTTATAAACTAGGTAAGCAGAATTGTTAGATAAAGCAGGAGTAGGTAGGCTTTGTATGAAGGTTTGATTGTGCTTTGGGTAAATTTCATAGTTTCTTTAAAGTTTCATATTTTTAGTAAATAGTTAATGTGACATTTAATTTGCTGCTGAGATTTTTTTGCTTCTCTTCAGTTTTAATGTGTTTTGAATAAAATTGCTGAGTGACTGTAAAAGTTATAAATGATTATTGCAATATTTTAATACTTGAAAATGGTGCCCAGTAGATTCTAATAAGTACAGACTGATGAACAAATTAGAAATCAAAAGTTCCCCAAATCAATAACATCTGTACAAATTAGGCCAGCTACTTGTGCAAGCAAAAACATTTTTAATTTAATGTCTCTCAGGAATGTTCCCATTTAGTTTTAGATAAAATGCGATTAGCAAGGGAATTTATCAAAATTTCTGATCACAATACTTAAACATCTCTAAGGAGAGCAAAGATGTCTATAAACACAGATTTTTTTTTACTGATTTCACAATTAGAAATTATGTAATTTTTCCATCTGTGGCTTTTCATAAATAGTTAAAGAAGGAAGTTTGGAGGTAGATTGAAGTTAACAAAGGACTCATAATAGAAATAAAGACAAATGAAAAATAAAGACCTCTATGTGAAGGGCAGAAAGTTTACTTACCTTGGCCAGGTTTCTCCCCCAAATCCATAATGCTGATGTCCTTTGCCCATGACATGAGGAGGTTCACATTTTGGTCTGTGTTCCTCAGGGAGTGAAATGGGCATTATCCCACCATATTCCCTATCAGCACCCCATCGAAGTCTACATTGTTGGAGCGACTCCCTTAATTCCTGATACCTGTGAAAAAAGAGAGACTTTTGAAATCATTTCAACACAGAATGCTATGGTCAGAATGTTTTTGTCCCCAAAGTTCATATGTTGAAATCTCTCTTTTTTTTTTTTTTTAAGATTTTATTTATTTATTTGAGAGAGAGAAAGTGAGAAGATGAGAGGAGCGAAGGTCAGAGAGAGAAGCAGACTCCCCGTGGAGCTGGGAGCCCAATGTGGGACTCGATCCGGGGACTCCAGGATCATGACCTGGGCCAAAGGCAGCTGCTTAACCAACTGAGCCACTCAGGCGCCCTCTTTTTTTTTTTTATTTTAAAGATTTAATTTATTTATTTGACAGAGAGAGATCACAAGTAGGCAGAGAGGCAGGCAGGGAGAGAGGGGGAGGCAGGCTCCCTGCTGAGCAGAAAGCCCGATGTGGGGCTCGATCCTAGGACCCTGAGATCATGACTTGAGCCAAAGGCAGAGGCTTTAACCCACTGAGCCACCCAGGCGCCCCTGTATGTTGAAATCCTAGTGCCTGATGTGATGGTGGAAGAAAGTGGGGCCTTTACTCAGTGACTAGGTCAGAAGAGAGCCCTCATGAACGGGACTAAAGCTCTTATAAAAGAGACCTCTGAGAGCTTACTAACCCCTTCCACCATGTGAGGGAACAGCAAGAATGTGCCAGGTCTGAACCAGGAG
>CM053614.1:42241610-42268244 GCA_028646535.1 Procyon lotor | reverse complement strand
GTATGTTGAAATCCTAGTGCCTGATGTGATGGTGGAAGAAAGTGGGGCCTTTACTCAGTGACTAGGTCAGAAGAGAGCCCTCATGAATGGGACTAAAGCTCTTATAAAAGAGACCTCTGAGAGCTTACTAGCCCCTTCCACCATGTGAGGGAACAGCAAGAATGTGCCAGGTCTGAACCAGGAGGAAGGCTTCCCCTGGAATGTGACCATGTTGGCATCATGATCCTGGACTTAAAGCCTCCAGAACTGTGAGAAGAAAATGCTGTTTGTAAGAAGCCACCTAATCTATGCTGTTTTGTTATAGCAACCTGAACAAACTAAAACAAAGAAAGTTCCTATAGCTTCAAAATTATTTTTAGATTGCATTTTTAAAACACGGATTTCTCTGTGCTGGGTAAATTATGAGAGACACTGTTGCTCTAGGTGATCTTCCATGCCTCTCAGAGATGTGGCCTTCCTGCCCCACCCCCCTACCCCCCCCATTCACTGCCCTAAACTCTGTCCCATTGGAACCACACTATCCAGAAGACCCAGGACATCTCCATGTTCAAAACTGGCTAATGGTAACACAGGAAAGGGAAAGCAAAATGGAGATCACTTAAATGCCAAGCACTATATCATGCACCTAATATATGGTATTTTGCTGAATCCTCACGAGAGCTCTGTGAGATGAAATGATATGCCTAAATAATGGGGCAGTAGGACACAGGGGCGTCAACATTATTTCAAGGGTCAGCAAAATCACAAGCTCACTAAGAATGATCTGTAGACCAAGTAAATGAACATCTTACGAATACCACACTACCAATTTTCAAATATACGTGGGCATTGCATACTTCAATGAAACTTCATTGTAAAGCATTATCAAATTCATAAAAGCTTCTGGTCATTATGTTTTTTTCAGTTTCAATCATTGGATCATGACACATGTGTGGGAGATAAAAACTGTTGACAATGAACAGGAAAACAAAGAGATCCTCATCTTTGAAAAAATACTGAGAATCATTGCATTGTAGCATTGTAACCACACTGAATCCACAGCAGAGTCAGTACCTTCGGGACAACACTGACTGTTTAGAGTGGTATCCCTACCACTAAAAGCCTACTTTTTGCCATCAAAGTATTTAAAACTCTAGACAAGGAAGTCATTACACAGATATGAAAGACATCGTCAGATTGCTGAAGGAACGAGTTTAAATTCTTGAGGGCCTACAGGTTATTACTATTATTATTATTTTTACAGTTGTTTATGTGCTAATTTCTTTTAAGCATCTTTATCAAGATACAATTTACATGCCATATACTTCATCCATTTAAAGTGTACAATTAAATGGTTTCTAGTATATCCACCAATATGTACAACCATCACAATAATTTTAGAACATTTTCATCACCTCAGAAAGAAGCCTTGAACCCTTTAGCCAGCATGTCCCCACTTGCTCTTCCCCACCTGAGCCCAAAGCAACAACTAATCTCCTTTCTGTCTCTCTCTTGTCATATAGGCCTCCTAGTGCCTTGAAATAGTATCTCTTTGTGGTTTTGATTTGCATTTTCCTAATGACTAATGATTTTGAGCATCTTTTCACAAGCTTAATGGCCATTTGTATATGTTCTTTGGAGAAATGTCTGTTACTCAGATTGTTTGCCATTTTTAAATTGGGCTCTCTTTTTATTACTGAGGTGTAAAACTACTAGATACAAGTCCCTTCTCAGATACATGATTTGTAAATATTTTTTCCTACTTTGTCTCTATGTTGTCTTTTCATTTTCTTGGTAGTGTCCGTTGAAGCGCAAAGTTTTTAATTTTGATGAAGTCCTGTTTATCTGTTTTCTCTTGTTTCTTGTGTGTTTAGTGTCAAGAATATAGTGCTGAATCCAAGATCATGAAGATCTACCCGTATGTTTTCTTTTAACAGTTTTTATACTTTTAACTCTTACACATATAGGTCTTTGATCCATGTTGACTTGTTAATTTCTATTCATGGTTGAGATAAGGATACAACTTCATTCTTTTGCGTGTGTATATCCAGTTGTCCCAGTACCATTTGTTGAAAAGAATAGTCTTTCCCTATTGAATGGTCTTGGCTAGAGATTTTTTTTATTTAAATTCAATTTAATTAACATTATAGCATATTATTAGTTTCAGAGGTAGAATTTAGTGATTCATCAGTTGCATGTAACACCCAGTGCTCATTTCGTTAAGTACCCTCCTTAATGCCCATCACCGAGTTACCCCATCCCTCCACCCTCCTCCCCTCCAGCAACCCTCAGTTTGTTTCCTATAGTTAAGAGTCTCCTATAATTTGTCTCCCTCTCTGCTTTCATCTTATTTCTCTTTCCTTCACCTACGTTCATTTGTTTTGTTTCCTTTTTTTTTTTTTTTTAAAGATTTTATTTATTTGACAGAAACACAGTGAGAGAGGGAACATAAGCAGAGGGAATGGTAGCGGGAGAAGCAGGCTTCCTGCAGAGCAGAGAGCCCGATGCGGGGCTCGATCCCAGGCCCCTGGGATCTGACCTGGGCCGAAGGCAGACGCTTAACGACTGAGCCACCCAGGCGCCCCTGTTTCCTTTTTTTTTTTTAAGGTTTTAGTTATTTGAGAGAGAGCATGAGAAGGGGGAGCGTTAGAGGGAGAAGCAGATTCCCTGCTGAGCAGGGACACCAATGAGGACTCCATCCTGGGACTCCAGGATCATGACTTGAGCCGAAGGCAGTCATTTAACCAACTGAGCCACCCAAGCACCCTCTGTTTTGTTTACTTAATTCCACATTTGAGTGAAATCATATGATATTTGTCTTTCTCTGACTTATTTTGCTTGGCATAATACTCTCTAGTTTCACCCACGTTGTTGCAAATGGCAAGCTTTCATTCTTTTTGATGGCTGAGTAATATTCCACCCCCATGTGCACGCATGTGCGTGTGTGCGCACGCACACACACACACACCACACGCACACACAGCACACACACTCTTTACCCATTTAGCTGTCGATGGACATGCAGATTGTCTTTTGATTTTTAAAAATGGAAAGTCATGGAAAGGAGCAGAAGCCCTTGCTCCTAAGCTTTATCTAGAGCTCCTTTAATAGTGGTTCTCAGAGGGTGGACCATGGGCCAGCAGCATCAGCATTTCTCTTTTTAAAAAAAGATTTATTTATTTATTTATTCGAGAGAAAGAGAGCACACAGGTGAGTGAGGGGCAGAGGTGGAGGGAGAGTGAGAAAGAATCCTCAAGCAGACTCCCTGCTGAGCATGAAGCCTGACACATGGCTTGATCCTAGAACCCTGAGATGACCTGAGCCAAAACCAAGAGTTGGCTGCTTAACCGACTGAGCTGCCCAGGTGCCCCAACATCAACATCTTTTAAAAAGCTTACTAGAAATACAAATTCTCAGGCTCTCTCTCAGGGCTAGGAATCAGAATTTCTGGAGGTGGGCCCTAGAATCTGTTTTAATAAGCCCTCTAGATGATTGTTATACATGCTAAAGTTTTAAAAGCATTGCCCCATTCAACAGTTACCTTTCATAGGAATCGAATCTCATCCGTTTCAACTGTACCATTCAGTGGACGGGAGATGTGAAAATTTCACAGATTGGCTGGTAGGCCTTAGTCTGGTCTTGAAAACTGGTAATTCAAATGACCTTTTCTGCTCTTTCTTAACAAGAGAGTGGAGGACAGGGAGTCTTAACTAGTTCACTGTTGGAAACATGCTTGGTAGGAAGTACTCAGGGGAGTCTGTTGAATGAGTGCATATATGAGTGAATGGGTGAAGCCAAAGAGGTGGTTTGTTTTCTGGACTGCCTGTGACACCGGAATGAAAGCTTTTTCTTTAGAAGGCCTTGCAAAACACTAAGAACATGTGGCAAAAATAATATGCTTCCAAATGAGCTATGATTAAATGACTTCATTTAATCATTTAAACTATTTGATTTAAATTTGATCATTTAAACTGTGATTTAATGGCAGTCTAGATTATTTGGAGTGTTCCTTCCACTGAAAACAAGCAAGAGTGCTGAAAAGGGAGCTTCTGGGTTGGTGCATACGTGGAGATGTGGGGGAGAGTAGTGCACTCAGACAGCACGAAAGCACCACGCACCTTTCCACATACCTTACCCTATGCATCTCTTCCATCTAGCTGTTTCTGAGTTACATCGTTTTATACTAAACTGGTAATCTGTCACCAAGATATGAACAGTATAATATTGTAGAGAACAAAGAATATTGATTCATCACAGTTTCCATATAGCATAGCAAAAGGGATGAGTCATTGTAGACAAGGACTCTGCCACACTCACCGTAGAATCTCCAGGATATAGAATAATGTCTTGCAAATATATGATGCCTAACAAGTATTTATTGACTAGGTAGTTTCCCTTGAGAGCAGACAGTGACATGAAAATCTTAAAAAGGGAATCAATTACTTTGGATTAACTTTTCTTGGAGAAGTCTGTTTCAGTCTGACCTTATTGATTTGCCTGGAGAAGACAGATTTAAAAAAAATAAAAACAAACCAAAAACCAAAATTCTGAAAAGAAAAAAAAGGGTAACATCTTTTTATTTTATTTTATTTTTTGGATAACATCTTTTTAAAAGCAACTAGTTATTAACAAGACTGAAAAGAGTTACCAGAGCTCCAAAAGAGGAAAATAGGACTCCAGAGAGGTAAACAAGCAAAGGAGCCACTTTTGCCTTTAGGACACTGCCAATTCTTGCAAATTTTATTTCTGGTGTAAGGAGGTTGCTGAGTGAAGGGTACAGGAATCAGTCAAGTGAGAAATCTAAAGGGGACCATCTCTACAATAAGCTACAAAGGTTCTATCTCATATTAAAGATAAGTTAGAAGTAAACCATCTCTTTTGTTGTCTTTTGCCCAAATTTGCTTCTGCCCACCATCTGACCTTGGTTTTAAGTGGTCCAGGATAGGTAGTTTACCACCAGGCACCTTGCAGGACCAAGATTCCTTTCTGGGGGAAGGACTCTCGGGGGCATCACTATCTAAGATGAGTTCTAAAGAATGAGTAGGACATTTAGGTGGGGGAATAACACGTCAAAAGGCCTAGAGATCAGAGAGGTTATGGAATTGAAAATTCCTAACACTGTTGGCTCCAGAACCTTTCTTTGGAAAGGATCTGTTTTGTTTTATAAAATATTTTGTTAGGCCACTTGGCGTAGAGGTTGAGATTCTGCAAGTATGGGTGTTGGTAAGACACCGAGCCACCTAAGACTGATTAAGCTGCCCTGCAGAGGGAAGGATTTGGTTTTTCACTCTTGTGAGAGGAAGATGAGAGGAGCGTAGAGTAAAGGGACATGAAGAAGGGAGAAACCAGCAAGATATTAGGAGGCTAGGGACTGCACTGGGTGAAAAGCCAGTGAGGAACCCCGATGACAGCTGGGTTCAAACTTTCGAGAATACAGAAGTTATAGCTAAGAAGGGGCTTTAGGTTATGTGTTATATGGTGTGATGTGATTCTTCTTTTTGGTCTCTAACTGATCAGGGAAGTTTACCAGGCTCATAAATGCTCTTGTGGATGAGGTCTTTGGAGGAAACTGGAGAATAACTGTGTTTCGCATCGGAGTCAAAGTGTTACTGAACAGAAGCAGCAGAAGTGGAACCAAAGGAAACCAAAGTCAGAAAGTCAATTGATGACCACCCCCACCCTTGTCCTGGGAATGTGGAAAGTTTTGAGGAAGGCTTTGGACTTCTAGAACATGGAATAAAGATTTGTGTGGAACTTATCTAGATCTTAAGGGCTGAGAAAATGGAGTTGAATTTTGGGCCAATTCAGTAGAGATGATTCAGGTATTTAAAGGACATTAGAGAAGAGCTATGGTAAGAGGTGAAGCAAGAGGTGAAAACAAGAACAATGGCCTGTGGGCCTTATAAGCTCTTTGGTCTGTAATGTCTGTGCAGTGGGGAGCCAATCAGAACACGGGAGAGGACTTCAGAGAGAGGGGTATGGTACCTCTTTGTACCAGTATAGCACTTGGCTTAATGTAATCCCTCTGTAAATACCTGCTGAATGGGATGAAGAATTAGCACTGTCGTTTAAGTGGAATGCTTTATCTCATGAAGTTACTAGATAGGGGTTAGCAAACTATGGTTTACAGGTCAAATCCAACCTGCTGCCCGTTTTTGTTAGTAAAATTCTATTGGAAGGCAGCCACAGCCATTCATTATGTATCATGAACCCAAAAATGGCGGGTTTTTTTTTTTGCCCTGCAATAGCAGAGTTGAGTAGTTTGACAGAGACCATAAAGCCTAAAATACAGTTGACCCTTGAACGATGTGGGAATTAAGGGTGCTGACCCCTCATGCAGTTGAAAATCAGCATGTAACTTTTGACTCCCCCAGAACTTCACTATTAATAGCCTTCTGTTGAGCAGAGGAGCCTGTTGACCATTCTGTTGACCAGAATGACAGATAACATAAAGAGTTGATCACACTATTTTGTAATAGTGTACACACATGCGAGCACACATATTTTGTGTATGTCTTATATACTGTATTCTTACAATAAAGTGAGCTAGAGAAAAGAAAATGTTAAGAAAAGCATAAGGAAAAGAAAATACATTTATATTACCATATTGTATTTATGGAAAAAAATCTGCATATACATGAACCCATGTAGTTGCTCAGTGGTCAACTGCATTTACTGTCTGGCCCTTTACAGAAGTTTGCCAGCCTCTGCACTTGCTAGTCAAGGAGAACCTGGGTGACCACTGATTTAGGTTGCTATAAGGCATGATCTCTCAGGCCTTCACCAGCTTTATGGCTATGATCAGTAGATATAGTATGAAGGGCATGACAAATGAAAAATATTTAAACACATTTGACTAATGGCAACCTAAGCTTTAATATTTTCAGTTTTAAAATGTTGTATTTATTTATTTATTTTTATTAACATATAATGAATGTATTATTTGCCCCAGGGGTATGTCTGTGAATCATCAGGCTTACACATTTCATAGCACTCACCATAGCACATACCCTCCCTCCCCAATGTTCATAACCCAGCCACCTTATCCCTACCACCCCCCCTCAGCCACCTTTAGTTCGTTTCGTGAGTTTAGGAGTCTCTTATGGTTTGTCTCCTTCTCCATCCCATCTTGTTTCATTTCTCTCCCCCACCCCCCATGACTCCCTGCCCTGACTCTCAAACTCCTCGTATCAGAGAGATCATATGATAATTGTTTTTCTCTGACTTATTTCGCTTAGCATGATACCCTCTAGTTCCATCCATGTCATTGCAAATGGCAAGATTTCATTCTTTGATGGCTGCATAGTATTCCATTGTATATATATACCACATCTTCTTTATCCATTCATCTGTTGATGGACATCTAGGTTCTTTCCATAGTTTGGCTATTGTGTACATTGCTGCTATAAATATTTGGGTGCACGTGCCGCTTAGGATTATTACATTTGTATTAAAAGTTTTATTTAAATTAGATGAGTTATATTTATATTAGTTATGTACATAAACTATATATAACTACATAACTATATGTTAGTTAAATTTAAATTAGATGAGTCCATTTCCCAACATCTGACTTCCATATATTATATTGTCCTAGGAAGATGAGCCAGTAGAAAATGTTAATCATTTCGGTGGGCATCCATCTAAAGATAATAAGTTGTAGAAAACCATTTAAAATAAAAGGCAAAAGCAAAAGTAAGTCCTAGTTCTCCTTTATTTTAGTGTCTCACATATCCCCCCTTAGCTGGAATACTAACAGCATCTTATAGAAGGAAATAATTAAAATAAAAATTGAAGTTTTAGGATTAAATACTTTGAAAGCTTAAGTAAAACATGATAAAGCAAAGAAAATAACAGCAAATTGTTAGTATTGCAATTAGTGGCCACATAAAATTGTTTACTTGTTTTTGAGATAGATAGGTTTCCTATGGATGAACCAGCATCTTGCTTTGGAGTCACTATGGAGTTTTGAGCATTACATTCTATATGGGGGCTGAATTTAGCCAGCAATTATTGGAAGGAATGATTAAAGGAAAGCTTAGAACAAACATATTCTCATTTTTAGTTAGCAGAGGACTTGTAGTAAAAATAAAATAAAATAAAATAAAATAAAAATTCAGGAATCCTAAAGCAATGGAATGAATCCAGAAACCAAATGGGAACGTTTGATGAAACCTTAAGTGATTCTCAAGGCACTTCCTTAATTGATGTTTGTTTGCTTAATGAGCTAGAGAACTTGCTAGAGGTAAGGAGATGTCAATTGAATGGAAAACAGAGATAGACATCTGTCATGATTTTGAATAGCTGTACCAGCCATTCTTGAATTTTCACTGGAAGGAATACAAAAGAATACCATTTGTTTATTGATATCTTTAAAGGAGATCAAGTCAGAGTATATATACTAGTGACTACTATAATTGCGCTAAAATACATCAGTGAAGAAAGTAACTAAAGATAAAGAGTAACTCCCCTTTAGCCAGCGGGTAAAGGATGGTTTTCTTACTGTTTTCAGCACTTTCTGCTAGCCCAGTGGTTCTCAGAGTAAGCTGAAAAACTTCTAAAAACGAAGATTTCCTAGACCCAGCTCAGACCTTGTGAGCCAGAATATCTCTAGACCAAGCCTGGGAATTATTTTAGAAAGCTGCTCACGTGGTTCTGATGCGTCCTGTCTGCGCACCAGTGCTGGGCAACTGGTGGAGCTAGACTGCCTCTTCAGAAAAGAAAAAAGTATGCCGATGTGAGGCGTCATTTTGCATTGTTAAAATGGCTGAGTTCAGAACACATGATATTTAAAAAAGGTATATCCCCTTAAGTACATCCAAGTTTGGAAAAGTAAACTGTTGAGAGCTGATATCTGCAGGGATTCATGTTCACCCTTACTATTATGAAGGGCAATCCCTGAAGGCTAGGAGCTTCTTGTCTTGTCTTGCTCTTGAGATACTTTGAGGCTTGAGTTGGGAGCCACAGACCTGGACCTTGACCTTGCTCTGAAGAAGTAACCCTCAGCATTGACAGAGTAGAGGGACCAGTGTTACCCTGATGACCACTTTTCAGAGCAGTTCAGAAGAAAAAGAGAACTTCTGTTTCTGTAAGCTGCCCAGCTGCTTTTTAGGAGGGAGTTAAAAGGAGGGGTTGTGAGAATGCATGATCATCCCCATTTGGGGACTATGATAGGAAAAAATCACATGGATTAAAGAGAAAGCAAGTTTCAGTTATTAAGAATCAGGGACATGGTTTCGTACCTACCTTTTGCTTCAAGTAGTACCTTTTGTAGTTTATAGGTAACTGAACATATGTTGCATTTACTTTTTTTTTTTTTAAAGATTTTATTTATTTATTTGAGAGAGAGAGCATGAGAGGACCAAAGGTCAGAGAGAGAAGCAGACTCCCCGTGGAGCTGGGAGCCCGATGTGGGACTCGATCCCGGGACTCCAGGATCATGACCTTGGGCCGAAGGCAGCCGCCCAACAAACTGAGCCACCCAGGCTCCCCCATTGCATTTACTTTTATAATCAGTTAATAAAAAGCAATATTTTCTCAAAGATGCTTCTCTTAAATTTCATGCCAGTTAAAAGGTTTGGGAACCAATTATTAACCAACCATAGGTTGGTAGGTAGAAGAGAAAACATTTCAGTGAAAAGTCTTCCATAAGTGCTTTTGAGGGGATAGTGAATTCATTCAGATAGGAGAGCCTTAAATTCCTACTCAGATCCCTTTTGGCTAAATACAAAATTTTACATTGCTTTTGAACCAGGAACAGTTGCCTATCCCTGGATCATGCACAATCTGCTAAGGGTTCCCTTTGACTCAAGGGAAGCCCTGCCGAATCTGATCCTAATCTGACAGCCACTTTCGGGAATCAGGTAACAGAAGAGCACATGCAGCAAGGACTGACTCAGTAGAAGTGAGCTGAGCCCTCTTTCTCACAAATATGAAAATATTCCTTTTCATTATGTGAAAATATCAGCTTACAAAAAATATGTTAAATATGATCTTTAAATGTCAAAAAAGTGGAGAAGACACATCTCACATATTGAGATGTTAATGGTGGTTATTGTGGATAAAGGAAGTATAGAGGTTTTCTCCCTGTGCTTTAATTTCATAGCTTTTTCCTTCTGTTAGAAAATGTAAAGTTTGTTTTCCTTATGGATATCCATGATTTCTAAATTATTTATAAGGAACATGTGTTAGTTTTATTAGGAAAGAAAAGCTTTCTTCTTTTTTCATATAAAGAGCATGTTTACAAACTGGACTAGATCCATGGACATCAGATCAAGATGGTAAAAGCCTCAATGGAAGAAAGAGTAAAGTCTATGGAGAACCAGTGTTTAGTCTGGCAAAGAGAATTCTTACAGAGCCAAAGGATCTTCATACTCTTGAAGGGCTACTGTCATGGAGATGATAAATTATTCTTATCTTACATGGCTTTGGAAAGAAGAACTAAGATCGCCAGATGGAAATTAGGAGGAGGAAAAAATGTTCTCAGTAGAAAGAAAATACCTACCAATCAGTAGCATTCAAAATTGGGATGGATTGCCTGTGTGGTAGTGACATTCCATTTTGGACGTGTAAACTGAGGCTGGGTGGCTTTCTGTGTAATTTGTGTGTGTGTGTGTGTGTGTGTGTGTGTGTGTGTGTGAGATTTCTTAGAGAAGGAATTCTTAAATGAGAGATTTGACCAACTGAAATTATAAACAAAATAAAATAAAACAACCACACAGGCTATTTTTTTCACTGACCAAGTGTTTTGAGGTTTTTTTTTTTTTGCCCCAAAATGATTCAAATAAATACAGAAAGCTGGCACTAAGATCTTGGAAAATTATTTGTTTGTACCTGTTACTTCCTATGTAAAATGGAGATAATAACAGTATTTAGAGGGTTGTTGTGAGGAGTAAAAGGACTGCTACATTCAAAGCATTTGGTTCGGTGCCCACTCACAGTACTCAATATACATTAGGTGCAATCTTAATAATAATTTGTAATTAATGTGTTACAGGAAATTCGGTAAAGCAAAAATTTAGATAGCAACCATTAATAACAGATTCTGGGAGTGTTTTTGAACAGATGGTATTAGGGGATGTTAGGGAACCCACTGCACTACTCCTTATAAAATAAAAAGTTTGATTCAGACAGATTAATTTTCAAATGAAGTGGTCATTCTGGAGTTCCAGAATGTAGTGGATGAAACTGATGTCTGCCTTGTACAAATACACACCAACTTACTTTTGATCAAGTTCCTAACAGATGTGAATACTTCACAGTTAATTGTCATGTTATGCCATCCCTATGATGTGTAAACAGAAAAGTCCCCTAACTGAATGTTTTTTTTTCTCACATATATCACATATATAAAAATAAACTAATGTATTAAAGCACTTTTTAATTATGTTCTCTAGTTTTTGGTTTACCTGTCCTCTGAGGCAGTTGGACGAGCGGATGTTTGTAGTGGAGTGTGCAGCTCATTAGAGTAGAAGGTATTGGACAGTATGTCAGCTCCTTCAAGCTCTCTGCAACAGTAGGGTCTGCCATGAATTACCTCCATGTTTCTTGACTAAGATGGCACAGACTGGAAGAGAAAAGGAGGGCATGCTCGGTTCAGCAGTCAGCTTGACCTCATCACTATCACGACGACCCTCCCTCAGGGAAGGCAGGGGACATACTTTATACTGCTGTTGTTCAACTCAACACTGCACAGAAATCACTTCCTTCTTCACCAGGAGGCTGTCTGTGGACCCTCAGATTATGACATAAGTAATTAATAGCAGCTTAAATTCTATGGAAATGAATTTCAACAGAAACAAATCCACAAGTGGAAGATGTTCCTAAGTACAATCTAAACACTGTGGATGACATATAGGCCCATACCCATCAAAGGCCACTACTGTATGGACATCGACTGAAATTAGATTTTTTGCCTCAACATGTACCATAACTATTCAGGAAACCTCAGCTGATCCCCCAACCCCCTCCCCACCCCATAAGATTTCCAAAAAGCAGGCAGAATCATCCAACAGGATCAGCAGCTGTGCTTCTAAAGGTTTCAGGGATCCGGAATGAGAGAAGCCCTTTGCAGAGAGGTGGAAAAGGAGGGGCGCAGCACCGGCAGGATCCCAAAGGGGTGAGAATCCCACCCTCTCCCTCAGACTTAGACGGGGAAGCCAAGAAGGCAACCTGGCTGGGACTGCGTGCCTCCCGGGCCATCAGCATCCTGCCAAGCAGTGTGACTCGGGGGTTCCGGGTTCGGACGCACCTGGGACATAGGCCTGGGAGCGGCCCTGGACCGCGTCTCCCCTTCCCCTCCCCAAAGCTGGTGGGCCTCTGCGGGGCGTGGAATCCCGCTGTCGTCCGCACCTGCGGGCCCGGGGAGCTTGCGGCCTGGGGGCAGGTGCGGGTGGGAGAGAGAGGGACCGTGGACAGGCCAAGGGTGGGGTTGAGGGTGCCTGTGACGGCAACCGTGACCGTGGCACTAGGTAATGCATTCTTGCGGGGCAGCGGGCGGCTCTTAGAGGTTTCGCGGGAAGTGAGCCCAGGATCTCTGCGATGCGCAGGTTTCGGAAGGGGGACTGGAAGCGTGAGGGACGGCTAGAGGCCCAGCGCAGAGGTGAAAGGAACTCTTCCGGAGCCTGGCCTCGCCCCCACGCCTCGCCCTGCGCTGTCCCCAGGCGTCCTCTGGTGGCGGCTTCATGTTCTGCTTCGTGGGTTAAGTGTGCTAGGCTTTTCCCCTGACCGAGGCGTTCGCTTGTGTCGACCCGTTAGAGGACCAGCACAGGGCCAGGATAGAGGGCCAGAGGACACCTGGTGAGGCGAAAGCGTCCAACCCATGTTTCCCCCCCACCTCCCTTTGCTGGAATGGGGAAGAGTGACGCCACATCCAGGGTAGATTCGCAGGAATCCGCTCGCTGCTCGTGGTCTCGCGCCCCTTGAGAACCTCACCTCTTTAGCTGAGGCCCTCCCTATCCAAAAGGTTCTTGAGGATTTCAAGCCTGGGTCTACTTGACCATGCTCCTTGTTCTAGGCTTTTTTCACTGAACTCAAACCGCCTCAGCCATCAGGTGATGTATATGCGAACCCAGTAACACAAAGTAGCCAAATGCAGAGCCGTGCTCAAAATAACTGACTTCCTAGCTATAGCACCACCACCAGTGGAATCAGTAGCCTCAGATCGCTTTTCTACTTCTCCTGACTGGTTGATCTCCTTCATCACCGCATTTACCTTAATATATGCTTTGAGTCACCAGTAATCCTGCCAGCAGGGAAAATAAAATTTGGGATTGAAAAAAATGTATGCATAGAATATTGTGGCTGGGTTGGCAAAAATTCCAAACCACTAAAGTTAGACCTTTAACCTTCAAGGAAATAATATATAAGAAGTATATAATGATGTAAATTATTAGTTATACTCTGTAACCTTTATTTTAAATCTGTTATAGAGACTTTTAAATAAGTGGTATTTGGTAATGAACCAATAAGGTTTTGAGATATCTGGTACTTATTGACAGGTAGGAGTATTTAAAAAAATTCCCACCCCACAGTTGTTGTTTTTTTTTTTTTAAGATATTATTTATTTACACAGAGAAAGAGAGTTTGAGAATGGACACAAGCACAGGGGAGTTGGAGAGGGAGAAGCAGACTCCCTGCTGAGCAGGGAGCCTGATATGCAGCTTGATCCCAGGAGCCTGGGATCATGACCTGAACTGAAGGCAGATGCTTAATGACTGAACCACCCAGGCACCCCCACTCCTGAGTTTTGATATAATTGACATATAACATTGTATAAGTTTAAGGTGTACAGCATAATGACTTCATATATGTATATGATGAAATAATTATCCCAATAATTTTAGTTGTTTAGCATCTATCATTATGTTTAGTTTTAAAAAAGACTTTTTTTTTTTCCTTTTGACGAAATCTTTTAGGATTTGTTCTCTTAGCAACTTCAAATATAACATACAGCATTAACTCTAGTCATTCCGTTGTGCATTACATCCCAGTACTTATTTATCTCATACCTGGGAATTTGTACTTTTTGACCACCTTCACTTGATTCCCTCACCTCTTACCCCCTGCCTCTGGCAACTACAAATGTGATCTCCTTTTCTATGAGTTTGGTTTTTTTTTGGATTCCACATATAAGTGAGATCATACAGTATTTATCTTTCTGTGTCTTATTTTACTTAGCATAATGCCCTCAAGATCCATATGCATTGTTATGAATGCAGGATTTCTTTCTTTTAATGGCTGAATAGCTTTTGTGTGTGTGTGTGTGTGTGTGTGTGTGTGTGTGTGTGCGCGTGCACGGGTCATGTGCCACATTTTCTTTATTCATTCATCATTTTCTTTATCCATATCACATTTCTTTATCCATTGATGGATGCTTAGGTTATTTCCATGTCTTGGCTATTATAAATAATGCTGCAGTGGGCATGGGGTGTACAAATACCTTTCTGATATAGTGATTTCATGAGTATTTTATAAAGATTATTTATTTAAGACAGTGAGAGAGAGAGAGAGAGCGAGCGCGTGCACACAAGTAAGGGGAGCAGTAGAGGGAGAGGGAGAAGCAGGCTCCTTGGGAGCCTGAAGTGGGGCACGATCCCAGAACCCTGGGATCTTGACCTGAGCTGAAGGCAGACACCTAACTGGCTGAGTCACCCAAGCGCCCTCATGAGTATTTTTTAAATAGAAAAAGTTTGAGTCTTATTCCTTGCCTAGAAGATGGGTTGGGAAGTCTCTTTCAGTGGCTTTAAAATATACATTTAAAAAAATTGCAAAACTTAAAACCTCATTGATTCCACTCTATATATCCTACTTAATAGGATGACAATTACAAAGTACATATTCTGCTGGCTTTAAAATTAAACTGATTTCATATGAGCTTAATGACACTTTAACTCATAGTAAATTGAGTTTTTTTGCCTTGTGTAGCTGAGGAACTATGTAGTCATTGAAATGACATAGATGCGGATATTTATAAAATGTCCTTATTTAGTAAATAATCTCTAATTGCCTAGAATATGTCAGGGATTGTCCCAGTGCCTGCAACATCTGGGGATATGAAACCAGGGACCAGTTATAATCCAGTGTGTAGGTAGAGCATCGAGAGGCAAATACTCTTGCACTTCTAGCGTCAAGAATTATGGAAATGAGGACTGTGGTTATGCTGTATATTTTCTTCCTAGTGTAGGTGGGCTAGGCTCCAAAGATGACCCCCAGGGAACCACAGCTCCTGCTATTAATGCTCATGTGTACTTCCCACCCACATTTGTACGGGCTGGTCTGTGACTCATGTTAACCACTTGAATACACTGGAAGTGGTGCTGTACCAATTGTAGACCTAGTCTTTAAGAGGACTGGCTGCTTCCACTTTCTCCTTCTTGGAACATTTGCTTTTGAGAGCTCAGAACCACCATGAAATAAGTCTGACTACCTTACTGGAGAGAGGCTGTGGAAAGATTACATGAAGAGGGAGAGAGACCCTGTTGTCATAATGTCCCTGTTATCTGAAGAGATGACTCCAGTCTCACCTGTCATCTGACTGTAATCACATGAGAGGCGCCAGGTGAGACCAGCAGAAGAACTGCCCACATGATCAGTCAACCTACAGAATCACAAGGTAATAAAACAGTTGTTCTTTAAAACCACCAAGTCCTGGGAGGGTTTATCATATAGTAATAGATAATCAACACTTGTTATGTAATGTTTGTACCTATTACATAATTTGTTTTCTCTCTGAACTTTTTAAATATTAGAATGTTTTAATATTTTAATGTTACTTAGGGTGTTTCTTGGTGGTTGGCTTTACAGTGTAGTATTTAAGATGCAGAATATTTTGGTGGCGTTGTAACTAAACTAGGAGAGGAAATTAACATCATCCAGAAGTAGACAGGTGGACTTTTAGGACCTTCTGGGGAGTGAATGGTACGATATTCATTTGTATGAAAAATAATTTCATCATTTTAGGTGGAACCATGCCATATTATTATTGCGTTGATGTTAAAATTATGGGTAGAGCGGTGTCTGTGGATATTGAAGAGCCAAAGGAGTGGACCCTAGTCTAGTTCATGCCACAGTAACGCATAACCCCCAAATCTAAGTGGCCTAAAATCTCAGTAGCTTGTTTGTCCAATGCACCCTAAACCAGTACTGCAGGGGGCCTCTTTGCCTTGTCATTCAGGGGACTAGGTTGATAGAAAACTCACTGTCTGATAACTCTGCCATCTCAATATGGGGCCTCAAGATTTAGATCAGCAGAAGGGAGTGTAGATTATTAAGCACCAGCTCTTAACTGTTTCTAACTCATAAGTGATTTGCATCAGTTTCAAACATTTCAGTGGCCACAGGAAATTACAGGGTGTGGCCCAAGATATGTCATGTTCCTGTGTACCTAGAAAAAGAGGGAACTGGAAATGTTGGTGAGTTCTGGAAACTTCAGTCACAGTGTTCTTCTACTACTTTGCCTCCCTCTAAGTTTTAGCTTCATCCTTTCATTCTCTACGCTGTCACCTGGGAGATTTTTGTAAAATGCAAATCTGACATGTTTCTTACTTGAAATCCACCACGGGTCCCTGTTACTCATAGAATGAAGGCCTACTACTACTACTACTACTACTACTACTACTACTACTTCTTCTCCTTCCCCTTCTCCTCCTCCTCCTCCCCCCCCCCTTCTTCTTCTTAAGATTTTATTTATTTATTTGACAGAGAGAGAGAGAGAGATCACAACTAGGCAGAGAAGCAGGCAGAGGGAGAGGGGTAAGCAGGCGTTCTGCTGAGCAGAGAGCCCGATGTGGGGCTTGATCCCAGGACCCTGAGATCATGACCTGAGCCAAAGGCTTTAACCCACTGAGCCACCCACGCACCCCTGAAGGCTAGCTTCTTAATCTGAGAAAATTTTTCATAATCTATTCATTCTCAGCTCTTTACCACAGGGAGCCTTCCCTTTGATTATATTGAACTTTTTGCAGTTTCTTGATGTAGCCTTTTTCTGGTCTTCATACCTTTTCCCCTGCCATTTCCTCATATCAATTTTTATTCTTTTTGGTAAGCCGTATCTATTGAGTCAGGGTTCAGTAAGGGGCAGAAGCCATACCCATTATTTGAGCAGGACAAATTTAATATAAAGGATCATTAACTCGTTGAAACTGGGTTACTACTAAAAGAGGGAGATTTAAACTTCTTGGAAGACAGTGTGCCTGTCATAGCTATACACAGCCTTTGGATGGAGAAAAAACTTGCCAGAGGTGTAGGTTGGCACTGCTCTCCAGAAGTGGTCTGGTCTTGGAGGATGTGAGTTGGCCAGAACTGGCCTTTAGAGTTGGCCTACCATTGCTGGAGGGTATGGGCTGGATACAGCTGCTGGAGGAGAGAGAGTGGTCTAATGGCACAGCTGGGACTCTTCTATGTAGCTACCAGGCTCTGGTGATGAGTAATAATAATAATAGGGGATCATTACCTGAAACAGAAGTGTCTTATACTGTTATCTTTGCCTTGCAGGGTCATTCCAGTGCCGTCTATTGATGAAGCTTAAAATTCTGCCACCTGCCAAAGGAGAAGCTTTTGCAGCATCTAAGTCCATTATCATAAAATGCAGGGTAAAGAAGAGTGAATTTAGAATGGAGAAGCAATAAATTGATAATTTGCACACCTTAGCAATGATAATTTATTTAACACATACTACGTGTCAGGTGCTATGATAGAATTGTGTGTGTGTGTGTGTGTGTGTGTGTGTGTAATTTTCAATCCCACAGCAGCCCTCTGAAGTAGATACTATTCTCATTTGACATATATAAAAAATGATCCATGTTTATTTGGACCTCAAAGCTATGCTCTTCTCTGCTATCCTGATATTCCTTTCTTCTCTGTAGAAAGTTAAATGAACCCTCATGTCTTCCCCTTTAGTGCTTGCCTGTGTGACAACACTTATATTGCAGTACCTATTGGTTTATATGTCTACATCTCTCTGTAATATAGGAGTTCCTAAAAAGCAGGAATAGTGTTTATTTTTTTAATTTTTTTTTTAGAAATAGTGTTTTTTGATTCATTTTGGGCTCCCAATGCACACCTTTAATACTTAGTACCTAACAGGCGCTTAAATGTTCATGAAAAGAATAATTGTTTTGAGTGTTCCCTCCTTGAAACCAATGCCAGTGGGCTGAATAATTTTGGAAACACCTAGGTAGGTGCCGAGTAAATCTGTTGAATTGGGTTGAATATTTGCCATTGGATTAAGCTATTTGGGTCTTATTGAGTCCTGAGAATAGGGAAAGCCTTTTTTGTTTTCATTTTATTTTATAGCTTGGTTTAATTATTAGTATTATAATGTGATGGGAAACTGTGTATTTAAAATCTCTTTGAGGGGTGCCTGAGTCATTGAGGCATGACTGAGGGGTGGCTCAGTCATTAAGCAGCTGCCTTTGGCTTAGGTCATGATCCAGGGGTCCTGGAATTGAGCCCTGCATCGGGTTCCCTGCTCAGCAGGAAGCCTGCCTCTCCTTCTCCCACTCCCCCTGCTTGTGTTCCCTCTCTCACTGTCTCTCTCTCTGTCAAATAAATAAATAAAAATAAAATCTTAAAAAAAAATCTTTTTGATATGTTTTTGTGCCTAGGAAATCTTTGATTGCTAAAAAACACTTGGCCCATAGTATAATGGTACAATTTTAGTTCACACTCCTGGGTCGGTTCTGATGTTGGTCATTACGTTAAATTTCCCTTAGGTCCAGATTTTACCTCTGTTACTTTTTCAAGTAAGGTACTTTGGAATCATCCTTTGGATTATGTTATTGGTATTGAAAGAGTATTGAGTTTTGTTCTGGCAGGCAGTTGAATTACCAGCATGTTTGAGATTTGGTTTTAGGCTTTATTAAGGGGTCTATTTCAGCTTTGCCCCTGACACTGTCTCTTTATAGAAGGACGTTAGCTAAATGGCAAGAATGTTCACCAAAGTCCCTTCACTCTCCGTAGGTCTGAACTCCGGTGTGTCCCCAGCACTGTTCAGTGTCCAGAATCTTTGTTCAGCTCTCGTGCTTCCAGCAGCTGTTCTGGTCCTGGATTTTGCTGTGTGTTTGAGACCCTCCCTCACAGGCCAGAGTCTAAGATTCATGAGCTTCTAGGACTTGATAACCCCTGATTTATTCTCTGTTTCCCCAGCTTATGGTCATTATTACTTGTTTTGCTTTTTTTCTATTCTTAAAAGTAGATCTCTGTCATCACTTTTCTATATTAAATTCCCTCTGCTGAAATGCCTAGTTTGGATTCTGTTTTTCTAACTGTACATATTGTATCACACATAGGAAAGAAAAACTGTTGAATAAAAAAGAAACAGAATGAGATCTAAGGCATAGCATTTACTTAAGTCAAACACAACTGAAAAAGTGACATAATCAATACAGTGACATAGGCCATTCTTCACTTCAGTCCCCCTATATAAGAAGACCAACTAGCAACTATCTATAGACAAGACATTGTGAAAATTGCAGAATCCTGGGATGAGGCTGGAGCACGTCCATGTCTACAGAGATTGAGAAGAATATCATTAGTAGAGAAGGAGGACTGACTGTACTCTGATTGTATTGCCCCTCCATGCCTGGATGCACTGAAGTCCCACCAGGGCCTGTGGTTTTACCAGTGGGGGAAAATACAGAGACCCATGTGGACATCCAGCCTCTGAGCATTGTGGGACGCTTCCCAGGAAACCCACTTGGGTCTTCCCTCACAGAGATGACTGGGAGAATCTGGGGGGCTCATCCACTGGGGATAAGACACAGATGGAGAAGAGGATAAATCTAATAGGAACCAAAGCTCTGAACTTGGCAAACCACATTCCTGCTTGCAACGGTACCTGAGCAGAGATCCTAGCCAGTGGCCCTGTCTGGACAGGGAACTTAGTTGGCAGTTCTGCTTGATTTGGGTCCCTAACTAACAGGCTTTACCAGCTATTGAGCCTATTCTGTGCCTCCTCACCCCAAGCAGGGAAGCAAATTTCCATCTGCACCCAATTCTTGAATATAGCTTCAAATCCCACCTGATCAGGAAGTCCAAGCAACCACAGAGTCCATCCTACAGCCACGAACAGGCAGGGAGCCAAGTCAGCAGTTTTGACCAACTATTAAGTATAGCTCTGGCCCCACCTCACATAACCAGGGAGTGTGAACAAGTGACCTTAGGGAGTCAAGTGTACATTACTGCCCAGCCGTGGAGCCCAGCCTACAGCCCGACCCAATTGCTGGACCCAGTCCATGGCATTGCCTAACAGGGAACCCAGCCAGTGACCCTGCCAGACCTCAGTGTACGCTATCTACCTCCACCAAAGTGCAGGATACAGCTGGAGGCCCTTCCTGACCATAGAGCATTGCCAGCAGCCTACCTAATCATTAAACATAGCCTGTAGTCTTGCCCGATTTCAGGGCCTGTGGCCTTGCCTATTCATAGGAACGAGCCTGAGGTCTGTGCAACCCTGAAGCTCTGCCTACAGTCCCACCTGAACTCAGAGGCCAATCAGCAGCAGCTTCCAGTTGGAGAGCACAGTCTGCAATCCAGTCTAACCACGAGTGATTGCAGAGCTCAGGCCATAGCCCTGCCCAACTACGGAGTTCAATCAGTGGCATTGCCCACCATGGAGCATTACCTGTGACCTTGCCTGATCAGAGATGATTGCAGAGATGGCTAGGGGCCACATCTGACTGTGAAGCACAACCAACAGCCCCACTCCATGAGAGAGCCCACTCAACAACCCTGCTTGACATGTAACTCAGCCAGGAGGTCTACCCTGGAGCTTAACCAGTGGCACCCTCCCCCCCTGGTAACCACAGAACATAAGCAGTGGCCTTGCTCAACTAGAGACCCTGATAGCAAGCCCACTTGCTCAGAGATTGTGCCAGCTGACCTATGCAGTCCACCTGAGCTGACTAGTGAAGGTCTTTCTCTGCTGAAGTGAACATGTAAAGTATAGAAGAAGAGACTGCTATTCACATGCATAGATACTAATGCAGAGAATCAAGGATCATGAAGAATCAGGGAAACATGACTAAGGGAAACTAATAAAGGTTCAATAACTGACCCTAAAAAAGTGGAGATCTATGAACTGTCTGATAAAGAATTCAGAATAATCTTCTGAAGGAATTCAGTGAAGTATAAGAACACACAGAGAGTTAAACAAAATTAGGAAAACAATGCATGAACAAAACGAGAAGTTCAACAAAGACATAGAAACCATAAAAACCCCGAACTAGAATGCAATGACTGAACTGAAGAATTTAATAGAAAGCTTCAACAGCACACTTGACTAAGCAGATTAAGCAGAAGAAAGAATCCGTGAACTAAAGGTAGGGCATTTGAAATTCCAGTTAGCTGAGCAAAAAGAAAAAAGAATGAAAAAGAGTGAAGAAAGCCCATGGGACTTACGAGATACCATCAAGAGAAACAGTAAAATGGAAATCCCAGAAGGAGAACAGACAGAGAAAGGGATGGAAAATCTCTTTATTTCCTTATTTTTAAAAATTTTAAGAGAGAAAGTGAGTTGGAGGAGGAGAAGAGGGAGAGGGACAAGCAGACTCTGTGCTGAGTGTGGAGCCCAATGCAGGGCTTGATCTGACAACCCTGAGATCATGACCTGAGCCAAAATCAAGAATCAGATGCTTAACCGACTGAGCCATTCAGGCACTGCCAGAAAGTCTCTTTAAAGCAATAAGGGCTGAAAACTTCCCAAATTTGGGGAGAGAAATTGACATTCAGATTCATGATGTCTAAACAACCCCAAAGAGGTTGAACCCAAAAAGGGCTGCACTAAGATATTATAATTAAATAGTCAAAATTTGGAACAAAGAGAGAATCTTGAAAGCAGGAAAAATGACTTGTCACATATATAGGAGCCCCCATAAGACTATAAGCAGATTTCTGAACAGAAACTTTGCAGTCTAGCAGAGAGTGGTATGATAGATTCAAAATATTGAAAGAAAAAAGACTGTCAACCAAGAATACCATACCTGGCAAAGCTGTACTTTATAAAGGGAAGAGAAAGAAAGACTTCCCCTAAAAAACTAAAGCTGAGAGAGTTTATCAGCATTAGACATGGCTTATAAGAAATACCAAAGGGCATTCTTCAAACTGAAATAAAAGGATGCTAATTAACAATAAAAACAAGTGATTTGTAAAAGTCACTGGTAATGGTAAACATCTAATCAAAGTCAGATTTGCTAATACTGTAATGGTAGTGCATAATTTACTTACAACTCTTCTTTAAAAGTTCAAAAACAAATGTATTAAAAATAGCCATAACTACAATGTTACTGGATACATGATATGAAAAGACGTACATTGTATCATCAGTAACGTAAAATGTGAGATTGAGGGAGAAATAAAAGTGTAAGGTTTCTGTATGCTACCAAAGTTAAGTTGCTATTAGCTTAAAATAGGATATTGTAAGATATTTTGTGTACATCTCATGGCAACCACAAAAGAAAATCTGGATTAGGTACACAAAAGATTATGATAAAAGAGTCAAAGTATACTACCACAAAAAGTCATCAAGTAACAAAGGAAGACAGCAAGAGACGAAGCAGGGACAAAAAATCTACAAAGCAGTCAGAAAAAAATGAACAAAATGGCAATAGTAAGTCCTTGCTCATCAATAATTGATTTTAAAATAAATGGTTTAGATTCTTCAATCTAAAGACATAGAATGAATGGATAAAAAAAGATCCAATGATATGCTGCTCAGAACAGACTCACTTTAAGGTACACATAGATGGAGAGTGAAAGGCTGGAAAGAGATATTTCAAGCAAATGATAATCAAAAGAGAGCAGACATAGCTTTACTCAGACAAAATGGACTTGAAGCTAAAAATGGTCAAAAGATACAAGATCATTATAAAAATGATAAAGGTGTCAATTCATCAGGAAGGTATAACAATTGTAAATATTTATGCAACCAACATCAGAGCCCCTAAGTACATAATGCAAATACTAACAGAACTAAAAGGAGAAATAAACAACAATGCAATAATAGCTGGGGACTTTAATACCTCTCTGTCAACAATGAATAGATCATCCAGACAGAGAATCAATAAGGAAACAGTGATTTGAACAACATTCATCCAATAGCAGCAGAATACACATTTTTCTTAAGTGCACATGGAACATTTTCTATAATGGATCCTATGTTAGGGTACAAAAGAAGTGTTTCAAAGATTTGAATCATTATCTTTATTGATCACAATACTATGAAACTAGAAATAAATAATAGAAGGAAAATTGGAAAATTCATAAGTGGAAATTAAACAGAACACTTCTGAGCAATGAATGGGTCAAAGAAATAAAAAAATATCTTGAGGTAAATGAAATGAAAACACAGCATACCAAAAGGTAGGATATGCAGCAAAAGCACTTCTAAGAGTTGATAATGTATGCATACATCAAGAAAAAAGAAAAACCTCGTATGAACAACCTGACTAGTCCCTCAAAGAATTAGAAAAAGAGCAAACTAGATCCAAAGTAATCAGGAAGATGGAAATAATTAACATTGGAAGCAGAAATAAACTAAATAGAGAATAGAAAAAACAAGGGATTAACAAAGCTAAGAGTTGGTTCTTTGAAAAGATGAACAAAATTGACAAACCTTTAGCTAGACTAGCCGAGAAAAAAGAGGATCCAAGTTAATAAAATTATAAATGAAAAAGGAGGCATTATAATTGATACCACCGAAATAGAAAGGATCATAAGAAACTACAATGAATAATTGTACACCAACAAGGTGGACAACCTAGAAGAAGTGGATAAATTCCTAGAAACATGCAACCTACAAAGACTGAGTCAGAAAAAAATGGAATATCTGAACAGATCAGTACTGAGTAAGGAGATTGAATCAGTAATCAAAAACCTCATAACACAGAAAAGCCCAGGACCAGATAGTTTCATTGGTGAATTCTATGAAGCATTTATAGAAGAAGTAACATCAATCCTTCTCAAACTCTTTGAAAAAAAAAAAAATAGAAGGGGGTAACACTCTCAAATTTATTTTACAAGGCCAGCATTACCCTGCTACCAAAGCTTGATAAGGGCATTACAAGAAAAGAAAACTGTAGGCCAATATTCCTGGTAGATATAGTTGCAAAAATTCTCAACAAAATACTACAAAACTAAGTTCCATAGCACATTAAAAGTATCTTATCAAGTGAGATTCATTCTTGGGATGCAAGAATGGTTCAACAGATACTAATCGACATATGTGATATATCATATTAATAGAATAAAAGATAAAAATTATATGATAATCTCGATAGATGCAGAAAAGGCATTTGATAAAATTCAGCATTCATCTGTGATAACAATTGAACAACTTAGATCTAGAAGAAGTATAGCTCAATATAATAACGGCCACATAAGACAAGCCCAGCGCTAACTTACTTAATAGTGGAAGGTTGAAAACATTTTCTCTAAGATCAGGAAAAAGACAAGATTCTTACTCTCACCACTTCTGTTCAACATAGTACTGGAACTACTAGCCAGAACAACCAGGCACAAAAAAGAAGTAAGAGGAATCCAAACCAGAAAGGAAGAAGTAAAATTATCTCTGTTTGTAGGTGACATGATGTTATGTGTAGAAAATGTTAAAGACTCTACTGAAGAGTTGTTAGAACTAATAAATGACTTTAGTAAAGTTACAGGAAGCAAAAATCAACATATGAAATTACTTGCATTTCTATACACTAACAAATTATCTAAAAATAAATAAAGAAAACCATCACATTTACAATAGCATCAAAAACAATAAAATAACATAGAAATAAATTTAACCAACCAGTTGAAAGATTTGTACTGAAAATTATGAGACGATGAAAAATTGAAGAAGACACAAACAAGTAAATGGAAAGATATCCCATATTCATGGATTAGAAGAACTAAAATTGTTAAAATGTCCATACTACCAAAGCCATCCATATAGTCAGTGCCATTTCTATCAAAATTCCAGTGGCATTTTTTAAAGAAATAGAAAAAGCAATCCTAAAATTTGTATGAAAGCTCAAAAGAACCTAGTAGGCACAGTGATTCTGAGAAGAAAGCTGGAGGCATCATGTTCTGATTTCTAACTGTATTACAAAGCTATACGATCAAAACAGTATGGCATAGGCATAAAAACAGACACATTGATCAACAGAACAGAATTGAAAGCTCAGAATTAAACCCATGCATATTTGTCAGCTAATATTGACAAAAGAGCCAAAAATAATCAATTGGGAAAAGATAGTCTCTTCAATAAATGGTGCTGAAAAACGATATTCACAAAGAATGTGGACCCTTTTACTACTCATAAAAATGAACTTGAAATAGATTAATGACTTAAGACCTAAAATCATAAAACTCCTAAGAAAACATGGAATAAGCTCCCTGACATTGGTCCTGGCAACAATTTTGTGGATATGACATCAAAAGCCCAAGCAACAAAAACAAAAATAAGTGGGACTACATTAAACTAAAAAAGTTTCTGCACAGCAAAAGGAATGATCAAGAAAACAAAAAGGCAACCAGTGGAATGGTAGAAAACATTTGTAAACCACATATCTGGTAAGGGGTTAATATCCTACATATATAAGGAACTCCTACAACTCTATAAAAAAACCAAAACAAAAACAAAAAAAGAAACAAAGCCCCCCAAATAATCCAATTAAAATGGGCAATGGGTCTGAATAGATGTTTTTTCCAAAGGACACAGTCAAATGGACACCAGGTACAGGAAAAAGTGGTTAAGATCATTAATCGTCAGGGAAATGCAAACCAAAACCACACTGAAAAATGATGTCATACCCATTACAGTAGCTATTATCAAAGAGATAAGAGATAACATGTGTTGGTGAGAATGGAGAAAAGGGAACCCTCATGCACTTTGATGGGAATGTAAACTGGTGCAGCCAGTATGGAAAACAGTATGGAGGTTCCTCAAAAAATTAAAAATAGAACTACTATATGATCCAACATTTCCACTTTTGAATATATATTTAAAGGAAATAAAATCACGATCTCAGATATCTAGACCCCTATGTTAATGCAGCAGTATTTACATTCACCAAGAAATGGAAACAACGTAAGTATTTATTGGTGAATAGATAAAGAAATTGTGTGTGTGTGTGTGTATGTGTGTGTATAAAATGGAATTGGTAAAAAGAATTTTGAGGGTTTTGGTCATACATATATGTCACACACATACACATACTTTACAAATATATACTACAATTGACTCTTGAACAACCCAGATTTGAACTGTGTGGGTCCACTTTATACATGGATGTTTCACAGTACAGTACTTTCTTATGATTTTCGTAATACTTTCTTTCTGTAGCTTACTTTAAGAATACTGTATAGGGGCTCCTGGGTGGCTCAGTGGGTTAAAGCCTCTTCCTTGGACTCAGGTCATGATGTCAGGGTTCTGTGATCGAGCCCCACATCAGGCTCTGCTCAGCGGGGAACCTGCTTCCCTGTTCTCTCTGCCTGCCTGTCTGCCTACTTGTGATCTCTCTCTTTCTGTCAAGTAAATAAATAAAATCTTAAAAAAAAAAAGTTAAAAAAAAGAATACAGTATATAATAAAAATAAAGTAACTGTTAAATGATTGTTTAGGTTACTTGTAAGGCTTCTGATCAACAGTAGGCTTATAGTAGTTAAGGTT
>CM053614.1:42210320-42241110 GCA_028646535.1 Procyon lotor | reverse complement strand
AGTTGGTTAAGCAACTGCCTTTGGCTCAGGTCATGATCCCAGGGTCCGGGGATTGAGCCCCATGTCAGGGTCCTTACTCAGCAAGGAGCCTGCTTCTCCTTTTCCCTCTGCCTGCTTGTGCTGTCTCTCTGTGTCAAAATAAAATAAAATAAAATAAAATAAAATAAAATAAAATAAAATAAAATAAAATAAAATAAAAATAAAATAATACCGGCCCCTTGCTCAAATTTATTATGAATTTTAAGAAGGTGACAACAGAGTATTTAACCAAGCGAGGGCCCCATGTGACTGTGTGGGTTGCACATCCATGAAGCTACTGTGGGGTGGGAAAGTAGGAAAACCTACTAGTTGTTCAGTTAAAGATCTCAGGAGAACAGGCTTGTCCAATTGAGACTTTTTCAGTGTAAGGATCTGAGTGTGATCCCCTCCTGAAGATCCTACGAATCCTTAGCAAAACTGTGAACTCCCTTATGTGAATGGTTTCTTGCAGAAGCTGGCAAAGGGGCTGGTGAGTGGTGAGGGGCTAAGACAGAGCAAGCCAAGTAGGTAAGGGGACAGCGGGCAGCTGGTTATTTACCTGACACTTTCCATATATTTGAAGGGTTTAGGTAAAGAACTCATTTTATATGATAAGAAATTTCCCTATGTCATATAGTATCAGGATCACATGGCCTTTTGTTTAGTTTTTTTATTAGGGTATCAGGATGTTGCGTGATACTTTCCCTGTTGCTCAGAACTGGTGACTAGGGACCAAACCTGGATGTAAAAAGTGCCAAAATACCTAGCTTTATAATGAAAACTGTGGATGGTAGGGACCAGACACCCCTTCAGGGTATATAAAGAGGTGGTGGAGCCACAGTAGCCCCTCCCAGCTGTGTTTGAGAGGCTGGCCTTGAGGGGGCCCTGCTGCAGTGGCTCCTCACCCTGAAGCCAAGCTAGAGAAGTTTCTAGAAAACTCCTCTTTGAGAGTAGGGACATGAAGCAGGCACTGGCAATTCACTTCTGACTGGCTGTTTGCTTAGGCAGTAGACTTACTGATCTGCCCCTGCCCCTCCTAAACAGGGCGAAGAAGGCTGGAGACAAATGGGCTCAGCATGGAGTGGCCGAGGGGCAGCGTGCAGTCCAGCCCTTGGCTTACAGCGATGACTGCATTTTCTATGGATTGAGTGGATGCCGAGAAGGTTGTTGGCGCCAGCCTTTCTTTCTGGCAATAAGAAGCCATGGGGAGTACAGATGAGGTAATGGTAGTTGGAAGAGATCAAGTAGCATCCAGGTCTCTCCGGTCGGTGGGCTGGACAGGGCTTCCAGAAGAACTCACTTGTAGAAGCAGTCACATTATACAGAGAAGACAAAAGGCTGCTCTTGATGCCCTACCCCATCTGTCCTTTGCCCATTCGGACACGCTGAAGAAAATAGGAGAGGAGATTGTCTTCCAGAGGCCTCTCATTTTGCCTCTTACCCCCGTACCTCTGAGACAAAGAAGGGGAGGGAGAGAGGAAGAGCAGAGAGATGCCCCTTTCACCACTTCAAGTCTTTCCAGTCACTGGCCCAGCCAGCAATGGGGGATGCTTTGGATATCAGGTTGGCATCTTTAACTGGACTTGAGGTTTTTCTTTTTTTTTTAATGCCAGTTAGTTAATACACAGTATAATATTAGTTTCCGGTGTACGATATAGTGATTCAGCACTTCCGTAAAACACCAGGCACTCATCATGTTAGTGCCCTCTTTAATCCCCATCACCTATTTAACCCATCCCCCCCTCCCTTCTGGTAACCATCAGTTTGTTCTCTGTAGTTAAGACTTTGTTTCTTGTGGACTTGACTGAGTTTTTTAATATCAGAAGTGACCAAGGAGGTTATAGAATCTGTCCAGGGTCTCTCATTAAGGGATCACTACCCAGCAGGGAAAGGAGATTCAACACAGCACAGCAGGGGGCAGGATAAGAGAAAAATAACACCATTTCTTATTTGCACCCTATGGACTTGAGACTGTTCAATAAACCAGCTATATCTGATTAGGGACTTCATGTGTTTATGACTAAAGTTGAATAACTGTGCATTTGTGTTGTGGTGTACTGTGTTTATAAATTGTTAGTTCAGGAGTGACCAGATTTTTTCTGCAAATCAAAACCTTGAACTATTAAATGAGAAAAAAGACACACTAGGAGGCAAGTTTCGAGATAGAGGAGACACTTAAAGAGGTATCTAATAATTGCCTTAAAAAAAAAAAATCTCTCTTCTTAGAAAAATTTCAGACTATCACAGAGTCACTAACAATTGATGCAATGGAAAAAATGGGTGTATAAAAACATGTTTGTAAGTGATTTGTTATTCTTTTTCACTTGCCAACCATGTTACTCTCTTAAATTATTTAAATTTCATAAAAACATTTGTCAGGCTACTCTTCTATTTAATTTTTTACTTCAGCGTGACTGTCTATGATTTTTATATGAGATGGTAAGATGGCTTCAGCCTCCTCCGTGCCCCCTCCCTCTTTCCTCATTACCAGAGGCTTCTTAAGTATTTGCCATGTTCTTTTTATTTAGACAAAATTATTTCATATTTACATTACAATATTCTTTAAATTGTTTTTTAAATAACTTTTAAGATACTAGCTGTAGTAACAAAGAAAAACTGTTGTCAGGAATAACCCATCAAAAGAATATAATGACTCTTCATCCATTGGTTTCTTCACTATAGAGTTGTTTGTAGATTACAGACGGCATCTTAAATCATCTTTAGGGACAAGCTTCAGACTTTTTTTTCTTGTTTCAGTTTGCATCATCTATTTTCTTGAATCCCAGTCTCCTAAAATGTAAGCAATACAAAATGTGCTCATCTATCATAACAGTGGGCATGAATACATATAAAAATACTAGCCATGATCCTAATTGCTTAATTATACTTGAGTTGAATTGTGTTGCACTTGAAATGAGTGAGATGTTGATGAGAACCTGAATTGGTAATGGGTGTGTGCTCAGATTTACCACCTTACCCTTGACTCATCCCTCTCTCTCATGACTGTCCCACTGCCAACATCTGGTGAGCTGCCAAATTCTACCTCCGTCTAGTATCTCGGGACCTCAGTAGAAGTGTTAGTGGTTCTCCTTTCCTTGATGAATAATGTCCAAAGTCCTTTACTCAGCTCTAAGCACACTCTCTGCTCTTACCCCAACCTCCTTGCCTTCTTCCGTTTCCTCTTCCTACCCCTGCTGCTCTGGCCAAACCGAACCCCAGCTGTGCGTGGCATACCTTGTTCATACTCCTCTCTTTGCCTGGAGGTATCTTCTCTCTTCCCACCAGTCTCTAAATATTCAAAACAGAGCTACCTTTCAAAGTCTAACTGAAAAAAATTTCTCAGATTTCCACATGTAGAAATACTCTCCTTTTTTTTTCTCTCTTTTTTTCTGGGCACTGGGAATATACAGTGGATGAAAAGCATGGGATTTTTGGACCTGAAATTTTAGTAAAGGGGAATGGACTCTAAACATATGTCAGATAGGGTAAGAGCCTCTCTTATGGTAAAAAATAAACCAGGAATGTTCTGAAAAGGTCTCCCTTATAAGGTGTCACAGCTTGCTGCCTTCCTTTCTATAGTCCTTAGTTAAATTGTCACGTTCCACTTTGTAGAAATTTGTGGGTTTTTTTGTTTTTATATATACTATATTAGAAAATAATAGGTAAGTTGCCTATTAATTTCATAAGCCTCTTGCTTTCTGATTTGTACATAGTAGATAACTTAATTGATTTACAGTTGAGGAAGAAAACCTTCTGAATTTGAGACCTGGCGTATTGGGATGCCTTCCTTTGTACTTGTAGGTAACTCTCTCATGCGGGACCTTTCACATTAAGGAGGTCAAATGTTGGACAATATGTCATAGGCCTAAATTCCCAATCATGTCATCGAATCTTCCTACTCAGTGTGTGACTATAGAGTAATGAGATTGATGCCCATGTGGGCTTAGCGGAAGCCACCTCATTACTTTCTACCTCTGGTCACGTTTATATCTGGCCTACTGTAGTTCTCAGTTTAGGTATTTATTTCCCTGTCTCTTTGCTTTTTTCCTTCTAAGAAACTTGACTTTCTTAGAAACTTCCTTTGAAAAGAGGTGATCTTTTTAACGTTTCTGGACCAGCTATATATAACAGCCCATGCATTTTAACTGGTTTTCAGGTGTTTACCGTGGGTGTTTTTGATCAGGATTCTGGATTTCTTGAGGCTGGCAGTTCATGGAGTAAAGTAGCTCACTGGCAGATGGTGAATGCATGGATTGTTGGAGAAAATCACGCGGTGTCTTGGCGGCACGTTTGGCTGCTGTTCTCCCAAACCTTTGGGGCAGATTAGGAACATGTCTTGAGATGCCTTCCTTTCTATTTCTTCCAAATCTCAGAGGCAGATTGGCCATCACCCCAGTGCTTCTTTCTTCTTCCACGGTCCTCCCAAATCGCAATGGCAAGTTGGCTGACGAGTGTGGCATTTTGTTGACTGCGGGTGCACTCATCTTAATGGCAGTTTTTGGACCCCAGTCTTTTAGTTCTTCAAAATTGAGACTTCTTTCCTTTTCCCCCTTAAGGTCTCCTTCAGCCTATGATTAGAAGTAAATATTAAAATAAGTTCTTGTTATAGGCAATAGGTTTAAACTCCACGTTAACTTAAATCCAGACTTTAGTTTGCAGAACTGTTAAAACAATAAACAAAATTTGTATTTTTGCAGGTAGAATTTTTAAATAAATAGTTTGTATCGGGTTTCTTAAAGCAGTCTGGTTTCTCTATCCCTGGACTGTTGTAAGACAACTATAAAATATTAATAAAACACAAATAGTGAATACAACAATGTGTTTGAGCAGCAGGAGCATAAAAAGTATTGAAATGAGGCAAAACTTTATCTTATTGCAGTTATTCTCTTTCAGCTTTTAATTCATGTTGTTTATGAAATATCTCATGTATTTTTATATTTTGATTTTAGAGCAAACTCCCACTGCCTCTTCATGTCCCTTGCGTCTACTCTTTTTAATGCCCAAGTGGCGGATACGTGGATACAGAGATGCTAGCCAGGTTTTAGGGTAGAGTTAGAGGAGTTTCCATTGTATTTCTTTCTTACCTGCTCATATTCAGAGCTCTGCTCTAAGAAACTGATTGTATTTTTATTAGTCTACAAGTTACATTTTTAGTAAAGCACTGGTTTGTTTGTTGACTACTGCATCACTAACATACCAACTTTATTTATTTTTTAAAATTTTATTTATTTATTGGACAGAGAGAGATCACAAGTAGGCAGAGAGGCAGGCAGAAAGAGGGGGAAGCAGGCTCCCTGCTGAGCAGAGAGCCCAATGCGGGGCTCCATCCCAGGACCCTGAGATCATGACCTGAGCTGAAGGCAAAGGCTTTAACCCACTGAGCCACCCAGGAGCCCCTAATATACCAACTTTAAAGGAACCATTTAAAATACAGCAAATATTTAATTAGATTTAGCTTTACCATGAAAATTTTTCCCTATGAAGATTTTTATTTATTTTTTATTTTTTGATTTTATATTTTTCCCTATGAAGATTTTTTAAATGATTGTTTCTCTGATTGCAAAAAGTAATACATACTCATTTCAGCAAGTTTGGAAAATATATAAAAGCATAAAGAAGAAAATAAAAATAACTTGCAATTTCGCTATCTAAGGATAAATACTTTACTTAGCTATAGGTTTACCATAAACTTACTGGCTCATCATTACCATGCAAAGCATAAAATCCTTATAGATTTTTGTTGTTGTTGTTTGTAGTTGAAGACAACTCAAATGTTCAGCTGAAATATATCCAGATCTTATTACTGGAACTATTTATTACAACTGTGTACTTCTGAGTCGACTGAAAATTACTGATGTACCTTATGCTTGCTAAGTATCGTATCATGTACATAAACTGTCATTAGAGAGGCCAGACTGTTTGCTATTGTGTTGACAAGTACAAGTTACATCAATGCGCTGTCATGGATGGTTGCAGCTGGACAAACAACAAAACACAAACGAACTTATTCCTTATTCTTTATAAGTTACAGAAGCATTAGATCTGGGGCAAATATATAGTTAATGCCAGTCAAGTTGGAGTTAAAAAACTTACCTCAGAATATTTGTCATAATTTTCTTTGCTGGGAAGGTTGGACATCATTAATTCATCTGTACAAAAGACGTTTGATGTTAACAAGCTTGAAGTGGCTAAAATCACTAAAATGAAGCATTTTGATGAAATAACTTTCATTTTGTTCAAAATCTAGAATTAAGTTTCTGTGTGCAGCCTGATGTCTACAAGAAGGGGAATTGTGGTCTTTTTATACTGTCTAAAAACAAAGGAAATTTTGATTTATCAGTGAAACCACTCCCACATATTTTAAGTACTAATATTAATTAGAGTGTTTTACTAAACTATGTATTTAAGGATTGTGGGTAATTCATTCTGGAAAGATAGCAGTGTTCCTATTTGCAAATTCATTAACTTTGAAAATAATTTTTCCCATTATAAAGGAGCTTCTAATTAGATGAATTTGGGGCCATGGTAATTAAGATTCCAAACAAACAGAATGCTTCATTTCTTTGAGCTTGAATGAAAAATATTTTGGTGTTTGCGTCAATTCTTGAGAAGGAAAAAAGTAGTATTCGATACATGCTAGCTATGTTAAAAAAAAGTTTTGTTTTTTTTTTTTAAACCCACACAAAAGAGTTAGGCATAGTATTTTCAAAATGTCAAACAAAATTCAGAATGTGAACAGAGTTCTAAGTCACATAATACCCAAATAAAATGACATTAATTAACTTTTCATAAAATGCTGTTTGGCTATTAAAAAGCATCAGGAGTAAATGTCAGCTACGACGTGAAAGGTGGGCATAAGACCACAAGCAAGGCGTTTTGACAAGCGGGATGTCTCAAGAGAGGCCGGAGGCAGTTCTAGGCCTTTTGTATCTTCCCCGTGGGCCTTATTTGGTAAGACTGTATAAATCACTGGGATTGTATTTCTGTGATGATGCCGTATCCTACCTTCCTCCTCAGAGCCCTTAAGAACCCCGGCAGAGGTTTGGTAAGTCACACACATGCTAATTTTGTTGCTCCCGTGGCCCATATTATTTAGGTAATCTCACATTGCCACAGGCATACTGACATCATGGCTTAAGAAAATAATTTGCAGAAAGAAATGCTTATTTCCTGAAGTGCCAAAGCAAATCCCTTTTGGAGCAGATGACTGGTATTCTTAAAGAACTGCCTTCTCATTAGACTGCCTAGCTTCTAGAGAGATCATTCCTTGTGCCCCTCTGCCCATTCAACCCTCTCAGGAGATGAAGACCTTACAGTGATTGATCTCTAGCTACTTCTAGACACAGACACTCAGAGGTGGATTCACAAAAGAGCGAGTCATAAAGTTGCACCTTCTGTGTCAAGGATTGTGTCACCTCGAGCCACTCCCACAAAGTACCATAATTTAAGGTTTGTGATGGGTGGAAGTGCAGACCCTTCTCTGTGTTATAGATCTCCAGAATACGTTAGAAAAACAACAATGGGTAAACTCTTGGGCACCCAAGGTCACACTTGCCCAGAGGATCTCTCAAGGCAGTTGGCATCGTTGGCCTCATTTGTTGTGGTCTCTGCTAGCCGAGAACCCCCACCGTAGGAGGCAATGAATTCAATTCATTGTCTAGGGTTAATTTTGTAACACTGTTATTGGATTATTTGGGTTTAATTTCCCCGAGGATTTAATGCATTTCTCTTTCAAATTGTTCCTTTGCAAACTGCTGATGGAACTTCCTTTTTTTTTGTGGTCAGTAGATCCAAACTTTTGAGAAATGAGTGAAGCAAGGAGCAATTTATGCGGGCCGAGTTCACACCCTGGAAAGAGTGGGAGGGATCAGCCTGGGGCTCTTTCAAAGTACGTTTGCCAGCTGGTTGTTTCAGAGGTTAGCATTACACCAATTTGCAGGACTGCTACGTGGGGTTTTGGCACATCTATGAGTTTTTCAGATTGCCATCAGGATCTAGTGTAGCCGATCTGACTAATCACTCCCCTGTCTCCACCAGGTTCAGATCTCCAAGTTTGGGGTGTAATTAGAGTTAGCTTATTAATACAGGGCTTGGCACTTTCCAACCATATTGTCAGTTAGCTTCAAAAACATCAACCCAAAACCACCGTGACCTGACATACACAGTACAAAATCACTCCTGTGTGATTTCTATGTGCTATTTCTATGTGCTCCTGTATACGTAGCCTATTTAGGGATTCCTAATGAGACATAGGAGCATACAAAAAAAATGAAAAAAATCTATCTCCTGGCCATGTGGACTTTACATACATACTTCATTTTACTAAGACTTTACAGACTTGAAGGCTACTCATGTCTAAGACTCTCTCTCCAGCATGGACACTTCTGCCGAGCTTTAGATCCTTTGGATCCTTGGCTTCCTACCAGATGGTGCCGTTGGGATGCCTCACAGGCCTCTCAAGTGCTCTGTGTCCAAATTGGGATTTATCTTTTTCATGCCTGTCTCTCTTCCTTCATTTCCTGTTTCAATGAACAGTACTGTTTCTGTCAGGATCTAGCCAGGAGACAGAATATACATAGTAATTAGAATAATATAAAGAATTATTAGTTATAATGGGGGTTTGCTATTCTATGATAAAGAATACATAAGGGCCAAGGGTGAGAGTGTCCAAGGAAAGGATGAGCTGATTGGAATTCAGACCACATTGGAGAAAGTGTGGATGGCAGAGAAGCGTGGTACTCCAAGCCAGGGCCTGTCTCTAGTCCCAAGTGGGAGATGCTCTTCTAGGGTGCAAATGGGTCAAGGCTGGGAAGGCAACTTCTGGGTAACTCTGAGACTCACTGGGAATCTGCCACAGCCACGGGGATGAGTGCTACTGGATGTCCCCCACACGCACCACTGGCAGCCATGTGTGGGGGCAAAAAGAAGCAAATGGAAACCCATTTGAGCCAGAAAGAGATGTCCCTTCCTCCTGTAGTATACCCCTCTGGTGCCTTTTACTGACAAAGCTCAAAATTTTGCCTGCTGCAAAGGATAAATGCTTATGGGGCCCATGTCCATCTCTCTTATCTTAGAGCATGAAATCAAGAGTGGATTTGGAGCTGAGAGGCAGTAAATAGATAACTGGCACAGGCATCCACCCATCTGACCAAGCCCAAATCCTTTATGAGATCCACGACTATTTCCTCCCTCTTTCTCCCTCATCCCATTCTAGAGTTTATGAAAAACTGGTTTCTAGTTTTGAGTGATTACACTCAATAATACCAGACACTATATTTCTTACCACATACCAAGAACTGTCCTAAGTACTGTGAATTAACTTGTTTAGCCTCCATAATAATCTCATAAGCAGCTACTACTACTACTACTACTACCACTATTCTTCCTTTCTGGAAAGGAAGACTAAGGTGCAAAAGGGTGAAGTAACGTTCTCTACAAATGGCAGGGCCAGGATTTGAACCCAAGCATTCTGAGCGCATTCCCACCCGGCCAGTCTGCCCCATCCAGCCCAGTCTGTTCTGCATTCTAATTCATCTGTTCACATCTCTCCATCCCCAGTACTCGGTTCACTATGTTCTCTTGCCCTATACTTTTTCCCTGGTCCTCTCCAGTTCTTCCTCTATGGAGCAATCCGAAATGTTTTTACAAAGTAGAACATATTTGTGATTTCTCTTAAAAAACCTTTCCGTGGTTTCTTTTTTTTTTTTCTTGGAATCACCTAGGCCACTTTTCATTACTTGCAGTCTTCTTAACATCTCCTGCGTTGTCTCTTCCACTACTGCCTGCCACCTCTGCGTTTTATGTCAAACATCTTTCTATTCTTCCAAATGGCTGCAGTTTCTCTGGCCTCTGCTCATGATTTTCCTGTGCATGGAATATTTGTCCACTCCCCTCTCTCCTTCTTACACCTCTTCATTGTTTGAGTCTCAGTTGGGGCATCACATGTTGTGAGAAATCTCTTCTGACTTCCAGCTCCAGTAAATGGCTCTTTATTCTTGCCCAGTTGTGGCTTTTTCACTCAGACTTGTCCTGGACTCTACCTTGTCCCCCCCCTCCGCCTGTACTGCTTGGGGGAACCATGTGGGGGCAGAGCCTTGCTTGTGTAGATCACAGTGACATTTCCACTGTCTATCTCACAGATGTTAGGGACACTTTATTTCTATTTTTTAAAAAAAGATTTATTTATTCATTTGAGAGAAAGAGAGACAGAGAGAGCCCACAAGCAAGGGGAAGGCAGAGGGAGAGGGAGAAGCGGGCTCCCTGCTGAGCCTTATGTGGGGCTGGATCCCAGGACCCAGAGATCATGACCTGAGCTGAAGGCCTAACCACCTGAGCCACCCAGGCGCCCAGGACACTTTATTTCTAAATGAGTGAATACATTTTCCATTGGTATTAAGAATAAGGGTTAAAACTGAAGATGCTTGGGGGCACCTGAATGGCTCAGTCGTTAAGTGTCTGCCTTTGGCTCAGGTCATGGTCCCAGGGTCCTGGGATCGAGCCCCACATCAGACTCCCCACTCAGCGGGGAAGCCTTCTTTTCCCTCTCCCTCTGCTGCTCCCCTACTTGTGTTCTCTCTCTCACTGTATCTCTCTCTGTCAAATCAATAAATAAAATCTTAAAAAAACCCCAAAAAACTGAAGATGCTTGTTCATCATTTTTCCAGTTTTGGCTGTGGACCAGAGTTTCCTCTTTACTCTGACTTACATGTTCTTAAAGCTTTAGTTTGTTGGCTTATCCTGAAATCTTAACATCTGAACATTTTCCCGGTGAGGGTTCGCATCTCAAGCTTTCCCAGACTGCGACCTGAATGTGGACAGTCAGGTATGAGTAGGTTGAATGTGAGTGTAGGTTTATGCTGTTACGGTGCAACATGCGGCTCGACGAGTTCAATATGCTCTGATGGATCTTGCTGTGGTAATGGGTCCAAACACCAGGAAGGGTGTGAAAGGGACGACGTAGCCCTAAGGAGGGCTTCCTGACAGTGCCTCAGGGTCGTCCAGTAGGCGGACTTCATAGGCTCCCCTGGCTGAGGGCAGAAAAGGTTCTCTGATTGCTCGTTATTTTTCCATGTCTACTAGATGCCGCCAACCTCTGGCAGGCAGTTAGAGTAGGGACAAATCCATCCTACCAGGCAGGAATTGAGCTGACTTGAGTTGGGTCTAGGACTTTGTAAGGTTCTGGTTTATCTGGACCTCTAGGACAATATTTAAAATAAGTGATTGTGTTTGTGCCACGGGCTGCAAGTTTTTATTTAAATTTTTATGCAGCAGAACTAGCTTCCTCCACACGTTGATCCATGCCCCCTAAGGCCCTGGTGAGGTCTGCCGAAGAGGTGGTGAATGTTAATATGCAGAAGAACTTTGCTATAGAACCCTGTTCCTTGCCCTCAGCCCAGCATGAGCCCCCAGGCCATTTGCCTCTTGACAGTTTCTTTCTTCCTCTCCATCCAAGCATAGTCCAACTGTTGCACCCTGCAGAAGAATTTATGGGCATTTTAGTCTTATTTTGCATTGCATGTTTGCAAAGTATTTTGTAACCATTTGTTAACTAACTAATTTCAGCCCCCCTGTAGAGGTGGTTGGTGGCATTACTGTATAAATATGTTTCGGTATATCATGTGCAGAGACAAAGAAATACCTGCCTTGGTTCCAAATAAAATCATCCTATGCAAATTGTATAACATTACTATTTTAAAAATGCGTGGTGGTGCCTTTGTTTCAAGATTTATGAATGGCTTGTTATAATGAGCTTGTCATATTTTGATAGCAGGATTGTATTTACTTCTGTTGCTTTTTATTATGACAGAGTACAGTGCCAGGGCCTTGGAGGAGCTGGTGTGAACGTGAGACAAAGGTGATTCCTCCGTGTAGTAAAAGCAGTTGAAATTCAATTTTACTTGGGGTCACTTAAAGAATTGGTTTATACAAGAATACATATTAAATGATTATAAAAATTAATTCATAAGATTTAGAAGGTTGATGAAATGGCAAGGTCCCTATGTCTAAAAGACATATTTTAGAAAAACATACTGAACGAACTTTTCAGTATTAAATCTTTCAAGCGATACGGAGTGGTAATGTTTTAAAGAATTTTTACAGCAATTGCGCAAGGTTGATTAGGAAGCTGCCTCTCTACAGCACAGCTTTCCAATTCGAGCTTTTACGCTTTTTAATGTTTCATTTTTATTGACATTTTTTTCCTTGCAGGAAAAATGTGTGATTTTTACTGGCCTGGCAGGGGGTTATGGTACCTCTTGCCAAAGTGTCAAGAAAACTCAGAATTCTCTACGTGAGGGACAAAGACCAGATGTTTAGTTAAAACAACACATAGCTTTTATACAAATATAGGTAATGGAAACCAAGACCTTTCCTGGGATTTTTTTTTTCTCTCTTTTTTGGGCCAGTTTTGCCTTTGATATTTTTAAAATAAGCAAGCAGCCATCTTGTTATTCTAACCTGAGCAGAATAATTTAGTTTTTTTTTTTTGTTTTTTTTTTTACAACGTGGATGCCTTTTCAATATCTTGCTTTTGTTTTGTAGGATTCTGCTCTAAAATGTGGAATGTGCTTTTCAAATAATAATTTGCTTTCATAAGAAGAAAATTTGAGACTTTTAATAGTTTAGGAAAAACCTGGCCTAATCCACTAGCCTGATTTTTCCACCAGCCTGAACACATCTTCACTGGGGAGGAAATTTGTTGCTTAAGCCTACACCGATGTGGGTTTTGGAGAGTGTCTTTAAGTACAACTGTTTCCCCATTTCAAATAGGAGTGAGGGCAGATGGCTAGCTAATAAAAATGAGTGTCATCCCGAATGTGGACCTTTCTAGATGCTTTTCCATCTCTGATGAAAAGAGATAAGGGGGCTACTTGAGATGTACTTGAGATGAATGGGTTGTGGTTTGTTTTTTCTTTTCAATTAGGGGTCATGTGTCTTCTGTGCTCCTAAGTACTACGGGGAAGAGTTTCTCGAAGGCCCACAGCAGCCATGCAGTTGCTCATGTTCTGAGCAGAAGCTGGCCCTTGTGTTAAGACACTGACGCCTGGCCTTTATTCTTCTCTGTTACCCGTCCTTTGGCTTTGGCCATATTGCCTGCCCCTCTGTTCTGGGTCTGAGCTCACGTGCATACCTCATAGCAATGGGTGCCTATATCCCTTAGATCACAGGGGCTGGATTTCATCACTCAGGAGGGGTTTACACTTTCCTTCAACACTGGGTTTATTGGACCCTCAAAAGGATATGTCCATGACGTAGCCAGGAATGACAGCATGGCAGTTCTGCTGGTTAAACTCAACCAATTCCATGACAAATAAAATGCAACCAATTCCAAGCAGCCAAATGGAGAAACGCTTGGTCAAATAGTTGTTGGAGGAACACTCAAAGCATACTTTTAAATCTATAGTGACTCGGAGTATAAATTTAATTAAAAGAGAAGATTTTCTCACAATCTCCTGATTCTAAAAGATGAGATCTAGGTAGAAAATTCTGTACTGACTTGAGGTCAAATGAGCTAAATAAAGGTTAATACCTAATGGATTTAATTTTATACTGGGTTTTGTACCAGATGAGTTTAAGACATCAGGTATTTACGCTCTGAGAAACAATAATAAAGAAAACAGACGAAGCTGGTAAAGGTTTTAGGACATATTTAGATGTACAAGCAGCCGTACCATCTCTAGGGATAATATCCTATTGTAAACGCAGGCTTAAATGACCCAAGGCAGTTTTATGATGGTAGGCTTTGGCTGGTGGGCCCTGTTGGAGCCCTCTCTGATTCATCGATAAGAAGTAGCTGATGATCCATGATTTAGAAGCACGTAGCTAGGAGATTGATGTGGATCTTTCAGTGGATACCAGCTCTGTCCATGCCCTGTTCCCCAATACCTAGGTCAAGAGCAATGGAACTGCCCTTCCTATGCTTCCATATTCTTTGGGTTGATTTGTTTGTTTAAATTTACCACTTCAAAACTTCCCTTAATGACTCTGTTAACCTGATCTAACTTGGATAAACATATGACTCTGTGAACCTGATCTAACTTGGATAAACATAACCAAGGAGGAGTCATCCCAGAATCTTGGCCATGGTGACAGATGAAAGAGGAGAGAAGTCACTGTGGGCTTACTTTGGACCTCCCTGACTCTTAAGCAGTTTTCTAGTCTTGTAAATGTTTTGCAGTTGAGGCTTTTCATATTGGCACAGCTGCAAGGCTAGCTCTCCTTTACCTGATATATTACTCAGAGCTCCTTGGTTGCATGTAACTGAAATTTCTAATGTGTTTAAGCAAAATGGAGAATTTATTATGAGGATATGGGGATATCTTATGAATAGGGTTGGGGCCTATAGAACATCTGGAGCCTAGGACTGAAATCACCATTGGGACTTTCTCCTTGATTCTCATTTCTTCTCTCAGTACATCAGTTTCATTATTCCTTCCTACTGCTGTCTTGATTTCTCTACCTCTCAGCCCATTTATTAATACCTTCTGAGTTTACATATCCTCAATTTCAGCAACCTCATGAGAAAACTGCTTTATCTCAGTTCCAGATTCAGAAATCACCAGGGGAGGATTCTGACTGGCCCATTCTAGATAAGAAGTCCCATCCTGAACCGATCATTTATGGCAAGAGGTGGGTCACGTTGCCCTAACATTGAAGATCCTGTTGCAAACCCGTGAAAATGTTGGGGGTAAGTGTTGCTACTGGGAAGACAATACGAAAGTGTCTAATGCAGCTGGAGAGATAGAGCATGGTGAAGAATCTGGACTCTTCTCTTCCTGAATCCAATTCTCCAGGCAGAGGAAAACTGCTTCCCAAGCTGGTGAAAAACTGAAGTTTTGAGTTGCAGTTAGAGGACCACTTGACCATTCTATTGGTGGGCATGTCTCAGTTTTTCTTTAGAGATGCTGAGGAGGTCTCTGTCCTAGCTCGGTGACACCAGTAGACGGTGCTTTCCTCTCTGCCATCTGGGTCTTTGTTTTGCAAGCAGGTGTTCTTGTGAGATATTTTTGTGGCTCATATGGGGCTTTGATGGTAAAAAACAAAACAAAACAAAACAAAACAAAACAAATTTGAGATCTTCCTTCCCCAGGGGCAGCCGAGGGCACAATTCCCAGCTATTTCTCCATATATCCATCAAAGGCAGTGCCAACTTTGAAAGCCTGTAAGACTCCCTTTTTTCCCTGGCAGGTGAGAGGCCTGGCTCAGGTGTTTCTCTTTGGCATTTGGAGGCGCTCCTGTTTCCACCATTATGCTCAGCACCAGATATGAAGCACTATCCTGAGAATTTCAAGACCAGGTGGTTTGGTCCCTAAATGATCCTAAACTCTTTTTAATTTGGGCCTCTTTCCTAAATGTTTCACACCCTTTATTTTGCTGTGGTGATACTGGCTTGCCTCATTTCTTCCCACTGTGTTCACTAAGGTTGAGTGAGTTCTGTGACCCAGAGTAGAGTGGTTCATTGCTTTTTGAGCAAGCAAGTTTATTTTTCTATTAAGTTGGCAGACTTGCCATTCTCTGACACTTGGGTAGTCTTTGGAAACACTCCAAAATTCCCATTCCTTAAACAATGAACTTTCCTTAAATAATAGATTAGTAAATGTTTATTTTGCAGATAGTAAAAATAAGACTCCTTGTGTATAATTCCAAATAGAAGCATATATTCTTTTGATAATTAGCTTCACTGTTTTCTGTCAAATTTTTTTGACGATATTTACACTAAATTAGAAGTAGTAATAATGGGACATCCTAGTTCAGTCCTACAAATATATCTGTCTACAATAAAATATTTGCTTCCAGTGACAGCAAGTATTTTAGAAGTGTTCATTAAAAGAATTTGATAACTGTGTATCCATTATTAATAACCCAAGACAGGGAATTACATGTTACGTGACTCATGTAACCAATAAGGAAGCTGCCATTTCCATAATTATAAAGAATTCATACCACATCCATTTTACTATTCAGTATCATTTGACCCATTTATGGCTCATTTAGAAAGAGTAAGATTAAAAAATTTATGAAGTTTTTCGAATGAAAAATCGGCCAGGTAATTTCTCCCTTCCACTGCTTACAATGGGTTCTCTGTCTAAGAGGCTGGGCCATTTAGTTCCACATCCCTCTCCTTAACTACACTAGTGAAGGAAGTTCAGGAAGCGCTGGGTTGTGCCGATTCTTCTCCTTCAGCCCCCCTCCTGGAAGACTTCTGAGGGGTAAATTGTGAAAAAAGTTGGAGTCGGGGAGGATGACATGGGTTGGCCACATTCTGGAACAAATGACAGCTGTGGGGTGAAGGGCAGCTAGTCAGTGTCCATGTGCTCCCTGTTCAGCTGCCTGCTGAACAGTTTCTAAATGTCTCTAAATGGCCCGTTTGGGGAAAAAGTTGAGCAGATGCTCAGCTGAGTGATCCGTCCTGTAAGTTCCTCCAGATGGCAGTTCCTGATCACTACTACCCGTCTGCTTTTATTCTTACTATCCTGTAGAGTTAACTGTGGGGAGGAAGGAAGAGGAGGAGGGATGCAGCCTGGGAGGGAGGAGAGCATCGTTGGAAGGCTGGTAGAAGATAAACTTCTAGCTTCCAGGTTTTCTTTTGGGCGCGAAGAAAGAATCAGGCCTAGTGAGTGATTCTGGGCTTGTTATTCTTCTCCTTTACCCACATCCCAAGTCTCAAAAGTAGTTGAATTTGGAGCTTATTGTGATTAGGGCCAAGGAGACCCCCAGATCTTTGTCACACCTGAGAACCTGGGGCAGCACTGTTCTTAAGACGGTAAATTAGGACCACGAGACTCCAGCTCCTCTCCCACATGGTCCCATTGCATCACCCTCGCTCCCTTTGGTCAGGTCTGTGAACAGTTGCTGAAGTGATTTTGATGTGATGTGACATTTGCAGACTGTGGCCACCGACCAAAGAATCTGAGCTTCGGTATCCAACATTTTACAGGCTACAAAATATAAGCTGGCCAGCATTTATTGCTTGTCCTAGCAGCTCGAGCCAAGTTTCCTAAGCCTACAGAGCAGACCTCTTGCTGCTGCTAATTTTACTATCAGCAAACAGAAGGGAAGTAGGAAACAATGCAGAACAGCTGAAGGAGAGCATTTGCGAGAGTGGCACAGACTCCGGTGATCTGAGGAGAGGGTGAACTTTCTTTTTTCTAAAACCAAAAGGGACTCAGTTTGCGCAGAAATAAAATGGGAAAAAATGTAATGTAGGAAAAGTTACAAGCAGAGAGTCTGCACTGGTCTCCCAGAATGGCAGTGATTTACATATTAAGGCAGCCACCAGGGAAATGTTAAAAACTCTCTAGGAAAATTTCCAATGTGATGGATAGAACTTTAATATTAATATAGGATTCATCACGATAATGTAAGTCATAGATCTAAAGCTCCCTTCATCAATTGGACCAGTCCTTTTCCAGCCTATTATACAGGTAGCAAGTACGTGCTTTAAATAGTGTCACGGCACAGGCCTGGAGTCTTTCTTTATCTGCAGTTTCTGAAGTTCTTCACAGAAATAGTGACCCCGTGAATCATTCATCTTTTACTGTGTTATCTAGACCATCTGCATTTTCTCCATTTTTATTAATATTTAGTACTTCTTAAAATATATTTAATTATACTTTTTTCACAAATAGAAAGGGCATAATTCAAGACACGTGCAATGAGTGTGAAGGGAAGATCTGATTGTTAATCTATTCGTTGGTCATTATACAAGGAAGAAAAGTGATTTCTGGGTTGCTATCTGGTTGAGTTATCTCAGACATAATTACCGATCAAATGCATATGTATTGCTCAGTCATTTTATTCTGGGTTTTCTGGTCTTCTCTGAACACTGACACCAAACAAAATGGTGGCATAGCCTCTCTAGAATTCTATAAGACAAGGACGGCCTTCAGGAATGAGAATGATTGTAGTGTTTATGGCAGTAATTATAAATGTTAAGACTTTTCTGCTGCTTTTTCCAATAGGGATTCGAACATTCACTGGTGGAGCATACCAACATTTTCTTAGTCTAAAACACACATGGAAATAAATCCATGAGTACAGATCATAAATACAGACGTAAAGTGTGTGCACAGAAAAGTAGATCCTCAAATTCTATAAAGAACAGGGGACTTTTTTAAAACCTGGGAATCACCGTATATTCTGTCTCTCCTTTCTAGATTCCTGTAATGCTCACTGATGCCACTCCACCCCAGTTATATACCCATGGAGTAACCAATGTCACACTTGGGTGTATCATTTCATGTATTTTGTTGGCATAAAACTTGAGAGTGTAAAGGTTCTGAGAAGTCCTGCTATAAAGGAAAACTTCCATGCTGTAGAATCCAGCGTTTTCTAAACTTTCTTTTGACTGTGGAATCCTTTTTTTTTCTTTCCCAAATAACATCTATAAACACATTGGGAAATGCTGACCTAAAGGAGGTATTCATAAACTTGGCCTCTTCTATTTCCAGGTTTTGATTTTCATTGGAAACTTTGCAATGAACTCCAGCTTCTCCCTACATCCTGGCTCAGGTGTCACTTCCTCTGTGAAGGTTTTTCCACTTGCTCTAGAATAGGTATGTAATGTAATTGTTCCCCTTTGCCCCCTATCCCCACAGCATTTTTTTTTTTTGTCTGTGTGGAAAATCTATGTGTTTATGTTTAGATCATGAGCTAATTTATTTATTTTTTATTTTCCCCTTCCACCAACCCACAATATCCTTTAAGGAGAGCTTTTTGTTCTTGTTGTTGTTGTTGTTGTTCTCAGTACCCTATAGAGTGTGTGGTCCTTGTAATAGTTCAACAGATAGCTGGGGAAGGAATGAATGAATAAGTAGAGCCTGGGAACTTCAGCGGAAAAATTGTCTTTCTGGTGTGTTGATATGTGATTAATGAATGAACCCTTTTGAGTTAAGTACTTTTTTGCTTATAGTAACTCATTTCCATACGGTTGATTGGATTGATACTGACTCAGATGTGGAATGGTTAATCATTTATTTAGTCTGCCCAAAATGCAAGATTGACTGTTATTCGGTCTATTTTTCCCTTGTATGGACATGGGCAGTATGTATGAAAAATTCTAGTACCCAGTCACAACAAAGACATTTTTCTTTTCTATTCCCAATCAGTCCATAACTCAGAATTTCCCCATTTTTAACTGCTAAGGGAAAAAAATGGAATTTACAGACTTTTTCACCTTTCATTAAAAACCTAGCCTTATAGGGGCACCTGGGTGGCTCAGTGGGTTAAAGCCTCTGCCTTCGGCTCAGGTCATGATCCCAGGGTCCTGGAATCAAGTCCCGCATCGGGATCTCTGCTCAGTGGGGAGCCTGCTTCCCCCTCTCTCTGCCTGCCTCTCTGCCTACTTGTGATCTCTCTCTCTGTCAAATAAATAAATAAAATCTTAAAAAAAAAAAAAAAAAAACAACCTAGCCTTATAGATTTAAAGAATTAGAGATTTGACTATATTATGCCTGTAGCCTTTTTATTTGTAATATATACTTAAAATATTTTTCCCTTATATACTCTAGGTCTCAGGCTTACAATTTTTAATTGTGGTTTAGGCATGTTTTCCTCCCATTTTCCTTTCTTTATTCTCCCCTCATCTTTTAAAAGATATTAATAGGATCAAAGTAATAATCTCCCTCTCTGGCTGTACTCTGCTCCAGTTCTGCACCCGTGGAGTGACCAATGTTAACACTATAGTGTATCACTTCATGTATTTGGTTGGCATAAATTTTGGCGGGAGGCCAAGGACAGAGGCTAGATAACCCAGGCCAGGATAGAGGTTGGAGGCTACATTTATAACACTCTTTTCTACATTTCCTTGTTCTCTTTTGAAGATGGTTCACAAAGCTGCAACCTGGTGAGGATATTAAGGAGAATTAATATGGCCAGGAAACTTAATTATGTTTCTGTTACAGAGACCAAGCTGGCAAATAAGCTGGGGTTAAGTCAACTCATTCTGTGGTGTTGTCAGAATGCAAAAAAGAGGCAGCACACCTGATTGAAAGAGGAGGAGGAAAACAAGTTCTTAGACTGGAGTCAGGAATGTCTGCTATCTGTCCACCCTGCCCATCTCTTAATTTTTTTTTTTAACAGTGAAGGCTACCACAGTAGATAATTGACAGTTATGGGTTCTCCTGGCACCATGGAAAGGCCTAAAACTAAAGCAAAGGCGATGAGAGTAGTTGGGGGATAGGAGGGGGGAGGGAGGAGAAGACAGAGATGGAGGAAGGGGAGAGTGAACTCTGACGTAATGGGAAAAGCACTTGATTTGGAACACAGATTTCAAAAAGCACTCTATTTAGAAAAAAAATACTCAATTTGGAAAATTCTAGTTTCTGGCTTCTGTGTAACCGTGGGCAATTACCTAGCTCATAGTTTCTTCACAGGAAAGGTTTGTGGATTGCTGGATGATCAGTAAGGAAGCTTTACCTCTAAAACATCAATGTTGATGGTATGAGATAAAAAATTTGAGAGAGCTGGAGAGAAGACAGAGATGTTTGTGTATGTGATTGATAAGGGTCATCCAAGTCAGATGCCTCGGAAGTTGTCTGCTCAGGAACAGTTCCTGCTTCCTCAAATCTGGGGGACAGTTGATTAAATCTTGAAGTTTCTGTTCATTAGCTGGGGTGGAGATGAGAATCTGGCTAGTAGAGAAAGCTATTATATAGGCTGTTTTATATATAACCCCTGCCAGGAAGTCAAAAGATGGTGGGCAGCAGATAGAGTCCTGGTCAACCAGGTAAGTCTTGCACCTGCAGGTTTATACCAGGAAACCGAGCATGGAAATGGTGGCTGGATCCTCAAACTTTCATCTTTAGTTGGGGTAATTTTTGACAGAACACAAACTTCTTGGCTAAGAACCAGAGGTTCTTGGGAACCAATCTCTGTAGCAGGCGTTGGTTTCAAGACTGTTTGAAGGCCAAAATAAAGAGAATTAGTTTCACATTTTCATGAAACTGTTCTCATGTCTGACTTCCAAAGGTGCTTTAGAAACAGAGCTCAGACTTGGACCCTTGACCATCAGAGTTCTCCCTGTGGGCCATTTCCGGGGAAGCTTGGGGACAGTCAGCTGTGGAATGTTAGCATAGAGAATAAGTTTCCAGGGCTGTAGGCTGTTAGTTGATTCCCCAGAAAGTAGTTCTGTGAAGCCATTCTGATTTTTACATATGGCATATCTGAAAAAGGGGTTATTTGGCAATTGCAATATTTTTTGTTTTATGTGCCTCTGAAAGAAAGATATGTTTTGTCCTCCATCAAGTCTTAAAAAATATTTGTCCTGGCATCTTCCCATTTTTCTTTCCACATGGAAACTCTGATATTTTTAAGACTAGTCGTGAAAGCATTTCTAGGTATGAACATTATATGGAGTTCTTAGAAAAACTTTTAAAGAAAATGAGTATAAGATGGTATTTCTTTTATGTACCGGACATTACAAAGCATTCTTTTGTTGGGCTTTTCTTGATGAGCAAGATGTAATAAAATGATGTATATTCTCACACTGTGGCAGATACCCTTTATCCAGTGGGACAGAATATTGAAAGCAGCATGGAAGATTAAAAAAAGGGGGAGCCTTTGAAAAAATGTCCTCATGATAGCATCGTGAAGGCAATGCTATCTTCTGGTTAAATAAAGCATGAACAATAATTTTGGGTTAGGTATGTTCTTCAATTATGCATTTGATTTTGGTAATAAAAGACGCATGTTTTTCAATAATGTTAGGAATTTAAATAAACTGTTCCTTTTTCCCAGTCTTCAGGAGAGCACTTACCAATGCAAAAGCTACCTCTAACCCATTCTTGTCCATTAAAAATTAAATGCTTTTACAGTAAATTATTAAAAGAGCGAGGTTGACTGCAAATCATCAAAGGTACCATAAACCATTATGCAAGCAAGCGAGAAAGTCTGATTAAATCTAAGGGATCAGAAGGCATATATATCCCTCGATATCCATCGCAAATTCTAAACTACAAAAGCAACCATAAAATGCTACATTAAATTACTTTAAAAAACTCTTTCAGGATTTTCGAAATTCAACAGTAACTTGCCTTTTCAATTAAGTATGAACTAAAAACCTTTACTGCAAAGCACAGATAAACCACTATTTAGAGGTTATTTCCACTTTCTTTAAACCTGCAGCAAATTTAGCCTCATTTTTCCAACTGATATCACTCACTTAATGGAATTGAGGCATTCTAACAGAGTTTGCCAAAAAGCTAGTTATTAATTAAGTCCTGTTTCCCCAAAGTGTCTTTGTTATCTTTTGATTATATTGGAAAAGAAGGTGATGGGCACTGAATGCTGCAAAAATCACATTGAAAATGTTGGAAGTATCTAAATAAGATATGTTTAAAGATAAAAAAGATAACTTGTGGTTTTGGTTTAAATGAGATAATACATATCAAATATAGAATGCCTAGCTTAGTGTCTGACACATAGGAGACACTCAACAAATAGAGGCTTTTCTTGTTGTTAAGGCCACTTTTTACTTGAAACACTCAGGCTCCACCAAGGCTAACTTGTCCAGTGCTCCCTGGATGGTGTGAGCCCAGCACAAGTTGATTTTGAAGCACGTGCTCTTTCCTCTGTCACCCCAGTCTTCTTGGTCACCCAGCCTTCTTGGTCTCTGCCCACACAGGCAGCTATCGGGCTACTCATGTATGCATAAATTGGTCTGCTGAAACAACTCCTTGACAAATAAAAAGATATAGGAGAAGGAGAAACACAACCATTGAGGTAACATTTGGTCAAATTGTAGCAACTGTGGAGAAGGGGAACAACAGCCAGAACAAGCATTTATAGTTGGGTTTTAGAGCAGGGTCTGCTCCCAAGTCTCCCACCCAGTGTTCCCATCTGCCAAGTGTGGTGCAGAGAAATTATTCTTCAGCTTAGCTGGCATTGGTTTGGGTGGCTAATAAACCTGAGTGAATAGGTGAAAAGCAGACATTGAGGACCAAATGAGAGTCAGGTGATTTCATTTGTCAGTGGTTCTCAAACTCTAGTCTAGATCTAAATCCCCTGGAAGGCTTGTTAAAGCACAGATGGAAGGGGGCAATCCCAGAGTTTCTGCTTCCGTCGGTCTAGGGTGGGTCCCAAGATTTTGTGTTTCTAACCCCGTGGCAGGTGATGTCAATGCTGCGGATCAAAGCTCCTCACTTGAGAAACCCTGATTTAGGTTATCTTAAATGAGATAACTTGTCACTGCAACACTATGATGTATACACATTATTAGCCCCATTTTATAGATGAGAAAACAGATGAGTGGCGAGTTTGGGAAACTTGTCAGAATAATGGTTTGAATCCTGGTTAAAGAGAAGCTGAGATATTGCTTTCAAAGAATCTTCAGATTTTCTGAATCACTATGATAGGGGACGGAAATGCAAGACTATGGCCGTTCATTCCTACTCTCCAGTCACCCTCCAGAGGCCAAGGACGTCATCAGAATGAGACAAAAACTGTCACAGATACATACCCAGCAGCACTGAACCATCCACAGATGACAATGAAAGCTGAAGCCATTCTTTCCGAGATCCTTGAACTCTGTAGATGGAGAAACTGAGGTATGGAAAGTTTTAATGATTTCTTTGATTATATATAGTGTATGAGAGGCAGCATTGGGATATCAGATGTCCTGAAACCCAATCAAGGTTTAATTATAAGAGGAAAAATTTGGAGCTTCTGTTTGCCATCTTGATTGCTATCTGCCATGCCCACCATCCCGAAAGTGACTAAATGCGGAGGCAGTGTAATGAGATGGGATAGGTACTATTCCGGGACCCAGAATTTGTTTATATATACTATATTTATTGACTATCTTTCACACGCTAGGCACTTATAGGTGCCGGGAACAAAGGGGTAAAGTAAACAAGATAGGTGAAATGCTTGTTTTTGCATTCTAAAGGCAGTGAGACCATCTATGAAGTTAAATAAATAAATAAATAAATAAACAAACAAACAAACAAATAAAAGGGGCCCCTGGAAATTTAAGGAATGACAAATATTATAAAGAAAATTAAAGCCAGATGATGTCAGAGAAAATGACTACAGACTCAGAACTTTATAAGCATGGGCTTAATGGTTTACTAAAGATGCAGAAAGAAATGTGGATGATTGACTACCAGTCAGAGGTTGGGACTATCATACTGCAGTTCTCAACATTTCAGTCTTGTGGGTTCTCTTTCATCCCTGAGTATAATCCAATATTTCCCTTCTAGACTTCTCCAGAAATTATTTTAGGATCCTCAGATGAGGGAGGTTCTTGTACTCACAGGTGAACAAACTTTGAAATGCATACCTTTCAATGTATTTCAAAGACAAGGGCAAAAATCATAGAAATAATTGATTCACGCAACAATTATCAATGGATGGTCTAGCCAGTGTGTGTGCACATCTTTTCCCAACTTTGACTTGAGTGATATCACAGTGGAAGCTTGAAGTCAGCCATGAGGTAGTATTTAAGTCAGGAAATTGGCAAATGATACAATGCAGATCTCTGAAAATTACTACTTACCCCCAGAGGGCTGGTTGTTATTGGGAAACACTCCTACATAAGTTTCTCATGCTTCTATACGTCTTGTTGGGTATACCAAGAATGTAAGGCCCTGACCTCTCTTTACCCAGGCTATTTCTCAGGATTGTATCTGCAATGAGCAATTTTGAAGATTAAGGTAATGTCTCCCTCTGGGACAAAAGATAGACTTGCTTACTGCTTGCTATAAAATTGGTAGATTCATGAAGATAAGTGTTTCTTTATTACAGTGCAACATACTGCATATGCAGGTACCCTTCTGGGTCATCCATGTTGTCCCCATGGGATCTGGGGACAAGGGGAACCAGTGTAAGCATGCTGATGCTCATGATGCTTACTGTGCTGTGAGTGACCAAGTCCATGGTCTGTGATACAAATGTCTTGTGTTTTCTATAAGCATCCATGAAACAGCAACAGGCTAACTTCATAGCTTATAAAAGTAGGGTAAAATCAAATTGCAATTTTGACAGTCTTGGGGACAAGGATGGGATACCAACAGAAATGTGACTTTCTGGAAGAGGAATGTTTCATGAAACTGGTTCAGAATGATGAGAAAACTTCCTTCAATCTGGTAGTGAGTATTCTTGCCCAGGTGTAGGGAGGGAGGGGTGTGTCCTGGAGGTGGAGGTGGGAGAAGGGTTTCTTACTGTCCTGTTGATGAACACGAGTTAAATCCTTAGAGGCTCAGCTAATGCTGAGAGGCTGAGCAACAAGAAGGAGGACTAAACAAGCTACCCCAATGGTGCTTGATTTTTGCTTATTCTTTCCTCTTTGTGGGCAGAGGAAGGGATGTTATCATGATAACAGGCAAGCAAGGTCTATGGCCCTAGCTGAAAGGCAGTATGTCTGTGGTTACTGAGCCAGGAGTCCCCCCAAACCAAACAATTGGTATCAGCAATGAGGACCTTGTTATTTTAATAGAACTTTGGGTGAACCAAAAACATTGGTTTGGATGAATTGAAAACATTGATTAAGTCATAAGCAAGAGGCCACTCAGAAAGAAAGTGAACTCAACACCTTGCCTAATAGCACAGAGACAATGCACTCATATATTTGGCCCTTTTCACAGCTCAGCTTGAGAAGATGCAGTGCTAGGCACAGGGGTCACCAAATCCCCCCAGAACAACGGGGTGAAACCATTGTAGCATGTGTTCAGGGGCAGAAAGAGAAAGGATCCTGGGTCCTGGTGCTTGCTGGACAGCTGAAGTGTCTGAGGGAGGAAGTGCTGTGCTTAGGCTCTGATCTTGGGGTGAGGTCTTGAAAGGGGATAAAAAGCCTAGCAGTCAACTTCCCTTTTGGCAGCCCTTGCCCTCCTACCATAGCTTAGATTCTCCTACTACCCTTTACTTCCCACCTTACCATCTGGGAAATAGCATGATTGGGAATCTTGTGTAGACTCTGATGTGCATCGGGTTAGACTCCTTGGTGCCTGAATTCAACTTAGGGGATTTGGGCACAGTTCGAAGTGAGGAAAGAAAGCTCAAGTGGTCTACTGCATAGGGCTTCTGGGCCACTTCACCATACTATTTTTGTGGTTTCCACTACTGAATGCATAATTGGCAATGATGTATGCTTGTACTGTAAATGCTCATAAATGTCAGGGGATTTTCATACTCAGGGACTACCACATGGACTTTCCCCTCCTGGCTGATTCAACAGAAACAATATATAAACCTAGATGGAAAAAGGGGTATCTCAGCTTTAGTTAAGGGCGCAGTGATTGCTAGAGTATTCGAGAGGTCCCTTTTTTATACAATAGACCACCTTTCTGACAGCCACCAATTGGTGTCCACCCCGCCCCCCCCCCCCCCCCCCCCCCCCCCCCCCCCCCCCCCCCCCCCCCCCCCCCCCCCCCCCCCCCCCCCCCCCCCCCCCCCCGCCTTTTAAGGTCACTGATAATCTGCTGCTAAGCTCTTGTTGAAACTGAAAGCCTTGTCAATGGAGGCCTTGTGACTCTCAGGCTGGGTATACCTTTTGGGGATGAGTCAAATGGACTCAAGAAAACAAGATGGGAAGGGTCCCATAAGTCTGTCTTGTCAAATGGAAATGGTGTATTTAAGGATGTAGGTCTAGTGGTATCTGAGTTTCACGTGAAAAAAATGGCAATCATCTCTTTGGGAGAAACTTTATCCCAATTTTATCCCCCATTCCATTGCTGGCATCTTCACCAAATGATAAAAGTTAATATCGCCAGGAATTGGACAAATGGAAATTGTGTGCTTTCTGAAAAGATGCAGTGAGGGGAACATAACATATATAAGATTCTTCCTAAAAATATATAACTGAATCTAATCTTGAAGAAACATAAGATAAAACTAAATGGAGAGACATACTACAAAATAACTGGCCGGTATTCTTTCAGATGCCAAGGTCATAAAAGATAAAGTCACACTGAAAAAAAAAAGACATTCTGAGGAATGTTCTATATTAAAGAAGATTCAAGGAAACTCATGATCCTAGACTAGGTCTGAGTAGTACAGACTTTATTTTTCTAGACTAGGTTGAGTTGTACAAATTTTTTTGTCTCTTTTGCTATAAGAAACATTATTAGGATAATTGATGTCAATTAAATAAGATCTGTATATTAGGTAATAGCTGAGTATCAGCATTACTTTTCTAGTTTTTAAAAACTGTACTGTTGTTGTGTAAGAACATGTCCTTGTTTTTTGGATAGAAATACACTCAAGTATTTATGTCTGTAACTCTCTCCAAAACAGATCAGAGGGAACACACACAATGATAAATAAATGTGTTAAAACATTAATATTTGGCGAATCTGAATCAAGAGTATATGGGGATTATTTGTGCTTCTATTGAAGTTTTTCTAAAAGTTTGAAACTATTTCAAAGTAAAAAAAGTTAAAAAAGGAATGAGGAATCATAATTGACTGAAAGATTTAGACATAATTTAAGAAGAAAGGTGGTCACAGTCTTCCTGGTCTTCTTCAGGGGAAGAAAAGAATTGATGGAATAAAACATTAAGAATATTTTTATTCTTTGAGTTTGTAACTTCTAGACTATTTGACAAAGAGTTGTTTTGATTATGGAGGGGCTGATTTTATCCGTAGTTGCGGGAAGGAGGATGTTAGAGGCTTTACCTGGGATGGTTGAACAGAGCCTCCTTGACTTGAGCCCGGAACGATGAGCAGACAGCTTTGCATAGATGTCAGGGCAGTGACATGCTAAAAGAGCCAAGGGGCCCTTTGGTCAAGATCTTGGTGTGTTCAAGACTCTTTTTTTTTTTTTTTTAAAGATTTTATTTATTTGATAGAGAGAAACAGAGAGAGAGAGGGAACACAAGCAGAGGGAATGGTAGCGAGAGAAGCAGGCTCCCCGCCGCGCAGAGAGCCTGATGCGGGGCTCGACCCCAGAACCCTGGGATCATGACCTGAGCCGAAGGCAGACGCTTAACGACTGAGCCACCCAGGCGCCCCTGTTCAAGACTCTTTAAGAAGTCCTCTGAGGCTGGTCCTCATTCTAAGAGCTCAACTCTGAGCAAGTCATTTTACCAATTGTGGTGTTACTTTCCAAATTTCTAGTGTAGCCCAATCCATCAGTACATTATAGTTCCTGATAAATATATATTGACTGAATGAGTGGGTAAATAAATTAATCTGAAATGAAGGTAAGATATGACATCTCTAAAGACTCTATAGCTCTAAACCTTTATGATTCATGTAATATTTATTGAAGGTTTGCAGAATGCCTGCCATGGTGTCAAATGTTTTAAGTTGGAGGAAGACAGCATGAGAGATACATGGTTCCTGCTTTTGCAATGTTTATAATCCAGTGAAACAGGTATCCAGAAAAAGTGATGCAGAATTTTCACAGGAAATCAACTCTCTTCTCTGTTTTTTTTTCTTCTTCTGTGTTTTTGATAGATATATTTGTCCCCTTGGCATAAGTTAGTTTGTGTGCACTATTCGAGGTTTGAAGATGTGTGTAGGAAGATTCAGAGAAAATACACTTCTACCTGCTAAATTTTAGGTGAGGAGATCAAATTCTACATTTCTTCGATGTAGGCAAACTTTTTAGCTGAACCATTGTGGGCTTGGTGGCTCCAGGAAAGAATCGTCTCTGCAGTGAGAGAGCATTTCGTTCTTTTCTCACCAGACCTGCAAAATACTCTTACTACTGATCACCTATAGGAGGCTACTGTGTCCCAGGGGCTGAGATTGGCATTTCTATCTATCACAACCCTCTCAACCATGTTGCAAGACAGACATTATTAGGTAGAGATTAAAAATTCTTTCTTCAAAGATGTTAAGATTCTTGCCCGAGTTTCAGAGGTAGTAAGAAGCAAATTCAGGATTCAAACCTGGATTTTTTCGATGCCACTGCACACACCTTTTTCACTACTCAGTGCTTCTTAGGTCATTTTAAATGATCCCTCTGGTTCGGGCCCCTTTTTGCTCAACGATTCTGTGGTTCTCTGCATAGGGCTCCCATGGTCAGGCTGCAGCCGCTGATGTGAGCGTATGGTAGGTGCTAGGGAGGCAGCTTGTCCTGGTGTGAGATCTGGTGTGAGGTCCTGGTGTGAGATCACAATCTCTGGTGAATCACTGACTCCCACTTTGGACAGTGCTTCAGTCCCACAAGTGTCGAGCACTGTGCCACATTGAGTAGAGCGAAAGCAGATCTGTGGTAATGAAGGCCCTATGATACAGTGGCTGAAGGAACAAAGAACTTTATTCTCATTCCCAAAGTAGCCCAGCATGGGTAGGTGGACCTTTTTGTTCTGTGCAGTTGTTCAGCATTCCTTCCGCCTTGTCTCTTCCCACCCTTAGGGCACTGTCCTCTACAAGACTGAAGCTTGTTTTCAGGCAAGTCCATGTTCCAGTTCTTGAGAAAGTGCTAGAGCTCTGTGTAATGTTTTAAGGCCTAGGAGTGAGGGGGCACACGTCACTTTTACCTCATATTCCCAATGGGAGAAGTGAGTCACTGGACCATGCTTAGTTGCCCAGGAGAGAGTTCAGGGGGTGCGGGGCTGGTGATTTGCTCAGCTAAAGCTCTATTAATATGGAAGAAGAGTGGAATCGATTTTGGTGAACAGCTATAAATCTTTGTCATGAGTACCCTGTGTAAATCTCTGTCATAATATTTGTAGCATAGTTTTATTTATTTATCTTCCCAAACTATCCTGTGAGCTCATGGAGGACCAGGGTCTGTGCTTTCACTTCTGAACCCTCAGTACCTAGCTCCCTGCCCCTCACAGATGAAGCACTCATTATATTTTTGTTGAAGAATGAATATGGCAAGTTAAGAGTGTGGGTTTGGGGGAGTAAGACAAGGGCAAAGATGAGCAATACTTTCATTACCTAGTTCAGAAAGCAAAGCTGAGCCTACCTAAGGTGCCGCACACTGAGTGTGTATAAGGCATTTGATGAAAAGCTTTGCCATGAAAAGAATGAAGTAATTCAGCTGAAAGCAAAATAAAGGCAAAATTTAAATGTGACACTCTGCAGCTCAACTCAGAAGAAACAATTGCCCAATTGTCACCAAGTGACCTCACTTCTCTCCGTAATCATCGGCATGGGAAGATATAAAACAGGTGAACCTGTGAGTTTACATAACTTTTAAACAGAGGTAGAGGATGTAAAAGTAGTTTTGAAACATATGGCAGGAGCTGCATATACAAAACCTGACTTCCCAACCACGAGGTGAGATCTGAGCAAGGGCCAGGAACCTCGTTCTTTTGTAGACCCCACCCTGCACCCCTTATAGAAGGAGGGTTTCCAGCTGGACTAAGCCAGCAGAACCAAGCAGGGCTACCCATGTTGGGCTTCTGGAGACCACAACAGATGGCAGATAGGCAATGCAAATTAATCAAGCCACCAGATGTTCTCAGATTTGGTTTTCAAATTCACGGGGTTAGTTCTACAAGGCCACCGTTGTCATTATGCATCATATTTATTTGACAGCATTGTTCAACCTTAGATTTCTCTCCCCAGCTCACACTAAAGAACATGTGCTTTGTATTTCAATTAGCACTTCCCCAAATTCAAGGGATTCTGAGGCTAAAAATCCTGGTATGCCAGCAATTCATGCGCAAAGGTTATCCATGGTTGTTTCAGTGTGCTAATGTAGCCTAAAGAGCTCAGTCTTTTTTTGTTTGTTTGTTTGTTTATAAGCCTTTTTATTTTTATTTTTTATTTTTTTGGGGGGTATATTAACTTTGGGCCTTACAAAGCCTTTTTTTAATAATTTATTTTTTTATTAACATATAATGTATTATTTGCCCCAGGGTACATGTCTGTGAATC